>OU342473.1:1336666-2005000 GCA_910589355.1 Parapoynx stratiotata
TTAGCAAAAAAGTTATTTTGTGCTTTATTTATTTATTTATTAGTTTGCCTTTTTACAATAAAATTTTTAGGTAACTAACTGCCGATTAAACATGTTTAATTGTTCATAGTGAACATTTGTGTGGGTGTTACGGCCCATACTCCTCATGGGTGTTTCTCCATGAGGAAGGCCTGTCCCAGCAGTGAGACGTATTTAGGCTGATGACGACGACTCTTATTAGAAGGACATAAAAATTGTCACTTCTATACTGTGCCTCTTCTATTCTATTGCCTCTTCGATTGTTACTTATAGAAGTAAGCCTCTTTATTTCCAAATCATAAATATTACATTTAAATTTGATAATTTCCTGTGTTAGAGGCCATGTTTGCATTCGTACAACAGTGTAGGCAGAACAACAGGCTCCATAGCCTTCTTTTTTAATATGAGTGGAAGTTTCGCCTTAAATATGTCTTTTAGGGACCAGTTTTATCCCCAAGCTAATTTGATTCTTCATTCAACATATAAAAGTAAAGTTTCTTTTAATTATCCTATTTCGTTCCTTTAAAATAGAATTATGGTCTATGAGCAAATTATTTATTTTTCTCTTCCATGAGTTCAACAACCTTGAAAGCGAATGGACTTTATGAAATGAAAGAAGATGATAGCTTGAAATAGATGTATTGGAATAAAATATAAATAACTAAAATACAATGCCTCAGCAGCGGACGTCAACACTCACACTCTCACCTAGCAACCAAACACCACAGACCAACAAGTAACGTTCCGTTACAAACCTTGTGAAACAAAAAAAACAATTATTGTGTATACACGTTTTGTACTCGACTGTATCAGCGCTAGCTAGCAGCAAAAATAAAGAGCATTCAATTCTATGCAGATTAGATACATTCAAACTGTGAGGGAGTGGACTGTAAATAATGTTAATTGGGAGCCAATATTAGGAAAAACTAGGGAATGAAAAAGACCGTGACAAGTTCAAGAGCTGTAATGAATAATAACGTCAAAAGACACAAAGTCATTAATAAAAAAAGTATAAAAACATAAATAGTATCAAAAAGGTGTGCAGTCCTGCACACAAACAGTAAGTTAGGAAAATCAATTGACACAGGTAAAGGCGGGAATGAATCAAATTGGGTCCCACAAAGGAAATGAATAAAAAGGTTGTTATCCCCTGGGAACAAATTGCGGAACTATATTGTATTCGGGTTTAGGGAAATATTTCCCCAAAAGATCAAAATTACCAAGGTTTTTTTTTCATTGATATTTAAGACAAAATCCATTTGCCATCATGAAAAGAGTGATGAAAAGGTGATAGAGGTTGACTATTAGGAGAAATGGTACAATTCGCTCAAGGTTCAATATTCGCCGTGGATAAGTTTCACTCGTCCTGAGCATATATACGTATCCCACTACTGGGTACAGGTTTTCCAATGGATCAAACACATGAGGGGTATGGGGCGTAACCCTACTGCGGTTGCGATAGCAACTGGAACCAACGGCTTAACGAGCCTTCCGAAGCACAGAGGAGTTCGAGATCACAAAGTTTTGGTCACCTATCCAAGGCCCGACCATGGTGAAGGTAGCTTCGATATCGAAAGCCAAAGCGTACTAACCGAGCTCCTCAAGTAAAGTTTTACTCAGTCGAGTTTAAATAAAACTTATGCACGGTTTTATTATAGTAACTATTAGATCTAATCGAAATTACTTTCACTCAGAACCATAAATTATGTATGTTTGGTACACCATAATTACCTAGCTAAACTTAGAAAGAAACGCGGCATTAAGTCATCAATAAACAAGCGGACATCACAAACAAAACCGTTAGGTAAAATCTGTCTCGTGACCAATTCCGATGGGTGACAAAAACTGACAAAAACTGGTCAGACGCGGGCTAGTTGGTCGCTGATTGACTCTCGGATGTTTTATGGTTCAAATCGGTGTAACAGATTCCGTAATTACTTCTATTTATCTTTGTTAGTGAGGTTAATGTTCGAGTTGAACGACTTAGGGCTAATTCGACCAAAAAATCGGCCGTGTACGCGGGATTGCGTCATTACAGCGGATTCGACCAATGCAATTAAAGGATTATGACATGGCCTAGTCTTAAACAGAGGAAAAGCAAGCTGATATACATAAGCTCTAGTCAAAATAGAAGGCATTATACCCCAAGATTAATCGCACACAATCACCGGTGCTTACACGTGGATTTACAAGACTGCTGTGCACTTTAACTGGAGTGCATCCAGTTAAAGTTGTTACTTCAACTGGAAAACAAACATTGCAATACCAAATTCCAAAATTGATAAATGAATTACCCCTTAAGACACAAATCACAAGATTAAATGTAAAATATTGCCTAAATAAGCATTTTCTGTCATTAATTGTCTATACCATATTAATTTCACTATTAAAGTTAAGTTAAGTTAAGTTTCTTTGTTAATATTTTGTTTGTTTAGTTTATCTGTGGCTCGTTTCTCAGGTAGGTACTGAGTCAAATAATGTAGGTAGTTGACAAAACCACCAGGGTCTGCAGCAATGTGATCTTAGGTTGAAATCTTAAATTATGTATATGCAGATTCTGTTTGTGGATTTTGTTTTGTGTATAAATGTTGGTTTTCATCATGTATCGAGGGTTGAATGACTCGGTACTCAGTCAAACTTAAATTGGTTTTTGTTGCATTGAATGAAATAAGACTAGTATCTTTGTATTATTGTAAATAAATAAATAAACAAATTTATTGGTGTCCCAAGTCCAGACCCTAGTGGAGTATCACGGAGTTTGGTCGGATTCGCCCTTACTAATAATAGTGTCGCAAACATTTTATTTGATTTGTGCATTCCTTCTACGTTTAGGAATACAATCAAATTGTCACACAGTTGTCTGCAAATTGCATATTTAGAAAACATTAATGATATATTTGTGAGAGTAACTGAAGCCAAAACGATATCTATTACAATTTTCGCCTATTTGTGGTTTGGGTTTATGTACAACCCATGACACAAAAACTGGTAATGTAGTTTTCACAAAAGAATTAGATTTGCTCTAAAAAAATTGCATTATTCCAAACGCAGGGCAATGCACAGGCTTAGCTAGTTTCTAATTATTTGAGATTGATAGATAGAAATTTTTAGATAGACACAAAATACCATGATACCATGCAATAAAAACACGGCTACCCATCGAAAGCTAACCATGACGAAGGGTGCTTTGTTTTGAAAATCAAAGCTATCGATCACGCACGTAGCTCCATTGCACACAGGTGATCCCACTGCGTGACGGCACGTAGAACCGAGAACGGTGATTAGTCTTGTAGGGTAGTTTCTGATTACTTTACTCGCGTTTCATTGTACGCCACATGGATGGAATATCGCTGGTTTTTACTTCTTACGAAAATAGGACCTGTATCTCTAGTGTATATTATCGCTGTAAAAACTTAACTTTTTTAGTTGCGTTGAAGTACAATTAGTATGGGAAACGTGATTTCAGCTTCTTTCCGTTAGGGACGCTTTTCACGTTTCCCATAGAAATTTAGCTTTTTAACGCAACTAAAAAAAATAACTTTTTCATCCCACCACCTCGGAAAGTGTAATTTTGCGCTTCGAAATCTGGCTGGAAAATTCTATTTTATTCGCTTGAGCGGCAAAGTAGATTTGAATTTAGAACATCACATATAATGAGTACTCAATATAATTGTAAATTCAAAACGTCATTAAACCTATTTAATGTAACCTCTATGGTGCCAAATTTATGATTAGAACTTTTTAAATTGTGAAAAAATATTTTGTCATTATAAATTGTTTTCTTTTTCATTTTGTCATTTCCTCGCTGAGGTGGGATGAAAAGTTACGTATTGCACTCGAGTGGAAAGATTTTTCACCTTGTGCTCGTTTGTTTCCCTCGCTGACGCTCAGGATTCTAATTTAGAATCACTCGCTGCGCTCGTGATTCAACTTAAGAATCCTTCGCTTGCTCGGTCATCCAAATCGAGCACGCGGTTAAAAAGGAACTTTCCACTCTTGTATAATAAATAACTATTTTACACGCTAGGGGTTGTTTCGGAATAAGGTAGTTATAGCAGAGCTGGTAAAACGATACCTACTTGTCGTACCATTGCTTGTAGGTTCAATTCCTGAATGCGCTGTTTTTCTTCTGTGTGCAATAATAGTACATTATGGTACAAGTGTGTAATGTTGGTGATTACCGCTGAGGAGCATTGAGGCCTGAGCCGTCAGGCGAGGGTCTTAAGGAGCCGAGGACGGTAATCATCAATACACACGTGTATCATACAACGTTTTTCAACACACTTCTGAATAATAGATATTTTTCCTTTGAGTTTTCTGGTAGTAAACTTTCCATAACGTTCTGGGCTTCACATCTTATATCGGGCGGTGTACAACATAAATCATTTTCTTCATAAATTGTATTTGCAGACATCTTAATTAATAACTAACTAAATAACTTCAAAAGAGAAAACGAGACGAGTTGTGAAAAATGTGTCGTAATGGCGGAAAAAATTAATCAGTTTTCCTATGCGCGCGCATCGGCCATAGACTAATAAATTTCGTAATGGCGGGAAAAATTAATTAGTTTTCCTATGCGCGCGCATCGGCCATAGACTAAAAAATTAGATTTCTTTTTTTTGGGCTTTTCGCGGATAGCTTTTTAGCGCAAATGTAACCGTAACTCAACCAATAATATTAAAAAAAACTATTACTCACTCGTGAATAATAGTAATGAAAAAGTCACAGTTTGATTATAGGTGTCATTATGTGCCTAATTGCCATGGGATTAGAGCCACTTTATAAGGAAGTGTGTTGAAAACAGTATGAATACTTTGTAATTATCACATGTAATGTTGACAGAAGGAGTAGTCCTTCGGGAATAGAGGCGTGATGATATGTTACTGTGTGCCTGGTGCATGACCCGTTGAGTATTTTCTATGCATTTCGATTTAATTCTGGATTCATTTATGACTTTTTCTAATTTATTCCAATTTGACTTGCCTGTAATTTGTATATTGTAGAACGTAAGACAATTTTATGTAAAGAGAGGATTGCAGAGTTTCTTGCCTGTATCTTCTCTTGACAAGGCCTTCCGGTAGTGAACAGGAAGAAAGAAATGTAGAGGTGAACACGTAGAATTGTATGATTAATTTATGTTTGATAATTTTATAATGTTTTGACGCATCGTTATGTTACCTATCCATATTATTAAATAAATTTGAATTTAAATTGTTTAAATACACATAGGAAGAAACATTGCCTGGTTCTCAAAACCAATACCTAATTGGCTAACCTGTTACCAAAACTGTAAAATTGTGTACTTTCGTGATGATCTGATCTGATTTCTACATTGTCGCGAAACCTCTGTGGTTTATGTGAATGTATTATTTTCAACTTTATGTATTATTTTGTATTTTAATAATAATAAATGAAAAAAAAAAATTGAACATGGAGCTTTCCATTATTTTGGTAGTTAATCCGTCATTAAAAGGCAAATCAGAGATCATTAAAACCAGTGCACCCGTTCTTGATATACTCGTACGAGTATAAGTGGTGTAACAAATCCATTTTGTTTTAATTATATTTATTTATGTGATTGGAACAAATAGTTGATCTGTTTATTTTTAATTCAATGTTCCGTTAATAAAGTCCGTTACCCGTTGTTATTGAGACTGATTTAATTTTCGCACCTGTGTACTTTGGCCTTGATTTACTTCGGTCTGTAATCTAATTGGCTAAGCAGAAATAAGTAAGTAGGCTGAGATGTGGATTATCGACAAATAATGATCTTCGCGTCACTTTCGGTTTACTTCAATCAGAAGAGGACAAAAATGTCGATAATAAAGAGACATAAGATTAGGTTTTTTCGCTCTTTTTTACATGCATTATAGAATACTTGTCTTGTGATATCAGTAGGGCAACCGCATAACATTCCAATCGTTTCATATCGTACTTTCATATGTCTCATTCAACCGTAATTTCATATGTCTCATTCGCTTGATATATATATTATGACTATAAAACAAGAAGTCTCACAGGAGGTCTACCACTTTTTCTTCCTCAATAACATCTGAAAATGTCCGGATCATCGACCGAACGGACGGCTATGCAAAACTACCTTTGTGATTAGGAACAAACGAAACGAAACACAAATTCGTGTATCGGATTTTGCTTTTCGGAATAGCTCTTTTTTTGACGGTGACAAAATCCTGTTTACGGACCATACTTACCACTGGCTAGGGGGTAGGCGTGAGTGGGAATCGTCCGGCTTTTGGAAAGAATACCCACTAAAACTCCCCGATATACCCTCCTTGCCCTTCTGTGGGAGCGACCCCGGGTCTGCCGGAGCAAGTCCCCAAGCCGATCCGCGTACACACCTGGCTTAGCTAAGCATGTTTCGTTTTCGATGGCAATGCATCATTCCGCATCCCAACATATGATATTTATTTTTTGTCGAATGCCTATACCATGCTTACCCATTGACATTACTAAAATAGGTCTAACTTATTCTATTATCTTATTTAGGGTCAGTTTTGTGATCCATGGTCAGATTGACCAGTTGGTTAAAATATAGACCATGGGCGAAATCATATAATGTCGTGGTGTCATACTACTTGTCCAATATTAGAATTTTCAATTAAAACTAAAGTTAAATAATCAGAGAAATTTTTAACAATAAAACGATGCTGGGATTAGTAAAATGGCGGCTAATGTATATTGCTTTGAATTTTCATAGCATAATTTTACAGTTTGTCAAGCTGACGTCATACATTTTGGCGTTTCCATTGACGCTATTGGTCTAGATTTTAACTAATGAGGTAAATATTACTACGGATCAAAAAACTTATCCTTACTTGATCACACCGATAGCTGTAGTATTGGCGCCCAACGTGGTGTAACGTTACGCCCCCTCTCTGAAGGAAAAGGGGCAAACGGAGCAGGTAAAAGAAAATAGGAAGAAGTGTAGTGAGTAGAAAATAGGGAGAACTCTAGCTACAAAATCTATACAACGGTATAAAAGTAAACATAAACTATTTATTATAAAAAACACAAAGAATAACGAAGAGGAAAGAGAAAGGGGAGGAAAGTTAGGAAACGCACTTAAAGTCCATAAATATTTTACACGCACAAGGAGAACGGGAACGGAGTCAAAAAGGGGACTGATGGAGGGAAGTACTTATCTCCCTAATTATGACGTCACGAAGAGGCGGCCGTCTATACGAAGAGCTCCCGCGCCAGTGTTAACCGCCTGGCAGTTACTCGTTGTGGGCGGCACAGCAGGCAGCTCAGCTCCACGAAGCCGACGCGGGGGTAGGCCCACAAAGGAAGGTGGAGGCCTCGGGGAGACACGGAGCTCGGAGAGACACGAAGCTCGGAGAAACTCGAAGCTCGGAGAGAACACGGAGAGCGTCACGTAGGTCTACAGCACAGCTTCGATTCGATTCAGTCCCGAGCCAATGTCAAAGACACGGGTACAGCCAATATTCACATACGTATCAAAAGACGCGACTCGAGGAAATGACCCACGATGTCTGGAATCATCGCCTTATATAGGAACGATCCCAGACATTTAATTTTGAAATAAAAAGAAAAGCCAAACAGAAAAGTAAAATGGTGCGTATTCTCTCGGTAGCTATAAGACAGAAAGAGATATAAAATAAAATATATTAAACCTACGTCTAAGTACATATGGAAGGATGACAATTGATACGTCATGTCAAATAATTAAAATATTAAATATATTGAAATAATGAAATGAGAAATCGAAAATACTACATAAAATAATATGAAACGTTAAGAGAAAAAGCATGAAAATAGATTCGCCATAGATTAAATATATAAAAACTACCCCGAAAACCCTTACAAAATGAGATAAAAAAGAGATATAGGCATAAATAGATAACCCCAAACAAATACAAAATATTGAAATAACTAACTAAAAGTACAAAATGGAAGGGAAGGCTCTATACTACATGATGCGCTACGAACTAAAGATATATCAGCTACCGAGAAAACCCTTGCAAACTGAGAATTTTGAAGGTTATAGCCAAAAATAGTAAACACATACAAAATATGAAATACATAAAAAACTATATAAAAGTAAAGTATGGAGCGGCAGGCTACATGCTACATTATTCCCCCCGAAAAACAAAAAATTTAACCTATGTGAAATTTTTGAGCGCACGTCCTCGATACTCGCAAGACGTGCACCCGGAAGAAACGACTGAGGCTTCTTTTTAGACGGAGTCGTCACCCGCTCCCGAAAGATAGACTAAAAACAGAAAAAAAAAAACAATATTAATAATATGTCACGACTAAGGCTTATTTAAAGAAGGAGTCGTCACCCGCTCCTGAAGAAAAGACTAAAAGAGTAAAGATAAAAAATACTACTGACTGAGGCTTATTTATAAAAGGAGTCGTCACCCGCTCCTGAAGTTAAATAACTATGGTACAATTTATACCCACTACGTCTCCAGTGAGCTACACAGCGGACACTGAAAACAAAGGGAGGGAGAGAGAGTATATTAGAGAGACTCGTATGTTTCAAAAACATCTTGAGTGTGCGTAGGCGTTCGGGGAGCGAACCCTAATGAGAATATAATATTATACAAGTATTTACATATTATACAAACTATAATACAACACTATAAACACTAAAAGAAGACTTAAACTAATATAAAACTAAAGCCCCAGATAAAAACTACAGAAACCAGGAAAGAAAACTACGAAGAACAAATAAGTAAGATAGCACGTACCTGCCGACCCATTTACAAAAAAAAAATTAAAAGACATTATAAAAAACTTCAAAAATAACAAAAACAATAAAGAGATATAAAAAGAAGAATTAAAAAAAATTAGACAGAAGAGGGAATCTCGCTGCTCCAAGCATCGATAGCCAGCGCCGCAGCAGCTTGGCTTCACGGCGACAGCAGCAGCTAGCCGCCAGCATTGCGGCCAACGTACAGCCAGCAGTCAGCCAACACAGCGATAGCGGCGTCACGCACATAGGACGCCGCCAGCATAGCGGCCGGCGATGGGGCGGCAGCAGCGAAGAATTGTCGGGCCGGACGCTTCATACGGGCCATTAGTGCGAGACCGGAAGACTCGAAGAGAGATACTCGTCGACTAAACTCGATGGAAGCGGCGAGAAAACTGAACTCGAAGAAAGCGCGAGATGAAAGTACTCATAGGAAAGAGTCTCGAATACTGAGCTCATGGGAAGACGCGAGAAGAAAGAATGAACTCATGGGAAGACGCGAGAAGAAAGAATGAACTCATGGGAAGACGCGAGAAGAAATGAACCACGATGTCTGGAATCATCGCCTTATATAGGAACGATCCCAGACATTTAATTTTGAAATAAAAAGAAAAGCCAAACAGAAAAGTAAAATGGTGCGTATTCTCTCGGTAGCTATAAGACAGAAAGAGATATAAAATAAAATATATTAAACCTACGTCTAAGTACATATGGAAGGATGACAATTGATACGTCATGTCAAATAATTAAAATATTAAATATATTGAAATAATGAAATGAGAAATCGAAAATACTACATAAAATAATATGAAACGTTAAGAGAAAAAGCATGAAAATAGATTCGCCATAGATTAAATATATAAAAACTACCCCGAAAACCCTTACAAAATGAGATAAAAAAGAGATATAGGCATAAATAGATAACCCCAAACAAATACAAAATATTGAAATAACTAACTAAAAGTACAAAATGGAAGGGAAGGCTCTATACTACATGATGCGCTACGAACTAAAGATATATCAGCTACCGAGAAAACCCTTGCAAACTGAGAATTTTGAAGGTTATAGCCAAAAATAGTAAACACATACAAAATATGAAATACATAAAAAACTATATAAAAGTAAAGTATGGAGCGGCAGGCTACATGCTACAGTGGGACCGCACAAAATTCCCTTATATGCAGAAATATCCCGAGCCATAACACAATAAGGTTGTCTCGGCAAATTCCTTGAAAGCCGAACCTTGTCAGTGTAATGTAGTCGTATCAGATGAGCAAATCCGTTTTGAAGAATGAACAAAATGCTCGCAGCGGCTGCAACTTATGAAACATGCCCGATATGGGTAGAGTGCATTTAAATTTAGTTTTCTGTGCAATACAATGCAATGCTGAAAGCAGATGAAATCTGTTTGTTTGTAGCTATAGATATTGTTTAGTAAAATTAAATTTCATATCATTTGAAATCCTTGACGTTCAAAGGAAAAATGGACAAATTGTTTTGGATATCTATAACGACGGCATATATTTTACCAGAAATCTTCGCCATATGAATATATTCAGAATATGATAATATGAAAAAGTAACATGGCATATCAGCACATGCAGGGACGCTTATACCAATATTTTAATTTTAATTTTTAATAGGGCAAGCATTATTCTATGTAAGACAGGCGATATTTATAATTAAGCTGTGCTTTCTGGGTACATAGATGCGGATGGATTTTTGACTATGGCGGACGTGAAATAAGCGTCAAGTGGTGTGAAAAGTAATGTTAGTAGTTTGTAGTTTCTTTATCGTGGTAATCCACCTCGTCAAAGTAGCACCACAGTGTCTACTGTCGACCATTTGGCGCCAAACTCTCCCAAGATGCATTGAAATGTATTATACTTGTATTTCAATGCAAATGAAGACTTAATACTACTAAAGTCTAGACCACACACTATATACGACTGAAGGACTCCGTATCCATAGTCATAAACATTATACAAAAAAACATCGAGGCGGGAATTGAATCGGCGTTTTACACAAGAGCTTCCGCGTTCCGAACTCGGCTATCGCTGCTCTCATAAAAATTCCGATTCACATATATTCACGAAAACATATTTTTCTTCTAGTCAGAGTAACACCGTTGCAGTTAAGTTTATTGAATGTCTAAGATCCTCGCCCGGCTAATCCGGGCTATCGGACCCGGATACTGCCGTCTGTCTCTATACACCCGGGCCACTCTGGTCCGCCGTAAATCACCCGATAATAGTCCAGCTTCCTGCCTGTAAACAGTTTAGCTGTAAACGCTAGGTTATTTAGAAAATTCCTATCTGAATATTAGGGTTGATATTTGCTTCCTTCCGTTTTTGTAGTGTTCACAATGATATTGTTTATTATATTGTACGCTTATTTATTTTAAGCGTTAGCGTTTTCTAAAATGTTTGAAAAAACTTAAGAAAACAAATAGACTGAGATTTATCTTTTGCTGTCTTGTTGCTAGTGATCCACCGTACTATTCTTATATTTATATCTTTATTTTTCAATTTGCATGAATTATACTGATACACAATATAAATATAAATTAAAACACTTGATGGTGCAGAAACTTGTATTATTTGCCGTAAAGTTCTTTGGGACTGTATGCACGGCAAGTGGTGAAGATACCTATCCTGGTTTTGTATATACTTTTTCAATTTCTTCAATTCATCAACGGAACCTTAAATTTATTTTATTTCTGTAATATTGTAGACTACTTGCATTTGTAATGGAAAATGTGGTAAACTGCAGTATATATAACACAGATATTTATTTTTTCTTCTAAATCTTCAATAACGTTGTAGTTTATGACATTTAAAAAAAAAGAAAAACAATGTAAAGGGAGGATAGAAACTTGCTGAGTTTCTTGCCCGTTCTTCTCAGAACAAGGCCTCCTGGTAGTTTTGTGAACGGATGGCGTAGTTTATCGCTTTCACGAAAATTTGTAAAATGCTTTTCACGTTCATAAGCATGTGCTAAGACCTGCTAAGACGCATCTAAATTGAATAAGCGATATTGAATTTTGCGAATTTTATTATCAGACGTGGGAGAGGGAGGTGGGTGGTTATGTATTAGAGTTAACATAACGTATACTAACTATTTTACATTCTTCACCAGGTCTGCTGACACTCGGCAAGGTCCTCAACTTCTTCCCCGTGGGCGGCGAGCGGGAGTGCACGCCGAGCGGGCACGCGGTTTCGAGGGCCGGC
This sequence comes from Parapoynx stratiotata, assembly GCA_910589355.1. Lineage (NCBI taxonomy): Eukaryota > Metazoa > Arthropoda > Insecta > Lepidoptera > Crambidae > Parapoynx > Parapoynx stratiotata. The sequence continues at coordinate 1,348,655 of OU342473.1, forward strand.
ATCTGCCTCAACCAGTACGATTGCAGGCAGCGCGACGGCCGCGCCGCCGGCGACTGCGCGCACGGGCTCGGCGTGTGTTGTGTGTGTGAGTTAGAGATGGTGTTAACTGTTTAAAAAAATTATCTGTTAAAAATTAAATGATAAATATTTTAAACAGTTAATTTTATCTGTTGAAAATATTAGTTGATATTTTCAATCTAATAATTAAATAAACTGGTTTTTAATTTAAACGTAGCCAATGAATATTATTATATGAAAGCGTAGAATGAATCAATGTACTTGCTTTCATACTTTACAGGCTTAAATTGTCCAGTACCGTGTTGCTAATTAGAAATGATTACTGATAGTGCCTAAACGATTTTTTTTTGCAGTACATGCAACATGCAAATTTTTCATCTCCAGTTCACTTTTCAAAATGTGTCCAAATTTCCGTCTTTCGTCTAGACATAAAAAATAAGCACCAACAAAACAGTTCCGCAACGAAATCACATACGTACGCTTCAACTGACTACTTGCAACTAATAAATAAAAATATTCAATCTAATAAAAATATCAGTAAGAAATGAACTGTTAATTATCATTATTCGATCACCAATACCATTTAATTTTAATACTTATTCCAAAAGCAACAGAATCTAGAATCGAGTGCAATCAAAAATTTTTAATGTTGTCATGGAAAAAACATGCATAATGAGAAGGCAATTGAAATCAAATTCGATCGCATCAGTTGATCAGCTTAGGCATTGATGCGCCAGGGTCACCTGCCGTCTCGCTCTAACGGGCGCTCGGCTCTCGTCGGCTCACTCACTCAGCTCGGTCCGTTGATATACCTAACTAATATTTTCAACTGCGCGCGGTAAGGTGTCAGGATGTCCGAATCGAATAATGATAATTTTATCAGTTAATGTTGATTTCAATTATTGACTGTTAATGATATTTTTATTTATCAGTTAATTTTAACGAATAAGTAATATATTTGACTACTCTAGTGTGAGTATACTACATGAGAGAATTGGTCGGTTAGCAGCAACAACATTATCATTATGAATGGCCGGCTTCTGCATCAACCAGTACGACTGCAGGCAAGCCCGAGCGACTGCGCGCTCGGGCTTGGCGTGTATTGAATGTGTGAGTTGTTATTCTATTTTAGATTCTGCATTTTTGGCAAAACGTACACAGCAATGCGTTCATTATTGTTTTGAGACAGAAAAAGGTAAAATAGAGACCATTTCTTACCGAATCTCATTCAGTAAAGAGCAGTTACATCAGAGAAAATAAGTTTTCTGAGAAAGCTCGGAAAGCCTCGATCTGACAGAGGCTCTTTCGAATAGACTTTTCTATGATTTAACCAAAGCCTGATGCAAAAAAATATAAACTAAGGTATTTTTATATGGGAAATAATTGATTGGACAGCCATTTCATTATTTGGTCAGCAACAAAGTAGTCAGCCAAAAATCATTTGAGCAACAAACAAATATTTTGTCAGCAATATAATTATTTGGGCATCAATATAATAATATGTTTTACCGGAAATGTATGAAATCTAGGAACAGGATCAATGAAAGTTCAGGAACCAATTCCTAGGAAATGTATGTGTTCTGATCGATTCTATTTTATGGTTAAGGTTCTTCTTTTTATGCCCCTTAAAAACAATATCTGTGTCATCGAAATACATGTTATGAACAATTTGGCAGCAGAGAAAATAATTGAGTTGCTGTCCAATTAGTTATTTTGCTGACAAATTAGTAATATCTGCTCCCCATAAGTTGCTGTTCAATAAGTTATTCTGCAGACCAATTAAGAAATATCTGCTGCCCATAAGTTGCTAACCAATTAGTTATTATCGCTGACCAATTGTATTTTTTTGCTCACCAAAATTCGAATATTCTGCTGACCGTTTAAATAACACCCATTTTATATCCCGTGTCCTTGGTTATTGAATGTTGAGTACATTTTTTTTCTTTTCTTTCTCTACGTTGTTGGGTATGGGAGAAGAGACACGAAAGTAGAATAAATGCGGTAGAAATGAGAGCTTTGAGAAGCATGGCTGGAGTAAAATTGAGTGACAGGATATATAATGATGCGACAAGAAGGAAGTGTGGTTTGAAAGAGGATGTAGTGACAAGAATAGAGAAAGGTATGCTAAGATGGTTTGGACACGTGGAAAGGATGGATGAAAATAGATTGACTAAAGGGATCGGGTGTGAGTGGAGATACGGGACGAGGCAGACCTAGGCGAACGTTTCTCGACCAAATTAATTATAAAGACGTTCTAGAGAAGGGCCAGTTCAAAAGTACCCGTAATCGCCGAGCATGCATGAGGACTGTAATGAGAGTTGATGAAGCGAAAGAAATATGCACGGATCGTAGCAAGTGTAAGGATTTAATCTCTGCCTACCCCTGTGGGAAAAAGGCGTGATTTATGTATGTACACTTGGCACAAAGTTAAATATAAACGTTGATATATCACCAGGCACAATCTAACCATCAACTTTGTCATCAAAACAAAGTAAATTGCTCGTCCTACTTTCTGTGGTTGCTTATTGTGGTTGATTCGACAGATTCGCCTAAACGTTATGCTCTATTGTCTTGTATGCTGTAAATACTATGAGAACTGCATTCTGTCTATTGTTTATCATAAATATTGCTAGAAATTGCTTTTACTTGCATCCGGCAGAGTTTCTTGTAAATTATTATTGGGAATTTCACCACAGAGATTTTAAAAGCCGAATGTTTACCTACAGCAAAGATTTATTTGAAAATTAACTTCATTTGCTTACCACTACGAACAGTGCATAGTAATTGACTTTCACCCTATTAAGTAGGAAATTAAATATATAAATATTAGACGAACTGTGCTAAAATATCTGTCTGGCCTAATAATATAGCGCTTGATGTGTAAAAATTATTTATATTAGGTCCTTACCTATGAAATTGGTTTTTTGTATGGAGATTTTGGGGAATTCTGCATTTTCCATACAAATTTTTTTTCAGTTTTCTTCACAACGACAAATCCAAAGATAATAATATGTGGCATCTATCATTAGACAAGCTTTAGTAATATGTGTAATATCACACTTCATAAAAATTATTTATCGTTTTTAAGTGAATGCAAATAAAATGATGTATTCGGGAGGCACTTAAAAAGAGTTGTCTTTGTGTCAAATTTTAACACAATTAAACTTACAACAAATTATCAAAACAAATCAAAAGAGCTCAAAAATATAGTCTATTTTTAGACGAGGTAATTATTTTTTAGGAATACTCTGAATCTTAATAGTTACAGACAAAATACTAAGAGAGAAAAATCATCAATTTCATAGGTAAGGACCCAATAAAAATGTTAGTATGTGAATTGGTCGTAAAGAAATGACCCTTTCTTGACTTTCCAGATAGTCATGCAAATTTTTGGTGGAATAATGTTGATGATCTGACAAGCAGATGCTGGATGCGTTTGGATGAAGACAGGGAGAAATAGTGCACATAAGGGAGGGTCTATGTCCACCAGTAGACTGATAAATGTGGGTTGAAATGGATGGATGGTCGGAAACCTGATGTGTAAAATTAGCACTCTTTCACTATGTTTGCAGTCGAGGTGTCCTGCGGGGGTTCAGTCCAGAACAACCTCACGTACTTCATGTCGCCCGGGTTCCCGGAGCTGTGGACCGGCGACCGGGATTGCGACATCACCATCGACAAGACCCACGCCGGCATCATGCAACTCAAAATAGACTTTATACACTTTACTATCGTAAGTATTTTCCTTTTTGGTACGGGTCTGTGAGCTTTCTGCTCTTCACCCGAGGGTCTTCTCGAGTGGGGACTCAGCCCCCCCCGGTCATCTGGACACCGCCCCTTTAGGGTGCCTCTTCGCCCCTTTGGATCGACTGGCTCCGGCTCGTGAGGCGCGGTCAGCCCCCCAGGTGGTACCCCGTTCTGGGAAGCCCAGTGAGCGACACGCAAGCAAGCCACGGCTTATACCGTAAACGGAGGAGTAACTGGCGAGGGGAGGGTACCACACGGACTCTCGGGTGACTTGATCCTGTATCTTCCACTAATGATAGGTGGGCGGACCAATCGTATTGGCCTGGTGGCCGTTATGAAACGCTGGCGTAAACGCAGCGGCTCTCACTAGGATTGACGGCCCGCGCGCTTATTTAGGTATTTCTTTCGTAATATTAAAAAAATACACATTTCGAGAATATAGGCAATATACATTATAGAAAACATGCAGTTTTGTTATTTCAAAAGCTGATTACTCTCCGTGAAGCACTTGCGCTGGTGAAGTACTAAGGGTTTATGTTTTTTTGAGGTATCTTTGGTATTTTTTTTTATATTTTTGATATGTTGCTCATAAAATTATTTACACACATTCCTTCACATATTAAGTACTCATTAAGTAGCTCAGTTTTCTAGTTTCCTATTACAGTCTTACATTCGCATTGGATGCATCTCATAATAACCGCATTAGCATAAAGCTTCGTATTAGGCTAATAGTATTTTCTTTCTCGCTACTATGGAGATTAAAACTGTTCCAACTCATGAGAGAAGCTAACCAGAAACTAACTGAAATTTGACTAAATTTACGTTTCGTTTCGTCCTGTTGAATTTAAGTTCTAAGTGTGTTGGTTTTAAATGAAAGTTTTAAGCGGGTTAGTTTTAAATGTAATTTACTCAAAGATTTGGTGTTTTTTCATAGCTGTTAAGATACAAATTAAAAACATAAACTAAAGGTTGATTCATTTTCATCGCTTTAGTTTATGTTTGCTTTTGGTTTTCTTTTTTATGGTCTATGAAACGCGTTTTTATTTCTTAGTAGCTTACTTAAACTTTGGTTAAATTAATAAAAAATGCAATAATACAAAATAAAAGGGTGTTTTTTCTCTACCTACCGCTTCAATAATGCACCATCGAATAGATTATTTAGAGGTCTCTCTTTTTAAACTTATTAGTTTACAAAGGAATTCATCAAACGCATCTCTTCTGACAAAAAATCTTTGCTCTGTAAATCTAATTTCGTTTAGTTTTCTTTAAACTCCTTCCCAATGACTTTGTAATTGAAGTCAAGATTATTCTGCAGGGCCAGCCGAACCGGACGACCGGAGAGTGCGACGAGGATGCCATGATCCTCGGCGAGGGAGACAGCAAGTTCGTCTTGTGCGGTCAGAACCACGGACAGCACAGTAAGTGCTCCATGAAACATGCTAATGACGCCTTTGAGGGCTTTAACCGAGGGTTCTCTTCGACCCCGTGATTGTATTGAGTTTTTTGAATTTCTTAAACGGGTCAAGTTTGGTCCGAAATAAGTGGGCAATCAGATTTTAATGATTCTATATTCAACCAATTTACTTACGGGTTATTGGGTTTAGAAAAATATGTCAAGAAGACGACTGTAAGATTCGTTTAATGAAAGTAGGACAATGCATTTTCATTAGGATTTATTCATTATTTAAATTTAGCTCAAAAGTAGGCATACACGAGACGAGCATTCCTCGTTTGCCAGCTCTATTAAACATAGAAGTATACACCTTGTGTAGATCCTGGTGCCACCTTCCAACAGCTATGAGTGTTATACCGTTGAATAGGTATTTTTAACTGAATAAAAGTAACTACAGCGTTAAGTTTCAAATCGATTTACTTGAGTTTGTTCGAATCCCAAGGGGATCGAATAAAAAAATTGGACCAGGAAATCTCCTGGAAACATTCAGAATTATCTGATCAATCTTTTCTGAGTTCAATACTATTTACAGAATGGTTCTTATATTTTGCACACTCATAATCAACCAAAAGAACTCATTCCGAAAGTAATCACATTGAAATTTATATTTCTTAAATTCTGCACGCCATGCTTGTACTGTGGCAACCATATCTGTTTTATATACTTTGTGATAAGCGCCTTTGGCTACATTATTGTTAACACAATTGAGTAACTTTAATATTAAGATTTTATAATGTAACTGTTTGCTTATCCCAATAAATAAAATACCAGAATGTTATTTAATTTATTTTGAATATTTTGTTTAATTTTTTCATTTATTTTCGGCCAGAATTACTTTTTTATTTTAAATGAAATCGCTTAGTATCATTAATATTTCAAACATTAACCTCAGTATACTACACCCTGCCAAGCGGCACTGAAGTGCGCGAGTCGGGCGAGCTGCCGGGCACCAAGAGCACGCGGCTGTCCATCCGCATGCGCGGCAGCGACATGCCGCGGCTGTGGCTGCTGCGGCTGGCGCAGATGCCGCTGGCTTACTCCGCGCCGCACGACTGCCTGCAGTACCACACGGCAAACAATGGTAGGACGCCTGCGCATGCCGGACAGACAGCTGGTATGGCGGAATGGTTCTCTAGTGGCAGCCAGGAGTGGCCTGACAATGTGACGAAGGTCGGAAAATTCCCTGGATGCTGGCAGCGCTGGACTAATCGCTGAAGAGATCCTTGAGAACTCGTATGTCCAACAGAAGGCGTATTAAGGCTTAATGATGATGATAATAACATTCTCACTTTACCCTTACTGAAATAGTTTACTAAAACATACTATTTCTTACATTGCTGTAACAATTCTGGCAGACGTTTATTAATAATAGTCCCGTGTTGGTCCGGGACACAAAAAGATTGTACCAACTACTTTTCTTGCCTAGCATGTCGTAAAAGGCGACTAAGGGTGTATCGGGTACTGGGTCTGTGATTGTGTAGGCGATGAGCTAGCCACTTGTTTTGTTACTACTCTTTCACGATTTTTCATCTGACCAAACCCAATTTTTTAATTGGCTAAATGGGGTCTTAAGGAACACATTGCTCCTTGGACTCTGCCTACCCCTTCGGGGATTACAGGGGTGATTGTATGTATGTATGTTTAATAAAAAAATATGGACGTGACCTAGTAACGAGAACAGTCTGTTGGGTCATTTATTTAGCTATCGATTTTCTCTATATGTTTATTAATGTTCTTCGTCAGTAGGTATATCTCCATATGGTACAAATTCTTGGAGTGCATAGATTCTGTTTATTGGCATATAACTGTAACATACGGTCCTGGCGGGTAGGATTTTGGGTTTGAATTACAGAGTGTGGATTTTCTATGATGCTTGGTAACGGCTTATTACGTGGGACCAATAAAATTACCGGGTGTGTGGTTGCATCTCAGCTTATCACGTGATAGTTGGAGAGCGAAGAAACTTTACAAGGTAGTAAATATGTTGACTGGGAGAGAGCGATGTTTAGTCGGTAAGTACACCTTATCTACAAAATTTTGTTTGGACATTAAAGTTTAAATAATAGGTTGACCCTATTTTCGGCTTAATAACTGGGCTTTAAGCTTTTGCGATGTAAGGCGTAGTATAATTTATAATGCCTAATTGCAGGTTGCTGCACAACCATCCAATAGCTTAAAGCGGCAACGGGCTCACCGCCTGTCACGCTGAGCACATGCAGTCACTGCTTGGTGAAGCGCGGACTATGGCAGTGGACTGCTTTTGCGGTGCTTTTGCCTAGTCTCTGACTAACCCTAAGGGGCTAATAGTCGTGATTGTATGTATGTCTTACATCTTACCTACCTAAATTTGTCCGTCTTACCTAAATTTGTCGCCATAATAACAATGTTTTAAGCATTGTTGTGTTCTGGCAATCAGAGGTAAGATAACCAGTACCTCAGTTGTTGAGGATTTTACAGGTGAAGCTCGCTTCCACCTTCGGCCTTATCGTCACTCACCATCAGGTGAGATGAAGGTCAAGAGCTTACCTGTCGTATGTAAAAAAAAAGAAAAAATATATATTTGCAGGCACCATAAAAACCTTCAACTTCGCAAGCAACGGTCGTCACCTCGCTTCGCAAGAGTATCGCGTGTGTATTCGCAAGAGCGCGGGCCGCTGTGCGGTGAGGTACACCACCTGCGATCGACACTCCTTCAGGATCGGGGCTGGGGACACTACTGCTAATTCTATGGAGGGTGCTGGTAAGTTTTATAGCCAAAGAGAAGAGAGAAAGGGTAGAAGAGCTTGGCTTGCCTTGACCCTTATAAGAATAAGTAGATACTGCCTGGAAATATGCCTGCCTGCCCATGTACAACAGCAGTAGGTAAGTAGGCCCGTCCTCAGCCTATGTATTGGGTCCTTACCTATGAAATTGGTGTTTTTATTCTGTCTTAGCAATTTGTCCGTAACTATTAAGTTTCAGAACATTCTTATAAAATAATTGCCTCTTCTAAAAATAGACCATATATTTAAGCTCGTATTATTTAATTTGATAATTTTTTGTAAGTTTAATTGTGTTAAAATTAGACACAAAGACAATTATTTTTAACTGCCTCCCGAATACATCATTTGATTTGCATTAACATAAAAACGATGAATAATTTGCTTGTTTAATGATACATGCCAAATATTATTATTTCTGGATTTGTCGTTGTGAAGAAAACTGATAAAATGTTAGAATGTAAAATGCAGACATCCCCAAAATCTCCATACAAAACACCAATTTCATAGGTAAGGACCTAATACATACGTCCCACTGGCCCTATGCGTGTTGGTGGGTAGAAACGGTTGCAATAGCGACCAGGACCAACGGCTTAACGTGCATTCCGAAACTCAGAGGAAATGAAATTAAATGAAAATAGAGAGAGAGATCGGAGATCAAGATCACAAAATATTGGTCACCCATCCACGGCCTGGCCTTGGAAGGTAGCTTTGTTTACGATCGAAAGCAAAAGCGTCCTAACCACTACGCCACCGAGCTCCTCGAGGTAAGTAGGTATAAAAGCCTATTTATACAGCACAGAGACGCCAACTGCTAGACATAAGCCTCTCAATTTATGGTAATTTAAGATCATGATGAGACCTGCTGCAAGCCTAATAATAATTATAATAACCTGAATACAAAGTTAAAAAATTTTAAAAGACTAAATAATTAAGCAGACTAATAAACAGTTGGTTATGCTTACTGAACTATCACAGAATTTAGTTTGTAGTTAAATAAAGATATAAGGAAGAAAAAATTTTATGGTCCTTAATTCTATTTAGATGATTCCATAGATTTAAATACGAATAATTTAGCAAAAAGCTTTAAACATCGCCAATGGCCCAGGTGAGTCCGGTGGGCCCAGCACTGGGATCTACGGCCCCGTCGGCCAGTTGGTACCCAGTGTGTCGAGCACGCCGCGCACCAACCTTACGGGGGACCTCCAGCCGGAGGAGACACAGAACGGTTATTGGAAAACCCCTCACCCGCAACCCTTTTAAATATTGATGGCTATTGTGGACATGCATGTTTTCAACTAGTTGGTAGCTGCATGATTAACAATTTGATAGATTTCATACTCGTTCATGTAGTACCTTTTATTCTATCCGTAGTAGTATTTGGTATGTCTATTAGTAAGCATACTAGCTTTATTAGTACTGATGAAATCCATTATTATAGTTGTTAGTCTAATCATGCAAAGTATTTTTTATAAATTACTAATTCACAAATTCGTTAAAGGCAAAAAAAAAAATACACAAACAATAGGTAACCAATTGTTAGTGTATAATTTTTTTATGTATACATTTATTATGTCGTAATTTTAAATTCCTTTTCACATATGTTATCTAGATGGATTTTTATTCAAAATTTATTTAGTGAATTGGTTATGTTCCTTTATTTTAAGATTTATATTTGTTTTGTTTCGAAGATGTTTTTTACCGTGATAGTTTTCATTAATTGTTATTTCATAGATGCAATTTTTAACATTTTTTACATTATGGCCAAGGGGGAAAATAGCATTGCACATATTATATAAATGATTTATTATTTTCAGCAGTTTTGGTAAAGCCAGTATATAATTGCAAAAATATACATAAGTTTTCTTTCATTACTACTGAGTACAGCAAGGTCAAGAACATATTTTGTGATTTTAAGTTTGTAAACCTGTTTTCATTTTACGAGGCATTTTAAATTGTTTAAAAGTTTTATTTGTCTTTTTTCAGGGTCTGTGCAACAGGAACAAATGATGCCTGTGTCAGACGATATGATGCAGGCTGAAGAGGGATCAGGAAGCGATCCTAATATTGCGCCAGTGGTAGAAGCTGCGCCCGCGCCTTCTATTGCTTCAAGGGTAAGAAATATCCTTGATTTTATAATAACAAATTCAATGATGAAATAAACCTTGATTTCATAGTAGTATCAGAAATTTTGATATTTTGAAATTTGATATAAAATTAGTATCAGAAATTTTGAAATTTTGATAGACTTCTAATAATTTATGTCAAAACTAAGGATAAAGATTCATGAAACCACAATTCTCCTAGTCTACTAAGGAGGACCGGATTTTGACTTCAAGGACGTTTTCACAATAAACTGATTCAACTAATTTCCCAAATGACTTATCTAACTGAAATTATTTGAAACTAACGCATCAAAACAACTTAAGGTAGTATTTCCAATAATACAATATATCCGCTTTAAATTGAACTCTTATTGAATTTTCAAATCTGACACACTCCAAAGTATTTCAAGTTCATATTTAGCAGTTTTAACAATTTTATAAAATTAAAGTATCAAATTGTAGTTACCTTATGTTAGATGTAAGGGCCGAAGCGCGCTTTATTTAGAAGCATAGCATTTTAATGATTACTGATTTTGTCAATTTGGAATTTTATTACGATGGCGCCCAACTATCGAGTGTCATGTTTCTAGTTCGCTCTGGTTCTAATGTATAACATAGATCTCCAAACCCTGCATTGCATGTAGCCCCGTAGTTAGTCTAACCTTCCCCCTTACCCTTACCTTAGATCTGGAGTTTCATCTTCCCATCTTGGATCTGGGGGCAGAGGTCGTATGGCTGGTCTCGCTGGTCGCCGTACGCGCAGCACTACGCGCCAGAAGACGATAACTTCAGATACACCGGCTACGGCAGCTTCGGCGTCGGGCTGCAGGCCTTCGGCAGGCAGAGGTGTACTGATAGGATCACTATTCCTTGCGAGAACGAGTTTTTTGTTTCGGTAAGTTTGTGAAAATAAAGTGTCTTTAATTATTCACTAGCTGTTGCCTGCGACTGCGTCCGCGGTTACTATGGTATTTTAACTATCCCACGGGAACCCTTTAATCTTCCGGGATAAAACGTATCTAAGAAGTTGACCAGAGTATAAGGTATCACCATGCAAAATTTCATTGAAATCGGTCCAGCCATTTCGGAGATTAGCCCGTACAAACAGATTTTTTTGTATTTTCCCTCTTTTTACATTCCTCTGACTTGGTTTTAAGCATTTTTTTTCTATGCACATACATTCGACCTCTGCAGTTTTATAGGTATAGATGTAGACATGTAACTAAACACTTCATCTGCCTGTCCTGGACATAGGCACAACATAAGCCTCCCACATTGCTAGTTATTTCTCCTTGTCATCTTATCCGAACTTATAGGCTTATATCATCCAGCATTACTGACACTTCACAACCATGAACTTCAAAATATGACTACAAAAAGACCTTGATTAAATTAAAAATAAAATATGATTGGAATATCTTTTTTTTATCTTTACTTTTGAAAAGGGTTTTTTCAAAACAGAAAATGTCACCCTTATAAGTGATTGGAATATCTTGGTGTGGGCTAAGTGAGGCGAGAATGCGCATGTGATTAGGAAGAAATATGTAAGTGGAAGACTGCTAGATATGGGAGAATAAGACTGAACATTAGTGCAAGGATAAATTCTGCAACAGTCACAATATTCCATTGGAATTTATGCATTATATTGCCAGTATGTTTAAGTAATATTATAAATGCAAAAAGTAACTCCGCCTGTCTGTCTCGCTGTCATGTCAAAAATACTGAACATGAACATTAATCGAAAGGTACACAGATAGTCTAAGAGTCCGAGAAAGAACATAGGCTACTTTTTATCACAATATTTCCATGGGAACGAGTAGGTACTGCGTGGGTTAAACCGCGGGAAGCTACTAGTTCATCATAATAATTGATTGTAATTGAAGAAACATATATTTATTCTGCAATTAGATTTACATGAAATACTTTTAGGAGATAGATATAGGATATGCTTTTAGGAGATCTTGAGATATTAGTTTCCTGTGTGTCATTTATTTACTTTAGTCAGTCCAAATAGTTAGTTAAAGTTATATCGAGGATAGCTCAAAGTAATATTCTTTTTAAGACTCAAATTAATAGGAAAGGATAATTTCCAGTACATTGACGTCGAATCTGGTTTTGAAACGGTTTCGAATTACCACATTTAAGTCTCTAAAGGAAAAACTATTGGCCAATATCATTCCAACTTCGATTCTAGATGGGTGATTCTATAACAATTTACTTATAATGAATAATTGTAAAAAAAATAAGTAATATTTCAGAAATACTATAATTTTTACTACCGGTAAACATATTCTTTAAAACACCCTGCATAATCCCAGTCTTTTAGTCTATAAAAGTACAGGCGTGATACATAATTTATGTTTCACCTAATATTTTAAGTTCGAGATTTTGTAAGGTATTGAAGGGCTGGAAGATAAGTGAATATGTGAAATATATTAAAATGAAAATATCTTCACCAGACCTAAATTTTTTCATGAGATTTAATAGCAACATATCCATTCTCAAATCCTAAACTGAAGCAGTTGACATTAGTTCATGCAATATTCCGCATGTTGCGAGTTAGCGTCTGTTGAAAGAGGGCTCCCGCGAGATTTTATATAAGTTAGTCAAGATAACAACAGCGTTGAAAAATATATAGACTTGCTACGGCTGGAATTAGCTTGGATTGAAGTTTAAAGAATTTAGCATTTTAATTGTAAGGCTGTTATTATTTGACAATGTAAATAAATGCAAAACGGGCGTGAAAATGTAAGGATTTGGTAACGCGCCTATAGCTATAATACCCCTCGGTAGCATTAGCAGCGTGATATAATATTTATCACGTTTTTATCATGAAGAATTGTGAAATTCCATAACGAGGCGCTATAGCAGTGTTAGCGACTCTTTGGTCATATTGCGCTCTTCTCTGGCCATTTTCTCTTTGATTCTGTTTTTAAATTAAGTAACTGTATTTTTTTTTCATTGTTTTGGTCTCCAATTTTTTCATTCCTATCAGAGTAAGCGTCTGGAGCAGTTGTCTCGACGCCTAACGTCTATTTTATAATATAATTTGTTTGCTGTATTACAAGTCGAAACTAATTATATATCCTACCATAATATCTTTACCAAGGCACTATTGTAAGTAGACCTAACTTTTTTAATATTCTTTAAGTTTTAGTTCAGTGAATTCAACGTTATTTACGTTTTATAAATTGTTCCAGTTGTGCCTTTGCTTTTGAAAAATATATAAAATAAAACATCAGTGAAAGTAAATCATGAAGCCGTTTATTTTGATCTCCACCATCCCATAATCACACTGGCGCCCAACATGGGACGGCGTGGTTTGTTTATTTTTATAAGCCTCACGTGTTTTTAAAGTAGCAAGAGCCTGTGCTCAGCAATTGGCGGGTGTTGATTGCTCACAAAATTGAGAAAAAACTTGTAAAATACAGGATATAAGGGTATATTGGCAATTTCGGCTATATTGGCCCGGAACTTGACATTTTAGCCCTAAAAATATAATAACCATTGAAGCGTTTTTTGCGTTATTCTAGCTTTATCTGCGCTGAAAGAACCTTAAAATAATTAAAAAGATATTGTCAAAAAAGGAAAGAATGAGATCTTATCAGATATTTATTCTCGACTAAGGACTTTGTTAAGAGCTTAGGAAGTTTATATCAGTTCTGTTTGATTAAGATTACTTCTAACTTCGGGTATTTGCTCAGCTAAAAAGATCCTCCATCTTATTTTTATTCGCTACGGTAGCGAAAGATCCCGATGGTTACAGGAGCCGTATTTGTTTTTTTTGTAACTTTATTGCATTGACGAAATAATCTATTTTTGAAAGGTTGCTATTCAGCATTTTCATAATCTTCTTGGGCCTGCCCCTAGGCACAGTACCTGAATTTATTATGCGCTTCATATAAAATGTTTCGTAATCAATAGGAAATTCTCGGTATTTGATTCATTGATTGCGGAATTTTTTGCTTCTGTACTCTATTTCATTCTCACATTTCATGTTCCATGGCAGGGTATGCCTTTCTCTACCTCAGGAGAAACACACGAGGTGTATGGGCCATAACACCACCACGCTGAAACAATGCGGGCTGGTGGGTAGAAACTGTTGCGATAGCGACCGGGATCAACGGCTTAACATTCCAAAGCATGGATTTCGAGATCACAAAGTTTTGGTCACCCATCCCCGGCCTGACCGTGACGAAGGTAGCTTTGTTTTCGATATCGAAAGCCAAATTAGTACTAACCACTACGCCACCGAGCTTCTCGATGCTTGGAGCATGGATATTTGGTAATAAGTAGGTATTAACATCTTTGGCTGGCTACGCCTTTGAGGATTTTAGAGTGAATGCATGTTCCTTTGTCTTCTTCTTCTTGCTCTTTTCCCTCTTTAAGTACCACCACGGGTCACCACGACATGTCTTAATCCTCCAGTCTCCTGGGTCATTCGCCAGCGCAACATCGAATTCTCTTCTTAATCAGACTTCACACATTCAATCCATCGCTGTCCTCTCATTCCAGCTGCCGTACTCTCAAACCATATTTCAATGGATTGAATGCGCCACATTGATTCAATATTAAACGGTTATTATTTCTATAACCGATGATAGACAATGGCCACGTGATTCAATATTTAACGTCAAATTCGGTAAGAGAGTAGCAAATTTTAGCAATTTCCAACTTGTAACGAAAGTAGAAAATAGGAAGTTAGTTCATATAATAATTGCTTAGTATTAAATCAATTATGTAATGGCGCTTTTGTTACTTTCAATTCTGTTCTATGATAGAAATTTGAGTCCAATGCATTGGATTATGGTTAGAGAGTAGGTGTTTTTTCGATCCTCTGAGGGAGGGTATTTATCTCCCCATGCGGGAGGAGGAGGTGGTGTATCCCTCATTGGATACCGGTCGGCCGCCCGGAGGTTATATCGGACTCTTACCGACTAAACACCACCTGTGCTTTAAGCCTTCACGGCCTTGGCAAAGAATGACCTGAATGCGCCCTCTCCTTCAGGAAAAGGAGAGGTGCGGCTTTAGAGAGTAGGGTAGCAGGCCCATATACATACAAGTTATACATACATAACATATCATCTTGCCTCTTTTCCCGAAGGGGTAGACAGAGATGTTAAATACCCACCGTCTTACTACAAAAAACTAAAACATCTGTTAAGCAAGTGTTTTAAAAAATCTTACCACAAGACCGTATTTTACGATTGTCTAGAGCTAGACGCGGCTTAAACATAGTCTAAACAAAACATAAACAGGCGTTGAAAGCGTACTTAGACTTTAAATAGTGTTTAGTTAAACAAGTGATAGACAACTGTTCTATTTAACAGTGGTTTTGAGAACAATGTTGGTCCCTGCAATACAGGCCTAGAGTCTAGTGCAGTGGCCGCTATTAAATCTTTAAAAGGTTCCTCTGCATGTTATAATCAGACACATATTATGTACCTATTTTATTGTAATTGGGACGCATTTGACGTAAGAAATAAAGATTTTATTATTATTTATTATTTGTCTTTTGTGGTAAAACGGCCAGATTTCGGCAGAGTTGTTGTTATGTGTTCCATGTGATTGTAATCGTTATCCGCAGAGTTCATCCTACTTCACGGGCGTGTGCGACCCGCACCACTGCGGCGGGTCGCTGTGCGCGGGCGGCGGCTGCCACGTGGAGACGGGCATCAGTCCGTTCGCGGTGGCCGTCCACTTCGGCCCGCCCACGCGCAAGCGCAACCCCGAGGACAACATTGGCGCCTGCTTGAAGTATACGCAGTTACCTTGTGATGCGTGAGGGCTACCACAAATATTGGGTCCTTACCTATGAAATTGGTGTTTTTATTCTGTCTTAGTATTTTGTCTGTAACTATTAAGATTCAGAGTATTCCTAAAAAATAATAACCTCGTCTAAAAATAGACAATATTTTTGAGCTCTTTTGATTTGTTTTGATAATTTGTTGTAAGTTTAATTGTGTTAATTGGACACGGAGACAACTCTTTTTAAGTGCCTCCCGAATACATGATTTTATTTGCATTCACTTAAAAACGATAAATAATTTTTATGAAGTGTGATATTACACATATTAATAAAGCTTGTCTAATGATACATGCCAAATATTATTATCTCTGGATTTGTCGTTGTGAAGAAAACTGATAAAATGTTAGTATGGAAAATGCAGAATTCCCCAAAATCTCCATACAAAACACCAATTTCATAGGTAAGGACCTAATATCAGAATATGGTTTAGCATTAGCATTTCTGAGATCTAGTTGAAATAAAATTTTTCTGGAGCATTGAGCTTCAAAGCTTTATGCAATCTGACAAATGTTTTGGTTTATCGTAATGAATTGTCGAATCCCGTCCATATTGCTCTTACCGATAATGATAGCGGTGTCTCACCATGAGCCCAGGTTTTTATGTCTATTCTATAGATGCCTACTTAGAATATCTTTGATGCCTACAGATTAATACCATCCCCGCTAGCACGAGCAACGAAAATCGAACTATGATAAAATTATAAAATAGCCGCCATCATGAAAATTTTTCTTCTCGTTTTGGTAGTTAATAGTAAAAAAATTGCGATCGTATATCGCATTTGTGGTCGTGCTAGCATTTTTAGATATAAGTAATAATAGAAACTTAACTATAAGGTGTTGTAATTAATGAAAACATACAAAGACGAGCATTAAAGTCAATAAAATAATATTTATTAAGTAGTATTTAAGGTTTCTTTTTCACTTTATCCTTATTTAGGAAATGTATTGTTAGTATGTATACAAGGTGTTTCAAAACTCCCCCTAAAGCCCAACAACCCCGATTTGGGGTTGTTGAGCTTTGGGAGGAACATTAGGGGGACAAAGCTTTAATTCAGAATCATGCATTTACATCTTTGTTATCGAGTCTTAACTTTGTTCCAAAGCCGTGAAAACAGAAAATTAAAAAGTAAGAGAATTAATCAATAAATTCGACAACGGTACTGATACAGTTCATTTTGGTTGTTATTAGCAAAATCAGTACTAAACTTTTCAAAGTAAAAATAGTTGAGACTTATGCAGGCTGTTTAAAGTTGAAATAAATTGAAATATAAACCGTGTGTTGTTTAAAATTTATGTTTATATTTGTTGATATTTTGACATTCAAAATTCAAATTACTTTATGCCCTAGGGAAATTACTTTATTCTAGCGAATTTAATCTTGCTTTATTCTCCGTCTACATGACAACTAAAGCGTGCTTTATGTGTAGGTGGTTGAGAAATAAGGGACTCCGACATATCAAAAGGTCCCGAGTTCGTGCACTGGTGGTGGTAGATGAATTTGTTTATTAGAATCCTCAAATGCATTTATTCATATTATTATAGATAAATTATTTTAGTACTTATGTAATTATCTTGTTACAGTGACTTCTGCCAATGCACGCTATAAGCATTTAAGTATTCGTGCCATTATGTTAATACAGAATTTTATTAATTTTATATAAGAAAATTGTTGTTTTTTAATTTAATCTTTGTAATTGCGTTGAGGATGTATAGTTTATTAGAATAAGAAGAGCTTTACAAAGAATTTTGTTATATAGTTGTTATTGTAAAATAATTATATAAGTTTTCTTTAAAATTTTGTAAATTATAAGTGTGCTGATGACGTTTAATCTGTTTATTTCTATTTAATGCCAGTATGTTTGTAAACAATTAATTTATTAAACAAAATTATTGAAAACATGATTGTTTTATTTTTGAAATAAAAACTTAAGCACTTTAATTAAATGATAAAGGCAATAGCCGAAAAACAGCTTTCAATAGTTACCTAAAGTGTATTATTACAGTCTGAATAATTTAATAGGTGCATTTTGACAGATGAGCTTTATGGACTATTTACATTGGTATGGGAGTCTATTAATCTCACTACAAGCAACTGTCAAAATGCACTACAAATAAATGTCAAATGTCAACTGTCAACTGTACAATGTGAGGTATCAGTCAATATCACACCCCACGTAGCGGCCGGTGCAAAGCAAAAGGCTCCAAGATTGCGTATTTCCTATTGTAGGGTAGTTTTGAATTTTTATTTACAGTTATCATTAACTAGAATAAAACTCGTGGATAAGATTGCTGGGGACTACCCACGACTCTTACTTACCTCCCACGACTTTAACTTAGAGTCTAAGTTAATGTGAGATGATCTGTCAGTCACATTTTTTTTTAAACTCGAGTAATTTATTTATACTAATGTCTGGCTGAAAGGGGTGACTTCCAAAGCCGTAAAACATCAGTGAAAACGTGAAAGAGCAACGTTTAAATCAATTTTAAAAATAATTATAATGTAATTTCGGTTATTAATTTTTTGTTTTTGTTTTTATCAATATTCGTTATGAAGAAGTGGTGCCAGAGAATATAGTTTTAAGAAGTGTTGTTTCAATTTGAAAAATGTTTCAGTGTTTGGGTTGTGGTTTTAAAGAACCGGCGACAATCCTCAGGATGATTAAATATAGAGCAAAATATAAAAAAATATATATTTAGTTGTATTGTAAGATATTTCACGTTATAAAAGGCGAGTCTGCTGCTCAACTCTGAATAGTGTGCGAATGGTGTGCGACAAGCATTTTACAGATAAGTTTTGTTCAAACTTAATGGAAAAAACAGGTCAATAACCAGTGACTTCTTGCACACAAAGTGCAATATTTCAAAATAGCGAACATAAATTTTAATCCTTGTTTATGACATACAATATGACCTCCCCCTAAGTTTGAAGCTTGCCAAGAATCCGTTTGGTCCAATTCACGTTCGGAAAACTTTGTATAACTTTGTATGGTAGAACACATGCGATTTATGTTCTTACTGAATACGAGTTCCGTTAATATGTATTACATAACTGTTACACGGTGACCAAATATCAGACGAAATGACGACCGTGGTCGAGTGGTCTGTACGCCGGTCTCAAAGCGTCGTCGTCGGAGGCAAGTGTTTGGGTGATGAATTTTCAGACATTTGTTCTCCAGTCTTGGATGTAATATATCTATATATATATATTTATTTATTTATTTAACAATTTATTGTTCACAAAATACAGAACAGGAGAACATTAAAAGACAAAAGTACAAAAGGTAGGGCTTAGGGTAGGGCTTTTTATATATATATACAATAATATTAAGCAATAATAAAATAATAAAAAAAAAGACGTGTGGCACTCGGGGACTGCCGCGGTAAAGCTATATTGCTATGCAATAGCATTTTGTATCAACTTATGCAATTATAATTTTATTTATTTATTTTATTCATGCAGTATTTCTTTTTCTTTGATATTAATTCAAGTTACACTTTTTGAGCGTGGTGACCGATAAGAAAACAAATTTTTCTATTATTAAATAAATAAAAAAAGTTTATATTCAGTATCTCTCTCTCTCTCTCTCTCTCACACTCTCTCTCTCTCTCACTCACTCTCTCTCTCTCTCTCTCTATCTATCTATGGAAAAAAGTAAAAAGCGCCCCAAGCGGAAAACAGTTGTAATCCACAAAGCCACACCTCCTTGCGCATCGGAGTGGGGAGCGTGAGGTTTTTTCGTTACGGAATTTCATGATTCGGTCCCCGCGCTCAAGGCCCGCGATACAAGCTATGCAATAGCTTAATAATAAAAATATAATGCTTGCAATAATATTATGTATATTCTGAATAATTATGTGTATTTATCTATTAAATATATTTGTCCGTCATCTATTCGTAGTATGCTTAACACAAGCTGCATTTACTTGCTTAAAATGGGACTAGTTGATAGGTGTGAATGTCTGAGGATATTTATTATTTTTATTTAATGTGGGCGTGATGATATGTATGAAATGTGAGCGATTCCGTGCTTAATCAATTATGATGCCAATAGCTGAACATGAACCTACCCCCTACCCATCAAGTAATATTATATGTAGTTTCTGATTATTAAATTCATTATCAATCATTTAAATTTGGATTTTAGTGCCCCCACTCTGAATCTCTGTTTGGCCCAAAGGTTGACTGGGAGAGAGCGATGTATTATCGTTAAGTCCGCCTTATGTACAAAAGTGTTTTTTATTTTGGACATTAAAGATTAAATAAATAAGTAAATAAACCTACTATAAGAATCTCTACAACTACAAATCCTGTGTCAGCGACTGTGTTTGAACCTACTTACTGCCACTAACGGCACGCAATTTTTGACATAGGCCAAAGAATTGTCTATTTATATGTTAGCTTAAAGTTGCAGCTTTGTAATCATTTAAAATACGGTTTAAAATCATCCTCAGCCTATATACGTCCCACTGCTGGGACAGGCCTTCCTCATGGAGAAACACATGAGGAGTATGGGCCGTAACACCACCACGCTCGCCCAATGCCGGTTGGTGGGTAGAAACGGTCACTAGATCAGAATGTTTTGGTCACCAATCCACGGCCCGACCATTGCGAAAGTAGCTTTGTTTTCGATCGAAAGCCAAACGTACTAACCACTACACCACCGAGCTCCTCCGGTAGAGAATAAATAAAATAAAAGATATGAAACTACATTGTTCCAGTTACAATATTGACTACCAACCCACCACAACACAAGACGGACCCTTACGTTCCATTACCGTTGAATAGTCATTGAGCCACAAAATCATGATATCACACAAACTGTGTCACGCTGGCCTTTGGTCAGTAAGCCTTGTTTTTGTTGACAGGCGGTGCGACACGCTGAACTGGCTAGAACATTACTAAACCACACCTATCAAATAATTAACTAAACGAACATAATTATATGACCGGAGAGCTAATTATTGTACAGTCAATTTAAATATATATATATACGTTTGACAGTAAATTACTCTTACTGGATGGGTATAAAGCCTGTCATCTGTCAAATGTGTATACTTATTTTTGAACTCGACTGTGTCCAAAAACTTCGAAAGACCAGAAAGATTCTGATCTTTCGAAGAACAAAACGAAAGAATAATGATAATAAGTTGTCGCCATGATGTCGGCGTAGAGTTTTATAACGGAACGCAAGATTGAAGTTGTGAAAAGTATTGGTAAGTATGATTTATAAAATGATGATTGCTTGACCCTTAACATACATAAACTGTGTTGTTGCTGTTGTTAATAACCCTTAAAATGACAAATATTTAATCAATAATTGTACTTTTTTTGTGTTCTTGTAGTTTATACCAACTTCTGATCAATTTTGTAATCAAAAATGTTAAGAAGTAAAGAATGGGCAGTCATTAGTTGTGCTGAAAAATAATGTTTTGTGCAGCAATATTTAGGTTACCGGAAATGTATAAAATCTAGAAAAACGATCAATGAAGGATCAAGGATCAATTCCTAGGAAATGTATTATGGTAGATATTAGGAGGGTTATTATAAGAAATAACCCTCTTTGCTCTGGCTCTTAAAAACAATATTTGTGTCAATAATCGCTTTATCTAAATTGGCTAGATATTATAATTATCATTTTAAGCGTTATAAAAAAATAACATATACAATTTGGAAGCAGAAAAAACATCTGAGTTGCTGCCCAATTAGTTATTTGGCTGACCAATTGAGAAATATTTGCTGCCCATACGTTGCTAACCAATTAGTAATTTTAGCTTTAATATTTTGCTCACAGTTTCAATAACATAAACTGAAAACCTATTATAATAAAAACTGTCTGAGTTACTTGTACTTTCCTCTCGTGCCTAATTATGACCTAATTTTAGCTAATTAACGGTGTTTGGGTTATATTGTAGTTAAAATGATTAAGATATAACATGCGTTTGGTGGAGCCGCAAATCAGTCTACACACTTGACCGTCTCCTTCACTGATCTAAACCTGCACAAGAGATGAACTAAATACGTCAACTGCTAAAATTTCATCACCAAATTCTTGGAACAGAGACACTCAAAGATCTTAAATCGCATCGCATTACGCACCGCACGCCGCGTCGCATCTGCACAAGCGTGGCCTTAAAAAATTCTCTCCACGTCAAAACCTGTAAGGCTACCGGAAATACAGCGTGATTTGGCGCTAAGCCAGCCAAAAGAAACTCGGATTTATGGGTTCCGCACACGACGCAGCTCAAACATTCGCGCACCTTTACAATAAATAAACTGTGATGGTGAAACTGAGCAGTCAGCGCTGGTAAGTTTGCTGCAAGTTCTATGAAATTGATAGCTGATAGATTTCGTATCAATCTCAAGCAACAGCTTTCCTGTTAAGCTGAAGGATTTTTCCATAATGAAGGAGTTCATCCTAAATACACATATAAACCAACCCATCTCATCCCTTGAGTGTAAAAGGCGACTAATGGACTTAGAACTGTACAACCATCAGCTTATAGCATGCAGCTTATAGCGGCGATGGGCTCACCACCTGTCACGCTGAACACATGTACAGTCACTGTCTGGTGAAGCTTAGAAACTTAGTCTCTGACTAACCCTTATATCAGGGATATAAGGTATCACCATGCAAAATTTCATTGAAATCGGTCCAGCCATTTCGGAGATTAGCCCGTACAAACCAGCAAACAGACAAACAGACAGAGAAACAAAAAATAAAAAATTAACATTAATAGTATTTTCCCTGGTGTAAAGCATTTTTTTTTTCAATATAGAGACGTTCGACCAATGCAGTTTTATTATATGTATAGATTCAAAAATATGCAATTTTTAACCCTAACTCTTTGGGTAAACCATTAAAAAAGGCGAGAAAAATATTCGAATCAGAATTAAAAGCCCACTAGATCATTTTATAAAGCTGACACAACCGAATATTTATTTTTACCCCGTTATAAACTGCACATCGCAGCAGACCCGGAGGCGAGGTTTCGGCAAAATATTAATCAAAAATATACCCGGAGTTACTGCAGTAAAAAAGGCGAAAAATACTAAACTTTTCGCCGCAGCAGTGGTAAATTACAATGCATTTACATATTCTGTCCTATTTATAGCATGCGGTATTCGCGCTCCGCAATCTTCGCAAGTTCGTGTTAAATTATCTTTTTCTTCCACGGTGCGATGTCTCCCGTGCTAGGTCCCGGTTTCTCCTTCTAGGGAAATATTCTACTAATTTTATAGTACAATAACACGTCTTTTTTATTATTAATACACGTACTTCTACTGAAAACGGAAACAAGGAAAGAAGTTATCTCTATATAGAAAGACGTATCTATATCCATATAAAGCTATGGGAGACAAGCGTGATTTTATGTACATGTACACATTCGTTATGGTATTTCTAACGATTACATAAAATTTTCGCATAATATCAAATTCTACCTAATCAGAAATAACTACCTACTTGTCAAGTTATTTCCAATTGTCAACTTATATGTACTATCAACTCCATGAGAAAGGCCTGTGCCGAACAGTAGAAAGTAAGTTCAATGGCTACAGTCACCTATAAAATATTAGGACCTTACCTATGAAATTGGTGTTTTTATTCTGTCTTAGCAATTTGTCCGTAACTATTAAGATTCAGAGTATTCCTAAAAAATCTAAAAATAGACTATATTTTTGAGCTCTTTTGATTTGTTTTGATAATTTGTTGTAAGTTTAATTGTGTTAAAATTGGACACGGAGACTACGACTGCTTTCGACGTACATAAATTTCTCTGCATGGTTATCCTCCAAGCCGGAACACAGCAATGCAAGCTTTAAGATAGAAATATGTAGATGAGATTGTAGTAGACGTTCTTCGTTTAACTGCAAGCGTTTCAAGCCAAAATACACCTTACTATTTTACCTTCCGCCGAGATTATCTATATTTTTACATAGCTGGAAATTTTCTTTATCCCTGTGAGACCGCTCATACGAAAATGAACAAAGTGAGGTTCTGGATTCTTGAAATTGAGAAAAATAAAGAATGCTTATTTTTTACCTGTCCTTACTATTTTGCCTATTCATGTCAAACTTATCTTTAATTTACTAATATCTTTGTTGTTATTTATTTTGCGTGAAGAGGCGTGAAAAGTCCCGGTTGGTGTGACAATAGGGCCGAAGAAAGGAAGCGAGCGACACCTGTATTCTTCAAGAACTGAGGAACTGGCTATCTATCTATATTTCTAATTGTCGGAAGAAAACAATGCGATATAACATTGTTATTATGGCGACAGATTTAGGTAAGACGGTGGTAGCTAACCAGACGAGCTTAGAAGCCCTACCACCAAGCAAAACGAGCAGATTAACCCCTGCCCCGTAGGAAATCGCACCTGGACCTCCCGATCAATACCTGGTGGTGTCAACCACTCAAACAATCAAATATAACTTTATGCCTTTATGCTTTTTTTATGCCAAACCTGGCACTTAAATACGTCAATATTTTACAATTTAGAAATTTAACAATGTATTAATGAAATAAAAAAGTATATTATAATTAAGGTTTATTAACGCGAGTACTTGTAGCAAGTACAACCACAGCGCTTTGACTGTGATTGTAATCGAGACAAGCGGCCGGATTCCGAGAGAAGTTTTAATGAGAAGAAACTCATGAGCCACTTTTTTTTTAAATAGCCAATCATATAATTATTATTTTCAGTATTAAATATGTTTTTAAATTATTTTCTAAATTTCTATTAATTTATCAAAATTACATGCTTATTAATTATTTCCACACCATTTTTATTTATCCTCCATATTATCTTGGATTTTATAATTGCCCTTATTCAATAAAGTTTGTTTAATATAAAGATTACATTTGTGTAAAGGCATTCTGTTATATTTGTTGGGGTTTTATTATACAATTGTGTTAACCAGAGAGGCGGTCAGAGATATCCGTGTACCTATCAATGGTGAATACCTTAACTAACATTATAATGATTGCTGAGGCTTTATAAGAAGACTCATACGAAACTAATTAAAAACGGCGGTGTAGTAATTTCAACCAGTATTTAAGATAACTCTGATCACCTTAAAGGCTAGAATGAAGTAATTTTCAAACCTTGGCATGAAATAAACTGGACGAGTGACGGCAATGCCACCGCCGCGGCGTTACGTAAGGGCGGCCGCACAGGTGCGTGATCGGGGGACGCCCGCACGCGAGCAGCCATTACTGCGATGCGGGTACGCGTCTGCGAATGAGCGGCGAACGAACACCAAAAACAGGGCCCACAGTCGAAAACGTAACGGCCCATACACACTCCATACTCTCGCACTCGCGTTCCCTCGGGTCGCCTCGTAGAGAGTGGATGGGCTATAACTTTCGTCATTTTCGACTGAGATTTGGAGGTGGTAAAAACATTATTATTTAGCACGATCGGAACCCTGAGTAACTTAGTGGTGCAATTGCGTACGGCTTCGTGCGCTTTATATAATAGGTTGGGGAAAAAGTTTCTTCGCATTTTTTAAGAAAATTCAAAACATTTTTTAATATAGTTTATTTACATTTAACTAAAGTATGTAGGTACCATTTTGTTCGATAACTTTTTGCCATCTTGTAGGTAGGGACATGATCCCATTGCTATAGAAATTTTGGGACTTCTGGTCAAAATACCGCGACAAGTGGTTTTGGCAGTCCTCTCGTGATGTTAACCTGACACTGCCTAAAGTATTCTGAAGAGACCGAAACAGGTGGAAATCTGAAGGTGCAAGGTCAGGACTATACGGCGGATGCATTAACACCTCCCAGCCAAACTCTCTTAATTTTTGCTGAGTGGCTAAAGATGTGTGAGGTCTAGCGTTATCATGATGAAAAACCACACCCCTTCTGTTGATTAATTCCTGCCGCTTTCTCTCAACTTCTTGCTTTAATCTCATCAGTTGTTCGCAGTAGAGTTCAGAATCGATGGTCCTGCCTGGTGGTAACAGCTCATAATGAATAATGCCCTTCCAATCCCACCACACACACAGCATCACCTTGTTGCGAGTTAACCCGGGTTTCGCCACAGTCTGTGAAGCCTGACCGGCCTTTGACCACGACCTTTTTCGCACGTTCTTGTCGTACGTGATCCACTTTTCATCACCAGTTATCAGCTTCTTCAAAAATGGTTCGGTTTCATTACGTCGTAATAAAGAATCACAAATGAGTACACGGTTCATTAGGTTTCTTTCAGTGAGCTCGTGAGGTACCCAAATGTCGAGCTTTTTTGTGTACCCAGTTTTTTTCAAATGCGCCAAAACTGTTTTGTGGTCAATTCCCAGTTCTTCAGCTACGTCGTAACTACTGACATGCCGATCTTGCTCCACTTTTTCAAAAATGGCATCCATTTTATCTGTAATAGGGCGACCAGAGCGACGTGCATCTTTGACATCAAAATTTCCGGATTGAAAACGCTTAAACCAAATTTGTGCTACTCTCACAGACACTGCACTAGGTCCATAAACATCGCAAATTTTTTTCGCGGCTTGCGTTGCATTTTTACTTTTTTTGTAGTAAAATTTTAAAATGTATCGAATTTCTTCATTAGATTCACTCATCTTGGCGGTACGAAAAACAAATGAAAATCACACATTTTCCTAATTTGAATTTGGAATTATGTACTTTAAAATTTAAACTTTCAATGATACCAAAACCAGCCAGATACAAATAGTATAGCCAAAGAGATTTTATTACAAGTTTATACATACTATAATGCGAAAAGACTTTTTCCCCAACCTAATATATTTTTTTATATAGATTTTCCATCTGCGATGCGAAAATATGGTACATTTGATTTAAAGGTTTCCTTTTAACCGTTGGACCCGGTTGCTCTTTATACGTTTCTATTTATCAGCCCGGTGGTGTTAGTATGTCCTCGTATTATTCTAGTATATAGAATCAAGGTCTGTGCCCAACAGAGGAACGTATATAAGCTATACTAGCTTTTGCCCGCGCTTTTATCCACGTAGAATAGTTACTTTGAGAAGTGATGGTATGTAGCCTATAGCCTTCCTCAATAAATAGGCTATTCAACACTGAAAGATTTTACAAATTGGAACAGTAGCCTCAATTGATAGAATTGAAAATTTACTCCTACTCTATTATTAGAAGCAAAGTTTATAGTTGCGTAAGTTGTCCTTCATTTTTCTGGGAGGCGTTATTTAAATTTTTTAACATTCACGCGCATGGCAACTCGATTCCATGAGAATATCGGGATTTAAGGTAGCATATGTCCTTTCTCAGATTCTATACTATCTGTGTACCAAGTTTCGGTTAAATTGGTTCAGTAGTTTAGCGAGACAGACAGACAGAGTTACTATCGCATTTATAATTTAGTATGGATAATATTGGGTCCTTACCTATGAAATTAGTGTTTTTTTTTCTCTTAGTATTTTCTCTGTAACTATTAAGATTCAGAGTATTCCTAAAAAATAATTACCTCGTCTACTATATTTTACTTACTATATTTTTAAGCTCTTTTGATTTGTTTTGATAATTTGTTGTAAGTTTAATTGTGTTAAAATTGGACACGGAGACAACTCTTTTTAAGTGCCTCCCGAATACATCATTTTATTTGCATTCACTTAAAAACGATAAATAATTTTTATGAAGTGTGATATTACACATATTACTAAACATTGTCTAATGATAGTCTTTGGATTTGTCGTTGTGAAGAAAACTGAAAAAATGTTAGTATGGAAAATGCAGAATTTCCCAAAATCTCCATACAAAACACCAATTTCATAGGCAAGGAATATGATGAAGTAATTGGGGTATAAAATAAAATCTGCCGGTCTTTCTATTTCAACTCGCGATTAGTAGCCGTTTCGTGTTTTGAGTTTTAACGTTTAAGGTGATGTTTTTTGTTTAAATTTTATGAAGTTCACCAATATGACAACTGTTAGTTCAGCGGTCTTAATCCTGAGAAATAATTACATTCCGCTCTATTTTACAGTATACCTACATACAATTTAAATGATTATAACAACCGTTTCAATTCGCCCCCAACATTATACACGCGTTCGTAGATGTACACACAGCAATTTATTTGAATCGTTTTATACGTGTAGACATAAACAAGAGCGACTTTAGCACGCGATAATAGAGCTCT
The DNA here is from genome assembly GCA_910589355.1 of Parapoynx stratiotata. Lineage (NCBI taxonomy): Eukaryota > Metazoa > Arthropoda > Insecta > Lepidoptera > Crambidae > Parapoynx > Parapoynx stratiotata. Next base: position 1,376,674 of record OU342473.1, read on the forward strand.
TTTTAGCTTGTGTAGTAAAATTATACCTTCCACCTAGCAGTAATAGCAGTGCTATGATAGAATTCTATAGCATTGTAATTACGGATTTACGCACTGTGTGTGGCAGGCTTGTTAATGTCTTTCACTTTCTCCTTTCTCCTTAGTAAAGAAACACAATCAAATAAAAATCTACGCATACGAAGCTACAGCAGAGCTCCCTGTTCAGCTCTACGAGCATAGAACTGTCGATAAGCCAAATTTGATAAATTTGACAGATAAACCTAAGGAGTGAAAAGAACGGCTGCTTTTGTCGATCAAATATGGCGACTGTCGGAGTTCTATGCTCGCACTGCTGATCACAGTAGGAAATTTGTACAACTGGTTGCTCAGTGGCGTATTGGTTAGTACGCTTTGGCTTTCGATCGAAAACAAAGCTCCCTTCGCCATGGTCAGGCCGTGGATTGGTGACCAAAACTATGTAATCTCGAGCTCTTCCGTGCTTCGAAAGGTAACCAACCCATTAGGCTAGCGTGGTGGTGTTACGGCTCATACTCATTCTCCATGAGGAAGGCCTGTGCCTAGCAGTGGCACGTATATAGGCTGATTACTGAACAGCCTGGCAGGTATAGAGTAAGACAGAAAAGCAGCAGTGGTGAGCAGTGGGAGTAGATATCAAACATGTGGTCCGCGAGCACCTCTTTTGTTTCGACGAAAAATCCACATAACTGAGATTTTTAGGCCTTCGAAGGCGGAGGCTCAGGAGATCTCCATGTATCCGCGGGCGAGCTTCTCCCGATGTTTTTTTTATTCATACGCCTTTTTCCCCGAATGGGTAGGCAGAGGTATTAACACCTACTTCTCGCCAGTTATTTTTGTAATACACATCCAGTATGGATTTGGAATACCTATTATAAATGCGAAAGTCTGTCTCGCTTTCACTTCAAAACTACTGAACCAATTTAACCGAAATTTGGTTCACAGATAGTCTAGAACCTGAAAGGACATAATTATGCTACCTTTTATCCCGATATTCCCATGGAAAAGGGTGCCATGCGGATGAATGTTAAAAAAAAATTAATAACGCCTCCCAGAGAAATGAAGGACTACGCCACTATGAACTATGCTACTAATAATAGAGTAGGAGTAAATTTTCAATTCCACCAATTGAGGCTGCTGTTCCAATTTGAAAAATTAGGGATGGGCCGAATGTTGTTTGAACCGAATACGAACTTCGGCCGAACTTTCGGTAAAAGTGAAATCTTCCGTACCGGAGGAAGAACGTCGGTTCAATTTTGCCGCGTTTTTTTTGTTGTTTTGTTTAATTCAGTTAGTAAAATTTTATAAGAGTGGTAGTTAAATGGCCAATATATTGTATCATTTATCGCGAATAATTACTATGTCATTTCTAGTAAACGATTATGAATGAGATATATCAGGGTTATTTTATTTATTTATTTATTTTGAGGGAAACAAACAATTACAATAAAACTTAAAGGATAAAACACAATAATAAACAGACATAAATCATAATCTTAAGTAAAATGAATAAAAGTGACAACAATAATGTATATTATTGTATTTTATTTCATTCTTATTTACTACATTTGGTTTTTTAATCAATATCTATTATGATGGTGCAAGTATATTTTGTACAGAATGTTCGGCATTAAAACCGAATTTCGGCCGAATGAAGAAGTTCGGCTCGAGCTGCCGAAATTCGGTTAAACCGAATGTTTAACGAATTTCGGCCCATCTCTAGAAAAAATCTTTCAGTGTTGAATAGCATATTTATTGAGGAAGGATATAGGCTACATATCATCACACTATCTCAAAGTAACTATTCCATGCGGACGAAGTCGCGGGTAAAAACTGGTATATAATATAATAGAAATATTTTTAACTTTCTTCACAAACTCACTCACCTTTTGCGTTACTTCTACTTTTACCAAAGCAATATAATTTAACATCTGCATCAACTACTCAAAACTTCGTGCCAAAGACACCTTCAAGAAATATGACATAATAATACTGCATAACTCAGGCGATGCGGAAAATTTTTGAGGAAAGGTACATAAATAGGGAGAGGGATGGGTTGATACCGCATGTGCCAATACCTTGCATTATATTGATTACTGTAACTAGGCGTGACTTCGTCCGCGGTTACTATGGTTTTTAACTATCCCACAGGAATCCTTTAATTTTTCAGAATAAAAACTATCTAAGATATTGACTACGGATATAAGTTATCACCATGCAAAATATCATTGAAATCGGTCCAGCCATTTCGGATACTAGCCCGTACAAACAGACAGAGAAACAAAAAAAAATATAAAAAAAAGTTTTATGGTATTTTCCCTCTATTTACATCCCCCTGACTTGGTTTTAAGCATTTTTTTCTATGTACAGACATTCAACCTCTACAGTTTAATTATATATATAGTACAGCATACATATTGAGATATTCTTGTCAATCTAACTTGGATGATAGGCTAAAATCGTTTAAAATACATATGTTATAATTTCAGCCCTGCAATGAGACAGGGACCGTAGTAAAAATGTCACAGTCACAGTACATGTCTTTACTTGAAAATGTTAAGTCACAGTACAGTTCTTGGTGAATAACGCGCGAGAGGGTGCATCGCTGAAAACCAGCGCCGCGGGCAGCCTGCTGTACACATGGTTACACGTTTCTTGTTAGTAGTATTGGGTCCTTACCTATGAAATTGGTGTTTTAATTCTGTCTTAGCAATTCGTCCGTGACTATTAAGTTTCCGAACATAAAATAATTGCCTCTTCTAAAAATAGACCATATATTTGAGCTCGTATTATTTAATTTGATAATTTTTTGTAAGTTTAATTGTGTTAAAATTAGACACAAAGACAATTATTTTTAACTGCCTCCCGAATACATCATTTGATTTGCATTAACATAAAAACGATGATTAATTTTATATAGCGTGTTCACACACATATTGCTAAAGCTTGTCTAATGATACATGCCAAATATTATTATCTCTGGATTTGTCGTTGTGAAGAAAACTGATAAAATGTTAGTATGTAAAATACAGACATCCCCAAAATCTCCATACAAAACACCAATTTCATAGGTAAGGACCTAATATTTGTTCTTTCTTTCTTACCTGTAAATATTCTTTATGCCTATACTCTTTATGCGTTTCCTCAGTAAAAAGGCCTGTGCTCAGCAGTAAGGTGTATTAAGTATAAATTTTTTTCTAACATAGAAAAATAAGAGATAAGACTCCATATCATTTATTTATTTTTCGACGACCTCCAGAGAAGATGGCATATAAAATGAAATTTTCTTTAGTAGACGTTTTCAATCTAACGACTAATCAATCTTTCTAAGCCAATGGAACTTCACGCAAACTTAAAGAGCATTTGATAAGATTTTCACAAGACCGAAGAAAAGTTGTGAAATCAAAAGTTTTATCGGTACATCTTCATAGGAAAACTTGTACTCATAACGGCATGGAGCTGTTTACGTGGCACTTAATGAATCATGTTCTACTTCATACTATAAAGTGAATTTGTTTTGATATTGCATAGTGACATCGAAGGAGCTCGGTGGGTAGAGGCTAGTACGCTTTGGCTATCGATATCGAAAACGAAGCTACCTTCGCCATGTTCAGGCCTTGGATGTGTGATTAAATGTTTGTGATCCCAGACTCTTCCGGGCTTCGCAGGGCACGTTGAGCCGTTCTTGTAACCGTTTCTACCCATCAACCCGCATTGGGCCAGCGTGGTGGTGGCGGTCCGTACTCTTCATGCGATTTTCCATGAGGAAGGCCTGTGCCGGAGTCGTCATCAGCCTATATACGTCCCACTGCTGGGACAGGCCTTCCTCATGGAGATACACATGAGGAGTATGGGCCGTAACACCACCACGCTGGCCCAATGCGGGTTGGTGGGTAGAAACGGTCACAAATACGACCGGGACCAACGGCTTAACGTGCCTTCCGAAGCACGGAGGAGCTCGAGATCACAAAGTCTTGGTCACCCATCCACGGCTTGACCATGGCGAATGTAACTTTGTTTTCGATCGAAGCCAAAGCGCACTGACCACTACGCCACCAAGCTCCTCACTACGCCACCGAGCTCCAGTGGCGTGTGCCGGAGTAACCTGAGGATTCTATAGCTCTCTTCTAGACCTGCAGGATTTTCACGTTACAACTCATCCACGACCTGACCATGGCGAAGATAGCTTTTGGATACTTACCACCAAAGCGTACTTACCACTACACCACCGAGCTCCTCATTGCTGCCTCATATACAATAAAAAAAAATACAAGCCAATCTCTCACCTAACACTATAATTATGTTGTAGCTCTATCTATAGAGCTGTCTAATATAGAGCTCCGTCGTCGCAAACTGTGATTGCAGTTTAATAATGTAGTCTGTATGAACTAGCGTCGTCCATATTGCATTAACCCCGGGCCCGAAGTAACTGTTGATGTGATATTATACGAGCACAGGTTTACTATTTTTGGTATAGTCTGATATTACTATATACTCTCTCCAGCATAAGAAATTACAAGATAAGGAAGATCGAGATTTTCTGATTGAATGACAATGTCCTAAATGCAAAATTTATCATTGAAATATTGTTTCAGGTATCTGCTTATCATACGTTAAATGTCATCTGAAGGTGCAATTGACATTTCAAAATTTTAAGGTGTATACATTATTACAGTAAATAAAACAAGAAAAAAAATTAAGAGACACGTATTTTTTGTTTTTTCAAAATATCGACTTTTTATTCATCTTTTTAAGTTTAAAGATCAGCTCTTGCTAAAATGTCGTAAGCGCCAAATGACGTCATTCATACGGAGGAATAGCGTTTTGCCTTTGACTTTTAATTTATCAATTTGCTCGAGAATTTTAGTTTATTTTACTTTGATATTTTTGTTGTACCATGAAATTGAGCGCAGGATTTCAATCCACTGATTTCAATCAATTTTGTTGACATGGCCACAGATTATATAGAAATAACAAGGCCATGAAATTAACTTTTTTTCTGTAACGAATTTGGCAAGGGGGATCATTATTCCTCCGTATGTATGACGTCAGGCGTACGATTTTAGTTTTTTCAGTTTTTCTCAAAAACTATACAACAAAAAGAAATATGTCAATGGTTTTCGGGGTTTATATAGCAAATGTAGGAATTTTAAGGTGTATTAAAAAATGAAATGTTGTCAATTGTAGAAGTAACAGGATAAATACTTATTATAATTCTAAGCATAACCGTTCACAACACATTACTTAAATGTATAATATAAAGTAAAGCGTCATCGGCGTTATTGCTCGTATGCTTTTGAAACCGAGCATCTTTTGCTAGGCTGTAGCGGCCTCAGCCTATATACGTCACAGGGCTGGGCACAGCTCTTCCTCATGAAGAAACGAGTTGGTGCGGGTTGGTGAGTAGAAATGGTCGCAATAGCGATCGGGCAACCTTAACTTGGCTTCCGAAGCACGGATGAGCTCGAGATCACAAATATTCGGTCATCCATCCACGGCCTGACCATGGCAAAAGAACTAATATTACCTTCAGCCATCAGTCATTCAAAAAGAGAGCGTATTCTTTCGTTACGGGCCAGCGCATCTGTAATTCTGTGTTCTGTCTGTAATAATAATAAATTCTACCAGCTAAAATAATTTTATTTACCATGTGTTTTTGAGTCAATACTATTCTCGAGGTGGAGCATGCTGTACATCGAGATTTTTCGGACAGGTTTTGTTTTCACCCAGGTTTCACCCAATCAACATTGATCGCTTTGTTATTGCCCATTCTTGTTCCACCTTTTAAATATAATATTGTTTTGTTTTAAAAAATACCTACCTACTTATAAATGTGACTAAGTATATCGATGAACATAGTGAGCGTACAAACCTTTCTGGTGTTTTCTCACTACCTTTATTAAGAAAATACTGTATTCTGTTTATTAAGTAAATTTAAATAAAAATCTTCCAGTGGTGGTGATCACTTACCATCAAGTAAGCCGCAAAAAAAATAGGAAACTATAATGGTAAATGTTGAACTATGAAATGATAGGAAACTTTGTCCACACTACCCACAAATATCAAAGCTGAAATAACAAACGTATGCTGTTTAATGTAATAGGTATTTGTAGCCCACAAACCGCGTGACCGACAATAAATACTGACATATATTATCACTTTATCGTGGTCACAGGTCATTTTAGACTAAAAGGTTTACTAATAGGTAATATTCAGACCCGGTCCTTTGTTACAGCTTTTGAAGGATTAGAAGAGAAAAGAGAAATTTAAAAAGACAATACAGTCAGTATAAAAATAGAGAATATGCAAACCAAACAAAGCTAACTCCGCCATGAATGAACCTTGAAGTCCTCCGTGCTTTGGAAGGCACGTTAAGCCGTTAGGTCCGGTCGCTATTGCAAACCGTTTCTACCGAGTTAAGGCACTTACTTCTCATCTTCTGCTTTATCCTGCCCTGTTCCTCATTCTACTGGGTCCTTACCTATGAAATTGGTGTTTTTATTCTGTCTTAGCAATTTGTCCGTAACTATTAAGTTTCAGAACATTCTTCTAAAATAATTGCCTCTTCTAAAAATAGACCATATATTTGAGCTCGTATAATTTAATTTGATAATTTTTTGTAAGTTTAAATGTGTTAAAATTAAACACAAAGATTTGCATTAACATAAAAACGATGAATAATTTTGCTAAAGCTTGTCTAATGATACATGCCAAATACATGATACATCTCTGGATTTGTCGTTGTGAAGAAAACTGATAAAATGTTAGTATGTAAAATGCAGACATCCCCAAAATCTCCATACAAAACACTAATTTCATAGGTAAGGACCTAATATTTGGGGTCAGCGCAACATGTCTTCTTCTTCCACTCTCTTCCATAATATCACACTCATCATATCCATCCATCCATCTTTTCTTTGGTCTTTCTCCCACACGCCATCCACTTGCAAATCAATAACTTTACTAACTCCTTATACGAGTATGTAATGAAATGAGAAGTGAGAACAAAGCACAGCAATGCCACTTGCATTGTAGTATTCTGGTGGACAGCAATTACGAGTCATCACCAGTAACAGTTAAACTAGTAGTTTAAGATTCAACAGGTTCTTAGGGGACCCCCTGGCAGGAAATTTTAAATCTATTTTAAATCTCGATTTTGTTATTTTTAATATGGCTTAATTGTCAAAAAAATGCTAAATCGAGTTTTAAATGTCGTCGATTAAAATTTCTTGCAAAACGCCCTCAACTTAAATTCTGGTAGGATTCATAACTCAATTGACATTATGATAATTCTCTTCCCGTAGCGTTTTGACATCTATAATAAAAGTGATATGGTTGAAAGTCCATCAGTCGAGCCCTGATGCAGTAAATTCAATGTTTGCCCGATCATGGCTATGCTAATGCTGGACTATATCTTTCAATTAAACAACCGGAGACCGTGTAGTTGTAATGTATGATATATGCTTGAACAAATTACCTATGAAATCGAGGAAAGATTATTGGATGTGGTATTTTGTTTTACCAAATGAAAGCCAAAGAACGCGGTTAGCTAACAGACGCTTCATAGCACGCTGGCGCCGGCCACGCATGCGCGCTTTCAATCACAAGAGTAAGTAGTAACTAGTGTAACGAGGCGCTATATCAGTAATTAGCGACTCTTTGCTGTTATTGCGCTCTTCTCTTTGTTTCTGTTTTTAAATTTACCTTGTCTCTTTTTTTTAATTGTTTTGTTCTCGAATATCATTCCTATCGGAGTCAGGAGCGGTTCGCTCGACTTAAATTATTATAAATATTAGGTCCTTACCTATGAAATTGGTGTTTTGTATGGAGATTTTAGGGAATTCTGCATTTTCTATACTAACATTTTATCAGTATTCTTCACAACAACAACTCCAAAGATAATAATAATATTTGGCATCTATCATTAGACAAGCTTTAGTAATATGTGTAATATCACACTTCATAAAAATTATTTATCGTTTTTAAGTGAATGCAAATAAAATGATGTATTCGGGAGGCACTTAAAAAGAGTTGTCTCCGGGTCCAATTTTAACACAATTAAACTTACAACAAATTATCAAAACAAATCAAAAGAGCTCAAAAATATTATTTTTTAGGAATACTCTCTAAATAGTTACAGACAAAATACTAAGAAAGAATAAAAACACTATTTCATAGGTAAGGACCCAATATTATAATAACTATAAAAGGGATAATAATAAAATTATAAAACTAGCATGAACTGTAGTAACGTTATAATTCAAGTGTTGATGTTCAAGTTTTATAAGTTTACCAAAGGCACTATTTGTGCCTTAGTTTTTTAAATCTATAAATACCAAAATGAGTGACGTCAGAAGGTCTTTTCATTTATGTCCAGAGTCCACCGTCACACTAGTAGCGTTTCACACCACACACGAGCGTTATAAGTCAAAATGGATGGACATCTCGCCAGCGCTGTGGGCAAGCGCCGCTGGCCGCCTTATAAGGCAGTGGGATCTTGTGGTGACGGAAAGATTCTCAAGAATCGACCAAGTACTGGAAGGTGTGGCGTTGGTATTAGCACGTGAACAAGGTAATTTAAACTTAAAACTAATTTGGCGAAGGTCGTGGAAGCCGTGGGATGTTTTGGCCAAGAGAGTGTTCCGAATAGACATGACAATTAATTAACTACTTCAGTATAACTATTACAATCACTTGTATATATTGATACGTCGCTTTTGGAGCATTTTCCTTCCAATTCAATTATGACATTTGTGACTAAGAGTATTATATAATACACGTAAATTTTATTAGGTTGTAGAATATATTGATGTAAAGGGAGGACGGAACCCTTGCAGAGTTTCTTGCCTGTATCTTCTCTAGACAAGGCCTCCCGGTAGTAAACAGGCCAAAAAAAAAGTAGTGGTATTGTCAATTTAAGGATACTTATAATTTATTTTGTTTGTTTTGACTTGTCAAAAGTGTATTTGATGATACCAATTTCATTAAATGACTTTGAGTTTGAGTTTGATGCGGGTAGCGCAGGATTGAAACCTAACAAAAATCTATTTTTCTTAGGTTTTTTCTTCTCCGATGATCTCGCAGCTAATTTAATATGAAATTTTATAAAAACGCACCATACCTCATTCATTTTTATCAGCTCCAGTATCCAATCATGTTCCACAGAATATGTAATTCCGTAAACTAATACAGGCATCGTGTAATCTTCCGTGGTCGGCAACCTAATCTAGACACACTGCGTATGTTTACGCATTGCCTGAAGACATTGGCTAAATTAGGTATATTAGGAATAGGTTAAATGGGTTATATTATATTAGGTATATTTCCTTTTGTAAAGGCATGCTTTTCTTCAAAAACACGTCTTTATTTCGACGTGGTAGGCAGACGAATTAAATAATTAAATAAAAAAGGAAAAAGGAAATATACCTAATATAATATAACCCATTTAGGTTATATTATATTAGGTATATTTCCTTTTGTAAAGGCATGCTTTTCTTCAAAAACACGTCTTTATTTCGACGTGGTAGGCAGACGAATTAAATAATTAAATAAATATCCTCAGACATTCACACCTATCAACTAGTCCCATTTTAAGCAACTAAATGCTGCTTGTGTTACGGATACTAGATGACGGACAATAGTAGATTAGTAGCCAAGGGCTGTAAGGCATCAATTGCAGCCCGAGATATTTAGGCGCACGAGCGCAGCGAGGGCGCTTATAGTTCGAGGGTGCAATTGATGCTTACACCCGAGCTAACTACTCTGCTTTACATCTCGATTGTGAGGTAAGTGGAAAAAAAGGCATTACAAGAATAAATAAATTTATTTTCAAGAACTAAATTTAGCTTCGCCGTTCGATATTCAAAATTGATGAAAAATCAAATCAAAATCAAAATCAAAATCAAAATCAAAATCAAAAATAATTTTATTTCATAGGCTAAACATAGCACTTAAAATCGTCAACATTCATAAATAGTCACATTTATTATACATAAAGTAAATTTTCATTGCCGCGAGCGCTTGTAGCAAGTACATCCACACAGCGCTTTGACTGTGGTTGTAATCGATACAAGCGACCGGATTCCGAGAGTAAGGCATTTCATGAGAAGAACCCGGTAAGAAACTCATGAGCCACTTTTTTAAAATAGCCAATCATACAATCTATTAGTCACAGTGTTACATTTTTAGATTAGAATAAGATTAAACATTGTTATCTCTTATTACATTAACTTGTATGAATGATACATGTATTAACGTCTCATAACTTTAATGTGGCAAATTTAACTAAACATTATTAAGATTAAGCAACGGATGTCCACACATTCCTATCATCTAAATAATCCTGAACTTTGTAATATGCCTTTCCCATGAGGGTTTTCTTAATATGCGGTTTAAACCTGTGCAACGGCAGTTCAGTTACATGTTGTGGAATTTTGTTATATATTTGTATGCACTTTCCCATAAATGAGTGACTAGTTTTACGTAGTCTAAAACCTGGAACAGCAAGCCTGTTCCTGTGTCTTGTGTTTAGACTGTGACCGTCGCTGCATTTTAAAAATGTTTGTTTATTTTTATAAACGTACATAATGTTTTCATACACATATTGGGATGCAACTGTCAAAATATTTATTTCTTTAAATAATTCCCGTAGTGAATCACGAGGTTTAAGTTTATAAATAGAACGTATTGCTCTTTTTTGTAATACAAAAATGTCGTGAATATCGGCTGCTGTGCCCCATAACAGCAGACCATACGACATGACACTATGGAAGTAACTAAAATATACAAGTCTCGCCGTTTTAACATCCGACAACAATCTAATCTTTTTTACGGCATAAGCAGCCGAACTGAGTCTTGCCGATAGGGTGTTAATATGAGATCTCCACTGCAAACGAGAATCTAGGGTGATCCCTAAAAATACCGTTGTATCAACACATTGAATTATCTCCTCATTAATTTTAATTTTTGTACTGACCTGCTTTACGTTAGGCAAAGAAAATTTGATACACTTTGTTTTTTTAGAATTTAATAATAAGTTATTATGAGTAAACCAACACATTACTTTGGAAAGGGTGTTATTTACATCGTCAAAGTCTTCTACGTTTCTATTTATTTTAAAGATAAGAGATGTATCATCTGCAAATAATACCGTCTCACATAGGCTGTTTACATAGGATGGAAGATCATTTATATAAATAAGAAATAGTAAGGGTCCTAATATTGAGCCCTGAGGTACGCCCATTAGAATTGGAACCCCTGAAGACTCAGTTTTATTTATAATCACCTTTTGTAAGCGATCACTTAAATATGATTTTAATATATTTATCGCATTTGCTGAGGCGCCATAATGGTGTAATTTTCTTAATAATGTTTTATGTTCTACACAGTCGAAGGCCTTGGAAAGATCACAGAAGACAGCTAACGCATCCTGCTTATTTTCCCAGGCATCAAATATTTGCTTCATGAGCTCGACACCCGCATCAGTAGTACTTCTACCTTTAGTAAAACCGAATTGCCTATTATGAAATAATTCGTTTATTCTAAAATGAGAAATCAGCTGATTGTAAATGACTTTTTCAAATATTTTGCTTAATGTTGGTAATATTGATATAGGGCGGAAATTTGAGGGGTCTGATTTGTCTCCAGATTTAAATAATGGAATAATTTTACTATATTTCATGAGATTAGGAAACACCCCATCGTCAATACATTTATTGAAAATAACCGCTAAACAAGGAGAAATATTTTTAATTATTCCTGAGATAACTGTCACTGATAAACCCCAAAGGTCCTCAGTTTTTTTCTTATTCAAGGATTTAAATGCCTTAATTATGCAATCAGTTGTAATTTTATGGAAATCAAAAGGACTATTAAATTTATTGACACTACATTCTAAAAGTGAAAGTGCATATTCTGTAGACGAATTCAGGTTACTTGTGATTTTCGCGGGAATTTCTGAGAAAAAAGACTCCATAGCATTTGCAACAGCTTTGTCTGTTATTATTAATTTGCCATCAATGTTAAGTTCAAAAGAGCTATCTTTAAATGATGTTTTACCGGTTTCTTGATTAATAATTTGCCACATAGTTTTAACTTTGTTGTCGGATTTTCTTATTTTATTACTAAGAAAGTTTGCCTTTGCAATATTACACACTTTTTTAAATATTTTAGAATAATTTCTGACATAGTTTATAAAAGACTGGTCGGTTGATAGGGACTTTTCATAATATAAATCGTAAAGTTTTCGTCTACTAATATAAATACCTGGAGTAGCCCAATCACTGAATTTCTTTTTTGAATTTATTGAAATAGTTTTTTGCTTAAATATGCTAGTAAACTCTGCATTGATATGGTGGCATAGATTTTCATACAGTTCATTTATATCACTAGAATTTTTTAAAAGGTGGAGTCTGTTCTCAATATTATTTTCAAAGCTCTTTAAGCGACTGTCTGTTATTGGCCTAAAAGTAATTTTAATATTTTTGTTAGCTTTATGGCGCTTTACAATTATTTTCTGCCCAGTGTGATCAGAATCTAACCAGTTAGCAACACATTTATCCAGTATAATGGAATTAGAAAATATGTTATCCAAGCAAGTAGCTGAATGGGGAGTGATCCTAGTTGGTTCAAAGAAAACATAATAAAGATTATATGATCGGAATAAATTAATAAATCTGTTTGTATAATTATTAGACATTAAAATATTTATATTAAAATCTCCACAGACAACTATATGCTTGTTATTGTTACTAACAACATCAAGAATGTTTTCCATAGCAGACTCAAATATATCATAGCTTCCTGAAGGGGGTCTGTATACACAAACTATTATAAATTGTTCAAATTCCACACATGAAACTTCTACATTTTTCTCAACTGACTGCTTGATTACATCTAATCTTTCTTTGTATTTGATATTATTTTGTAATAGGATCAAGGACCCACCTCTAATTGCAGTTTCCCTTGTAAATGCACTTACAATTTTATAATTCTCAATACAGTCTAATAATTCATTTTTTCTCAACCAATGTTCTGTGAGACATAATACATGTATATTCTGACTATGTAAGAACAATGAAATTTCAAGATCTTTGCCAGAAAAACCTTGTATATTTTGGTGTACTACATTAAGGTTGCCAGAGGTCTTCTCTGTTGTCTTATTATTTAATTTAAATAATTGACTTGAACTTGAGAAAAATATATCTCGGAAGTTCGCTCAATAGGAGCTTCTTCTACATGACTAATTCGCTCCAAAGGAGCATTGTCAGGACTCTGCTGCTGTATATAGGCATTGTCGTACCTTGATTGCTCTATAGGAGCAATGTCACTAGAACATACCTCAACCAATTTCTTGGTTGTAGTTAATAAAAAGGAGCTTAGCATTTTTGCTAATTGTTTCTTAAAATAATTGGATAGACATATTCTATCTACTTTCAAATAATATGATTTTTTATACTTTTTAATACATGTCAATTTATTTATGTCAAACAATTTTATTTTGTCTTGATAATAAGACATGGTGTCCAATGACAAGTTTAATTTGTATCTTATGTCATTTTCTACCTCTGATAAACTGTCACAATAAGGAAATGTAAACATTGTAATGCTTTTTACATTTAATTCCAGCAGGCAGTCATAATACTTATTTAATGATTTTTTGCTTACACTACCTCTATTACCTATGATTAAAATTAAATTATCGTTATATTTTAAGTCATAATTACAAATTTTTCTTATAATGTGGTGCATAGATGCACCTGGCATGCAGTAATTTGTAATATTTTGCCCTAGTTGGTTCATTAATAAGGGGCCCAAATCTTTACCTATATCGTCACAAAATATTATATAATTATCTTTTGAATCTAGAGGGCATACCCTTTCTATTGACAAATTGAGTTCCTCAGTAATTGAGATTGATGGCTCACACATTGACATTGACCATTCCAGTTGCTCCAAGGCAAGCAGGCCATGTGCCATAGAACAATGGCCGGTCCCATTTCTACATTCCAATTTCTTATTATTTAGCTGATAATTGGGTGTCAAAGTGTGGTCCCTCCATCCACTTCTTAATAAGTTATATTTGTTTGACAAATTACTTAAGGAGTCCTGTAAAAAACTAATTTTTTCATTTAACAATATAACATTATTATCATATTGTTCCTGATTTTCCTTGATAATTTTTAAGTACTTATCTAATTCTCCTTGATAAATAATGCGTTCTTTATTAAATTTTACATTTTTATGAAAATATTTATTTTGCTTTATCAGTGTCTTAGTTTTTCTGATAAATTTGTTCAATTTACAATAAAAATAGCGAAGCGAAAATAGCGAAGCGACCTCTTTTGTCACAAGAATAAATAAATTTATTTTCAAGAACTAAATTTAGCTTCGCCGTTCGATATTCAAAATTGATGAAAATAGCGAAGCGATCTCTTTTGTCATTGGGTTGAATGCATGATGTCTAGTGCCAGTAAGATGGTTAGATGTACGCGAACTTTTTGAAAGAGTTTTTTTTTTAATTACTTACCGCCCTAGGGCGTTTCTAGCTACATTATTAACCTAGGGCGGTAATTGATCACTTACAACCCGCATCTAGGGGTATTAAGGACCTACTTACCGAACATGAGAGATGTAAATATATTTAATAGATAAATACACATAATTATTCAGAATATATATAATATTATACATATATAATGAACATCGAAGACTGGAGAACAAATGTCTGAAAATTCATCACCCAAACACTTGCCTCCACTGGGGATCGAACCCAGGACCTCTCGAGATGGCGGCGCCTTGAGACCGGCGTACAGACCACTCGACCACGGAGGTTGTCAAATAATAATTAACACCGATATTTAGCATAAGGCCAGGATCTTCGAGCGAGACAATACCCAGCGGTTACTAGCAGAAGCGAGCGCGCCTCTTTGTTATTTGATGAGGTTTAGAATATAACAAAAACCAAAATAAAAAAACTTGCCCAAAAAAAATTAAGACCAGTATTTAGACAATATAATTTTAAATTTTTCTACATATTTTATTTAATTTTACGTGTTTATAATCTTTATATTAACTTGAAAATAAGTCATAAACGTACCGGTCTTTGCATTTTTTAAAATCGAGAGTAGTATCAACTATCTTGTTTTGAGCCTTAAGAAGAATATCAATATATATTTTTTCTGTATACAAAAAAAGTACATGCCTTAAATTAACCATAAATAGGTAGACTTGGAAGATCCTGGCTATAACTAATATATTTCAAAAAGTAATATGTAACATAGTGATGCAATTTGAAATTTCGACGATTCGTAGTGTAGGTATACCTAATTTTTAATTTATTTAATGTAAATAAGGCTACTCCTACTGGGCTCGCAATTATCCCTTAATTTTAAAACAAATTTAAAAGAAGGACAACGAATACAGGCGTCACGGTAAAGAGAGGACAGAAGCTGAGCACTTACCTTGGTTCAGCTACCCAGCTACCCTCGCTTTTGGTATCCCCGCGGAGTATGTTAGAGCACAACACAACACAACGTGGCACATCACAGAGTTCACGAAAAAACGTATGACCTCCTTCCCAAGGGGGTGGTTCATGAAAGTAATTTTTCGAGATATGATTTATTTAAATTTTGAGGCAACCTTTAAGATAAGATAAGATAAGATAAGATAAGATATCATTTATTGTCGGTTTGTAAATGATATCTTATCTTATCTTATCTTATCTTATCTTATCTTCTTCACACTGTCACGTGTGGACCTGAAGTCTAGTCTACTCACTTTGCTCGTGCGTTATTATAATAAAATCTTTAGTATATGAAAAACAAGCAAAAGTAAATATAAATGTTTTAGGCATAGGCAGTATACACGCGCTCCTATCGTAGTGTGTATGGGAGCGGCACTCCGCAGACGACCCGGAGGGATATAAAGAAATCTAAAAGCCATCAGTTCGCTTATCCGTTTGTTTTACAAATGGCGTACTGGGTGCTCCCAAGTTATTTCTGTTTGGGTAATTAATGTACGTCGTTAATGTTAGGACGCCCACATTTTCAGTATATAATTTTGGGCGCTCGGGTCGGAAATAACTTACAGGAACCCTCATATATACCCATTCCAGTCCTTCCGTGGATACGACCCGAGGTCTGCCCAGGCAATTTGTCGAGACGATCCCAGTGCCTCCTGATCAAGTCGGACACTATAGTGCGCGCGGAACTAGTTGGCCGCGCCTTAGGTATGTGAGTGGTGGGACTGAGAGGCGGGGGCGCTTGCTGTTATTACTCAGTTCGGCGCTGTACTTCGCGACGGCAACACACATTGAAAGTTCCGGCTACTTTAAACAAAACGCACATGAGATTGTAATAGCGAGATAAGGCGCGGCCAACGAGTTTCGCGCGCACTATAGCTCAGGGTTTGATTTAAAAGCCTTTCCACTGTGACGGTCATTTTGCACCCATTAACGCATCTGTGACGCGCTTCTTCTTGGACTTGTTTTTCTTTTTCCGTTAGCAGCGCGTGTTTTTAAAATTACGATATCTCTTAAGTTTTATAGCTATAAAACTTGTGACGTCACACAAGCTAACAGGCAACCAACTATGATCAATAAAATTAGTAGTCCAGTTTTGTCTTGTAATTAATAAATAATTATAATTCAATGTCAGGTTGACCGTGTTTTAAAATAAACGCTCCAGGTGTCCGCTACACAGGTAGACACAGGTAGTACCTGGAGACCGATCAGCAGACAAGGGGATTGGGGATTTTCCATGCATATTCAGAAAACCCCAGAGGTGGTAGCCGGTGGAATGTGTGAAGTCATCTAACGTACGCAGCCGATCGCGAGGCAGGTGGATAAGCAGACTTATGAATGGCGCCCGCCTTCTCCTACCCATACTCGATAAACAAAACTGACAGTCCCTACCAACCGATACTGCTCCTTTTTTAACTATGTTGTGGAGAACCTATCTGCATACCCTTATTCATGTTATTGCTTACTCATGTTTATATTGACTATAAATGACAGAAGATAGATATGTTTATACACCCTTAGCCAATCAGTGCTCAGCATCTCATCCGTGATCGGCGGCTGCTGATTGGCTCTCCAGTCGTATTGCGTCTTCCTCATTGGTGCCACGTCAGTACCCTATGAACTATTGGCTCTACTCAACACCAAAGATAAATGCCGCTACTTAAATAGGCGCCGATTACCCTTTTTCCAACTGAGCTAATATCTCCCTATAATATTATTATAATAATATTTATCTCCGTTATCAATTTACGATTCCTTTATCATAGGACTTGTTGCGTCTTGTGTGGCTGCCAAAACTTCGGTGGAAACAGCAACAAATCTTAATAACACACCGGCAAGTCTGTGGGCTGTAACAAAAATATGTGATGTCGCACAATATCAACTGAGGAATAAAATAGAATTATTCCATGGTATATTTTGATTACATTTTGATATAAGGCTTCTGGGTTGTCTGGTGCACGAATGCTGTAGTTTTTCTATTTCATGAATAGATCGGAATAAACATTTATGATTTTTATTATTATTTTTTTACTCACGCTTGGGAAGTAGGTCCGTAATCCCCGAATACTAGGATGAAAGTAGTACTGTAAGTACTGTCAGTTACTTTCTGTCCCTAGCGACGAAAAGTAAGGAAAAGGTTCATAGGATTAGTATAAAATTTATGAACAGGCCCAAGGAGGCCCTTATCATTCATTGTTCTCTTTTACCGAGATGGTAAAATCATATACAATACTTTCATCTGTTTTGTCCACGTGTAACTAGATGACTCTACTATTATAATTATGTTCTTTTCATTTTAACTATATTTGAACAAAACAAATGCACAACCAAAGTAAAAATTGTCCTCGTAATATATCTCGCTAAATGGCCAGTCTGCGTATAAAAATATACCTGTGCTACGAGCAGCGTAGCAGCGATGTCGTAGCTACGTGCCTACGGCGTAGCGGTGGTCACGTAGGCGCGTGACCACCCGTGTAATTTTTTTTATGTGAAGTGTTTGAGTTTTTGTAGATTTTAATGAATAATGAATTTACACTAGGAGCACGGTTTCAGTGTAGTGGTTCGTAAGCTTTGCTTTCGATATTGAAAACAAAACTACCTTCGCCATGGTCAGGGCTTGGATGGGTGGTCAAATCTTTGTGATCTCGAGCTCCTCCGTGCTTTGGAAGGCCATTGGTCTTTGTCGCTATTGCAACTGTATCGCCTCCAATACGCATTGGACCAGCGAGCGTGGTGGAGTTATGGTTCCGTTCCCATGGGAATATCGGGATAAAAGTAGTCTATATCCTTTCTGTGTACCAAATTTCAATTAAATCGGCTTAGTAGTTTTGACGTGAAAGTGAGACTCACAGGCAGACAGACAGAGTTACTTTCGCATTTATAATATTAGTATGGATTGTATTTTGTACAGTATTAATGAAAATAACTATATTACCAGCAAAATATCGAGTTTCTTGCTCGTTTTTCTTAGAACAACTAATTTAGTACTGAACTACTTATTCACATACTTAACTTTACTTACTAAGAAGAACTTTTATGTGAACGGACAGGGGTTGTCTTTCTCTTTCACGACTTCTACTCTTATTATATTCTTATTAACACTCTTGACATATAAAAAGGAACAACTATTTTTCGATGTCTATTAAAGCGTCAATCGTAAATCACTACAACTACGCACACCAGCTCCCGTTCCCAAAATTGTTTTCAGCTGTGAAACGCATTTACAAAAGCGAGCTGTTTTAGATGAGATGCCGACAGGATGATTTCATTCTGAAATATTGTAGTTATGAATAAAGAATATTTTCCCATAAAGTGAGGTGGCGTTGGCAACAGGTTCGGGGAATTTACTGTGATGAGATGGTTGCATCGTGTATAACGTGGGTGAAGGGAGGGGTAAACGGGGTTCCTCCCCACTTTATCGTCCCCTTCTTTGTATATATTGTTTTTACTTCTTTTGAGTTAGGGTTATCCGGCTCGAAGGACCATGTGAAATTTTAAAAGTTAGACAAAGTTAAAATTTTAAAAGAAACTTTTTTAATCAACTTTTTTTGTAATGTATTTAGTATTCGCCCTTCAAATATTTACTAGTTTTGAAAAGCTTTGACTATCGACGTTCTTGACAGTACATAAGTATGTTTATACATATTTACATAGGTGCACGGTGAGCGTATATTGGTATTATTTGATATAAACATATTATCTACGTACTTCTCGAATTTTGAAAACCAAATTCGTACAAAAGATTAAATCTAAATAGGCGTTGCAACTAAAGGCTTTATATAGGCCCACTGCTGGGCACAGGCCTTCTTATTATTTTATTGTCTCAACTTTCTCTCTCGCAATAAAATACAAATGTCTTTTTTAACAGTATTGCCATTTTACTTTATAATTTTCTCTTTGCCTCTTTTTTGTAGTTAATAAAATTTACATATGTAATAATGAAACAAAGGCTTGAAACGTATTACCATAGCTATTCAGTTCATTAAGAGGCAATGACGGTAATCCGGAGACGAGCTACTGCCTAACGAGACTGACGTGGTAACACATACATACATATAATCACGACTATTATCCCATAAGGGTTAGTCAGAGGGTTAGTTCTCGCAAGCAGTGACTGCACTCAACGTGTCAGGTGGTGAGCCCGTCGCCGCGGATGTTGTGTAGTTCTAGGTCCACTAGTCGCCTTTTACGACACCCAAGGAAAGAGATAGGTTGGTAGTATTCTTTAAATGAGCCGCTACCGCACGGCTCAAAGAAAAAAGAAAGAAAGAAAAATCTTTATTTGGTTTGTCATATAATTTTTTTTCTGCTGCTAACATTACAAACATCTAACTGCCAAAATTATTAAATTACTTTTCGACTCTGTGCTACATATAGTGAGGTCGTTAGCGGACTATTGAGATTTTGATTTGATTATTGTAAAGTTTGTGTCGCATTTTATGAATATTAGATGAGCTAAACCGAAGAGTACGTAGGAAGTTATTATAAATAATAAGAGTAGTGGAAGCGAAAGTTGCGTCCAGCATCCTTGCAAGGGGAGTTCTGTAATCTGTGTGGTCCCCACCCGGAAAAATTGTGATTGTATGTATTTAACTATATAGTTATTTTTTATAAAAAGCCCAGAAAATTACTCTATAACATCAAGTGAGATGAAGGCCAAGAGCTTACCTGTCATGTGTAAAAAATAATACCACCTGATGGTGAAGGCTCATATTTTATGCGGAAATACCCAAGGCGACATAAAGCAGTTGTCTCAGCCACCCGCATGTTGCTGAATAAATTTTCCATTAAAAATAAAAGAGCAAAGTATCGTGTGCGCTATAGATTCGAGATTTTTTCAGTTTACTCGAAATGAAAAAAAGAGACTAATGTGTCTCAATCAATTATGTGATATGATGGGGCTGTCATGTCACATTAGATAAAAAGCCCCTTAAAAAAAGAATGATAAAAAAAAATCTTCCAATTAGAGGTGATTCATGGAATTGCTATTTATAGATAAAATTATAACAGGAAAATATTTACTACAAATAAAATAAAACTATAATTATAACTGTCACATAATAGAGGCTACGAGACGGAAGCTCCACAATTCTCCAAATTCGCTGCGGTGGCCGCAGGGCGCATTAATTCACTCGTATTAGAACACGAGCGGGTGCTTGAAACGGGCCTTGGCGAGATTTTTACACTTGAAACTTGAATACGCGACGATGCTTCGTCGTCGTCTTATATCATAACTTGTCAGGTGATTTACTAGGCGCTCTAGTGATCCTAGAGCGCAAGATTTTGAATCACAAGATGTTCAGAATTTACTAGATCCAGTGTAAATAATTAGGTGCTAAGTACAGTCGATGTCAGTGATGCAAATACTGGAGCTCCCACAAATAATTCCCCCATTTCAAAGGTAATGCAATCGTTACATATTCACGGAGAGAGCTGCTGGAAATATTCTGTCATCTTGCCTCGTTCCACTTTGATTTTGAGCTGAAATTTACAGTCATTCGGGAGTAAAAAGAACTAAGAGTTTGAACCATCCTTGTGAATTTAACAGATGCTTTGACTTACAAATACCTCGGGAATTTGTAGTGAAAGATTAGAAATTTGTATTGAAAGATTATTTTTTAATAATGTTGTAAACGTTTTTTTTATAAATAGCATAGTATTTGACTTAACAGTACGTGATAGTAGGAAGTCCGTATACAGGAGCGAAAGAAGAGAAAATAGAAAAGTATTAAAGTTCATGGGTATTAGGCTTATATATCAAACTTCGATTTGAATTCTTTTTTTCTCGCTTTGACCTACGATTAAACTTGAAAGAGATTTGATTTGAATTAGAACTTTAAGTTTAGGCTTTATTATTTATTTAACAATTTATTGTACACAGAATACAGAACAGGAGAACATTAAAAGACAAAAGTTACAAAAGGTAGGGCTTATTTCTAATAGAAATGTCTAACAACCCACCCATAGTCATAGCCATGGCAAAGCCATGTCATAGCTTTATAAACTGATCTACTTGAAACATTACCATATACATTAAAAAAAAAAAAATAGTTTGTACCAGATTTCCACAAAGAAATAATCTCCTTCAATTTTCCCTAGTATTCCAGCTAACAGTAACACCCTTTAAATAAAAATCAAAAGCTTGATACATTTTACATTGTACACTGAGGCATGGTAAGTGGTTCTACTGAGAATTAGCGCCCGTTAAAAGCGCTGTCAGTTTAAGTTTGCGACGACGGCCGACGTATTCCCGATAGCGGAGTTGTTAAGTGTCCAGACTAGATGGCGCTAGTTTCTTCGCCATTTGGTAGTTGAACAATCATTTTGCACAATCATTTTCCTGTTTGCTATTTTATTTTAGGCGATATTTATCTGTTATCTAGTATCAAACAAAAGCGGCATATGCTGCTTGTTACGGGCTAGTTGATAGGTGTAAATTTCAGAAGTTATTCAACATAAATTCCCTCCGGTCTAGTGGTTCACACCACCGGGTGTTGTTCGGGGGGTCCGGGTTTGATTCCCTATGGGAGCAGAAGTTTTTCCGCTCGGTTTGGTTAGTGGTAGGGCATCTAAGCCCGTCCGGCTAGCTACCACTGTCTTACCTAAATTTGTCGCCATAATAACAATGTTTTAAGTATTGTTGTGTTCCGGCAATCGGAGGTAAGATAGCCAGTTTCTCGGTTGTTGAGAATTACAGGTGAAGCTCGCTTCCGCCTTCGGCCTTATCGTCACTTACCATCAGGTGAGCTGAAAGCCAAGAGCTTACCTGTCATATGTAAAAAAGGTAGCTTTGTTTTTGATCGAAAGCGTAAGCCTAAGCACTACGCTACTGAGCTCACCTTTTAACTATTCCTAGTAAAATATATTATATGAATCATAAAGTCCTCAACAATAGACAATTTTATAACGTTGATATGAAGTCAAGTCACTAAGTTATCTTTTCCGTGTAGTCTCAAACACTCAATAGTTTTATTACGGTCACGTCACCTTTTCAAAGTACAGTTTTTGACGTTCAACTTGATTGAGGGGTCAGACGCGTGACTACAAACGAAGACGTCAAAGGGCGGATATTGGGCCGAACACGTAGTCAAGTTATAGATCTGTGGACGTTTATGTAATTTCTAATATTTTTAGTTGATATACTTTCTATATTTTTTTAGGGTTGGACAAGATTTGTTATAAAAATATTTTCTAACATTCAAACGTAAAATTCCGATACGAGGGAGATTGCGAAAAAGGCTTCATAGTGATCTTTGAATCAACTTGTGTTTTGAAGAGCGCTTGCCTTTACTTTTGTAAGTAATAATTTCGTATTTGAAAGAAATTGCAACTGACGAGTAATAAACCCAAAGTAGCTATGCTTTCTTTTAATTTTGCTTCGTTTTATTTTATTGAATTGTATAAAAAATATCAGTAATCACAATACAGTTTTGAAGCAGCGTCTTTTAAAACTATTAGGAAGTCTATCGCGGCCACCAATCATGTAGGCTATGATCGGCTTAGTTCGTGTAAGCCCGCCACGGGACCCGGTATTAGAGCAAGCCCATTGAATGCCATTGATATTACTTATCAGATCTGTGAATGGGAAGGTCGAACTCATCGTACGACTTATGTGAGGTAGTATCTGATTTTCAGAGGGCTAATCTGATGCATTGTGTGATTTGAAGAAGAATAAGGTTTGAACGTAACGTGAAAATGTATGGAAATCTCGATTCTAGACTTCCATGCATGCCATACGTACAAACGATGTTAGTGCCTCCGGGTTTTCAATAAAGTCTAATTGTAAACAAGGAGTTGCTAACGTCGTTTCACAGTCACACGATGGCCTCCAGCGCCGGCCATGCGCGCGCTATACGTCAAAAACGTATACGAAACGTGAAAGGGCAAACAAATTCCAATTAACCTGATGTTGAATGAAAGTGAGGTCTGAAGTTTAGATGCAAGGGTAGTTGGTGTGGAGAAAGATATCTCATCAGCGACCCACACTTCGTCGGCCTGCATAAAAATGTATTACACATTTATGTAGTTAGTTTAACCCCTTAAGGGTCAGCGCGAGCACCAGTGTTCGAAAACAACGGACGTTTCTATTGTGTATGGTTTTGTGACCATTGACAGTCTACACTATTTTTTAAAAGTAGACCGGTTACATAGAAAATTGGGCAATAAACTATTCAAGAAACATCTCTGAGGTGTTAAGCATAAATAAAAAAATATCTCGCACAGAACCTATTCAACCTATTCATCGGTTCAGCACGTAAAGCGTCATGTCAATTTGTGAATCGACTGAGAATTCAATTCTTAAAGTGTCCTAGTCTGGGAAATGGTGTAAGGAGTCCGCAATGATATGTACATTACGTTTTATTGTGATTAGGGTTGTGACAAGATAAAACAAATATTTTAATTTTTTTTAATTTTTCTATTAATTTTATAACTTAGACGGTGATATTCGTCGACGACATCCGAGGTCGAGGGGTCTATACACAGGTCTCAAGGCGTCGCCATCTCGAGAGGTTCTGGGTTATATCCCCGGTGGGAACAAATGTTTAGGTGATGAATTTTCAGGCATTTGTTCTCCAGTCTTGAATGTTTATATATATTTAGGATATTTTTATGTATTTATCTATTAAATATATTTATCCGTCATCTAGTACCCGTAACACAAGCAGCATTAGTTGCTTAAAATGGAGCTAGTTGATAGATGTAAATATCTGAAGATATTTATTTATTTATTTATATTAACACCCTGACAGACCTCTATCATAATGTTTCTGCCAGTGCTTGCATTCGTCCAGTTCCAGGTTGAAGGGTGGATAGGCAGTGGTCTATTGTGACTAGCAATCAGATGGGCAGTTTGTTTGACTAAAAATAACGAACGGTAAAAAGACGTGTGCCCAGTGGTGGGACGCATAAAGACTCAAACTCAAACTCAAAGTCATTTAATCAAATTAGTATCATCAAATACACTTTTGACAAGTCAAAACAAAATAAATTATAAGTAAGTATCCTAAAATTGACAATACCACTACATTTTTTTCGGCCTGTTCACTACCGGGAGGCCTTGTATCTTCATACAGGCAAGAAACTCTGCAAGGATCCGTTCTCTCTTTACATCAATATGTTCTACAACCTAATAAAATTTACGTGTACGTCACACACTCTTAGTCACAAATGTCAAAATTGAATTGTAAGGAAAATGCTCCAAAAGCGACGTATCAATATATACAAGTGATTGTAATAGTTATACTGAAGTAGTTAATTAATTGTCATGTCTATTCGGAACACTCTCCTGGCCAACGACTGGTGATCATGTAGTGTACTGCGCACCGCCCATGCAATAGTATACATATAAGCGTAATGCATAATGTAAGAGTAATAATAAACTAGACATCAATCAAATAACAGCTTTCATTAAGTACTCCCGGGTGCCTACATTGCAATCTTCATCATCATCATTAGCCCACTCCTGTCCATAGACATAGTCATGACATTCCTGTCATGGACATAGCCCTCCCCTAATGCACGCCACCGCTCGCGATTCCGGCCATTCTCATCCAGCCCACTCCAGCCAACCGACGAATATCGCCTTCCCAACTTGTCCCAGGGCGTCCCACACTACGTTTACCGAGATGCAGTCTCCACTCTAGAACTAGAACCCCAACGGCCGTCAGTTCTGCGGCTGATATGACCAGTCCACTGCCACTTCAGTTTGCTAATCCGGTGATCTAAGTCGGTGACTTTAGTTCGCTGTCGGATCACATCATTCTTGATCTTTCAGAGATACTCCGAGCATAGCCCTTTCCATAGCTCGCTGAGCGACTTTAAACTGGCGGACTAGTCGAGCCGTGAGTGTCCACGTCTCAGCATCGCAGGTCATGAGTAGTAGGATGCACTGATCGAAGACTTTCGACTTGAGACATTGAGGGATCGCAATCTTATTTACGTAAAAATTTGCAGATTTGTCGAGTCTATTAATGTTATGTTTTTTCTGGGTCCTATGTATACGTTGTTCAATCTACAGTCAAAAAATAAAATCAATTTCAACAAAAGTATTCAAGGGAAGACTTACTTATCTCAGGAAGAGATCTCTAGGTTCCAGGTTTCTTGGCAGGAACCTTGTTACTTTCGCTTTTGGTAATAGGTTTTTTATTTTTTATATTTTAAAAGACATTTAAATAGGGAATGCCAACCCTATACCTACCGACGTGGAGTGGAAAATAGTCTGCCGCATAGAACCGACGCAGAATCGAGGCGACGTCAGTAACATCTCCGAGTTACTATTGCTTTATACGATGGGAGTTCCGAGTCACTGGCTACATGCCGCGTAGGTGCATATTCTATGTACCGGTTTATTTACAGCGACCACTGTAACTAGATCTTTAAGGCTGTTATGAAGACGACGAGGATATGGACAGTGTACTTACATACATATGATCACGACTATTACCCCCAAAGTATTAGTCAGAGACTAAGTAAAGGCACCGTAAAAGCAGTCCATTGCCATATTCCGCGCTTCACCAAGCAGTGACTGCACTCAGCGTGACAGGTTGTGAACCCGTCGCCGCTATTAGATGTTGTGCAGTTCTAAGTCCATTAGTCGCCTTTTACGACACCCAAGGGAAGAGATGGGTTGGTAGTATTCTTTTAATGAGCCGCTACCACACGGCTATCTTTGCAATGTGATGATTTTAGGTACGTAGGTATTTTATAGAATGAATAAATTTATTTTATATTTTTTTGTTGGACCATGTCACCAGGAAAGTAATGGACATGAAAGTTAGTTCACCGAATACAAGATGTATAGGTATAAATTAAGTGAATAAATGATGAATGCTGGGACAATGGAATAATTTATGTCAAAAACATTTCACAAAAATTTGTGAATGAGAAAAACTACAGTACCCGTTCACAAAACTACCAGCAGGCCTTTTCTCAGAAGAATGAGTAAGAAACTCATTGACAATTCAATCTACAATTAATGCTGTATATGTTACTATTTATTTAAAAACATTGGAATAATTGAATAACAAATACACAAAGAACAAAAAGTCACTTTTCTCAATTCAAAACTTTCTATTTTCCGCTTTTAATTTTCTAAGCTTTTTAAATTCTACATCAAAAAGTTTTCATTAAAATAATAGCTCCACGGAGTGGTTTCGGTCTACAGCAGAACCATGCCGGAACCTTAGGCATTGGAATTAAATTATGCGTGTTGTAATTCCAAGCTTTCAGTCGAGCATCGACGTGACCTGTTTCCAAGAACCAAACGCGTTTATCTATACATATGATCAAACTGTAGAGGCCGAATGTCTGTACATAGAAAAAAAAAGCTTAAAACCAAGTCTGGTGGATGTAAAAAGAGGGAAAAAACAAATGTTTTTTTTTTGTTTCCCTGTCTGTTTGTACGGATAAATCTCCGAAATGGCTGGACCAATTTCAATCAAATTTTGCATGGTCATACCTTATATCCCTGGTCAACATCATAGATACTTTTCATTGCGGAAATAAATGTTTTCCCGTGGCATAGTTATAAAAACAATACTAACCGCAGACGAAGTCGCGGGCAACAGCTAGTATTGAATAAAAATCTGCTCTATATTTGCCATTCAAAAACGATAATTGAATGTAGTACTCGTGTGTGGTTTTCCGATGTTTATTTAAATCTGCAGTGGAAATATTTCGCGTCGATTTGCGTTTTGAAATTTCATTTTATTGAATTCTAGTTTGCTTTGTATTCGTGGAATTTTGAATCGGATAAGATCGGTTGTTTTTTTTGGCCATACCTAATTTCAATTACTATATTGAGGAGTTCGATGGCTTTGGCTTTCAATATCGAAAACAATGCGACCTTCACCATGGTCAGGCCTTGGATGGGTGACCAAAACTTTGTGATCTCGAACTCCTCCGTTCTTCGGAAGGCACGCCATTGCTCCCGGTTGCTATTGCAACGTTTTTACCCACCAACCCGCATTCACCGTGGTGGTGTTACGGCCCATATTCCTCGGTGTTTCTCCATGAGAAAGGCCTGTGCAACAGTGGTACACACGTACGTACGTATATAGGCTGAGGACAAGGACGAAAATTTGAATGACATATTCACGCCTACCGCTGGTTGTGGAGTACTTTTTTATGAATACGAGTATTTGTTATAATGCACATCATATTTAAAAAGAAATGTCATATGGATTGGACGGATGTGTTGAAAATCAATCAAAATCAAAATCAAAAATAATTTTATTTCATAGGCCAAGTTCGGCACTTAAAATCGTCAACATTTAACATTTTACATATTATGTATTTTACAAATAAATAGTTTATTGTAAATTATTTTAAATTAAAATTATTTTTTTAAATTACAGTATTAAATTATACTATTGTTTTTAACTTCATTACCGCGAGCGCTTGTAACAAGTACATCCACAGGACAGTACAGGTACTTCGTTGACTAAGGTTGTAATCGATACAAGCGGCCGGATTCCGAGAGTAAGGCTTTTCATGAGAAGAACCCGGCAAGAAACTCATGAGCCACTTTTTTAAATAGCCAATCATAAAATTTTTGTCACTTTTAAATATGTTTTTACATTATTTCTTAATTCCTATCAGTCCATCAAAATAACATGCATAAGATAACAGTATTTATTACATAACTATTTCCACACCATTTTATCTTCAAGATAATCTTGAATTTTGGTTGATTTAACCAGTTAACGGTAAGAAAACGAGACACATAGAAACATCTATTGCTTACTAACACCGCTGTTCTTGGTGACCGGGGTTAATGCTCTGTGAATATTTCATCACACAAAGATCTGCCCCACCGAAACTCAAACCTGCCCCCTTAAACTAAACTGTCGGTTCACGGATTCGATTCGGAAAGTCAAGTCCCGTCTCGTTCTAATAGGCAAGTTGACCCTTTTTTTATTGGGTCCCAAATGATTAATTACTGATAGCCATCACCATAAAAAAAATCTGAAGCCTTTATCACAATAGATTTTAAATAATAAATTACGTTTTTGTTTAAATGTCAAAAACACCTTCGGTCCTGATGGTCTATGTATGTACGTAAAGTCACGATTATTGTAAACAAATTCAATACGCATGCGTAACATAGCCGACAGTTATGCTTGATTGGTTGCGACTGGCGTTTGACGGTTTTTGACCATGCGTAGTAATTGTTTACATAAAGGGTTACGCAACTAATTTCACGAACATGGTGGATAGCGTTTTAGGCAGATGAAAAAAAAAGTAAAAATAAAACATACTTAAATTGAATTTCTACAGCAATCCCTTATTTATATTTATCGCTCGTAGAAACCCTGACAGCCTAGAGAAGCTGATAGTAGTTGGTCAGGTCGACGGGAGAAGATCACGCGGTCGCTCACCTACCCGCTGGTCAGACCTGGTAAAGACGCTTACCGGCCTGCCAATAACCGAAGCAGTGAAGACTGCTGAAGAAAGAAAGACGTGGAGAAGCATAGTGCATCGAGTGATCAACACTTCAAGCTAGACACGACCTTCAGTAATGAAGATACCGACTAAGAAGAAGAAGATATTTATCGAACTTGGTATTTTTCGGACCCTTTTACTAAATACTATGTGAATGACAATAAAAAGTGACAGGTATAGAGATTCCGTGATTCGTTTAGTTTCCGATAGCTTAGAATAAGAGGGCTGGAACCTCTTAGCGACAACATGAAATCGTAAAAAACAACATAAGTAGGTATC
The DNA here is from genome assembly GCA_910589355.1 of Parapoynx stratiotata. Taxonomy (NCBI): domain Eukaryota; kingdom Metazoa; phylum Arthropoda; class Insecta; order Lepidoptera; family Crambidae; genus Parapoynx; species Parapoynx stratiotata. The sequence goes on from OU342473.1 coordinate 1,405,931, forward strand.
GTTCGCACAAGGTCCAACTTATCATTTTAACTATACTACTAAAATGTAATATCACTATATTACATTTTGTTCGTTACTTCCGGAAATCGATATGGAATACATATTAAAATGGTTTTTGGTAAAATATTTCTGAACGGAGCGAACTGCGAAATGCCGTATTAAGGGTATCGGCAGACGTGACTGATATGCGACGACAGGTAAACAAAATGCGATTTTTTTAAACGGGGAATATTTTTCTTAAGTATTCTTGACTTTACATTAGTCGTGTGAAAGCTGTCTTGCAAAAACCTTGTTTATTTTATTTAGCTCTTCTTTCCCCAGATGTCTTCAGCCTTTATTCGTCCCAGTGCTGGGCACAGGCCTTCCTCATTTAGAAACACTTAAGGAGTATGGGTCGTAACACCACCACGCTGGCCCAATGCGGGTTGGTGGGTAGAAACGAGACTAACGGCTTAGCATGCCTTTCGAAGCACGGAGAAGCTCGAGATCACAAAGTTTTGGTCATCCATCTACGGCCTGCCCATGGCGAAGGTAGCCTTTTTTTCAAACGAAAGCCAAAGCATACTAACCACTACGCCAGCGAAATCCTCAGCTCCTTTCTTTCTCCAGCCCTGCTCTCAATTCTATTTGGGGTCGGCGCAACATGTCGTGCTTTTCCAATCTCTCCTAACGCTCGCCTCCTATCGCCACAGCATCGCCATTACTACTCACTCCCATCCTCATAGCTTATTTCATTTAGCTATTAAGTTTTTTGTTAATAATGTGCAATGTCATCATGATTAAATTCTTTGTCATATGCTTTCAATGCTCCCCTTAAAAAATATCGCGAGGACGCTGTTTGATAATGGTGGCAAACTAAAATATAATTTAAGTTTAAAAGATTTATTATTTTCACTGTGTGTGAGATTGTACTGTTATTATCATCAAGTTTTTAATAATGTTAGTTAAGTCTATCCGGCCTTGACTCTGACGACAACATTTTATCTAAAGGGCTGGCTACTCGCCTTGTTTGTATTAAGCCTTAAGTTCCGTTGATTAGGGCTCGAGTGCGTTCTGTATTACACGGTACAATGGTGATGTATTCTGAACCCACTCGACGTTCGCAATAGAATTACTGCGGGAATATTTATATCGGTTCGAGAGGCCAATAGAGCCCTTTCACACGAGCGATTTTAATCGGCGATTCCTCTGCGGAGCGAGATCGCAGCGAGCACGCGGCGTTATCGCGGCGGTTAATAACTCGCGGCGATATCGTTGCGAGTTACTTACGAAAAGATAGATAAATAAAATACTTTATTGTAGAAAGAGAACAACACAACGCATCGTCGGGAGGTGGACCAACGATGTGGCGAATAATACTTTAGACTATCTCTGTACATGTTTGTAATGAAAAATGTGGTAAACTGTAGAATATTACTCAAATTAGATATCTATCTCTTTTTATTTTAAAACTTCAATGACGTAGTAGTTTATGAGATTTTTAAAATGATGCTTTGTAAAGGGAGGGTAGAAGCTTGATGAGTTTCTTGCCCGTTCTTCAAAGTTTCTCCTTTTTCGTGGAATATTGTAAAATGTTATGACTTTTGATTGATGCGTTTGATTTTTATTTATTTTTTAATTTTGGTACACGATGCAAAAAAGGACTCACCCTTTGGTCAAAGATTAGATAGAAGTAAATGTAGGTTATACGGTTTAATATACTTGGGCGAAAGCACAATAGTCCTATCGATCACATAGTCGGATTGCACATTGCACATTACAATTGTACATACGTTATGCTGAACGTTAGTGTCGAATAGTGTGGCCTATACACCTCATGTATTTTTCCAATTCCTCATGTTTTTTATGTAGAAAAGCTCAGTTGTACCTAGCAGTGGGACATATTATACATATTCTCACCTTCCACAGCCTATACTATAGGAAGAATATTTATCATATTTTATTTCATCAGAGGTTTTGGTTTGTTAACCTCATGTATTTCTACTCGCCAAGCTTAATCTTATGATGAAGCTGTGATAAGAGCTGTGACCACTCAGAGCACTTCCACTCTATGGGAGCGTTTGTGTTTTATTTTTCCCCTGACATCTAAAGAATTCTGGATGATCCTTAATTATTAGAGAAATATAAATCATGTTTCGCGCGATTCATAATACAACCTCACAGATATGCAATATATTCACGAGCCAGCAACGCGAGCCAGCGAGCAATGCTCCGTTGCTTATGTAAGTAATTAATATTGACATCCAATACTGTGTCGACTGAGGGAATTTACAAAGGCCAACAATGTCAATGGCTGTTGTTCAGTTTCCATGTAGATATGTTTACAGAACTGTATAAATATCAGATACAATTTCACATGTATTTATTGGAATTTGGGACTGTGAATAATTTAATGATAATGAAAGACATTAAAAACCTATTTCGGATTCCAATCGCCTACAATATTGAAATTATGAAACAAATTGGCTTTGGATTTTTCTATTTAAAGATAAGTCCTTCTTTGAAAACTATGTAGTTTAATTTTCTTAGGTATTTAGCTTAGTACTAAGGTTGATTCTGTTTCACTAATAAATTATTTTCTTTCTTTCATTCTTCTTTTACATCTAGTTCTATCTATCTAGTATCTATTTATCTATCTAGTTTTCTAGTTAACATCTTATTAGTATCATCTCAGTCAGTATTATACGTCTCATTTTAAAGTAAACCTGATAAAAAAGGAGATAGAGGTGGGCAAAGTTCAGTCTCTTGACGACCCGATTGGGTTTAAACCTTGCTAAAGATTAATTTTTCTATTATGTTCCTGCGGTAAGATTTCCAGAGCTCGTTGAGAGAGTTATATTGAAATGCTAATTTCTACTGCTAAAGCTTGATTTTCTCTTGATTTGAGAATTTCTCCAGAAGGGAGCCAATCGCCGCGAATTGATGCGAATTCAGGCGATGCTTTTAATGCTAAGAAGGTACCTCGTTAACGCGTTGTATGAATTCGCGCGTAAAGGTTTACTGCGATTTCGACAAGTCCTAGACAAGGCTTAAATAGGAGCCAGGAGTTGCCCGAGCTCTTGTAGCACCCTGGTAAGCTATATAATGTTAACTGCTTAGCCATCAGGTATGCCCGGTATGTTTTTTTTTATAAAAATCTATATTATTATATATATTGGACAGAGCTAACGTTATTTTTAACCTATTTCACCAATTTAAGCTCAAACATTATTCAGTAAGAATTTTTCCGACAAAATCTACAATATAGCAATTTTTACTGTTTTTTACCTGCATATTTACTTGTCACGACAACCGTTATTACTGAACGAGTCGTTTGCTTGTTTATCGTTTTGTATAAACAATTTACAAAGTATAATGGATATGAAGACATTTGACTGTATGATGTCGGGCCACATTAAATTAGAACCGTATTTTTATTTACAAACACGCAAGAAAATAAACAGCCAACAAACATTCCTTTAATTTACAAACATTGCTGATATTCTTCATCAGTCAGTATAAAAATTATAAGCTGGAAGGAGTGTCTTAGAAAGTTTACATAAAAATGTTTTTGAAACAAACTGTTGCTAAGAAGATAAAATTTTACTCCTTGCTCTACGTTTTCGCGGCGGTACAAGCGGGGAATTCAAATATGCCGAAGAAATTCTGTGATATCGAGTCTGACAGTTTTTCAAAGCAGTGTTTTCTTAAAGAAGTTTTAGTATCCATGGCACACAGTCCCAATCAGCTGGCTGTTGATAAAGAGTCAAATATGCTGTATTTCAGCTTCGACTCCGGGCAAGGAGAATACATCCCAGCTGTTCTGAAAATTGACACCAAAAAACTCGTTGTGCTCAAAGGTGTTGAAGACGCTTTTGCTTTAGCATATGACGCAGATAGAAAGTACATGTACTTCGGTGGCAGCAACGGGATTTATAAATACAAACAAGTCTACAAAGACTTGAAAAGACTTTCTGTTGGAAATTTGGATATATGGTGGTTGTTTATCAAGAAATATATCTACTTCATAAGGTTTCCGAGTTTAAATGCCTTCTACTACGAAAACAGGACAATTAAGCATGTTCCTCGACTTAAATCAAAGACTATGCACCAGTTCGTCGTCGATAATGATGATAATATTTTCTTTATTAACACTACAGGATTATACGGTGTTAAAAATAACAGTGATGAAGCTATTCTTTTGAGAGATTACCCCAGGTTCCTTGGAATGGCACTGGACAACAAGGGCCAAATATACGTGTGCAGTGACGATGCAATATTTGTAATAAGTAAAGTGGTGCAAAAGGTGAAACGGATGGTCACCATACAGGGTGTTCTCGGTATGACGTTTGATAGAAACAATAACATAATTTATTCGGATTCTCATGATGTTGTCCGTCTACTTTCTGTGTCAAATGATAATTATTATGAAACTTTACAAAATTTAATATCATTCTGATTGTCATTATAGAGAAATCATTAGGGGTTGCTTTCTTCAATCATGATTGCATTAAGTATCAAGAAGAATAAAGAATTACGGACGAACATTTTCAGATAGATTTAGAAAACTTTTAAGCAATTGAACGAAATAAAAACCTTTTTGAATAATAAACTGCTTGAGTTGTGTATTATTGCATAGTTGGGATCGTAATATTGTGCAGTGTTGACTAAAGGCTTTCCCTGACTTGCCAGTGTTGGTTATTAGATGTGTCGGAATACCAGTATTGGTCAAAGAAGATCATTACACCAACTTGCAAGACCTGCATTACAACTTTACTGAGTCTAATTTATCAAGAAATGATTTTTTATGGCGGCCTAATGACGAAAACTGGCCATTGGTGGCCCATTCTTACTTATTATAGTTCTTTAAGACATTCATCTGTAATGTAGGTTCTAGAGTTCTGATTCTTTTTAAGTAATCAGCAAAGCCGTAGATGCGATGGACCCTTGAGCTCTGAATGTAAAGTGTAGAAGAGAATATTATGGACCCTCAAACTATAGGACCAGAAGCTATTTGCTAAAGCTATGTTAGCTTTAATGGAGGGGCAATTAAAGGAATTTTTACATTATATTTATTATTATTATCATATAAAAGTATTTTTATATAGTTAATAACTTAACAATATCTCGTATAATTTGATATTAAATTTTGTGTTATGTTTGACTAATTATTACCTCGAAGGCATCCAAGGATAAACAGATACAAAAACCAAAACAAAATATCAATTTGGCTTATTTTTCTTCTTGATGTTAACAAATTAAGAACCCTAGTTTGATCTATTAGGGGCACATTATGGAAAGCCGTAAATCAGTTACGGTAAAAAGGTCGCTTATACAATCCGTATTCACGAGTAGAAATACAGCTTTCTAGTGAATCGGATTCAAGTGTAATAATAATATTAAAAGCTAAATCAAATAAAATTAACATTAATTTAATACACTCATAACATATCTTCACGTCTCTATTTCTGAAGGGGAAAACGTCTCTACGCCTATATTTAGCCTGAACAATGTAGGTATAAATAACATAATTGTATTCAAGTCGCTTAGCAAGCTATGGAAAGGGCTTTGCTCTGAGTATCTCCGAAAGACCGCATCAGGAATGATTAGATCTGACAGAGTACTAAAGTCACCGACATAGCTTACCGGATTAGCAAACCCAAGGGGCAGTGGGTTAGAAGTAGAACTTACGGCTGAGTGGAGACCGAGACTCGGTAAATGTAGTGAGTGTGGGACACCCTGTGACAAGATGGGATAGCGATATTCGTAGGTTGGCTGGATGAGAACGGCCGGAAATTTAGAGCCGTGACGTGTGAGTAGGTATAAAAAAAATACATATTATGATTGGTCAAAATACTATATAATATACAACAATTTTCACTTAAAGTTTCCGGCAAGGAAGCAGGACTAATGTTTATGTGTTCCTCGCAGAAAGGATAACGGTAACTTTACCAGACAGACGCGGCCTAAGCTTGCGGCCAGGGTTGCGGCCTGTTGTCTAATATGAATATATCTTGGTATCGTTTCACTGAAACAATACTAAGACATTAATATTAGATAACAGGCAACGTTGAAAAATCCCAAGATATTCATATTATTCCTCGTTCGAAAGACCGCGAGAATCGCGGGTTCAATCCCACCGCATGCACCACTGAGTCTGAATAAAACTTAAGTACAGTACATTGTGAATATCGCTTGCCTCACATTGTGCCCGGTGCATGGCAACAGGCTCGCCACCTGTTACATGGAGACTTAAAATATCTGGCGAAATGTGGGTGTTTAACACCATTGCCTACCCCTTCGGGGAAAGAGGCGTGGTGTTATGTTATGTGTTATGTTATAATAATAATAATAATAATAATAATAATAAGCCCCCTAAAATCCAACCATACGTCCTGATTTTAACACCTAATCACGTGGGGGGCGGACAACGCTTATATTACTGGAGCGGCTAACATGGCAATGGTAACCCATTCGTAATGGAGACACGGTCAAAACGTAAACGTATAGAGCCGCTTCCCGGGGGCGATCGCCGGGGCGCACTTGGAGCTGACGCTGAGTGCCACAGCATACGAACCGTCGGCGGTGAGGAGTTGAGTAGGCGGGCTCCCACCGGGTCACCCGAAAATGTTACAGCCAAAACAATTTCACACCCTTCATCACCAACCACATCCACTACAATCAGAGAAGCATATAGTCCTAGCACTGTATCTTTCGCACCATCACTGCACATTGATGAAAACTCAACAGATTCCGAGAACCCTACCATTGCTGTTGCGCGGGAAACCAGCCAGGTTTTCTTACCCGCGTCCACAAAGGCTGGGAAAACCAGAGTGCGCATGAAATGGTCACCTGAAGTAAATACATTTATCATGCGTACATACTACTACATTACAAAATTAGAAACAGACCTTACAACATACAGATCAACACTATATAGAAAATTTTGTGAACAATACCCAGGATTATCTGTTACTGAACAAAGGATAGCAGATCAAAGACGCGTTATAATTAGGAATCAGTTATTAAGTCCAGAAGTATTAAACAGTTTAAAAGAACAAGTTAGAATTAGAATTGAACAAGAAAAAGGTTTTGTTAACAGTAGAAATAACACTGATCCAGTAGACAATACTCTCCAAACACAACTGACCTCAGGAACGACAGATCGAATAATATATTTTACACCTAACATAAACAGTGAACTTAATGCACCCGTAAGCACCAGTGACGAGGCAACCCAGACTGAATCAATAACAGTGTTTATTGAAAATGAAATAGAAATAGTGAATACACAACTCCCTCAAAATACACTTGCAGTTCAAGACATTGCCGTTAAATTCGAGACAGCTCTCTTAAATTTCTCTGGTATGGATCCAAAAACAAGACCAACACTACCCAAGTTAAGATATAGTAAAAATTTACATAACCTGACAAATATTTTTAATAGTAACTTATTAAGTAAATATTTAAGTGACGATACTAAATTAATAGATTTACACACTCTTGTATACTGCACAGCATTTGTTATCTCTGAAGAATTAGGATATAAAATATTTAAAACTACGGAACAGAATAAAAAATACAAAAAGGAGTTAAAACCAGCATGGCAAATAAGATTAGAGAAGGATATCCAAAAACTGCGATCTGATATAGGAAAACTTACACAATACATAAATAACAATAATAGATCGAAAAAGGTAGTAGAAAGAGTCACAGAAATTTTCAAACACACTACTATTCATACACGACATGAAAAAAACAATAGAAAGCCCGAAGAATTTCTTGACACCCTTAAACAAAAACTTTCTTTAAAAGCGAATAGGTTAAAAAGATTTAAGAAAGCGTTAGAGCGCCAGCAAAACAATAAACTTTTTACAATGAACGAAAAGATATTTTATAGAAATCTAATTAAAGGTCTAGAACAACATACAGATGGCAGTCAGGAAGAAATGCCTACTAAAGAACAGCTCGAAACATTTTGGTCTAATTTATGGGAAGAAGGTTTGACGCATAATTCAGAAGCTGAATGGATTACGGAAGAAAAAGATAGGTGGGATACAATTGACGAAATGACATTTCAAAGCATTAGCGAAGATGATATAAAAATGAGTACAGCAAGATTACATAATTGGAAAGCACCAGGTGTAGACAAAATTCACAATTATTGGTATAAGAAGCTAAACGTAATACATAAGCTGCTAGCAAAAATTTTTACAGAGATCGTATTTAAGAAACAAGGGATACCAGAGTTTATTACCACGGGAAGAACATACATGATTCCTAAAGCACAGTACACATCACAACCACAACAATACAGGCCTATAACATGTTTACCTACATTATACAAAATTCTCACATCAGTCATTACACATAAAATTCGAAAACATACAGAACAGCACAACATAATATCAGAAGAACAGAAAGGATGTAGGAGAGGCCATATGGGGTGTAAGGAGCAATTAATTATTGACTCTACTATTCATAAGTATGCATCTACTAACAAGAGAAATTTACATTGTACTTACATTGATTATCAAAAAGCGTTTGATAGTGTACCGCACTCGTGGTTGATAAAACTTTTAGAAATATATAAAATAAATAAATGCATAATAGATTTTTTAAAAATATTGATGCCCTTATGGAAAACCACTTTATACATTAATAGTAATTCTCATAACATAACTACACGTGACATATATATAAGAAAAGGAATTTACCAAGGGGACTCTTTAAGTCCTTTATGGTTTTGTCTAGCCATGAACCCATTATCAAGCATGCTCAATAATTGCCAAGCTGGATATCGCCTTAAAGATCAAAATAATATAGAAACAATAATATCTCATTTGATTTACATGGATGATATAAAAATTTACTCTTAAACAGATAAGGAAATGAAGAAGCTTATTAAAACTACCACCATATTTAGCAAAGATATTCATATGAAATTTGGGCTAGATAAATGTAAAACTCTCCACATAGTCAAGGGAAAGCTGGGAACTGGTAACTACAAATTAGATCAGAACGAACACATAACTGCGATGAACCCGGGTGACATGTATAAATATTTAGGATACAACTAAGCCAAAGGATTAGATCACACTAGCATTAAACAAAACCTCAGCGCTGTTTATAAAAAAAGAGTAACAGATATATGCAAAACCAAGTTAATAGGCAAATACCTAATTAAAGCTATAAACACTTATGCGACACCTGTACTTACATATTCCTTCGGAGTTATAAAATGGAGCAAAAGTAATATTAATGAAATAGAAAGGAACACACGTAGTATCTTGACCAAGCACCATCATCACCACCCGAAATCAGCAATAGAAAGACTTACTATCAAAAGGCAAAACGGCGGGAGAGGACTTATAAGTTTACAATTTCTTTGGCAAAAACAGATACACAACCTTCAAACATTCTTTCTAAGAAAAGCATTAAATAGTAATATACACAGAGTCGTAGTAGATAATGATGATAATTACACACCTTTACAGCTTTGTCGGGTAACAGACACACCAACACTCACCATCACTAATACAGAGTATGAACAAAAAGCTGAAGATAAATGGAAGAGCAAAGCATTACATGGCAGACACCCGCATGATTTAAACCAGTCCTCTATTGATAAAGAAGCATCGAACAAATGGTTAAAAGCAGGTACACTGTTTCCTGAAACAGAAGGTTTTATGATGGCGATTCAGGACCAAGTAATCAATTCAAAAAATTATAGAAAATATATCATAAAGGATCCAACAGCTACAGACGATAAATGCAGAAAATGCCATATTCACTCGGACACCAAACAGCATATTACAGGGGCATGCCCTCTCTTGACGTCTACAGACTACACACACCGACACAACCAAATAGTTAACATTATCCACCAAAGCCTAGCACATAAACATAAACTCATTCAAGAAACTCACACGCCTTATTATAAGTACAATCCCAGCACGATATTAGAAAATTCAGCTTACAAATTATACTATGATCGCGCTATATTAACTGACAAAACCATTCATTACAATAGACCCGACATTACATTACAGGATAAAATTAATAAAATAACTTATCTTATAGATATAGCTGTACCAAACACTCATAACATAATCAAAACAATAACCGAAAAAGTACACAAATATGCAGAATTAAAAGAGGAGGTTACTAGAATCTGGAGGCAAGAAAAAGTATATGTAGTCCCGATAGTAATATCCACTACCGGCATCATCCCCAAACACCTTCACCATAGCCTTAGATTACTCAATTTAGACGAACACATGTATATTAAGATACAGAAAGCAGCAATATTAAACACATGCAGGATAGTTAGAAAATTCATGGCAATAGAAGAAAACGAGATCACCCCTCACAACAACCCAACACCACACTTAACTGTTTCAACTAATTAAACACTACAATGTTATTTACTTGGTCAATACCCGTAAATAGCATTACACCGGTCGTAAGGTCAAGGATAAATAAAAATTTACAAAAATAATAATAATAATAAGTATAAATTCATTATAACATTATCTCAATAAAATGCCAAAAGTAGGAGACTTAAATATTTTATAGGCGGACAAGAAAATAGACTTCGACCCTTTCGGATGCCCAATAAAGGTTCTGTCAAGATCTGACCCTGAGAGAACCCTCTTCAGTCTGCATGCAGGGCCTTTTGATGACGGTGACAGTTTGTGGGCGACCGTGTTACGCACCGATAGCCGAGTTGGGACGGATGACACTACTCGTGCAAGACCACTGAGATTTAATATAACTTAAGTTGTTGTGAATGACCTCGGTGGCGTAGTCGTTAGTACACTTTGACTTTTGATATCGAAAACAAATTATCATCGCCATGGTTAAGTCTTGGATGAGTGACCAAAACTTTGTGATCTTGAACTCCTCCGCGCTACGGAAGGCACGTTAAGCCGTTGGCTTCTACCCACCAACCCGCATAGGACCATCGTGGAGGTGGTACGGCCCATACTCCTCATGTGTTTCACCATGAGGAAGGCCTGTGCCCAGCAGTGGGGCGTATATAGGCTGAGGACGACGACGACAGCTGTGGATATCGCTTGCCTGCCTGTGCCCGGTGCACGGCAACAGACTCGGCCCGTGTTACATGTAGAGCTAATAGACGAAATGTGCGTGTTAACACCTCTGCCTACCCCTTCGGGGACAGACGTGTGATGATGTTATGTGTTACGCCAATCGTTCCGTGGGTTTGCTTTACCATAATACTTTACCATACGTTTTGCTATCTCCCAACTATACAAGCTTCAATTCTGATTTTTGAATGGTAAATAAATGAGAAACAGGTTTCTTTGTTAGTACTCTTTTATTCTGTAAGTCACTTGATACCTCTGTAAGTAACTCGTATATGGTCTATACTATAAGTATTCGTCGGACTTAACGCAGAAGGATTGGTGCAAATGAAATGTTCCACACTTGTCACAAGAAAAGATTTATTGAAATTTCACTGACTCTAAATTAATAAACAAAATCAAATACATTTATATTTTTCAATAAAAAACAACTACACAGTGAGCTCAATAGAGCAGGCTAACGTGAGGCGCGATGGGGAACGACTGGCGAGGTGGGGCGTGCGCCTGCACCGTATTCTAAATTGCAAACTTAGCATTTCATTACATTGTGTCCCTACATAACATCCCCCCAAATTTTAAAAAAAAAAAAAAAAAATTTTTATACATTAACAATTTTTTGGACACCCTAGTCTCTAAGTTATGTTTCTACAAAGTAACAATCAGTATAGGTACAACTGTTCAGTGTAAGGAATGCACAATTCAGCAACGTTGCTCGAGCGTCATGTTGCTCTACTTGTTTTTATGGACTTTGATACCTATTGCGCCACTAGGTACTTACGTAAAACTTATTCAAGAATCTATTTTTAAACAATTTATATAATGTGAATTATCATGTACTCATTTACACTTGATTTTATAAATTACTTTAGAACATTAGTAACAATGACCAAAAATATTTTATGTTAACAAAGAATTTAATAACAATGACTATGAAAAATTATTTACTTGCAATAAAGTAATACCTACTTTATATATAAGACTTGTGACAAAAAATCTATAATTACAATAACATTATATTTATGTACCAAAATCTCTTTTCTTCCAATTTTGACCATACAATATTTCTTATTTTCGCATTCGACATTAAAATTTTTTGTTTACTAAACATTTAAATTGTTTTCTAAAATTTTGTATTTAACCCATTAAATAATACCGATAATGCTTCACTTTTTACAAAAGTAGTTGAGAATATAACCAAAAATTAAAGATAAGTAAGAAAAATTATTAATTAAAAATTAAGTTCACATTAAAAACTTTAATTAAAATAAAAATTAATATACCGTGGTCGGTGTTTGCTGCTGTACAGCCGGCTGCTGAGGCACGGCTTGTACCATGACCCTCGGATGGTCTGAACCATTACTAATTATCACTTGTTTCCTCAACCATGACTTTGTTGATCTTATGCATCTCCTCCTCAGAATGCATAATATTAAGCAAGTCAATAATAAGACTGCCACAACCAAAATAATTAGCATATAATTTAGCTTTGACTCTACTTCTAAATTTTTCGCAACAATTTGCGCTTGGGCAACTATCACGTTCTGTTCTTGTTCTTTACTCTGTGGTTTGCCCATGTTATGCTTTAACTACTACAACAATAAAACTGATAATTTTTCTCAACACACTCTTAATTTATGCTTATTTTACTTCCATCTACATCTTAAGAAAGGCAACATAAATTGATTACTTTTCATCTTAGCTATATCTATTTGTCCTATAAAACATTTCACAATATTAAATGCATATTACGCTTTTTTAACTGCTACGTTGTTTGCTATAAAATACATTTCTAATATAATTCTTATTACTTAGCCTACTTAGGGCTAATACAATTTACTTAAGTAAACATTACTTATCATAACGATTAGGTGGCCTTACCACACGACCACTTCTTGTTTTGAAAGATATACACTTTTTACTTTTATTTCCATTCTGATCTACATTTGTGACCTGGGTTGCTATAGTCGATGATACATCAACTCCCTCATTTAATATATAAGCAGGTTTAAGACGATCTATAGTAATTTTAGCTCTCTTTTCTGGTAACTGTACCCAGAATACTTTATCATTACGCTTTACAACACGATATGGGCCGTCATAGGGAGACTTCAAAGGTCGTCGAACTGCATCATCCCTTACAAAAACCTGGCTGCACGACTTTAAATCCGGGTGCACAAAAAAAACTCGTGACCCTTGACTCCTTAACGCTGGCCTATATTTACTAATATTTTTCCGTATTTGGAGAACTAAATTATCACCGTCACTTGACTTAGTGTTCGAAGAATCATAAAAATCACTTGGCAACCGTATTGTACGACCAAAAACCATTTCGGCTGCGCTGACGCTATTATCGCTTCTCAGAGCAGCACGAAGACCTAACATAACTAAGGGTAACTCATCAACCCATGAGGAATCACTCATCCTCGCTGTAAGCGCGGCTTTCAATGATCTATGCCAACGCTCGACCATGCCGTTACTTTGCGGGTGGTACGCTGTCGTACGTTGTCTCTTTATGCCTAAACATTTCATTAACTCTAAAAACAAATTACTTTCGAACTGTCTACCTTGGTCACTAGATAATTTACTTGGACATCCGTATCGGACTATCCATCCTTCGAAAATAGCCTTAGCAACACAATTTGCTGTTATATCCTTTACGGGAAAAGCTTCGGGCCAACGGGTTTTCCTATCAATAATAGTAACGCAATACCTATAGCCATCTACTGTTGTAGGTAACGGTCCTACAATATCTACGTGAATATGTTCAAAACGATCTACCTCAGAAAATTGTTGAAATTCCGCTACTGTATGTCTATTAACTTTAGCTTTTTGACATTGCACACAACACTTTGCCCATGATTTAATATCTTTGTTCATCCCTGGCCAAAAGAATTTTTGCGTAACTAACTTTCTTGATGCACGTACTCCTGGGTGACTTAAATTATGAATTGATTCAAAAGCATTTTTTCTAAAAGATATGGGCAAATAAGGTCTGGCATTGTTCGTTGTAATCTCACAATATATAGAATCGTTTCCGGTAGGCAATTTTATTTTTTTGAAGCATACATTTTTGTTACCGTCTGCAGGTTCTCCATTTAAAATGTAGCTATCGACATTCTGCGCTTGCGCAAGTTCGCTGTAATTGAGCACTGTAGGACAGGATATTGTGTCTACACGCGATAATGCGTCCGCTACAATATTATTGCCACCTAGAATATACCGGATATCACTAGTGAATTCGCTTATGAACAATAATTGCCTTGTGCGACGTGGAGTTTCTTTATTTGAATCTAACTTTTTGAACGCATGAATTAAAGGTTTATGATCCGTATATATAATTAATTGTTGGCCTTCGAATAATTTTCTAAAGTGTCTAATCGCCAAAAATATTGCCAATAGCTCTCTGTCATATGTACTATACTTTTGCTGAGCTGCAGTCATCTTTTTCGAAAAATACCCTAATGGTTGCCAAATATTATTAACCTGTTGCTGTAAAACAGCACCTACACACGAGTCTGACGCGTCTGTCATAAGCGCTATCGGAGTATCTGTACGTGGATGAAACAATGTGGCGGCTTTTTCTAAGCTCAACTTACATTGTTCAAAAGCTTCTGCAGTTTTCTCCGTCCATACTATCGGAGTTTTATCCTTTTTCTTACAATTATGTAAATACTTATTTAATTCAGCCTGATACTGTACGGCATTTGGTATGTGAGCCCTATAAAAATTTACCATACCTAAAAATCGACGAAGGTCTTGAACGGTTTTAGGTTTTGGATAAGCCATAACTGCTTGTACTTTTTTTTTAAGTGGCTTGATGCCTTCTGTTGAAACTTCAAATCCCAAAAATTCTAACTGACTTTTACTAAAACAACACTTCGATAAGTTAATTGTGATGCCAAATTCATCTAATCTTTTAAAAACTACCTCTAAATGTTCCTGATGCTGATCTTCATTACTACTCGCGATTAAAATGTCATCAATAAAAGAAAAAACAAAATCTAACCCTGCTAAAACTGTCGTAGTCATAAATCTTTGAAAGGTTTGAGCAGCATTTCGCATACCGAATGTCATTCTAGGAAATTCAAAAAGACCGAAAGGTGTGATAATTGCAGTTTTCTCTATATCTTGCTCTGCCACAGGAATAAAATGATAAGATCTGTTAACATCTAACCTTGAAAAATATTTTTTATCTGATAACAAATAAGTAAAATCTTGCAGTCTGGGAATTGGAAATCTGTCGGGCTTAGTAACTGCATTGAGCCGTCTGTAGTCTCCACATGGTCGAATCTCTCCATTTTTCTTTGGGACAATATGCAATGGACTGGCCCACGGGCTCTTTGAAGGGCGACAGATTCCCATTTCCTGCATTAGACGAAATTCCTCCTTGGCCTTTTTGTATCTATCCGGAGGTAAAGGTCTAGCACGCGAAAAAATTGGCGGTCCTTTGGTCTCAATATGGTGGACAATATCGTGTTTAGGTGTATCTTTAAAACTCACCGGTTTTGTGATTTCTGGATATCTGCTCAATAATGAATGATATGGGTGACTATCATCGACCGTTTTCACCACTGGGTCCCTGGAATTGACAAGTGCTCCATTAATTCTAAAATTAGTAATATTATCAATCAGTTTTCTATCCTTTAAATTTACTAATAATCCAAATTTTGTTAAAAAATCTGCACCTAAAATAGGCTGTCTAATATCCGCCACTACAAATGTCCATCTAAAAGCTCGCCGCAAACCCAAATTTAATTCTAACGTTTTAATCCCATAAGTTTTAATTTCTGTACCGTTTGCAGCGTATAATTTATAATCTGAATTTACATTACAATTATATTTATTTTTAACTGGTAAAACTGAAATGTTTGCACCTGTATCCACTAGAAAACGTAGACCGGAGTTGGAGTCTGTCACACATAGGCGGTGGGATGGCTGGACCGTGCACGCTTCCGCCACAGCTTGCACCTCAGCTAGTTTTCCGAATTTTCCTGCGCCTTCCAAGCACAGGGTGGTATACATCTATGTGCCTTTTCTCTGTACCGAAAATGGTATGAACATAACCAGTTTGCATCTCCTGGGGTGCGACTTCTTCCCCTTCCACGCGAAACTGAACGCTGCCTTGGGTGGCTCCTACCTCTGGATGGATTTCTTCTTTTCCTTTCCCAGTGCACTTTACGTTCGTCTTGCCTGGTTTCTATTCTTGACAATCTGCTACTAAGTTTTGCGATTTCTGCCAAAACAATTGCATTAGTAGTGCTGTTCGATGCTACCTCTGATACTTGCATGGGCCTCGTCGCCTCCATCACTGTGTCTGCCGTTGCTGCCAATTTATCCAAATTCTTGGTCTCAGATACTGCCAACACTGCCCTGGTCGCCTGGGGTAAGTGATTCTGCCACAAAATACACAAAGTGTGGTCAGGTATCTTTTCTCGAGCTAACTCCCGCATGCGTCTAAGCAATTGCGACGGCCTTTGTTCGCCCAGCTCCATTTCACTTAAGAGTTTCTGCAACTGCCGTGTAGCCGACTCCTCGTAAATAGACAACAGTCTCTGTTTTAATGCCTCATATTTTCCCGTCGATGGTGGTTGAATCAGTAAGTCCGTGATCTGTCCAATCGCCTCTTTGCTTAATTTGGCAATGATTAACTCATACTTTTGTTGGTCCGATAAATGCTGTGGACTTATAATCGCTTCGACCTGAATAAACCAATGACGTGGCTGATCCGTCCAAAACTCTGGTAACCGCGCTGATACTGATACAGCCGCTATATTACTCGAAACGAATTGATCGCCTGAAGCTGTTGGTTGTGCCATCTTTTATATTATTATTATGTAAATCCTCTTCAGTAAAAAAACTTGTATATGTTGTAAAAAAAAATTTGTAAAAAATGAAAAAAAAATGTCTATATGGTTTGCACACACACCATAAAAAAAATATATGTCCCTCACGTTAACTCGCACTGTGTATATGAGCCGCTCCCAATAAGTTCGAGTCTATTTGCACCAAAAACGCACTTCGTCCAGTCGGGGTCACCACTGTAAGTCACTTGATACCTCTGTAAGTAACTCGTATATGGTCTATACTATAAGTATTCGTCGGACTTAACGCAGAAGGATTGGTGCAAATGAAATGTTCCACACTTGTCACAAGAAAAGATTTATTGAAATTTCACTGACTCTAAATTAATAAACAAAATCAAATACATTTATATTTTTCAATAAAAAACAACTACACAGTGAGCTCAATAGAGCAGGCTAACGTGAGGCGCGATGGGGAACGACTGGCGAGGTGGGGCGTGCGCCTGCACCGTATTCTAAATTGCAAACTTAGCATTTCATTACATTGTGTCCCTACAATTCTTTTTATTCCTTATTTATTTAGGAATTGTCGTGCTACTCCCTCTATATCTATATTTTGGCTTAGTCCCTCTATATCTATATATTGATTTGGTACATTTTTAAATAAGGCTCCCTAAGTAATGATAATAAGATGACTACTCTCGACTTTAAATTTTTTTCGTCCAAAGTATAAAATAACTACCTAATTATTACTAAGTATCTAGGTAAATTGTAACTAGGTAATACATATGTTACAATTTCACAAAACTAAAAGCAATTGAATAGTGCACTCTCATATCAGATTACAATGCAGCGAATCGATGTGGATATGTGTATGTAACGTGAGCGACAGCCATGTTTGAACAACATTTTACGAAGCAGGCCGCATTTACACAGACTGGAAACATAAATGAATAAAAGTTATTATTTATTTTTCTAATCATTCGAAACTATGTTTATTTAAAAATTTTGCATTATTAACATGGACATTCCATAATAAGTTTTTAAGATTAAAGAAGCTCCATTTTTTTACTTCTAACACCCGCCGGGTGTTGATCGGGAGGTCCGGGTTCGATTCCCCATGGGGGCAGAAGTTTTTCTGCTCGGTTTGGTTGGTGGTAGGGCTTTTAAGCCCGCCTGGCTAGCTACCACCGTCTTACCTAAATTTGTCGCCATAATAACAAAGTTATAAGCATTGTTGTGTTACGGCAATCAGAGGTAAGATAGCCAGTTCCTCAGTTGTTGAGGATTACAGGTGAAGCTCGCTTCCATCTTCGGCCTTATCGTCACTTACCATCAGGTGAGATGAAGGTCAAGAGCTTACCTGTCGTATGTAAAAAAAAAGTAAGCTCTGGACGATAGTACTAAAGGTGGAAGCGAGTTTCACCAGTGTTCCTCAACAACTGAGGAACCAGTCTAATTGCCGGAACATAAAGATGCTTTTAAAAAGGGAAACAAAATTCGGTAATTCTACCACAGATCTTATATGTCTTATAAAATCTGTGGTAGAATTACCGAATTTTATTTTGTCCCTCCACAACAATAATGCTTCATCACTAGCACTACACGTACGTCCCACTGCCGGGCTCAGCCCGTCCTACATGGAAAACCACAGAAAGAGCCTAGGCTGTAACACCACAACGTAGCGTAGGTCCAATGCGGATTGTTAGATATGTTATGTAACACCTGTCCTGGCTGTTGGAATTTCTATTTGAACTAGCTGTTGCCTGCGATTTCTTTCGCGGTTACAATGGTTTTTTAACTATCCCACGGGAGCCTTTTAATTTTTCGGAATAAAAAGTATCTGAGATCTGAGATATAAGGTATCACCATGCAAAATTGCATTGAAATCGTTCCAGCCATTTCGGAGATAAGCACGTACAAACAGACAAATAGACAGAGAAACAAAAAAAATAGTATTTTCCCTCTTTTTACATCCCCCTGACTTGATTTTACGGTGACTTTTGAATGGTGAATTTTACGGCGACTAACGGTGTGGGTAACGATTTTATAAAATGCGAGATAACAGCAATAGGCTTGCCCCAATTACGTGGGACCAACTTATTGGCAAAGTGTTTTATTCCTCTGCCTGTCCCTTCGGGCACATAGGCGTGATAATAATGCATGTAAAAAATTACATTATTTACACAAGCACAGTTCGGTGTGACAGGCGGCCTCCTTGTCGTGTCGAATGAGCAACTTAGATTGGTTTGTTTGCGGCGCACATGCTTGAGCGAAATAAGTGATTGTCACGTAACCTGCCAGTCTCGCACCTGGCTTGGCGTGTGGTACAGCTCGAGGACGTAAGGACTAATGCTTACATAAATTGAATAGTATAAAAAGTAATGAAAAAATAATACTACGTGACCGTGCTCCTCGCCTAAGGCGAACCACTACGTGGAACACTAAAACGGAACTAATTGCTAACCTCTTTAATGTTTAACAAATATTGAAGCCAAGTAATGACCTCACGCAACCGGCTTAGCAAACATATTTTCATAATGACCACCGGAATAGCTTATTGTGTGTCCTATAGGCAAATATAATTAGTTTTATAGCAATAGCAAGCCAAAATAGGATTAACACTTAGTTGCTAGACTAAGGTAATTTTTCTTTTATAGGGAAATAATCAATTGCGCATGGTCAGCAACAAAAAGGTCAACCGAAAAATCATTTGGGCAGCAATCAAATATTTTGTCAATAATATAATTATTTGTGCGGCAAAATAACTATTTCGGCAGCAGAATGCTTATTTGGGCAGCAAACAATTAGTTGAGCTGCAAAAAAAATATTCGGACAGCAATAAATAATGTTACCAGAAATGTATAAAATGTAGGAAAAGGTAAAATATTTTAAGAGAGGGTCTAGACTATCTGTGTACCAAATTTCGGTTAAGTTGGTTCAATAGTTTTGACGTGAAAGCGAGACAGACAGAGTTACTATCGCATTTATAATATTATAAGTATTAGTATGGATTAGGACTCAATGCATTTGTATCATATTTCGGCGGACTCTGCTCCATGCGAAAATGTTTACCGACTATGAATGGGCTTTTGAATTTGACTGTACCTGTTTCAAGCAAAGATTAATTACTGTCTAATACAGTGCCTTCCGTTTAGTCACGTAACATTTGAGGGAAGTCTATGAACCGCTTGAATCATTACATCAGTGAATCAACTAAGAGCTCTGGTCTGTTTTTTTTAAATGGCGGTACGGTATTTGCATTAGGCGTCTTTTACAGCTTCATTTGGTAAAGTCAAAGTCAAATAATTTTTTCAGTTGTGGTATTTACATACTCTTATAAAAATGTCAAATTATGCCAACCGATCACTAGCTAACGGGAGGCCTTGTTCTAAGAAGAGCGGGCAAGAAACTAAGGAAGTTGTTTCCTCCCTTTACCATAAAATGATTATTTTTGAAAGATTTTTACAGTATGCATTGACAAGGTATTCATTCTTGTTATGGGGCTCAGATAACTCGGGGTATGGGATCTTGTGCTTCCCTTTCTCTATTCATCCTTCCCTGCCATCATCCAAAATGTCCTGGAAGAACGTTATGATGTTGGCTGGGGGCTTGCCTATAAATTTCTCAGGTTTGGGATAAGCCGCCGCTAGAATCCATAGTCGAATTCCCAGAGCATCGCATTCACATAGTATATGTTCCATGACATAGTTGCTTCAGACAGCGCCTACACAAGCTTACGCTGTGCGAATCAGCACTGTGTCCCTGTGGAGAGGACGTTGACGAGAGCCGAGACCATGCACTCTGGGAGTGTTCGCTGTATGCGGACGCAAGATCGAAAATGTTGGATCTTGCAAACAGTGGAGTCTGGCCCCATATATCACCAGGACCTCATTTGCAGCCGCAACAATTGGAATGCGTTGCGCGAGTTCGCGCACTCCTGGCACACCATTAGGCACGCTTTCGATTGATCGGGTATCAGCAGAAGAGCAGCCCGACGTGAAGTTCTGTGACTGTGTCGCTGTCACGCCCCAGAAGGGGGAGAGGTGGCAACAATAGAGATGGAAATAGAATTTGTAGGGAGCATAGAACAAGCGCGGTGTGGGAAAGAGCATTCGCAAGTACCCCGCGCTCTCCCGTGATGCCGTAAGGCAGGTAAGACCATGGGTTGGTGGTGGGAGTATATGTTCCATGCTTTCATTCAAAGTATTTAGAGAAGACGAAAACCTTGTCGTTGGAGCTACTTTTGGGGAGATTATTTCTAGTTAGGAATCTAGGTTAGTTTAAAGAGATAGAAATTAGCTAATTTCCTCTCTTCTTGGGACAGAAGACAACTTACCTCTCCCTAAGAAGCCATCATAGGAATGAGGGGCGAAGACAAACAGTTACAGAAAAACTTAGAGTTTTGTCAAACGCTTTTCAGTAATTAATCTAAACAGTAAAAACATACATACTTGTACATACAATCATGTCTGTGATCCACGAAGGGGAAGGCAGAGTCCAAGGAGCACTGTGTTCCTTAAGACCACATTTAGCCATACAAAACTTGGGTTTGGTCAGATGAAAAATCGTGAAAGAGTAGTAACAAGTGGCTAGCTCATCGCCTACACAATCACAGACCCAGTACCCAATACGCTCTTAGTCGCCTTTTATGGCAAGAAAAGCAGTTGGAACATTCTTTTTGTGTCCCGGACCAACATAGTCTTATTATTATTATAAAGATTTTTTTTGACTGGTTTTTAACCCTCTTACAAACTTTAATAAAATGATTGTTTATCTATAAAATATATTGCGTACAGTGTACAAGGAACATAAATTTAACAGCCAGTATCCCACAAGTCTTGAAAGATTTGTGGCTCCTCTCGTAGATTGATGGGGTTAATCTTACAAAGGTGAAGGAGACCTTGTTTCATAATAAAAATCCAGTGTAACAATACAAAGTGACGAAACCGTAATGTTCGGGAGCGTTCGACTGTCGTCGGGAGCGGGGCGCGGGGCCGGGGGGCTCGCGCGACGATTCAAACCAACGACCGGCCTGCCACTACTTCAATATAGATCGCGGACGACTTAGCATGTTAATTGTTTCTTTAATTATTGATTTATTGATTATACCAGTTTATACAGTCCACTGCTTATCATTCAGCGTCCATTAGTTAGGACCCTAACACTAACCTAACACTAAATATATATATATATATATATCTTCTCTCTCTTGATATATATATATATATATATATATATATATATATATATATATATATATATATATATATATATATATATATATATATATATCTAAATATATATCTTTTTACAATAAAATCAAAATTGTACACTACAATGTAATGAATAAATAAATATTACAACCGCTTTTCAACAAAGTGTAGTAAATAGGACCGCGTTGAAATTAGTAACAATGTTATATCATTCCAGAAAAAAAAAACACTAACGTTAGGTATTCCCTTCCACAATCCGTTCATAGTGTTCGTCACTGAAGTGTAGTCCGTCAACTACTGAAGTGCCTTAGTTTAGGCAAAATACTTGTAATTGTGGCACTAGACCCTAGAGATGTCAAAATGACAAAGTACTAAAGTGGTAACATAATTATGCTCGTGACTGTACAGGAGATTGCAATATTGACCAAATAACAAGGGAAAATGAGCTCTGTGTCTGTGGCGGAGCTCGCTAGTTACCACTCGCCCGCTGTAATGAAGTTTCGCAGATAGCAATGTAAAAGTTATTTTGAGAGAGCGAGTAGGGCGTGTGGTATTCAAGATTGGATTATTTTGTTATGTTTATGTAAAAATAGTTAAGGATGACTATAGGAAGACGATACGATGGAAATACATAGGCATGTAATCTTAAGGCATCATAGACACGGGAAACGCGGGATCGATCCCACCGCCGGCGCCGCCTGGTACCACTGAGTTTTGAATAAAAATGTACAGTTCATTGTGAATATCGCTTGCCACACATTGTGCCCGGTGAATGGCAACAGGCTCGCCACCTGTTACATGGGGACTTAATATATCTGGCGAAATGAGGGCGCTTAACATCTCTCCTTACACCTTCGGGGAAAGAGGCGGGATGTGTTTATGTTGTGTATGTATGTAATCTACAGACAATGTCGTTGCAGGTGTCTTTCTGTTGGCATCTTCCATCTTAAATAAATTGCCACTCTTTTTTACTTTTTATGTGGAGTCATTATTTTTTAAGCACTACCAGAGAAAAAGAGACTTTCTCTTCTTCATTCGAACGCTGTCTGGTAGATAAGAGATAACTTTATGAAATGAGCATGTTTATAGTAAACTTATCTTGACGAAGTATGATGTTCCTGTCTTCAACAATTGCACTCGATTGCGTACTTTTAGCTAAATAATAAGGTTTTTCTCAACCTTATACTTTATTTGTTCGTTTCAGGTAAGATTGGCAAGTAGAATGCTGTACTTTCTTCGTACTCCGCTGGGATAGATGCGTAAATAGTGAGTAAGTATGATACAAACTTAAATTCTTTGTTACTAATATAACAACCCTTTCAAGCACAACTTATTTTAATTTTATCTCACTATAAGGTGGCATCTCATAAGCCCATGCTCAACATTGGCAGTGTTAAAAGTTAACAAACGTTAAGCTTTGTCCTCAGTTATACCACAGACTCGTAAACAGACCCGTCTGTACCTCGGTGCATTGGTTGTTTATTTTAGTTGCAAACGAAAAGTGCAGGTGGAATGAGAGTGGAAACAAACAAAGAGATTAACAACCGCCGTGGCTGTATGACTTGTATGCTAAGTTCAAGATATGACCATGTTAAAGGATCTAGAGCAGTAGTAATTTCTCCCCAACGTCTTATTTAACAGTCTTTTAACAGGCAGCGGTAACCGAGTGTGACGGACGGGGCACTACTCATTCGAGAGGCCGCGGAAACCGCGGGTTCGCTCTCACCGCCTGTACCACTGAGTTTAAATAAAACTTATGTACAGTTCATTGTGAATATAGCTTGCCTCACATTGTGCCCGGTGCATGGCAACAGGCTCGCCACCTGTTACATAGGGGCCTAACATACTCGTATCTGACGCAATGTGGGACCTATCATATGTAGCGAAATGTGGGTGTATAACACTTCTACCTACCTCTTCGGGGAAAGGGGTGTGATGATGTGTTATGTAATGTCTTATTTAATATATTTCGAATGTTTATATACCAATTAGTCTTAAACTTGAACAAGCGCTTCAACTTTTTACTTAAGGCTCGTTGATGAGGTCAAATGTTATAAATTATAATCTCATCTACCCGCATTGGGCCAGCGCAGAGGTGTTATGGCCCATACTTATGTATTTCTCCGTAGATAGGCTGAGGATGGCAACGAATATGCTCGTTGCATGACCATAGAAGCCTTCCCTTCGCTCTTCTCCTTTCAATTTATAGCTTTGCATAACAAATAACCACATATTTATAAGAATTCTTTGTGTTATAAGTACTTAAATAACGGCGCTGCCCCGATTGCGAGCGGTGGGCGAAGCGGCTGGCGAATTCGCATTTCGTTAGATACACCTTATGTAAATAATAATTAATATTGTTTAATAGATAGATAAGATATACGTAGAATAAGGTATTAATTATAAGGATTGCGATACTATTGCATTAGGTTAAGATATGTTATGAAAGTATAATCTTGGAAGTAAATAAATAAATTTCATTGCTCGCAAAAGGCATGTCACCAATGTCTGTCTGTAGCGAGTGCGGAATGAAATACGTATTCGCCTGCCGCCCCACCCCGCTCGTTCTTGTGGCCGAGCCGTGATGTTCGTGTGAATTTCCAGAAATGTTCATTTAATAGAACACTTCACTTTATCTTAGACGATAGAAAATATACAAACAAACTGAGCCTTAAAAACCTTGATTAAAGCATATCGCGTCAACCCCTCGACGACAACAACGAAAGTTATAAAGAAAACTTTCCATCTAGATAACTCCTGTAGGCCTAGTTTATTACTTCAGTTGTCACCTTTTTGCTGTTACAAACCTAGTTGTCTGTCTGAGCTGAGCAGTCCAGGCTATATAACAAAACAGTCCATACTTATATTATAAATGCGAAAGTAACTCTTTCTTTCTCGCTTTCACGTCAAAACTACTGAACCAATTTAACCTGTCTGTCTAAGTCTGAGAAAGGACACAGGCTACCTTTTATCCCAATATTCCCATGGGAACGGGTGCCAAGCGGGTGAATGTAAAAAAACTTAAATAACGACTCCCAGAAAAATAACGGACTTACGCCACTATGAACTTTGCAGCTAATAAAAGAGTAGGAGTAAATTTTCAAGTCCACCAATTGAGGCCACTGTTTCGATTTGAAAATCTTTCTGTGTTGAATAGCCTATTTATTGAGGAATGCTATAGGCTACATACCATCACATTATCTCAAAGTAATTATTCGACGCGGACGTAGTCGTGGGAAAAATCTAGTATGTTAGAAAACAGTTATTATCACAGAATTTTTCAATCAGGCAACCTCACCTATCAGTTGAAGGTATATTGGAACCTCAGTCTGCATATCCGAGGATTTGATAAGTTAAAAGTTAAGCTAACCGTTTTAGTTATAATTTTACAACATTAGATTAGAACCATCATCTACGTATTCTCAATTGTTGTGTAAAAAAATTTTAAGAGTTTAAGTTATAAATACATATTGTGCTTAATTTTGAAGTTTATGATAGGGTGATTCCAGTAATTAAAGGTGACTGAACAATCATCATCCTTCCTCAGCTTACTTATTCCCACTGCTAGGCACACGCCTTCCTCATGGAGAAACGCATGAGGATTATGGGCCGTAACACCACAGTGGCCCAATGCGTTGGTGGGTAGAAACGGTTGCAATATAGCGCCAGGGACCAACGGCTTAATGTGCCTTTCGAAACACGGAGGAGTTCTAGATCACAAAGTCTAAGACCTGACCGTGGCGAAGGAAGCGATATCGGAAACCAAAGAGCGTACTAGGTACTGGCCACTACTCCTCGTATCCATCGCCCTTGTAATAGAAGTCAATTACTGTCAAAACTGTATACATGTTCATGCTAACTGTACGTAAAGTGTACTTTGTTTACAGTGAACTAACCTTCCGAACCAAACGATGTGGTGCAATCAGGCATTGGCTGCTTGCCGAAAGATTTCAAACGTGATTAATCGCCGCTCCTGCATCCAAATAAATTCCATGATTTACGTTCTTAATCTACTCCAAGCAAATAACTCGAACGACTGTATTCAGATCGTGTTTTCGGCTTTTGATCGGCTTTTTACCAAAATTCTGGATCGTGATTCTGCAAAGGATTCTCCATCGGCTTTTTAACATAATTCTGGCGAATTTGAACAACGAATCGATATCGCTGTTTGCGAATGAATCTAATTGTGGATTAGAAATTGAATCGGAATCTTGCTTAGAATGGATCAGATTGTTAAGTTTGTATTTGAAAACAACTCTGGTCTTGCCGAGTCTTTTGATATACATACATACACCCCTAGTCACCCCCTTTTTCCCATAGGGGTAGGCAGAGATTCCTTCATTCTACTTGCTACGACCTACATATCTCTTTCGCTTCATCAACTGTCATCACATTTCTCATACATGCCTCTTGCATTCCTCACAAGAAACAGATGCTTTAATAAAAGATACCTGAGATATCTGTTTTAACGACCTCCGTGGTCGAGTGGTCTGTCTGTATGCCGGTCTCAAGGCGTCCCTATCTCGAGAGGTTCTGGGTTCGAACCCCGGTGGGGGTAAATGTTTGGGTGATGAATTTTTAGGCTTGGACAAGTCTGGACACTGGGCATAGCGATGCATGGTTTTATAACAGAGAATCTGTTCATGATGAATTTCTATGTTGTTGTTGTCTTTAAGAAATGATATGACAAAATGAAAATGGCTGACATGCTGACTGTGCATAATTTAAAATGTAAATTCAGAACGTCGCGTTCTCATTTGACTACATAGTAAACAAGTTCTCGGGGCAGACATTTTGAAGCCATGAATAAGTAATATCATACAAATGGATTCTAAAATCTCTTCGCCAATATGCAACGTTGTATTATTGAGTCAGCTTCGCCGTAACGTACCTTCGACAAATACAGAAGCAATGATTTGAGCGAATTCAGCATTAAAATATTGTTTTGTTAGCGTACTTGAACTCGTGAATAAGGGTTTTTTACATGTTTTTTTTTATGTTAAGGTTTTTTTTGTAAGATTTAAAGAGTTAAGGTGTTTTTGTTTTGTTTTATTTTAAATAGCAAGCAACATTGTAGAATTGAATAGGTTCTTGTTGATAAGGATTAAATTTAAATTGGGATCTGTTGCTTGGAATATTTTCCGCAATGATGGCAGTTTTGAAATTTGTAAGTAAATTTATTAAATTTATTGCGAACGAAAGTATCAAAAGGTAAGCACTTATTCAAACAATGACAATAGGCAATTTATGGTATTTTTATATACGTTTTGTTTTCACTAGAAGGAATAAGAATTTCATTATTCATAAACCAAACGCTAGAAATAACACAAAAGACTCTTTAGTCGTGCGGATAACGCAGGGAGAGCAAATAGAAAACAAAGATCATCTGCGATTCGATTTCCATCTAAGTTTTTGTTAGTTTTTTTCCGAACGCTCCAAGGGAAATCCTTTTACATTTTTATTTCCTAGTTTCTAGGAATATGGCAGAAATTGTGGACGATCTTTTTGCCTTTGAAACTGAAGTTCTGTTTCGGTTTTGTTTACCCAAAAAGCTACGTGATTCTAGATAAATATTGAGTTTCGTACTAGTTAAATAACACAGGAGCTCAGGAGATTGAAAACAATGCTACCTTCGCCGTGGTCAGGCTGTGGATGGGTGACCAAAACTTTGTGATCCCAAGCTCCTCCGTGCTTCGGAAGGCACGTTAAGCCGTTCGTCCCGCTCGCTATTGCGAATGTTTCTCCCACCAACCCGCATTGGGCCAGCGTGGTGGTGTTACGGCCCATACTCCTCATGTTTAACCATGCTCGTGTTTAAGGGGCACTTGCAGGAAATTTAAATCGAGATTTAAAACTAGATTTAGTAATTTTTTGACAGTTCTTATATGGCTGAAATGTAAAAAAATGACTAAATCGAGTTTTAAACTAGGTTTAAAATTTCCTGCAAGTGGGCCTTAATAACCTATATTATGTGACAGTTACATAAACTATTATTTTTAAATGGTGCTGGTTTGACCTCTAGATCCTTAGTAGCGTTAGAACCTTTTATCTTAGCGATTGCTGAATCGGGAGAACGACTTCGTATTTTACACCCCACAAAATTTATTGCAGAATTAATAAACTTATTAATACATTATATTATTAAACATGTTAACCTATTGTTGTTAATTTTTTCTGTCACTGGGGTACTATCAATTTTTAGTGTACTATTTTAGGGCCGCTTGCAGAAAATTTCAAACCGAGATTTAAAACTCAATTTTGTTATTTTTTGACAATTTTACTATGGCTCTTATGTCAAAATTTGACAAAATCGAGATTTAAACTAGGTTTAGAATTTCCTGAAAGTGGCCCTAAAAGGAACAGGCCATGGCTGAAGCGCTGCTCAAGTTAGTACTACGAGTACATTAAGGCACGCCTTCTCCCCAAGGGATATCGATTCATCAACTCTCATCACAGTCCTCATACATGCTCGGCGATTTCGAAAATCTTTGACCTGGCCCTTCTCAACAACGTCGTGATAGAGGTTATTGTTGACATTTTACTGAGCTACCTCATGTGTTTCTCCATGAGTCCATGAGGAAGGCATGTCCCAGCAGTGGGACGTCTAAAGGCTGATGACGACTAACCTACCTTGGTATTTGGACCCACCTTAGTAATTGTCAAATACGCTAAACATTACAGTTGAAGAAACACACATTACAAATTCACGGTCTGCTCTTCCATCTGGCTGCTCAAAGGAGCTGAACATGGCTACTAAAATGGTTCATAAATTGCATTTGAAATGCATTGCTGAATAAGCTCCGTGAACGGTCTGTCTATAACAAATACGAGCGTTAATGTAAAAGAAATGGGGGTTTGCATCGCTTCTGCAGTTGATGGTGCTATAAATGTTTGCAAATTGCATTACGTTCGAGCTGAGAGGCGCCTGTGCATGAAGAGATTATCACGTTATTGGATTTAGTTTGGTTCTAGTCATATTTTAATGTCAGAGACATATGATAGGTATTTATATCCTTATTTAGGTGTAGTAAGATTCAAAATTGTATGTTTTTGGGATTGGAACTTCTGCGGTTTAGTTTTCGATTACCTCTATGAGAAAAATACATTACAGAAAACATGTATAACATACAAATATGTTATACATTATAGCAGCGAACCTGCCATATTTTGCACTTAGGGCACTCAAATGATTGCCATAAAAAATATAACACCACTAAATTTAAAAGTCGAGATTGATCTCTAATGACGTTACTGAAAATATCATTTTGGTTTAGAAGGATTAGAATTGCAGACTAGAATTTTATCTCGTTCCCCGCCCATACTAGTCTTGTTACGAAATATTTTATTTGGGAGACGAAACAAAGACACAAAGACAATGCGTTCTTTGACATTTAAATCAGGTATATTTTCAGACATAGGCTTATTTGTATCTCAAGATACAATTTTGAACTTGTATTGCTCAGTAAGAGTTGCGTACTCGTATTTTATACGTCCGTCCATATAATTTGGTAGCCATGTCGCCAGCAATTTAATTTAGCAGCTATCTCACTCTCACTCGGTTTTAATCACGCGCGCTTGGTCGACCAGGGTTGACACATTGGAGAATTATTAATTGTAAGCGGCTAATAGGGTTTTGAAGTTTGAAGTTATTTGGATACAGACAGCTCTATACAATCTAGTAAGGTATAAAGTACCGTTTTTGATATTTTTTAAACCATTTTCATATCAGACGCAGGATTAAGTAGGACAAAGCCTTTCAGCTTTTACAGTCTAATCTTTCATGGTTTTCTTAAGTGAGATTTTAATAACATGCAATTTTGAATATGAAACGAGGATTTAATGTTTGAATTGAAATTTTAATGGCTGACGTTTAGCTTGTTTCAGAGCATTTAAAGTGTTTATTTTCATAAGAAATCTTAATATTTCGTGAGGTTTAGAGGAATAACCGTGAATTTTATAAAGTAAAAGTAAAATAATTGCTTCAGTATGATTTGATCTTGAGGAGGTCGGTGGTGTAGTGGTAGAACGCTTCGGATTTCACTACGAAATCCTTGCCTTCGCCATGGTCAGACCGTGGATGGGTCACAAAGTTTTGGTCACCCATCCAAGACATGACCATGGCGAATGTAGCTTTGTTTTCGATATCGAGAGCCAAACCGTACTCACCGCAACCCACCCACGCAATTCACATGGGCCTTATAAATGCGTCTATGATGCCCATTAATACAAAGATGTTAAAGTCGTTTTCAATACAAAAAATTCATAGCGCCTAATATTTCACCGACGAAAAGGCTTTGAAAAAAATTTACTGTTCATTCTAACATGCTATAGACTGTACAACCTTTCGTACCTATTGTATATGTGGGTACAATGCGAAAAAAGGCCAAACAACGAACCAATTCCGGTACCCGCACTGTATTCGTGTAGATACCATTTTTGTGTCGGCAAAACGTTCTGGCAACACATCAAATTGATTGAGGTGCTCGAGACCTGTCAACGTTCGTTGTTCGCGATTGTCCGAGCGGTAGAGGTGGGTCGTTGCCAAAATCTGTTAACCCGTAAAAAAGCAGTTAACATTATTAACTGGTTTGCGTTCGTTGAAAGAAGCAGCTACGGGTAATAGATTTAACTGGTTTGTTGACGTTAGCGACTGTACGTTTGTTGAAAGAAGCGGCTGATTGATTTAACTTCTTCGTTGACGGTAGCGACTGCACGTTTGTTGAAACAAGCAGTTAATAGATTTAACTGGTTTGTTGACGTTAGCGACTGTACGTTTGTTGAAAGAAGCTAGTTATAGATTTAACTGGTTCGTTGTCGTTAGCGACTGCGCGTTCGTTGAAAGAAGCAGTTAATAAATTTAACTGATTTGCTGTAATGAAAAAGCAGTTAATTTGTTAACAGTTTAAAAAAGCAGTTTGTTGAATAAAAGCCCACTCCTACCGAGCGGCTGATAAATTATTTTAAAGAACTGGGAAAACTGAACGGACTATTGTTCCTCTATTGAAGAGGTTCGGTGGCATAGTGATGTCCTTCGGTTTAGATATTGAATATAAAGGGGCTATTTTGGAAGGTCTATTTTGAAATCTATTAGCAACTAGCTTTTTCCCGCGACTTCGTCCGCGTAGAATAGTTGCTTTGAGATAGTGGTAGATTCACTAATTTATAAATTGACGTTTTTAAGTGTTTGTATATCAAGCCTATAAAATAAAGATATTTTTGATTTGATTTGATTTGATTTGAGTGTGATGGTACGTAGCCTTCCTCAATAATGGGCTATTTAACACTGAAAGATTTTTCGAATTGGAACAGTAGCCTCAATTGGTGGGATTCAAAATTTACTCCTACTCTATTATTAAAAGCAAAGTTCAAAGTGTCGTGAATTTGTCCTTAATTTTTCTGGGAGACGATTTTTTTTTATATTTACCCGTATGGCACCGTTTCCCATGAGAATATCGGGATAAAAAGTAGCCTATGTCCTATCTCAGGCTCTAGACTATCTATGTACCAAATTTCGGTTAAATTGGTTCAGTAGTTTTGACGTGAAAGCGAGACAGACAGACAGAGTTACTTTCTCATTTATACTTATTAGTATGAATTGCGAACGATTCAGCTTGGTTGTTGGTAGGTATATACAACTAGCACTTTCGTTGGAACAAAAGCAGAAACTGACATAATCGTGTGTTTCGTAATTAACATTTCAAAGTAGCCCTTCCGCTTTCGCTGTATTTGAACATTGGCGTAATGTTGTAGGACCTTGGCTACTTTATGCCAATAAATCGACTGAAGTTGGATAGTTAAAAACTGATGGTGTCACTTTCAGTTGCTTACAGAAAGACAGGGAAAGCGATACGAATTGAAACCAACGGCCGACGAAGACACTTCTCTACAGATCGCGGACGACTTAGCTGTTGTTACGTCTTCTTGAATAACTACCAGTTCATACAGTCCACCAGTCTCTCATTTAAAGTCCCATAGTTTAGGACCTTTGGGAAATGAAATACTTCCGTTGTTCGTTTACCAAGTTTATTCTTCAGATATCACAATACCATGAGTTTACAGAAGAGAAGACGATCAAGTTGAAACACAGTTAAAATAAAATAACACATTCAGTTTCCAAGAGTTCGAAAAGGCAGAGAGATATTTTTTCCGGGTGTCCGGTGCTGTCTGACAGCTCTTCTCTTTTTTTATACAAGTCAGGCAAAGGAGATTAATAACATACTAACGTATGTCGCTACAGACCCTAACAACCCCTAACCCAAAAAGCCATTGTATGTTCCTTGATATGACTAATCCGTGCTAATCTTTTACCTACTCAATTTCTATCATGAACGCCACTAGACTGACTTTTCTTAACTTTAGAAGGTAATCATTTACGTAAAATTTACATGCCTTTCAACAATTGGAATAGTTGCGAACATACGATACAAACTTGCCAAGACTGTTAATCCTTCGAAATGACCCAAAGCTTAACGTTGCGCGGTTTTCAATATACAACCCCAACCCTTTATACTCTGAAATAGGGTTGACACATTTCCAGGATTATAAATGGAACAGTGTGTTGGGACTCGTAATGGTAGTTGTGGTCAGTTGCTACAAGTATTTGTGTGTGGTCGGCTTTATTCTAATTGCTGGGCGACCACAGATTACACTTTGTTCCGAATCCTTGAAGCTTACAGTCGTTAAGTCGGAAAATTGTTTCGGCCTTGTAAAGTTACACTTGATAAAGTTTTGTAAATTATGACAACTTGGTGTTGGAAATTTTCTAGACCATTCTAAAGTTTCTACTACAGAGTAGGCTTTGTTATTTTAATGAAAATGCTATTTTCTCGTATTTCGCATCTAAACATATTATTCCGTTACAGCTTATATACATACATACATACAATCACGCCTGCAACGCCTGCTGTGTTCCTTAAGACCACAATTAGCCATACAAAAATTGGGTTTGGTCAGATAAATGTTCGTGAAAGAGTAGTTACAAGTGGCTAGCTTATCGCCTACACAATCACAGACGCAGTACCCAATACGCCCTTAGTCGCCTTTTACGACATGCTAGGCAAGAAAGGCAGTTGGTACATTCTTTTTACAACAACAAACAAAACCTAACAGCAACAACAACTGTAAAAACTTATATACATACGAGTATGTCACATCCTTCTCTCATGGGGGTAGGCACATACTACTTTCCAATTGTTTCGATTAACTAATACAGTTGCAGCTTATTCTGCGTCAACGACCAAGCTCGGTTTTTTAATCCGTGGTCAGGTTGAAAGAAAAAAACATCTTTCTTTCTTAAAAAAATTATTATTGACACAGAATCCTTACCAGAATAACACCTTAGTACTATGCTTAATATCTAAAAAATTGTCACACTAAATGGCGAGCCACTCAGCATGTGTCAGTTGTCGCAGACATCCGACGCTGGGCTTCCGTGGTAATTGACCAGGTTGACCAGTAGGTTAAAATATAAATAGAGAAGACAAAATTCAATATTCAATATAGTTTATTCAATTCAGATGCGTCTTAGCACATGCTTATGAACGTCAAAAGCCCTTTACAACATTTCGTGACAGCGATAAACTATGCTATCCGTTCACAAAACTACCGAGGCCTTGTTCTGAGAAGAACGGGCAAGAAACTCAGCAAGTTTCTATCCTCCCTTTACATCAACATGTTGTTTTTTTTCTAAATGTCACAAACTACAACGTCATTGAAGTAAAAAATAAATAAACAGCTTTCTGCAGCTTACCACATTTTCCATTACAAATATTGGAAGCCTAAATATTACATAAAGTAAATAACATTAAAGCTTGATTAATTAATTCATTCGTAATGAAAATTTGAAGCAATATATATCAGCTGTGTGTGTCGCCAGCCTCCATTTTACTAATTCCAGCATCGTGTTGTGGTTTAGTTATCTATGATTATTATCTTTAGGAATATTTGAAATTTAGACTAATGGACGAGCTGTCATATCACGACATCAAACTCAGATTAAAAACAAACGTTTTCGCCATTGGGCCATATTTTACCCTACTGGTCAACCTGGATTGAAACCGATCATAAGTCGTTGGCTCAAATTTGCCCCCAGTACTCGGCGGCGGCAACGCCTCTATAAGTAGCAATATCAATCTTCTCCACAGAGAGGGTGATGAGTAGCAGTGGACATGAGATCAAGCGCCACATAGTTTGACTACTTGAAAGAATTAGCTGGTATTCGGTTAGCCACCGGAATCAATGAGTATACAGTGACGAGAGCGACACCGGTACAATTCATTGTGTACTTTGTCAGCGGTCGCCGAATCCGGTGAACCAATTAACGAGAACAGTCTGTTTCGGGTTACCGATTCGATAGAACCGAAAATGGTCGCCTAAATTTAAAGATTCATTTCGTTTAAGCGATTCGGTTAACGTGAGCGCCAGATTCGGTGATCCAACCAATGTAAACAACTCCATTCGTTTAAACCAACGCGGGTGCCGGATTTAGCAGCCGATTTAAAGTAAACGAGCCTTAAAGCTTAATGATCAGTTCAGTAAAGGATGTTCATTATCTGTTAGAGGATTGCCCTACGGCAGATTGTTTGGACAGTAGAAAGTTAATAAGACACATTTATCCCATTTGTCTGCTGTTAGTTCGTAGGTTGCTTTTAACCTAACCCGGGAATTCCTTGTTGGTGCATCTCCGTCTTAGTGCCTTGCGAGGTCAGATAGCTCTGGGATCGACTCGGAGAATCGCTTCGGCAGAACCGGAGTCGTTCCCGTGCAAGTACACGAATGGGTATATCGGGGAGATTTTGTGGGTATTAGGACTTCCATTTAAAAACATAAATCACCCATTAAACTCACGTGGATCGTAGTTTCGTAATTTACAATTGTAATCGATATGAGGCCCATTGTAAGTTGTTCTAACTAAGGACTAACTATTTCTAGGTGCAAACACAACAAACAAGGAGTGTAAAAACAGCATGGACCATTATAATAATTGAGTTAAATAAAAGTCTTTGGCTCTCGTTTCAAGGTGTCAAACGAAAATATTTTGTTTTCCATATTTTGCCAAAATTTTCTCTTACGCATATTATCCGCTCCATTTGGTGGACTGAAAGTTACTGTTAATCTGTTACTTAAACTAAGTCTTTGAAGCTCATGAAGAATTCACCGAAACTTTTATTAGGTATTCGATAATTTGATAGAAGTTCAACATCTTCATAAACTTTGAAATTTTCACTTCAATAGCTGCAAAACTGGGCTAAAGCGAGTTGTGCAAAAGGTTCCGTAGCTACTTAACATTTTCTGGGTAGATTTATACAGGTAAGACAAGTTAGTTTTCTGAACAGCAAAACTGAGTTTTGTAAATTAGATGTCTTAAATACAAGTGCTATATTCAAATCTTTAGTAATAAAATTCTGTATTTACTTTTTTGTAAGAACTGGGTGGGTTTTATTGATATCCTTATGTGCAACGTCGCGCGTCATTGAGAAATGTGATTGTTAAATATCGAGTACCTGATTACGAGATAAAATCTCCAATGAAATAATACATCCAGTTAGTGAATTACTTCTGTATTCATCACAATCACATTTACAACGTACAATCGTTACACTGCAAAACCATTGACTCCGTTTCTTGTTCCTGCCACAGATTATATCTCTTAATTTAGCTATAGATTATATAACAGTGATAAGTGATAACTAATTGTAGGAATTATATAATTCTAAAGTTAGCGTTTCCAACATATAATAATAAATCGCTGCGCGTGCGACACCGCTAATGAGCAATTTGTTAATACCGCGTAAATACAGAAGAAAAAATCAAATATCGCGCCAACCGATTCTAAACGTCTATTGGCTTATACAAAACCTCACACAGCTGAATTAAAAAAAAAAACGCAGATACGCGGTATCAACCAAGTGCTTATTTTCACATTATGAGAATGTTGTCATACTTAAGCATGCATTTAGACTATTTTCATCTTCATTTATTAAGGTAGAATAAACGTTGTTAAATTTTATTTTATTTTTGTTTTATTTTGTTTTTATGTATTTTGGTTCGGACCGGTCGGTACCCTAACTGAAAAACCATTCAATGAAATATCAAGAATCGATTCATTGAATTCTTAACAACTTAGAAGGAAGAATGAAATATGTTTCTTAGAACAATATTTCTTTCACTTCGAAAGACTGTTAAATAATGCGCAGTAGCATTATATAACATTATTTCAAGTCAAAGTGTGGTAGTTCCCAGTAGGGCATAAATTATCCGGCTCAATATAGACTGAATTTATGTTCTAGGAGTAGACATCGAATGATCTTTTCTATAGTCGTTTGAGGTTAGTTTTCTTGAAATAAAGCCACTATCGTGGAATTGGATTTTAATGTATGGCATCGAAGACAATATAGCAAGATTTATGTGGCAGTTGGCTAAGTATATTGCTATTTACTGACGGATGTGGGGACCGGTGCGAGAGTTCTCGTGTGGCGGTCATTTACTGGAAGGCGCAGCGTTGGTAGACTCCAAACAAGGAGGATCGACAATCTCCTAAGGTCGCGGTAAGTAGCTGGATGCGTGCAGCGCCGGACCGAACCTGGTGGAGATCCCAAGGATCTAGCAGGCCTATGTCCACAGGGGACGTCTCTAGGCTGAAATGTAGAGAGAAACATGGCGACCCCACTCAGACAAAGTTAAAAAAATTAAGAGAATTCAGTATTTGTACATAAATTGATCTCGCATATATCCCCGAAGGGGTGGGCAAAGGTGCATAAAGGTCGTAGCACAACTCGGAAAGGGATCGTCACCGTATCGCCTCGCCGTCAACCAGGCTTGAGTTAACGCCTGGTTAAAAAACAGTAACCGCGGACGAAGTAGCAGGCAAAAGCTAGTAAAAAAATAAATAGATTAAATAAAAAAAATCTTTTAATCATACAATAGGCCAAGTTTGTCAAAATTTTACATATCTTGTGAAATGAAAAAATAAAATTATTAATTTTCATCACCGCCAGCGCTTAGCGAGTACATCCACAGCGCTTTGACGCTTGTAAATAGGTGAAATAAAAAGTAAACTATAAATATTTATTAATTACGATATTGTGGCGTATTACCGGGGATTATGATTTAATTATACTCGTAATCAGGTTGCCTGTTGGCGCGGCAGCCCGCCACTGTTCTTGGGGCTATTATTTTAAAATTTGAGTTTTAGTCAGCAAGAATATTATAGGCGGGCAGCACAAACACAAAATATGTATTTTGTTATTTCTTCATTATTTAAATGAAGAGATATAAGACTTCATTATAGCCCTTAAACATGTTTATTTGTTTTGGACTTTCTCACAAGATACTGAATTATGAAAAAGTGATGGACTGTCGTCTATTGAGGTAGAAATCATCGTAATTGAAGCTTCTTTATTAGGAGACTATTAATAGGAGACTCATGTGGAGTTATAATCACTTTTTTATTTTTCGTTAAAATGTGAAAATATTTCAATTTCTTGAGAACAGTATGAATAAAAACAAAAAATTTTGTTTGCCACAAAATAACAGCAACCGCAATTTTGTCTCAACACACATATTGCGTATTGCATCTGTTCAAATTGAAGTCACCCACGGACTTGTGGACGGTTCGTGTGAATTTATTAGCAAATGCATCTGATAACGTTCACTGAAACGTCAGGCGATATAATATAGAGAAATCATAACGTTTATGGGGCACGTTTATCACCCCTCCCCCCTCCTTGTCAATTTTGTCACACGTGAGACTCCCCCACTCTAGTATGACGTCACATATTTGAACTGTTCCGAAAATAGCAGTTATGAAATCTGTTATATAAGATTTTAAACTTTCTCGTTGCATTGTATTAGGTTGGGGAAAAAGTCTTTTCGCATTATAGTATGTATAAACTTGTAATAAAATCTCTTTGGCTATACTATTTGTATCTGGCTGGTTTTGGTATCATTGAAAGTTTAAATTTTAAAGAACATAATTCCAAATTCAAATTAGGAAAATGTGTGATTTTCATTTGTTTTTCGTACCGCCAAGATGAGTGAATCTAATGAAGAAATTCGATACATTTTAAAATTTTACTACAAAAAAGGTAAAAATGCAACGCAAGCCGCGAAAAAAATTTGCGTTGTGTAAAAATGTTTATGGACCTAGTGCAGTGTCTGTGAGAGTAGCACAAATTTGGTTTAAGCTTTTTCAATCCGGAAATTTTGATGTCAAAGATGCACGTCGCTCTGGTCGCCCTATTACAGATAAAATGGATGCCATTTTTGAAAAAGTGGAGCAAGATCGGCATGTCAGTAGTTGCGACGTAGCTGAAGAACTGGGAATTGACCACAAAACAGTTTTGGCGCATTTGAAAAAAACTGGGTACACAAAAAAGCTCGATATTTGGGTACCTCACGAGCTCACTGAAAGAAACCTAATGAACCGTGTACTCATTTGTGATTCTTTATTACGACGTAATGAAACCGAACCATTTTTGAAGAAGCTGATAACTGGTGATGAAAAGTGGATCACGTACGACAAGAACGTGCGAAAAAGGTCGTGGTCAAAGGCCGGTCAGGCTTCACAGACTGTGGCGAAACCCGGGTTAACTCGCAACAAGGTGATGCTGTGTGTGTGGTGGGATTGGAAGGGCATTATTCATTATGAGCTGTTACCACCAGGCAGGACCATCGATTCGGAACTCTACTGCGAACAACTGATGAGATTAAAGCTACACAGCATACAAGTTTTTTGTAAACGAGAACAAGTTGGCTTTGTTTCTGGATGAAGGTTTGTGGCCTCAGGGCATCATCTTTCGCCGGTTCGTGAATTATAAGTATTCGAACGAAATAAAAATCGGCCACTATAGAAAGAATTAATGAGTGCGTTGTACAAACTTAGTTCTTTTAATTGTAAAAATGTGAAGCGCTCTGTTGAACATGTAAGAGAACTGTGCCGGCATTCAGATATGGTGGCACTTCAGGAGACCTGGTTACTGCCCGATGAGATCCCCTACTTGAGTTCCATCGATAGGAAGTTCACCGCCGTAGGTACGTCAGCTGTCGACACATCGTGTGGAATGTTGCGGGGTAGGCCCCACGGGGGTGTTGCTCTGTTGTGGAGGTCGGATGTGTTTCGGAATGTGTCAGTGATACCTTGTGATAATCCGCGGATCTGTGCAATAAAAGTGTGTAACGGTAATCGTCCATTGATAGTGATGAGCATATACATGCCTACGGATCACATCAATAATTTACCTACTTTTATGGATTGCCTCGGTATGGTGAGTGCTATTGTTGATGACTATGCTGTTGAATCTGTGTACTGTTTAGGTGATTTCAACTCGAATCCTAACGAACTGTTTATGCGAGAACTGTTGTGTTTTTGTGAGGAGGATAATTGGACAGTGGCTGATATAAACTTGTTGGGCTCTGATAGTGACACTTACACTTTTGTCAGCGATGCACATGGTACTAGGCGATGGCTTGACCACGGTATTGTTACTCACTCAGCGATGGATTCGGTTGTAAGCGTATCTGTTAATAATGACGTAATGTGGTCTGACCACTTTCCTATGACATTTGAATGTAAACTTGATTTATTGACATCTTTACCTTGTAATTTAATTAACGATTGTGTTAATAATAATGTAGTTTGGGGGGAACGATCTGAGGAGCAAATAGAATTGTATTATAACGAATGTAATAAATTATTGAGACTAATTGATTTTCCAGTAGAATTAAGATTGTGTTGTGACCATACTTGTAATGACATTTCCCATAGATATGTAATTGACAATTTACATAGAAATATTGTATGTGCTCTTAGTACAGCTTCAATGAGTAGTAATCACAAATCTCCCAATATCACTCAAAAGAAAAGTGGTCAGGTAGTGGGGTGGAATCGGTACGTCAGACACGCTCATGGGAGGGCCAGACTGAAGTTTCGCATATGGCACTACAATGGGAAACCGACTGCGGGGGCTGTTTATGATGAAATGAGAGAGAGTAGGAAAAATTTCAAAGCTCGGTTGAAATGGTGTCAAGACCATCAAGATCAGATTAAAATGGACATCCTTGCCTCTCATCATTCTAAGCGTGACTTTCGCGGTTTTTGGAAAAATACAAGAAAGTTAAGTGCTAGTCCTGGCTTGCCCGTGAGTGTGGATGGTGTGAGTGATGCAGGGCAAATAGCTGATCATTTTAGGAATCACTTTTTAGTAAAACCGAAACTGTGTGGGTCTCAGTTGGTGCTGGATGCTGATGCTGGTTGTGGCAGAGTGAATACCACGTTTAGTGCAAATGAAATACGTAAACTAATATTTAGTTCATCACGTGGCAAATCACCAGGACATGACGGGCTCAGTATTGAGCACCTACTGTACGCTGGACCTCATTTACCTAGGGTGTTGGCTCTTTTATTTAATTTGTGCATTAGCCACTCATACCTTCCATCAGATATGATAAAAACGCTTGTAGTCCCAGTTGTAAAAAACAAAACAGGAGACCTGTCGGATATGGGAAATTATAGACCGATTTCTCTGGCTACTGTGTTTGCTAAGGTGCTGGATGGGCTGCTTGAGACTCAGTTAAATAAATATATAATACCGCACGATAACCAATTTGGTTTCAGGCCTGGTTTATCAACTGACAGTGCGATACTGTGTCTCAAGCATACTGTGAATTATTACACTCGTAGGAAGACGCCCGTGTTTGCGTGCTTCCTCGATATGTCGAAGGCTTTCGACCTGGTTTCCTACGAATTACTATGGAGGAAGCTTGGAAACCTAGGTATTCCTAGGGACCTGCTAAATACGTTCCGCTATTGGTATGGGAATCAGGTCAATAGAATTAGATGGGCGGGAGCTTTATCTGAGCCGTATAAGCTGGAGTGCGGGGTGAGGCAGGGGGGGTTGACCTCGCCAGCACTATTTAATTTGTATATAAATGCACTGATTGAGGCGCTCAGTAGCCAGCATGTCGGGTGTCACATTGACGGAATCTGCGTCAATAACCTGAGTTACGCGGATGACATGGTCCTATTGAGCGCCTCAGTTAGTGGGTTAAGGTCGTTGTTGACTACCTGTGAGGCCTATGCAGCAGAACACGGGTTAGCGTATAATGGCAAGAAAAGTCAGTACATGGTCTTTGAGGCCAGCGGGGTGAGGTATAGCGATAATGTACCACCGGTACGACTTGGAGGTACCGTACTAAAGCGAGTGGATCAATTTAAATACCTCGGTCATCTCGTTACCGCTGACCTCAGGGACAATGCTGATATTGACCGGGAACGAAGGGCCCTATCCGTACGGGCAAATATGATAGCTCAGAGGTTTGCACGCTGTTCAACTGAGGTAAAAATTACGCTATTTAGAGCTTTCTGTACATCGTTTTACACGTGCAGCCTGTGGGCAAGTTATACTCAAAAGGCGTACGGAGCTCTTCGTGTCCAGTACAACAACGCTTTCAGGAGACTGATGGGGCTGCCCTGGCGATGCAGCGCTTCAGGCATGTTCGCGCAGGCGGCAGTAGATTGTTTTTATGCTACAATGCGAAAACGCGCAGCCTCTCTAGTGCGCAGAGTCAGGGCAAGCTCCAACAGCCTCTTGAAAATGATCGCTGACAGGGTAGACTGTGTCTACCTGAATCAATGTTGTAAATTGCACCTTAAATAAATAATTACTAACATTTAGGTTAAGTAAGAATTTCTAACAAAAT
The DNA here is from genome assembly GCA_910589355.1 of Parapoynx stratiotata. Lineage (NCBI taxonomy): Eukaryota > Metazoa > Arthropoda > Insecta > Lepidoptera > Crambidae > Parapoynx > Parapoynx stratiotata. The sequence continues at coordinate 1,447,733 of OU342473.1, forward strand.
ATGAGTGTTTACTTGAGATAAAATTATAAATAAAAGCAAGAAGTTGAGAGAAAGCGGCCGGAATTAATCAACAGAAGGGGTGTGGTTTTTCATCATGATAACGCTAGACCTCACACATCTTTAGCCACTCAGCAAAAATTAAGAGAGTTTGGCTGGGAGGTGTTAATGCATCCGCCGTATAGTCCTGACCTTGCACCTTCAGATTTCCACCTGTTTCGGTCTCTTCAGAATTCTTTAGGCAGTGTCAGGTTAACATCACGAGAGGACTGCCAAAACCACTTGTCGCGGTATTTTGACCAGAAGTCCCAAAATTTCTATAGCAATGGGATCATGTCCCTACCTACGAGATGGCAAAAAGTTATCGAACAAAATGGTACCTACATACTTTAGTTAAATGTAAATAAACTATATTAAAAAATGTTTTGAATTTTCTTAAAAAATGCGAAGAAACTTTTTCCCCAACCTTTTATATAAAGGTTACACTGACGGGACTACACGCGACGTACATTATGTAGTATATTACTTGCAAAACATAGATTATAAAACCCACCACCCCCTTTTGGTCAAGTTCTTCCCTCCCCGAGGATTTTTAGGTGAAAAATATGTGATGGTTATGATTTTTTGCGAGGAGCAGTTTTTCAGTTTATTGTATTGAACAAAAAATTTCGCTTCGTATATCGTGCGACATTGCCTCACGTTTTGCGTCACGCGTCGCACGTATCACGAATTGCAATCAACTAAAGTTCAGCTTCAGTAACTTTAAAGAATCGTTCGAAAACATTATCGATAAAAATATGAAATCATTTTACACGCTTCATTAATCTCGGAAATAAGTATTCGTTTCACATCGGCTTTAGAGCTCAAAATCCATCGAATGATAACTGCATGGAAGTCACTGTGCGTTTAATCAGTCGAGTTGCACTCGATAATGTTATGATGCTTTGCTTGTATGAAATTTTCGCTGACTTTTTACCCGATTAAAAAGGTGTATTTTGAAAATTATTGCTTTATATATTCGTGTGATCGTGTGTCGTCATTGCAGAGGATGTTTTATATCTCTAAAGAAATATAGTAATTTTCAATCAAAGTTGTACAAAAGGTTATTAATTACACTTTTTACATGGACAGTTCCACATAAATATAATTAGGTAACTGTAACTATTGATTTCACTTAGGCTTTTGAAAAACATTTAAGAGATTAAAAACTACCTCCGTTTTAATTACATTTTGTACAACTTTGATTGAATTTGTGCTGGTGCCGATATAAACTTTCCCTATAGTTTGATCCTTGGGGTGAACAAAATTGTGATCTTCAGGTTCTCCGTTCTTTCAATTGTAGCAAATTTGAAGAGCTATTGGATCTTCCCCTTATTATGTTTGTATATATACTCATATACTCTTAAATACTCATACACAAGAATGGACAAGATCAGGAATGAGTATATTAGAGGAAGTTTGAAAGTAGCGCCAGTGACAGAAAGGATTAGGAGCAATAGGTTAGCGTGGTGTGGACATGTGATGAGGAGGGATGAATGTCACATTACAAGAGGCATGCTGAGCATGGATGTGGACGGACCTAGAGTTAGAGGAAGACCAAAGAAGCGATGGATTGAATGCGTGAAGAATGATATGAAAATAAAGTGGATGCTGAGCTGACGAGTGACAGAGGAGAATGGAAGAAGAAGACATGTTGTGCCGACCCCACCTAGAGTGGGAAAAGGGCAAGAAGAAGAAGAAGATATACTCGTACTCATACTAAGCTATGACATTCATCCTCATACTCATCAATGTCCAGGCAACATGAACTTTTTATTCCTAATATTTTCAGTGTCTATTTTCAGTGCGCTATTTTCTGCGTAAGTCTCACAGAAAACATTAAATCATTTAAATGCAGTCACAGGCAACGCGATTGTGAAAGGTGATTTTAAATTCCATGTAACATGCAGATGTTATGAGTGCAAAATAAAAAGAGAGTGTTTATCCTCACAATAGTTCTGAAATATTCACATAGATTTTTTTCAGGATTGTTTACGAATGAAAAGTAATTTTGTTAGATGTGATATTGTTGTTTTTAACAAGATATGAAGTGAAAGCTTATTATTAAATCAATCAGCCTTTCTTTGGTAGCCACCATCTTTGAAATCAGCAACTAATTCAGAAAATCCTCTCACATTTTTCAAAATAAAATCTAGTAAAAAATGATTATAATCTAAAATAAGCCTTACTTTCTACAATATAACCGTTTACTGTTCAAAATAGTTAGGAACAATAATTAATATCTATTTATTTACCAGCTTGTTCATAGGTTCGTCTTGTAGCAATATCTAGACATTATTTATTAGCTTGATTGTTTTTCTATCGAGGCAATATAACACTGCTCCATAAAAACGGAGTGCCCGGGAGTTTATATATCCTTATGGGAAATTAGCAGCAAATTGCTGATAGTTAACTGTGTTACGTCGATGTAAGTGTATGTAATAGTGGCTTATAGAGAAGGGGTCAAATAAAAACAAACTATGTTCTTAACTTTCCCATTTTCAGGGTTTAAATATTTTTTTACATTCAAACCTATCAACTAGCCCCATTTTAAGTAACTAATGCTGATTGTGTTACGGATACCAGATGCCGGATAATTTTTATTTATTAGATTAATACCTATAAATATTCAGAATATATACAATACATATATAACATATACAATACATACTCGTATATAGTCGTGTGGTAGCGGCTCTTTGAGTGAATACTACAAACCCATCTCGTCCCTTGGGTGTCGTAAAATACGACTAATGGACTGAGAACTGTACAACATCCAATAGCTTATAGCGGCGACGGGCTCACTACCTGTCACGCTGCGTGCAGTTACTGATGGTGAAGCGCGGACTATGACAGTGGACTGCTTTTGCCCAGTCTCTGACTAACCCTTAAGGGATAATAGTTGTGATTATATGTATGTATAGAAAAACCCAAGGTAAACAATTTTTTTTTTTTTTTTTAATTTATTTGTGTAAACAAACAGTTACAAAATACATTTTATGACTTAGTAATAATAAAAAACGTTAACAATTCTGTAACCAACACCGTTTACCACATATAATATTACAATAAACTAACACCCCCATTCATGGTGTTGAGCAGGAGTGTAACATTGACAGCGGATAGTGTACGTACAGTTATCAACAAGGTAAATCCAAAGTACATCAAAGTTACGTCTATTTATTGCACATGCTCGTGCCTTTGCAATATTGCCATTATCTTTTTTTTCCATATGCCTGGTCGCGTAACCGCCATATCAACTGAATTAAATATGGTATTATATGAGTGCATCAGCCGATAAAGCGGGGATCGCTTCCCGGCGTTGGTCCGAGTGCGAGGAGTTACAAATAGTTGGCTGGGGGTACGACAATGTGGTCTAATGGGTACCCTATAACGCAATTTATTAATAATAGACATACAATCATATCTACCATTACATATGTCATACAACATAGTCACTTCAAGTTGCTTACGTCTATCTTTAAGACTAAGAAGTTGAAATTTTTCTAGAAGTTGTTCATATGACGAATAACCATGAAAGCATTTATAGTGCATTGTTCGCAAAAACTTTTTCTGAACTTTTTCAAGTGCGTTGGAGTATTTATCATAAAAAGGATTCCAGACGGGCACTACATATTCGAGCTGAGAGCGTATTAAGGTTTTGTACAAAAATAAGTATGTAGAATGTTTTCTAAATTTCTTGCTATTTCGCATTACAAATCCATACATCTTAAAAGCATTACCTATAATATTATAAACATGTAAGTCTAGGAGCATCTTAGAGTCCAAAATAACTCCCAGATCCCTAATTGATTGAACCGCTTCAAGCTGTAATCCATCCAAGCTGTAACAGTAGTTACTAGCTATTCGTTTTCTTGTAAATGTTATTGATTTACATTTATTAATGCTTAGTTTTAGCATGTTATTATTACAGTAGGTAGAAAAACGATCTAGATCTGATTGAAATTTCAAATGATCATCAGTACCGTCAACAACGTGATAAATTTTTAAATCGTCTGCATATAACAGAATATTACAAAAACTAAAACATTTATTTATGTCATTGATGAACAAAACAAATAATAGAGGCCCCAATATGGAACCTTGCGGTACTCCAGAAGTTATCGATACGTAATCTGACTCATACCCATTGATCACGACCTTTTGAGTGCGATTGGTTATATAGGACTTAAACCATCTCCACAAATCACCACGTATACCGTTATAAGCCAATTTTTCTAATAATAATTTGTGGTCCACTCTGTCGAACGCTTTTTTGAAATCGGTGTAGACGCTGTCGATCCTCTTATTAGCATCGATACCCTCATAAATATATGACACATATTCCAATAGATTGGTACCGGTTGACCTTCGCTTAACAAAACCATGTTGCTGTACTATAATGATTTTGTGTATAATTGGGTATATGCTATTGTGAACCAACCTTTCGAAAACTTTCGACAGGGTGCACAAAATGGATATAGGACGGTAGTTAGTCACATCACTCCTATCTCCAACCTTATGGACAGGAACAATACGTGCAGATTTCCAAATAATTGGAAACACACCTTCTTTTAGGCACATATTGAAGATATATAGGATTGGACAACACAAGGCTTTCGCTGTAAGTTTTAAGAAAAGTGGAGAAATATTATCAGTTCCAGAACCCTTGCAAGCATCTAACCGTCTTAATTCTCTTAATACTTCATCAGCGGTAAAAGTAATTCTGTTCAAAACCAAATTCGACGAATGATTAGTGTCCGGCAAATTGTCTATGTCAAACTCATCCGTGACGGAGGAGGGCTCGAAGACCGATTGAAAAAAGGCAGAAAATAAATGACTCACTCCATCAGGGCTATCAGCTGTTAAGTTGTTATATGTAATTGTGTCGGGTATATCTGACACCGATTTTGCATTATTCACATAAGTCCAGAAATATTTTATATTATCAGGTATGGCATCCTCAACCTTACGCATGTAAGCATCGTAGCATTTCTTGGACTCTAATTTAAATCGTGCCCTATACAAAGAAAATAATTCGTAATCGCTATGATTTTGAAATTTCTTCCATTTCACCCAGGCATCGTTTTTATTTTTGAAAATGTGAATTAGAGCCCCTGAGAACCATTTTGGAAAATGCGATGATTTAATGGTTTTAGTTGGTACATGTTTTTTAATTAAACTATAAATTTTTTCATAAAAAACACAAAGTGCTTTTTCTGCATTGCATTTATTGAACATTACATTCCAGTCTGTACTAGTTATCTCAGTATTAAGGGCATCGTAGTTTCCCATCTTGAAATTATATTCCAATCTAGGCCTACATTTAAATGAGGAGAAAGAATAATTGATGTTTAGAAACCCAAAAAATGGTGGATGATTATCATCCGGTGTCACAAACGGTATAGGAGCACGATTGGTAGAAAATTCTGTAATATTAGTTAAACATAGGTCAAGCAGTCGACCTTTAGCATTTTTACATTTATTTATTTGGAAGCAGTTTAGCACAGAGATAAAGTTAAATAGTAATTTATTAGGTACACTACTATTTACAGCAACTATCGGTTGTAAATGGTTACCAGAGTCGCGCCACTGCAGCGTTGGTAAGTTATAATCACCTATAATAATATATTCATTGGCGTTAGTGGCGTGAAGCATGTCGGATAAGTAATTAAAATGTGTCATATAAATTTCGGGGTCCATATTTGGTGGAATGTACACGGCGCTAAGTATGCAAGAATAGTTACGTGATTTTATTTCAATCAGGACGTGATCTATAAGTGGTGAGCGATCAGCTGTGGATGGGTCGAGAGCGTACGCACATAGTTTGGTACACAACTCGCGGCGCACGGCCACGAGCACCCCCCCACCGTCACGCCGCCCGGTCTCTGTCGCAGCGATACACTCGATAACGCGAATCTACAATTTCATTATCTGGAATATTTCTATGAAGCCACGTCTCTGTTAAAATGATCATGTCGTAGTCGTGGGCTAGTACATTCATGTATAGGGTATGTATTTTTGTACGTATACCTCGACAATTTTGATAATAAACTGATAATCTTAGCTTACTCACGGTAAAATATTAAAACATAAATAAGCCTTGAAATTAAGAGTATTGAAAGTACGTTAAGAAAATATTAATATTATGATATCTCTGTTGAAGCACAAAATGCATTAGGTATCGCTCTAAAAAGTACTGCACAAAAGTGTACCCGTCTGGAAAAAAGTTTATCACAATTTTATTTAAACAATAAAATAACCACTCGAAAAATGCACTATGAGACATGACAATATTTATTATTGGCATCAATTTTACCAAAGTTGGTTCAGGTCTGATTTTAATTTCTAATAACAAGGATATTTTTATCAAAATTTTATTATTACTTTTTTTCAACATGGCCCTGAGATAATAAATGTAACAACTGAAATAACAAAACACAAACATTTTATACCTTTCCGCATTTATAGATATAAATAGCCAGTACGCGAATAAAATTAGATTTTTAACATTTACAAAAAAATGTGCATAAATTTTGCAGTAGAATAAAGACAAATGCACCAACACACAGTAAACCAACTTGTAATCAAAAACAAATGCTGTATTAATCAAATCTGACCCCCATATCAACAATGATTCATGATGACTAATGCTACTTCTATAAACCATACTAATATTATAACAAATAACTACTTCAGCCTTTGATTTCACAAAGTTATTGATTGAATTACATAATAAGCATAACTGGTATGTATATCGTAATAAATATCCTATGTAAGCAGACAATGAACACATAAAAAAGACACTTTTTTCTATAAAATAATATACACTAATACTTAAATTAGAAAAGTGAAATGCTTGCTTAGTTTGTCTTGTTATATTTTTTAATCTTATATAATAATATAGGGATCTGTAGGGATAACTACTTAATTTTGGTAATATCGGCATTAGAACGAATGGCGAGTACTGACGTGTTATCTGATTTCCGCACCAGTATGGTGCCGTGTTTGACCCAGACGTATTTAAACCCTTTTTCTTTTGCTGTTTGCCGACACTGTCGAAATATCATTTTATTGTTGAGGGTTAGATGCTCGTTCAGGTATATGGTGGCAGGGGTACCGTTAATGGCAAGTTTTCCCGAATCCAGACCCTTTGTCGTCCGATATGCAGATAAGACATTATCTCGCAGAATTCTGCTGGTAAACTTGGCTACGACGTTTTTAGGCCGTTGATTCTTCGCATCTGCATGTGGTACACGATGTACCGAAACAATATCCGTGGGCCGTATTGATTGTTTAATCACATCACCAAGGTTCTCTAAGATATTTATGAGGTTTTCTCCACGGCGCTCGGGTAAATTTGATATCTCAATGTTGCACTGCCTGGCCTGCTGTTCCATTTTTGATATCTGGTCCTCGAGTGAGTGAATTTTATTTACCAACTCGATGTTGCCTATGGTATACTCTCTTCAATTTTTTTCAAGCGGCTGTCAAGGAGGTCCTGACGTTCAGATGAATAATTTAAATACTTTTCCATTTCGCTTAGTTTATTATTTGTTACATGTATGGACTTATTAATTGCAATGTTGTCAATGCTTATTTTTGAGACGGCTACATTGATTTCGGTAAGCAAACTCGATACCTTGGACATTTCCTTTGACAAGGCGGTACTGACTGCATCTGTTATGCTTTCGGCAATTTTGGACTCCAACAATGAGAGCCGCTTGTTAAATTTCTCCTCTAATAATATAATATCATCGTTATCATCTGGTTGTTTCCGCTTACGAATATTGATGTAGGTTTCATTTTCCCTGTTTACGGCTGTGGGTATATTTGTATCAGAGGAGAACTTATTGGGCGGTGTGCGTAAGGCCATAGTGCGCGAGCGCCCCTGTTCTATGAGGGCTAAAGAGAAAAAAAATATATTGTTATCTCTCAACTGGAGGAGGTGAAGTAAGGTTCCCCGCTGCCACGGCTGATGGATGCGGCGCAAGAAAAAGATGACACTAAATTCGTCAGTTCATATAAGAACAATGTCTCACTCACTCAGATTTCTAACTTACGACCAATTATGAACTCAATGCTGTTAGGAAACAAAGTCACTACTCAATGTACTCAACTAGGCAAAAATTGCAAAAAATAAACAAATAAACCACCACACGTCCGCTCCCAAATACTATCAACGACGAAATGTTTGTATTCATCACACAAGATCGATCGGAGATCGAACCCAGAACCTCTCGAGATGGTGACACCTTGAGACCGGCGAACAGACCACTCGGCCACGAAGATTGTCAAACATATACCCTAAGAGTAAAAAATTAAGGCTAAAATTCCTAACACATGTAAAACATCTAAAAAGGACATCGGCTATTACAAAAGATACGGAATAAACCTTTCTTTGTTTCATTTTCATTATTGCTTTACTCACTGATGTGTAAGAAAAGCAGCTTCGCATTAAACAGAGGAGCTCGGTGGCGTAGTGGTCAGTGCACTTTGGCTTCGATCGAAAACAAAGCTACCTTCGCCGTAGTCAGGCCGTGGATGGGTAACCAAGACTTTATGCTCTCGAGATCCTCCGTGCTTCGGAAGGCACGTTAAGCCGTTGGTCCCGGTCGCATTTGTGACCGTTTCTACCCACCAACCCGCATTGGGACATTCATAAGCATGTGCTAAGACGCATCTACACTGAATAAACGCTTTTGAATTTTTTGAATTTTAGTAAGAGACCTTCCAGTCGTAATCGTAAGTCAGACCGTGGAGGAGGGCTGGCCAAGAGTTGCTGGAGTGAGAGAGGAATCAATGGAGTCTGCCTTGCTAAAGTGCACATGAGCCTTAACAGACTTGGCTTGAAATCCATAAAAATGCCATAACTGAAATGTAAAATAGCTTCATGCGACAAGAAACCAGAAAGCTTCTTAAGACGGAACTTATATGCTCTCTTTGGAAGGTAAACTCTAACTATTTCTCCCTCAGGTGAGGAGGAAGCGGTCCCAAGATGGTGCTATACAGTTCAGGGTTAGCTAAAAGGGTATGACGCTGCAGAAGCTGAACTTTGTCAAATTATTGCGATGAACTTAATCGTTAATTAACATATTACTATCCGCTTCTGGAGCAAAATATCCGGCATTGTTTACCCTCTCCTTGATGCATTGTGTACAAAACAAAGTTGCTATTAGACTAGTGTTGTTCGAAATAGATATTAAGACGGCGATACTTTATCGTTGATGTGAGGTAATGTTCATATGTTTATTTATTAGAAATTGAATGTCCAAAATATGTACACGATGGCGGACTTACTTTGCTAATCTTCGCTCTCTCTCAGTCAACCAATGGGCCGAATAGGGATTAAAGAGTAGGGTAGTGCACTATAATCTGAAGTAAAACAATGAACTAACTGAAAAATTTACAATAAAGGAAATAAAAGCTATATTCGTGTGAGTTTTCCCATTCTTATATAGTCATCTATTGGTCCTGTCTAATGTATTTTCAGAAAGGAATAAAAAATGATTTATTCGATTCCTAATGAAAACTTGTTCAAATATTAAATATAAAATAATAAAATCTAAATTATGTAATGTGTGTCAAAAACGTAAGAACGTTGTCACAATGTAAGAACCACTGATTTCCATTTACCCTGCCAATTATTCCGTTCTTACTATTGTATCCTAGTAGCCGATTTATTTATTTCACTATAACATTATTAATTCTTATAAGTATGTATCATATCCCAAGAACTTTACAAACCCGCATCGTGTTCTAATAGAAAACTAAGTAACTGAAGAAACATATACATTTCGTTCAAGTGTATTTACAAGAGCTCGACTTTCCTGATACGTCCGTCACGTACGTAAAGGAAAAGACGTGATATTTATATGATAGGGAAGGAAAACAAACTTTCTGGTTCTGATTGAAGGCGATTATGTGATTTGTACAGTGCAGCGTTTAGTTGACCACGCTACAATTGTCGCGGGTCGGAAAAGAGATAAATTAGACGGCCACGCGTACAAAAAAAAATATAAGGTAAGAGAGAGAGATAGAGAGGTAAAAAAATAATAAGGTCGTGGGTTAAGCCCACTCAACTTGTGCTCGCTTCGCGTCACTTCCCTTAAAATCCGCTGATGAGCAGCGGCGGATGGCGATGATGGTGTTCTGGAGTGGCTGGCACAGCCGAAAGCTTCCTCTAGGTGAAGTAGAAGCAACTCCTCTGCAGCGGAGGCTTCTATTTAGGAGGGTTGTGGCTCAAACGTCGTTCCCTGGAATTCACCATTCGCAGATGTTAAAAATAAGAACATCGTCATCCTTCTGCAGCTATTGAGGCACTACATCCCAAGCAGATGTTAAGGAGTGACCTTATAGCAATATCATATAATATTCTAATATTATTGTAAATATGCAATTATGTAACGCACAACGTTACACAATGTACACCTTATTTTGATGATGAGTAATGATGTTGCTAATGAATTATTGAGTCTTCTAGTTAGTAGTAGTTGGTGAGTATCTTGAAGTAAATCCACAGTATGAAAATTCCCTCTTTATTTGTAGTTTATAGTGTCACACGTAGATATTAATTATATAGATCAATGCAAGGCATTTAAATAATCCATAAAGTAACGTACAATATCAAGAGCATTGAACTCACGTCACTAGGCATATACAAGTGACATGTGCGGACCGTACAGTAATATAACCCACTCGTGGCTTACAACCAGGGATTGTGTTTTGTACGATGTTTAAATACATCTGTGACCATAGGTTCATTATCTGACAACAGTCATATATTATTATACACAGTCATTAGGTCTCTCCTTACACAAAGCAGGTGGCTCTGAAGCTGAAAAAAATAATAATAGGTCATGTTTTTGAGAAGAAATGTTTTCAAGTTTTAACACGACCTTTCCAATAATAAGACACCCCATTTGCTGCTAAAACTTCTTTGAAGAACGGACGAGTATAAAAGTTCTTGGTTGATTCAGAATACTAATATCCGATACCTAAAAATAGAATGGCAGGAAAAATAAGAGGAGAAAAATTTACTTGATCAACTCAGATCTGAATTGAGTGGACCTAAGTCACTACTTGTAGCACTCCATAAAAGTCCCAGAATGCGAATGTAAGGCTCCCCTTGTTTGAGTTTTGAAGTTCCGCTTCTGAACAATAGACCATTAGGCACGCCTCTGTTTTCAGACGGCGTCAATTTCACGTAAAATTGTCAGCTGAAGTTTTATAAATAAACTTTTTAGGACAGAATTTTGGGGCCGTGACGTAGGGAGATGCTTACAAGTGTCATGGAATGTAATTTGCATTAAAAGTATTACAGTTTTGTGTGTTGTTTGAGCAGTTAGACCGCACGCCAGAGTCAGTCCGACGCTGCTACATTTTCTATTATCAATTACTTATGGGGTCATTTATGAAACATTCGTGGGCTCAAAAAAATAGAATTCGAAGTACCTTGGTTTTTATTGTTGACGTGGAAGAATCCTTTTATGGAAGTCTTCGAAACACTAAGCATTAAATAAGGCTTAGAAGTAGTACAGGAGCTCAGGTTGTAGTAGTAGAATACTAAACAGTGCGTGTGAATTTCGGGCAAACTTTGTAAGTTATACTATACTTTTCCTCTTGTATAGGACCCAGGGGTCAGGTTGACCTATTGAACTTTTGATATAGGTTTTGGAATAAAACACTATATGCACTGGAACTATGTATTTCGACAGCAAGAACTGTACTGATGAAATGGTGAACTGATGAACAAAGACATAAACTTTTGCTAGATACTAGTATAATGGAAACGTAGCCTTCGATATCGCGATGTATCGTAAGGCAACTCCATCTAGTATGTAATTAACGAACTAAACTTAATTAAACCTTATAAACAAAACCACAACTTCATTACCGCGATGAAATGGAGAGTAGCGCCATCTATTGGCGAACTATCGAACTATAGGGCCTGAACACCTCTACTCGTATCTTATTAAGAATTTTATCTAAAAATCGCTTCGCCGAGCACGTAATTTTATGACAAACGTTCTATTTTAATTTCCTTTCAGATACGTGCCAATTGCCATCATTAATTTTTATTTAAAAAGCTGAATATGTGAACGTTTACCGTTAACACTCCGGGTTTTTACGTAACTAATAGTCCATACGTCCGTATGAAATCTCGTAAAGATTGTTTGTATAATAAGTTAATATAAGTTTGATAGGTGAGGTAACTTTGGTTTCTTATATGATAAGTACGGATAGTCATCATATTAATTTGCTATAACAAAATCAAATTAATATTACGTTACTACGGAACCTGCAACCGAATCATGTTTGTTCTTGTTTCATTTAAATAATGGAACTTTTTCCGAACGAGATTCTTCGCGGGAAACTATTTGAATTGTAACTTAGTCTATAATCTTTCCCAGAATTTTCCCACGAGATTCCTTAAAGAAGAACTTGGTTCTTAGGTATTTTGACTTTCTGAAAAATTTTATTTGTATATCGAAGATTGACGGATCAATGTTGAGAATTTTAAGTTTTTAAAATTCTCAACATTGATCCGTCAATCATTAATCATTAATCTGGTTAAAAAACTTATATTATTATTATAAAAATGATACATTGTCAATATCATCAAATAAGGCAAAGAAATGGTCATCATCGTAGTATCAGCCAGGACAGGAGACGCCCACTGCTGGAAATTATGTCATAATCATAGTCATAGATTTTGGATTTTGTTCGCTATGCCAAAAATTAGATAAAGCGTGAGAGCGAGAAATCCTAATAAAGAACATACATACGTACATACCGTCCGAGAGAAAAAGAGAAAGCGAATGAATGACAGTCATATTATATGATGTAAAATTCTTCGATGTAGGGAAGGCAAAGGGAACGAAGCCCATACAGCCATGTCTTCGGTATTTTAATGTCTTCAGTATTTGCATGAAATGCGTCTTGGTAGAGTTTGGCGTCATACAATCGATGGCAGACACTGTGGTGTTACTTCGATGAGGTGGATTACCACGATAAAAATCTCATAGCTTTTCTCACCACTTGACGCTTATTATTTCAATGATCCTCCACATTCCTTCTCATTTTTGACACTATTACACAAAACTACACTGATTTTACGTAACAAGATTCACTCCGAAACAATATTATAATCACTGAAATAAAAATCACGCCCGCAATAGTTGAATAGCGCCAAAAACCCCGATATGTAATGTTTTAGCGAGAAGTTACAGGCCATAGCCTCCCCGTTTGTTATACTATACGGAAGAGATATTTACCAACACAATGACTTAAATTTTTTTGTCATGTCTCCAAGCCTATGTATATCTTGGACATCCTAAATCTATGATCCAAATTTTTCCATAACAAGGGACAATTCGTCGTCGGTCCTCCGGGACCTATAATGACGCTGCGCCTAATGGTAAAAATAAAATAAATCACAACAATTAGAATACTGTTTGCTTAAATATTGCTGTATAGGTAGCAGAGTACCACGCAGGATGGAAAAGTGGAATAGAATTAGCAGCATGTCAGTGCTACATCAGTATTGCAAAGGTGATTGAAAAATTGACAACCCGCCGGTATAACTACCAAATAATATAAAAAATAATCTACCAATTCCTGCATTAGCGAGTGAAAGAGATGCCTAAAAGTAGCGATAGCATTGCTAATAACTCAATCTCCCTTAATCTTAAGATCATTAAGCAGATTTGAAGAGTTTCCAAGCTTGTGAAATTCCCAGTTAATAAAACTCAAGCAACGACCCTTCGCTCAATATGACGTCCAGGCAATAATCAGAAAGACATCCCGATAGTGATGCGAATAATATCGATATCAGACCCAAACTAGTCGATATTGAGTCGAATGAAAACACGATCATCATTTATAGATGAAACGAAAATAAATGGTGGCGTGGCGATATTTATAAGTGAGCTTATGTTAGAATAATACATAATTATGGCGATGAACTGTTGATCCAAGCGTATTATGTTTTCCTCTGTATTTATAATATTTGTTATTATAACAAGTATTTTAATACACTTATTATAAAGTTTGTAATGAAAGCTGTATAGATTAGCTAGCATTTTATATTAGGTAGACGCGATGTAGACTTCCAGTAAAATAATTGTAGTTTCCAATTTATAAGCCTTCGAGTTAACCTTTGTATATTTTCATAACAATCGCGACGAGTGGTTTATATAATAGAAGTGGATGTTTTTTTAATGGAAATCTATCCAATGACCGAGAGCTTGGTGGTAATATGGGATAAAGAATACCTCCTAGAAAGAAGAAGCCCTACCTTTTGTACTCGCCTTTTAATTTTATGTATTGTATACTGTCAATTTTTCTTTTGTGTACAGTACGTAGTAAAATGAAGAATGTTTCGAATTAGATTTTTTTAGTACACGAACCAAAATACGTTGTGTATCAGTATCAGCCTTACAAAAGCGAGAAGCCGGTCTCATAGTTCGTCCATTCTGGCTTAAATATTTTGCTTGAACCAGAATGAACGAACTCCTTTTACGGAAAGACATAAATTTATCAGGAAAATAGGTGGTAACACCTCTGTTATGGGTGTGATGACAATATGCTGTTATTAAAACACGTTAAAAATAACTAGTATTTTTTCCTCTACGCCCAACTATCGATATTATGCCGATATAGTTGCAGCACTAAACGAAATTGAAGCGATAACTGCCCTACGGCGCAGATGTTTTCAAACGTGGAATAATTTGTTGAAACTGTGAAAGGGACGCTGATTATTTTACAATTCTGCTGAAATCTAGACTTGCTCAAGCGCGCTAGTGTCTCTAATTTGAAAATACTGACTTTGCTTTCTCCTCGTTTCTCTAGCCGTTTTTAACGCTTAGGATGTAGGTCCTTCGAATTATTACGGGAGCTTTTTCCAGTTATGCGCAACTTGTGCAACTCACGGAGACTACACACTGAGCCACACGACCAATGGAGCGGTGTACTATCATTGTTCTAAAGTTATCTACTTTTGTATAGAAAAAAAATGCACATTTCAACGCACTGGAAAAGCATCCACGCATGCTCAAGCGATTCACGCGCCTACTACGCGCGCCAACTCGTGCGTGATTTTCGAACAGCTTGTTAGAAAGTTGAAGATTCTATTTTGTTTCTCTTGACAGATTCACACACTGAACCGCACGACACGCGACGGAGCGTTGCGAATGCGTGTTCTGACGCACCTTCGCGCTTACCGAAGGTGGATGCGAGCTTCACCTCTAATTCTCAACAGCTGAGGAACTGGCTATCTTACCTCTGATTGCCGGAACACAACAATGATTATAACATTGTTATTATGTCGACAAATTTAGATATGACGGTGATAGCTAGCCAGGCGGGCTTAGAGCCCTACTACTTCGAGCAGAAAAACTCCTTCTATACCCGGTGGAGTCAACCACTGGACAGAGGCGGTTAAAAATTCCTACCTTGTAATTCACTATTGTAGTGGGATGTGGGTTGTTGATAATTAGATTAATAAGTTATGTTAAACAGCATAAAAACATTAGATATTTTCGCATATAAAATGGCGTAGTTTTAAGACTAACATAATAATATAAGCCCTGAAGCAAAACTGTTACCAATTTCTTTTCTCCGCAACAGATATTAACAACATCAGAATCTTATAATGTACACAAAGGTTTTTACTTTATGACAGAGACGGAAGGCGGAATTTTTTAGGGTCCAGTTATTGCCCATGATATCGATCTGAGCAAGGAATCTCAAGGAAGAAATATCCGCTTTCACTAGCTGTATGGATAATTAATCGATAGCAGACGTTAATGAAACATGCGATCTCGGTTTGGCCATTCAACCAGCCAGTGTCAAACAATTTTTGCACAAACTTTTTCTTATTGATTTTACTTTAAAACCAATGCCTACGCCATCGTCATCAACCTATATACGTCCCACTGCTGGGACAGGCCTTCCTCATGGAGAAACACATGAGGAGTATGGGCCGTAACAACACCACGCTGGCCCAATGCGGGTTGGTGGGTAGAAACGGTCACAAATACGTCCGGGACCTACGGCTTAACGTGCCTTCCGAAGCACGGAGGAGCTCGAGATCGCAAAGTCTTGGTCACCCATCCACGGCCTGACCATGGCGAAGGTAGCTTTGTTTTCGATCGAAGCCAAAGCGCACTGACCACTACGTCACCGAGCTCCTCCTCCGAGCTCCACCGGGCCTATGATGGCCTACGCCAACATACTATTCATATAGTTTCTGATCTTGCAAGAAATACCAGATAGAGACACGGCAATAAGGCGTCTGCATAATTATTTAATTTTTACCTTTCTCTTTGTAGCATTAAAGTTCAAAATTGATTGAATTTATCATCCCGCTATCGCTTATAGCGCATCGCGCTTAAATCAGGACCATGAAATAAGGCGTATCGGGTAGAAAATAATTTCCTATGGGTCCGTTTGCAACTCCCAGCCATTGTTTCTAAAATTCATCGATATTATTAAAAATAATTTCCCGTTTATTATGTTTACGTTATACTGTAATTGATTTAGGTTTGAGTGAACCGTTGTTGGCGAACAAACGCTGTTGAGAAGATTTTTAATAAGATTGCGTTATTAGAGGAATCTGATTTTTTTTATTAACTTTATAACCCGACTATTTAGAAAGAAAGAAAGAATATCTTTATTTGGTATCATAATATAGCTAGTAACATTGAAGCGTAACCTAATTATAATGAACCAAAAAGGCCCCCACTCAGTACACGGCCGTGACAGCTATAGCAGTGTGCACCACTGATATTCTGTGGGGCCAGAGAAAACCATGACAGTACATCACCAAACAAGAGGCCAGAGACATGATAGATTCGATATTTACTGGAATGTAGGCTAACTTAAGTACAGTTATATTATTTCTCTGGTTTATTATTTCTCTATTATTTCTCTGGTCTAGTGGTTCATACCACCGGGTGTTAATCGGGAGGTGCGGGTTTGATTCCCCATGGGGGCAGAAGTTTTTCCGCTCGGTTTGGTTGGTGGTAGGGCTTCTAAGCCCGCCTGGCTAGCTACCACCGTTTTACCTAAATTTGTCGCCATAATAACGATGTTTTAAGCATTGTTGTGTTGCGGCAATCAGAGGTAAGACAGCCAGTTCCTCAGTTGTTTTCCTCAATTTTATTGTTTCCAAAATGTTTACAAAGGTGGTCATACAATTTTGGACCCTGTTGGGCACAATAATAATAGTACCCAAAACTTAAATAAGTGAAACAATAATCCTTAATTTTTACAATTTTCGTTTTCAGTGTTAAATTCTATCAGGTGTTTAAAGGACGTTCTTTCTGGTTATCGACCATGAGTAGGTAAAGAGCTCAAATTGGTTTATTTTCTATTATAAATAAGTTTTGGGTACTTCTTAAATCTTTACTTATAGTATTTACACTTTGGAAAGGGTCGTTATAACATATCTTACTGTTTCATTCTCTTCTGTCACTCATAAGCTCAATATTATCTTCTTATTTAATAATTCATGCATTCAATCTATCGTTTCTTTGGTCTTTCTCTCTTTCTCAAATTGATTCACATCCATACTCGAAATCTCTCTAAACTTCAACAACTCAGCAACATTAATAAATCTTGCGGCTAGAGACATATTAGTTTGGTCTTACATTATTTTCATATTTCTATGGCCTTGGCAATAATGGGCATACGATAGCTACTAAAATAATAAATCTTAGATACGAATACCCTTACTCTCGAACAAAACTGATCATCCTATTGGAATGAATGGAAAGAGTAGCCCAGACCACAAAGTCAGAATTTTTACTACGCGTAATTCGCTGGACACGTTACAATGCCAATCTTCCCGTACCTAAATAGATCGTCCTAATTCCCTGTTCCCAGTCTAAAATAAAACGGTACTTACAAAAGGACAGCTAATGTAATTGCTGATAGGGTTGCCACAAACGGTGCGAATCGATAACGATTCGCCGAGACCTAATTGCTTCGCCACAGACTAGGAAATTACTTACAGTTCGCGAAGAAGTAGATTTTTTATTTTAATATTTGTGGAGTTTCATTGAAATTGACATTGTAGGCCGGTATATAGATTTATAGTTTTAAAAAATACGTATAGAACATTATTTTTTTTATAATACACATTAATTTTTGTAGCAAAATTGCATAGATAAGAAACTGTAGAAGGAATAAGTATCTATTCTTTTGTTCCACAAGGAAAGTTATTAATTGGGCAGCCATTTAATTATTTGGGTAGCAAGATAATTATTTGGTCACCAGAATAATTAGTTGGTCAGGAACATAATAATTTGAGCAGCAAAATAATTAGTTGAGCTGAAAATTAATTATTTGGACAGTAAGATATACATTATGTTACCCAAAATGTGTAAAATCTAGGAAAAGGGTCCAATGAAGGATCGAGAATCAATTCCTAGGAAACGTATTCTGATATATATTACGTTAAGGTAATTTTTTTATGACCCATAAAACAATATTTGTCTCATCAAAACATATATTACACAATTTGGAAGCAAAGAAAACATTTAGTTGCTGCCATATTAGTTATTTTTCTAACAAATTGAGAAATATTTGCTGCCCGTAAGCTGCTAACCAATTAGTTAACTTCTGAAGTACCCACCGTCCTAAACCCTATGCGACGTTACTACAGTTTGCGAACGTTGGTGTATGTCATAGATATACATATACTGACGTAGTGTATACGATTGATATCATCTGACAACCTTTAAAATGACATTACTAAAAAGCTACTAAATAAAATTCAGTTTTGGAAGCAAAAGGCTAGTTCTTTATTTGTATGCCCAAATATTGTAATGTATTCTTAAATGTCAAAAACACCTTCGGTCCTAATGGTCTATGAATTATCTGTGCCGTAGCGTCACGATTATTGTAAACAATTCAATACGCATGCGTGAAATAGCCGACAGTTATGCTTGATTGATTGCGATTGGCGTTTGACGGATTTCGACCATTCGTAGTAATTGTTTACATGAAGCGTTACTCAACTTATATTATTTCACGGACATGGTGGATGGCGTTTTTGGCAGATCAAAAAAAAGGAAAAATAAAACATATTTAAATTGAATTTCTACAGCAATCCCTTATTTATATTAATCGAACTTGGTATATTTCAGACCCTTGTACTAAATACTGTGTGTAACTTTTTTTTTTTTCCCTGGGGAATGGCCGACCCATACCCGTCCTCCTGGGGGAAGCGGGTTATGTGGGGCTCGAACCCACTAAAACCCCGGGGGCTAATCCGCTGCTGCGTATGTCGGTACCAGGATCTCGAGTACGCACCGGTGCCGACGCCGCTCAGGCCTTGCGGCCTTCAGCCGGTCTGTCCTTGGAGGGGGACCAGCCACTCCGTGCCACGGGAGCGACTGCTAACGAGCCGTGCAATGCGGGTGTCTGCCTCCAGACCAAGGACCCCAGTCCTGATACCCGCGTGGCCCTGGGCTCAAGCAACACCCCGAGGAGCATCGCTATCATTGCCCTGTCAGAGAACCAGGTCACCGGACAAAAGCCCCGACGCGACCTTCGACAGCCGGGAAAACACCCCGACGCAGCCAGCCGCCGGACAAAAGCCCCGACGCGGCCCGACTGTGTGTCAACTAGCCTATTGGTCATGCAAGTTTGGTACCACAAAACAAACTGTAAAAAATGCAACGGAAAAATGGATTGTTGCATTGCTTTTTTTACAGTTTGTTTTCTCCCTACTAAGTGAAGCCCGAGTATTTTTTTACGTGCATTACGTTTCACGAACTTAACGTTTATTGACTAAAGATTATTGACTAAACAATTATTCACTAAAGTTTTCCCCCCTTACTCATAAACGCTATTTAAGTTTTAACTTGTCAACGGACATAGAACGAGAATCAATAGAAACATCTATTGTTTGCGAATGCCGGTGTTCGCGGTGCCCACCTAGGGGTTATGCAACATTTTAACTATTGTTAAACAATTGAGTAAAATTAAAATAGCGTTTATGAATATGGGTGCTTATGTGTATTATAATATGGCTGTCATTTATATGTACATACATACATACATACAATCACGTAATTCCCTAAGGGGTAGGCAGAGTCCAAGGAGCACTGTGTTCCTTAAAACCACATTTAGCCATACAAAAATTGGGTTTGGTCAGATGAAAAATCGTGAAAGAGTAGTAACAAGTGGCTAGCTCATCGCCTACACAATCACAGACCCAGTACCCAATGCGCCCTTAGTCGTCTTTTACGACATGCTAGGCAAGCAGAGCAGTTGGTACATTCTTTTTGTGTCCCAGACTAACACGGGACCAACATTTTTATGTGGAAGCCTTAAATTAGGTATATCGAAATAACAAAATCAACGTCGGGAAACGTGTAGTTAAAATTGTAACGAGGCGCTATACCCATATTAGCGACTCTTTTCTGTTGCTGCGCTCATTCCTGGATATTTTCTCTTTGTTTCTGTTTTTGATTCGCTGTCTGTCTGTGCTGTCTCCTCATTGTTTTGGTCTTCATCGTTCGATCCGGTATTACAATACATAATGTCATTATGAATTATTATGATTATGATATATGATATGATATGATTATGAATTGTGTTGAAGTTTATAATGGTTTTATGCCCAGATAATTATGAAAGCAATTTTTAAAAAAGTACCCTTATAACCTAACCAAAGGCTCTATTGTTAGTAGCCGTATTAACTTATCTGTTAATTTTATGTTCCGTGTTTTTGTAATTTACTTTTTAAAATTACCTTGTTCAAGAGTGCCCTAGTTTTTGATATATAAAATATATACCAATAATGACCCCCCGGCATTCTTATTAAATGCCTCCTCGACACAAAATCATTTCAAATATAGTTAGCATGTGGCCACCTTCCCTTGAAGCCAGCCCTATACAAATTGGGCGTTGTACCGCAAAATGACCTATATTATAGACGCATTGCGTATTACCGTCAAACAATAGGCCGATGCCAGTGTAGCGGATCGCTTGTTCGAATGCGCTGCGACATTTACGGTATTATGCGGCATTATTGTTCTTAAGAGAGGAGCTCGGTGGCGTAGTGGTTAGTGCGCTTTGGCTTTCGATTGAAACCAAAGCTACCTTCGCCATGGTCAGGCCGTGGATGGGTGACCAAAACATTGTGATCTCGACAACATTGTGGCCGTAACACCACCACGCTGGCCCAATGCGGGTTTGTGGGTATAAACAGTCGCAATAGCAACCGGAACCAACAGCTCAACGTGCCTTCGAAGCACGGAGGAGCTCTAGACCACAAAGTTTTGGTCACCCATCCAAGGCCTGACCATGGCTACGGTAGGTAGGCCAAAACTTACGAAACAATACGCCACGCTCCTCGGGTTTAAGTAAATCTTAAGTAAGTATAGCTGTTTATTATCGCTTGCCTAGCGGATAACACCCGGCCAGTCTTGTTACATGAGAACTTAAATATATGGGGGCCTTTTATCAGGATGTATGTATATAAGACATGGGTATGATGGATGGTGTGTTATGTTATGATTGTGGTTTTTGTAAGCCTTTAAGTAAGCATCCAACCCGCTATGTCCTACCTCGAAATAGTAAGGATATAGCTTCTGCCCGCGACTTCGTCCGCGTAGAATAGGTACTTTGAGATAGTGTGATGGTATGTAGCCCAAAGCCTTCCTCAATATTCAATACTGAAAGATTTTTCAAATTGGAACAGTAGCCTCAATTGGTGGAATCGAAAATTTACTCCAACTCTATTATTAGTAGCAAAGTTCGTACTGGCGTAAATTTGTCCTCAATTTTTCTGCGAGGCGTTAAATTTTTTTTAACATTCATCCGCATGGCACCTGTTCCCATGGGAATGTCGGGATAAAATGTAGCCTATATCCTTTCTCATAGACAACCTGTGTACCAAATTTCGGTTAAATTGGTTCAGTAGTTTTGACGTGAAAGTGAGACAGACAGACAGAGTTACTTTCGCATTCATAATATTTGTATGGATAAGGAAAATACTTATATTTCATCTCCCCATAAACAGGTTTACTTTAAAATTCATCTCATTAAAGTATGAAGTAAGTTCTGAAGTCGGCCAAATAGTTTCCCGGCCGTGTAAGTCTGCGAACTTTGAATGGACTGGTCACACAAACTTAAATTGCCCGATGCATTTCAGATCGAGTCTTAGTATGGGGAGTTTAATGTTTATTGATAACATTTTCAAAATGAAAATGTTATCTTTTAATTTAAGAAACTACCAAATGAAGAAGAACGTCTACTGGCTGACTTGATGATGACGTGGACCTCACACAGATTGTGTTGATCTGTATTTGTATTCAATAGTAATTACAAAGAAAAGAAGAAAGAAATAAAGAAAGAATGAAAAAATAAAGAGAAATATTTATTGTTATATTACACAATAGAAATAAACTTTTGCTACGGTTTCTCTTTTGATGTGTGACGAGCACTTTGTGTTTCGAGTTTGTCCATGCTTCAGAAGGCACCTTTTTTGTTGATTCCGGTTGCTATTGCGACTCCTTATAATCCACATTGAAACATTGGTGGTCTTACGGGTGTACTAAAATTTACTTATGTGATTCAAACATTCCCATTTCTACCCATGCTTTCACTATTGGATGTGCTTAGATGACGTTTCAAAGTGCACTTCTAAACGGGCTTTAAGACGATCCCCTTATTCCCAAATGTTCCATCTCGCCCTTTTTCCGTGCAGTAAAAAAGGATAGCTATAGAGATTCCATTATTCGTTTTATTCCAACAATTGAAAATAGCCTCACACAAATTGCCGAACTTGCGGTAATGTTAATTTGACAACCAAAGTAGGGTGTCCCCGCTGAGCGGCTCAAAGGGATAATCTGAGGCGCGGTTGCGTTGACACGGAGACTTTCCTAATGTACTCTCAATGTAATCGTGTAACAAGTTAAATCAGCAAATTTGTTTGCTTTCAAATTATGAATGGGTTAGGTACATTATTTTAATGGAATGTGTTTTAAAATCTATTTGCGCTCTGATTTACCGAGAGCTTAATGGTAATTTTGTGAATGTCCAAAAGATACTGAAATGGTATTCAAACCATGGTTAGATAGCACACTCCGTAGAACTACATATAGGTCTTAATATCGTTTACTACGAATCACGTTAAAGAATACATGCCTTCCTACATGGAGAGAGTACACATAACACTACCACGTGACAGGCATCAACGGTTAAATGTGCCTTCTTTGGCTAAAGGAATTTAACATCAAAAACCTATTATAATTTAACTTAAGACAGACTGACGAAAGTAGCTTTGTTTAAAATATTGGAATCTAAATTGTATGCCGCAGACCTTTATTTCTCTTTTAAAGCTTGTAACACAAATCAATATCTGTTAAAAAATTGCTTGAAACCAGTTTCATTAATAAAGAATCCATGGCAGTTCAAATATCTCGATGCGCAGTCGATTAAAATTTCTCTCATTAATCTTTTAAAAGGGTCCAAATGAATACTGTTGAAAGCAATGTTTATCGTAGCGATTGATCTTTAATATTGAAGCCTTTACTTGCAAACCACACATACATGTGTTAAAAATGAATCTTATAAACATTGAAAAAATAATAATTCAATTAGATTGGAAATTGTTTTTTTTAAATTTATGATTTTGATGACTTTGTCCGAGGCTACTTTGGTTTTTTAACTATCCCACAGGAACCCTCGAATTTTCCGGAATAATAAGTATCTAAGATGTTGACCAGGGATATAAGGTATCACCATGTAACATTTTGTTGTAATCGGTCCAGCTATTTCCGAGATTAGCCTGTACAAACAGACAAATAGACGAACAGACAGAGAAACAAAAAAATATATATTTTTTTGTTTTTTCCCTCTTTTTACATACCCCTAGCTTGATGTTAAGTATTTTTTTTCTATGTATTATATTTATTCAACCTCTAATGTTTTATTATATGTATAGATTTGTGGGAACGGAACGTAAGTATGCATGAATGAGAGAGAACATTAACTGTGTGTGAGATGTGTGAACGAGATAGATATATTAAAGTAGCTAGGAGTTTAAAATTTAAATAAAAGTGTTCAAAGATAATAATCTTTTATTCCGCTTATCCCACATTTTTATTTACTATGTTTGTGGCTAGGTTAAAAATATAGTGTTTCAACATGGTGCCAATCGCTAAAAAAGGGAATTTTAACATATAACCAATCATCACACCTTTTCCACTGAATAAAAATAAAAATACAGAAGTATCTTTTTAGAATTCATATAAACTCAGTGTTCACTGAATTGTACACGAGCGATTGTGACAACGTGTATGACGATTAAACAGTCAGCAGTATTTTTCAATCATTTCTATCATTCCTTTGCCGTTCCCAATATAATTCGCGTTCGGTGAAAAATATTAAATTTTTTCCTGTTCAAAAATGTTTATTATGATTCTATGGGTCTTAGCATTTACTTCTGAATGTCTGTCGTGCTATCCGCTCACAACTTCCAGAGAACTTAAGCCTTGTTCTTAGAAGTCTCGTCTTCCTTTTCTACCTCACTCAAAATATATGCATCTTTTCAGCGGTCACTGCAATAGGTCTAATATTCATTGGTTTTGTCTCATTCTGATTCTCTTCTCTATTTTTTTTTTTAATGTTTTAAATTTCCAGAAATTTCAGGCTTGCCACCTGTTACATCGCCACTTAACATATCTGGCGAAATATGTGTGTTAACGCCTCTGCCTACCCCTTCGGGAAAGAGGTGAGATGATAATTATGTTATTTTATGTTATAAATATAATTAGTATGAAAATTCATCAATTAGCCCTGCGTCTACGACTCTTGTCGATAATATGGTATTGCCTCTTTACGACATCTGCAAGCAACCTTTCTGATGTGAATATAAGACGATAATGATTGTGAAATATGGAACTTAGAGCTATATTTTATTACATCCTTTATAATCAAAACATGGTATGGAGTGATCCTCATCCTGCACTCCACACACCCGAGAAATCACTCACAGATAAATGATCCAACTTACAAAATAATAAATAATAAACAATTGTTTTTTTTTTAATATGTATCGCCCTGATAGCAAGTGGAGCTGTTAATTAGTAACACAGAGGAGCTGTAAGCTCTAAGATCCGTGATCCTTATCGAATTTATTTTATTTATTTAGGATCTCAAACCTGAGCCCAGGGAATCAAATAATATTTAACTGGGGCCTTTGGCTCTTAAGGGCCTCGCAGAGAGAGCTTAGGCTCATTCAAACTATAAATAAATATGATATGAAGCAAATATTTAGGCCTACATTGTTAATAGCATTGTGAATGAAAATTTTACATAATTGTGACTTGTAATAGTTGTGATAATTGTGTTTATTAAAAGACAAATCGACTGTAATCAGTTATTCGTGCCTAATTTTAATCATGGAATATAAAATTTAAATAACTATGAAGTTACAAGGTAAATACAAAGTAGTTCTTATTTTGATTGAGTAGCATCGAAAGAAGCACTTCGTGGGCAAAGGATAGCGAAGCCTTCGCTTTTACAAACTTTGTAATAACTTTTTAGGGACGTTTCATAGGTACGCTTTACGCTTGAGCTGGCGGCCAGCCCATCTATGAAACCTAATATCCAAACAAGATCTATGATGCATTTCTTGTTTTTTGGAACTATCTAATAAACATTAGATATAAGAGTTAAGATCGAGAGCGGTGGCGTGCATTAGGGAGACCTATGGCCAGCAGTGGACGAGCAGAAGTTGTTGACGATGATGATAGTTTTCTATATAACCCAAGTCTTAACGTTCACTGAATCATGTCACAGTATTTGTTTCTTAAATATTTGATTAGAACATGACATTTACTTATTTTTTGTACATATAGTCTGTGTTGGTCCTTGTAAGCTTTGAATGTTCTATTATCACCAGCTCTTTAAGTACCGTCTAATGGTTTTACGTGTTATGGGTAATCATAATATTAAAGAGGCCTTTTACATTTAGGAGCTGCTATGGACCAAGGCCATAAAATTTCAATTTGCTCTATATTATTTGAAGTCTGATATTAGTTACCTGGTTATATAACTATCTAACTAGAAAATCAAGAGCGATAACTCTATTTTGTTTACACCTCTAAAAGGCGAAAGTCTTGTCCTGTCCATGATGGATATTATGTTAGGTATCTAACAAACGAAGGCGAACGTTCCTCGATCAAATTAAAGACGTTCTTGAAAAGAGCCAAGTCAAAAGTACCCGAAATCGCTGAGTATGTCTGAGGACTGTAATGAGAGTCGATGAAGCGAAAGAAATATGCAGGGATCTGTTATGTTGGAATTATATTGAAATTGTAAATAAAATAAAATGCTGAGTTTCCCATTGCATTGACGACAATGTAATAGGAAACCGCAAAGCTGTAAACATGTTTTTCAATCGTAATTTAGATTGGATCGCTCTTCCGTCGGGTACAGGTCTCTTTTGAACAATCATAACTACGAGTAATTAAATTTTTTTTTTTTTTAAAAAGACTTTCCTGACTCGCCCCATAACAGATCGTAGCAAGTGGAAGGATGTAATATCTGTCTACCCCTGTGGGAAAAAGGCGTGATTTTATGTATGAATGTATGAAAGAGTAACGGATATACACTTACACATTGTGATAAATTGGAAAAGCATATTTTTGTAATAAATATTTATATCAAATGGTCGTTATCATCACTTAGGATCTTAAAATCAGCGAAAACAGCCTCGGAGGTCGTTAAACATTGGAACTGTTACAAAACCAAGATATTTATTTAAGTGATTCACCTACACCTTTGTCATACCTTACCCTGTCCAAGAACGTACGTATAAAATGCATATTATTAAAACTATTTACAGGAATACCTCCGCTCAGATGGCTGCAATACTAATGAACTGCGCACAATGACTGGAATTTCCAATAAGAGGCGCCAAATGAAATCTCCGCTTTGTCCCGCCGGCCTCCGCCAGCGGGGACACCCTACTCTCTATTAATTATTTACGCGACTCGTTTATCTTATGGTTACTAACAAAGAAATACATTAAGTTACTTTTCCATTTATTCTAATTGGTTTGAAGTAACTTGCGAAAGCGATGTGTAGTACGAGAGTTATTCTGAAGTAAATTAATACCTGGCTGATCCTCCCCGGCTTCGCACGGGTTACCCCCGTTTTACCCCCTTTAGGATGTAGTCTCGTAAAATCCGTTCTAAGGGGATATTTGCACCATTTTAAAATCAAAATCATACAAAGGCATTTATTTAGTTTAGATGCGTCTAAGCGTATGCTTATGAATGTCATAAACATTTTACAATATTTCGTGAAAGAGAAAAACTTCGACATCCGTTCACAAAAACTACCAGGAAGCCTGGTTCTGAGAAGAACAGGAAGAAACTCAGCAAGATTCTAAAGAACCTACCTGCCAAATGTATAAAATTACAAAAATAAACAAATAAATAATCACGTTATTTTTATTGGCCTCTCTGAAGTTGGGAGTTTTAGTAAAAAAATAGTAATGCCACTTCAGACAAAAGTTGTTTCTTTGCCATATTACCGTCATGTTACCTTTTTTTTTGTAAAATTCTCCCATGTAGGGAAGGCAAAGGGAACGAAACCCATACAGCCAAGTCTTCAGTTTTTATTTATTTGGTAGTTTGCATTGAAATGCTAGTGTATTGCATTTCAATGCATCTTGGGAGAGTTTGGCGTCAAACGATCGATGGCAGACACTGTGGTGCTACTTGGATGAGGTGGATTACCACGATAAAAAACTCATCACTTTTCACACCACTTGACGCTTATTTCGATAATACTCCACATTGCACATCATCACAGACACTTATTACACAAAACTACACTGATTTTACGTAACAATATCCACTCCGAAACAATATTACAATTATCGAAATAAAAATCACGTCCGCCATTAGTCAAATGCCGCCAAAAACTCCGTTACCTTTTTTTGTAAACTTCTCCCTTATAGTTAGGGAACTGATACAAAGGAAACTCGAGCCCACACAGCCGCGTATTTAGTGTTTTTGTCTTGAGTACCTATTTGCAGTAAAATGCAAAGTAATCTCGGGAGAGTTTGACTCCAAATGATCTATGATAACTTATTGTTTACCATACGTACTTATATTATTTTCCATTGTCATCATCAACGAGTGATGGCGTCTTCAGGCTTTCAGGATCTCCGTTACATGTAACAACAGATCCTGCCCTATCCGCATTCTGCGACTGCTTGTGTACTTTATTAGACAATCACTCCTCTTTATGCGGGCCACATCATTATAATGAAACAAAAAATTTCGAATACTTCGTAGATATAATTCAAGTAATTACTTCACTTACTTTCATAACCCAACATACCGTTACCTTGAATGTATAAGTCCTTAATTAAAATATATAAACGTAATACAAGAACAAAAAAATTTTCCAAATATACAGAAGAGCATGTCCAACAATATTAACGTCATAACATTTTATTTTACCCAGGGAATACATGAACACATGCTGCCTCATATTCCAATGTTATACGAAACATTACCCAAATAATAGCTTTTATACCGCAAATAATTTGCTTAACGAAGTAAGGATTATATAACTCGAGAGACGTTGGCTTTAATGCACTGAAAACTGTATTGTAAAGTTGTCTTTGTCCTTGGATGGGAAATGGTTAATAAAAGGGATGTAGTGTATTCAACTGTGGAGTCGTGGGTTCTCAAGGGACGCGGTATTGACCCCCAGTGTTGAAGACGTTTAAAAATTCGTTTAGCTTCCGTAAGAAAAGTAGTGGAAAAAATACATACATATAATATCCCCTAAGGGATATTATCCCCTAAGGGTTAGTCAAAGACTAGGCAAAAGCAACACAAAATCACTCCATTGCCATAGTCCGCGCGTCACCAAGCAGTGATTGTACTCAGAGTGACAGGTGGTGAGCCCTTCGCCGCAATAAGCTATTGGATAATTATGCAGTTTTAAGATCATTAGTCGCCTTTTACGACACCCAAGGGAAGAGATGGATTGGTACGTAGTATTCCTTTACTGAGCCGATACCACTCGGGGGCGCTCTACGCAAGATTGGGAATCTTTGTTGTATGCAATTGGCCGTACGAGGGTTTAAATGAATGCTATCATGGCCGTGTTGAATGCTGTGAAACAATCGTAAATGTGTACTGCGCTCTTCTGAGGATTTTATGTACTTAGCGACGACTGTACCAAACGACATCGGATTCTGAGCCCGTTTACAGCTGTACTTCAAAATGGAGATTAGAAATAAGGGATGGTAGTTTCACTTAAATTTTATTTATTTGAAACAGGGTTAGCTTGGTAAGCAAAGGAAGAGATTGTGTCGATATGCATTTTGGCTATGGAGAGTTTTATTTTGATGTTTATTTAATGAAAAATGTATCAAAATAATTTCTGTTCATTTCTTATGTTTCAGTTTTGGATATTGGAAGGTGACATTAATTATTTCAATCATTCATTTTTGTAGTTGCGTGGTAGTCGCTCATTAAAAAATACTACCAACCCATTTCTTCCCATGGGTGTCGTAAAAGGCGACTTGGACTTAGAATTGCACAACCTGCAAAAATAGCTTACCTATGGCGGCGACGCGACGGGCTCACCATCTGTCACGCTAAGCACATGTGCAGTCACTGCTTGGTGAAGCGCGGATTATGGCAGTGGATTGCTTTTGCGGTGCTTTTGCTTAGCGTCTGTCTAACCCTTAGGGGATAGTCGTTATTATATGTGTGTATGTATGTATCTACTATTGTATTCCAAATGAGGATCTCTGCTATAGATAAGATGATTTATTACAACTAATAAAAACATAGAAATATGGTAAAAAAATACAATGCAACACAGGCGGCCTTATAGCTAATAGCAATATCTTCTAGGTAACCTTTGGGCAGAGATAGAATGAAAGAAATGGTCTAATGTACTTACATATATAAGATGCATATATAAACTACAATATATAAATACAAAATAAATTACATAATAATATGTTAGATACATTATTACATACTATATCATAATGCATAAGTCAAGGCTTAAATAACGAAAATGATATGGTGGTGTTAAGGCCTGTACTGTAAATATTTCGTCCCAACAATGGGACATCGAAGTCAGGTATGATATCAGGCCATTTTAGCTTCAAACCATGGCAGTCCGTTTGTCTGAACAAGAAACCTTTATCTTTATAGCTTCTTTCTTCATCTGCCCTTGTCATCTCGTAGTAAAACACAAGCGACGGACTTCAATTTAGTTTTATTGAATTTTATCGTATCGCCCCTCATGTGCTATAAAAGTTCGCTCATAAAGATGCTCATATCAGAACGACGATCAAGCAGTGTGTTTAGCCGATAATCATCAATTTTCTGATCGTTTTATAGTTCAACTTTATAACCGCTATTAGAGGTGTTACAATGTCGTTGTAATAACCAATCGGTGCGCCCGTGTGTCGATCACGCCATTTTAAGTCTCCTTAAGGTATGAGGTATAAGGTTAAACGGGCCATTTCCGCAACTCGACGTCTAAGCGCCTTTTTTGCATGTGTGGGAATGGTGCTATTCTCGCCAGCCCAGCTCATGCAGATACTTCAGCAGGTTCTTCAACTTATCGAAAACCGCCAGTAGTGAGCTCGGCTGTCTGAGATGTCTTACTCGGTAGTCCGCTACACCTGGACACTCTATGATCACGTGTGCAGCCGTTTATTCCGTCTCCATGCACGCCCTGCACATGGGGCTGTCGGTTATACCTAGGTTGAAAAGGTGTTTGTTAAATGGTCCGTGGCCTGTCATGGCCGCGGCTACCTGACGGAGTTGCATCGTGTTTAGTTTCAGGATGTTCTTTGATAGATGTGTGTAAATTTCTGGCAGTGAAGCCTTTGATTGTTTGCAGTCCTCTGTGTTCTTCCTGTGTAGTAGAGATCTCGCTGTGAAGTAGTTTGGTTTTCTGCTTGATCTGGTTAAGTCTCCTTGTAACAGGCACAGTGTGAGGCAAGAGAGTCAGTAAGGTAATGGAATGATGTTAACATACACATCTGTGTTCTGTGTTTTTATGTGCATGAAATATATTAGTTTTAGCACCCACAATTCAATATAGTTTATTCAATTTAGATGCGTTTTAGCACATGCTTATGAACGTCAAATGCTTTTTGCAAAATGTCGTGAATGTGATAAACTACGCTATTCGTCCACAAAACTTGTGGAGGCCTTGTTCTGAGAAGAACGGGCAAGAAACTCACCAAGTTTATATCCTCACTTTACTTCAACATTGTTTTCTTAAATGTCATAAACTATAAAGTCATTGAAGTTTTGGAAGTACAAAAAAAATATCCGAGCTATTCTATCCGAGCTATTCTGCAGTTTACCACATTTTCTATTACAAATATAGGTAGTCTAAAATATTACATATAGAAAATAAAATTAAGGTTCCGTTGATTAATTGAAGAAAATTTAACAGGTAGTATATACAAATTAAAACCAGGTCATATATTCAATAGGTATCTTACTACTTGCCATACCATACAGTCCCAAAGAAAAAAACGCTATTTCGTGTAACGCATGAGTTTGACCAGACACCGACAGTGGCACCTGTTCACAGGCATGACACATAAATTAGCCATCGCTTCGCTCAACCATATTTTAGGGAACGCAACGACCTGACGCACGTGACACCACAACAGAGTCATTTGTTAAGTCTCAATGTAACAGGTGGCGAGCTTGTTGCCATGCACCGGACACTACGTGAGGCAAGCGATATTCACAATGAACTGTGCATAAGTTTTATTCAAACTCAGTGGTACAGGAGGTGGGATCTAACCCGCGTGACCCGCGGCCTTTCGAACGGCCACCGGCCTTTTTATGTAACTAACCTTTATTCAGTATGAAGTAGAATAATTGTTCACCTTAGTAGCAGTGGGCACAGCAGATTCCTCGTAGAGCTGATGCCGTTGGAGCGGAACGGTTCTCGAGTGGCAGCCACTGGGAAGCGCAACGTTGGAAGGCTCCCTTAGAGGTAGACCGACGATTGAAGATGGTGAGAAGCAGCTGGATGTGGGTGGCGCAGGACCGGTAATAGTGCAGATCCTTGGGGTAAGGGTATTGTATAATACACGTAAATTTTATTAGGTTGTAGAACATATTCATGTAAAGGGAGGATAGAACCCTTGCGGAGTTTCTTGCCTGTATCTTCTCTAGACAAGGTAGTGAACAGGCCGAAAAAAAGTAGTGGTATTGTCAATTTTAGGATAATTGTAATTTATTTTGTTTTGACTTGTCAAAAGTGTATTTGATGATACAAATTTGATTAAATGACTTTGAGTTTAAGCCCGTGTACAGCAGTGCGCGTGTCAGGGCTGAGTGAAAATGATAAAGCTGTACATTACTTTGTGGAACAATTTGGAATTCAGCTGGCGGTCTTCAGCATTGTTTTTTCCTTTTCCCTCAACTCTGTTTTCGCTGCTACAATAACCTAAAACCTCCCTCCAATACTCAAATCTACTATTTTGTCAAAAAAAACGTAGATTATGTGTGTGCATTTGTAGTGAAAATTATCAAAACTCTAATGCAAGTGCTGTTTAATTTTTATGATTGCGATGTAAGCGCCAAACTTCTTTACCAAGCCCTTTTTATTTGCCAGGGGCTCACTTACACGTAGAGCCAATTTATGCTCAAAGCGAAAGTGATATCTTTACTAGAACTGTATAAAATGACTCGTTTTTAATACAAAAATGTAATTAGAAGCTCGGAAGACCAGCAATTTCAGAAAAAAGTCATCATTCTGTTTCTTTCATTAATTTGCTAATGCCTTTGATATTTTAGTTCCTTGGAGAATTACTTGGAGTCAAGTTAAACAGTTTCGCTGAATTTTGACGTATAACATCCAATATTCACAAACGTTCAGAACTAATGTTTGAGTTGGCAGCGTTGCATCGTCTATTCCTTGATTACTGTCGGTGAGAACTAATATTGTACTTAAGCACTTTAAACTGATTAATATTGAGCTATGAGCTTTATTATGATCACAAAAACAATAGGCTAGTTCACCCATATCAAATGTAATGAAAATAATGTTTAATTCACATAGTGTTTAGTATAAAAGTTCGCATTTTATCAAGTTAAATTAAAATAAATAAAGTATTGCTGAATAAATTCAATTAAAATATGTTTTTACTTTTTTTTATATGCCAAAAACGCTATCCACCATGTTCGTGAAATTTGTAAAGTAACACATCATGTAAACAATTACTACGCATGGTCAAAATCCGTCAAACGCCAGTCGCAACCAATCAAGCATATCTATCGGCTGTGTCAACTTGTGTCAAGCATTCGTATTGAATTGTTTACCAAAATCGTGACTTTACGGCCTAGATAATTCAGAGACCATCATGACCGCAGGCGTTTTTGACAGTTAAGCAAAAACGTAATTTCAAATTTATTCTGTTATAGGCCTCAAAAAATATGTTTTTTTATGGTGACGGCTAATAGTAATGAATCATTTGGGGCCTAAAAAAAGGTCAACTAGCCTATTGTGATTTACTGAAACAATACAACATTTTATTGTCTGAAAAGGTATTTACTAATTTCAATCTTGAGCTCCCCCTCCAGCTTCTGTAGTATTCCTGCGGTGAGTAAGATTCGTAGAGGAGCTCGGTGGCGTATTGTGAGGAGCTCGGTGGCGTATTGTTCAGTGCGCTTTGGCTTCGATCGAAAACAAAGCTACCATCGCCATAGTCAGGCCGTGGATGGGTGACCAAGACTTTGTGATCTCGAGCTTCTCCGTGCTTCGGAAGGCACGTTAAGCCGTTGGTCCCGGTCGCATTTGTGACCGTTTCTACCCACCAATACGCATTGGGCCAGCGTGGTGGTATTACGGCCCATACTCCTCATGTGTTTCTCCATGAGGAAGGCCTGTCCCTGCAGTAGGACGTATATAGGCTGATGATGGAGTAAGATTGCCAATGCTCATTGAGTACTTGAAACCATTGGAAGAAAGTAAATGGGTTGGTTATATCTTGTGATTATTACCGAATAGCATGTGCAAAACGAATAAAATTGAAACAGCGAAAAACTACAAACCAATTCCTTTTCAGTATTGACATGGACTGCGCAATGAATCCTAATTTAAATCTCCTGTAACCAACTTCACGGGTATCAATAATTGTGGCAAACAATCTAAATATTGGCACAGTCGTTGTCTTAATCAATTAGGTAGTCTGAATCTGTGTGTTAGTTCTCTCTCCTCTAATTGTCGCGTTGAACGACGCAAATGTGGACCGGGGCGCTCGTAATTAAGGCCACGTATTACCAGAAGACAGACTAGAATCGAATTAAATTGCCTTTGTTGTTCGTTCTGTTTTGAGGTTGGTTTGTCGCTTATTATTTACAGCTGGCGTGCGTATAAGAGTTTGTTTTTGTTTCAAATTGTTCGGTGGCATTAAGAACTGGTATTACCAAGTTTCCAAATTTTTTATCATATAAACCAGAGATTCCCAACCCTTTGGGGCTACAAAATGGATTATTCCTCATCCAAAATGTATTAACCTTTAAATATCTCTATAGCCTATTTGCTTTCAAAATCCTATTTCTAGTATTAAATTTTTATACTGTTGATGTAAATACAAATCCAAACAAAACAAAGATACATACAAATACTTCTAAAAATTATGGTTAGTTTATGCAACCTTGAGTACCTAGTCGATTTCAAGCCCAAATATTCGATATTGACCACCTAAGGAACTTTCAAATTTAGACCACTTTTAATGAAAACTTTTTACTTCTTGACCTCTTAATGGTCACAAAACGGTACACAATTAAAACATAATTGATTGTTCGTGAACCCCTCCTTTGCGGTGGCTTTCAGGTGGTTAGTTAGATCATAGAAATCACCAATTTTCAATTGATGATCGAAAAATCATTTACCTACATCCATGATACACAAATGGTAAGCGAAAATCTCTTCGATTCTCAGAAAACGAACACAAATATCAGACACTTGAATATGTCGGAGCCGAATGATTTATTGGGATCACGTTCTAGTCATCGGAAACGAAAACAATTCTCTTCTCCAGGCTTGGGTATTGGATTTTGTTGTAGAAGAGAATCGGTCCATTGCTTAGATAAATTGGTCATACGTTAATAGTGTAGAAGTTGGATAAGCTACGTCGGAAAACAGTAAAACTGGTTGCATTTGAAGACTGGAAATAACTAAGAGTATATTTTCACTTAAAAGGCCGGTTACGCTGCCCCAATGCGGGTTGGTGGGTAGAAACGGTTGTAATAGCGACCGGGACCAACGGCATAACGTGCCGTCCGAAGCATGGAGGAGTTCCTTATCACAAAGTTTTGGACACTCCTCCAAAGCCTGACCATGGCAAAGGAAAGCCAAAGCGTACTAACCACTACGCCACCGAGCTCCATGTACAGTTAACATCGGTTCTACAGAGTAAGGTACAGTATTACAATATAAATATAATTAGCTTTTTCGACCTTCAAATGTGTTGTCAAAGTTTTCCCGGTATTTTCCTAATATTACCAGGAATGAACACTCATAATTCTTTTTTCACTCATTTCTTTTGTTGCAAATGTTTATATTAGGTTTCAGGAAATAAGAACTTGGGGCGCAGGTGTTTCATTCAAATTTTAATTCTAAATTAATTGGGGAAGGTTGAACATGGCCCTTGCTTCCGTTTGTGGAACTTAATGTTTTGAAATATTGTTAAGTGCTTTTCCTGAATTTCTTTAATCGAGTATAAGTATATTATACGTTTGTTATTTGAAAGTTTACTGGAAAAATATGTGTGTGTAAAGCATCTCTGCCGATCCATTCTGGGATATAGGAGTGATAATACACTGAACAGCAAAGAAAAAGGGCCGTTTGGAAAATCTTCAATATCTTCAAAAGCACTTGACCTAACATTTTGAATTAAAAACTTAATTAAAAAATATATAACGCCAAATAAAGTTATGTAAAAACATTTCCATTCATTTTTGATAATTGTATAAAAAAATTAAAAAAATAATAATGTTAAATAATGGTCCTTTTTCAATTTTGTATATAAAAATTCAAATCATTTCCCGTGAGTTTTAATTTTCACATAAAAATGGTATAAATGCATAAATGTAATGTCTCCTGCATGGGGGCTTATAACATACAAAATTGTTTTAGTAGCTAGATTTCCGATAGATGGCAGCATGTGTAATGAAACACGCTATATTAAATATTTTTCCTTCCGGCAACCTTTTACGCAACATAATATATTAACCATTTAATATTTAGTCCTTTTTATATTTATATTCATATAACTAAAACGGTGCAACATAGAGATCGCTTATAATTTATTTATTTATTTATTTAAAACTTCAGTAGATTTGGTGTACATGGCGGACTTAATGCCAAAAGCATTTTGTTGCATATTGTTGTTATCCACCTTAAATTTACTTACCTATGTTTTATCAATAAATTATTTGATTTGATTTTTAAATATCTCACTATATTCGTAAAAAAGCTACCAAAGATTTCGTCTTTTGTCCAAACCATGTCGAAAATGAAACATGGCAATGGTTGGAACCCTCTATTTCTTCAAATATAAGTCTTATCTCAACGCTGTAAGATCTATTATATAGCTTTAAAATCCATTTTATATCCGAGCTCACTCAAGGGCAAATTCTATGATGAGCTTGTGGAAGCCCTAAAATTGCGCTACAAGAAAAGGATTTCACGTTTTCGTAAACGAATCACTTTCGACAGATTAATTCAAAGTAAATACAAAGATTGAGTTGCATTCTGATCATAAGCCCATAAAAATTTATTTGGCGCGAATAAAAGCTTGCCTCAAATGGCAGCTGGCCGCTTACGAAAATGGTCAATTTATCTATCAGAATTTTATTATATTTTCAAGCATGTAAAAGGAACTGACAATGTTAGGGCTGATTGTCTATCAAGATTACTTGTAGATTATATTGATGAGAGTCGTGTGGTAGCGGCACATTAAAAGAATCATTCCTCTAAGATACACTTTCCTCGTAGATACACTTTTGAAAAATCTCCGCTTTTGTTCCTGTAAGATACACTTTTTTTAAACGTTAACAATCTTTCCTCGTAGATACACTTTTAGGTATAGTTGTGGAATAAATTAATAACTAAAATATCGACAATAGGGTTAAATGAAGCGTACAAACAAGAGAATGCCTTATAAACAAATGAACATCGGAAAACAAGTGAATTCCGTAAAAACAAATGAACTTCGAAATAAAAAGAAAATAATGATTTTTGTAAAACTAAGTTTTTTATTTTTAGTATTTGTTGTAACAGCAGCAACAGAAATTTTAGCTGTCTAGCTATCACCGTTCTTGAGATACAGCCTGGAGACAGACAGACGAACAGCGAAGTCTCAGTAATAGGGTCCTGTTTTTACCCTTTAGGTACGGAATCCTAAAAAAACATGTGAATTCCGTAAAAACAAATGAATGTCAAATTAAAGTTCATACGTTTGGCTATTGTTTTCATAACGATAATTTCTTTCTTTAGTTTATGACTTTGTACTTAAAAGCAATAGGGTATTTGACTGAGTAAGAAAATTTAAATTGTATTCGTCTATAAGATTATCGAAAACTTTTGTGAATTAATAAAAAAATTACTTATAAAGAAAATCGCGTCAAAATTTGGTTGTGGGGATGAAACAAAAAGCACCAACAATCATCAATATCTTTCAATTATTTAATTTTCAAAACTTGCAGTAATACTTTTCTGGTTTGCTGTACTTGGCCAAAGTGTATCTTACAGGAACAAAAGCGGAGATTTTTCAAAAGTGTACCTATGAGGAAAGTGTATCTTAGAGGAATGATTCCATTAAAAGAATAATACCAACCCATCTCTTCCCTTGGGTGTCGTAAAAGGTAACTAATGGACTTAGAACTGTACAACATTCAATAGCATAGCGGCGACGGGCTCACCACCTGCCACGCTGTGTGCAGTCACTACTCGCTGATGCGTGGACTTTGGCAGTGGACTGCTTTTAATAGTCGTGATTATAATATGTATGTATATTGATGAGTGTACTACTGTGTGGGTGCGTGTGTGTGTACTACGCTAGTTGTGACAAACTTTGTGAAAAATGAAAACATTATTAATTTTAATTTAATCACGTCCGCCATTGTTGAATGGAAGTAAAAACCCGCGAATTAGTGTTACAGTTACACCACAGCAGTGATGCTAGCGTCCATAGAGTGTTCATCACCAGACAGAACAGTTGTCTGCCATTGTAATAGCACAAAAAAGCTGTTGTTGTATCCTAATGTTCGGGAGGAGCCCGGTGGCGTAGTGGTTAGTACGCTTTGACTTTCGATTGAAAACAAAGCTACCTTTTCCATGGTGCCGTGGAAGGGTGACCAAAATTTTGTGATTTCGAGCTACTCCGACCTTCGGAAGGCACGATAAGCCGTTGGTCCCGCTATTATGGCCGTTTGTAGCCACCAAACCGCATTGGGCCAGCGTGGTGGTGTTACAGCCCATTCTCCTCATGTGTTTCTCCATGTGGAAGGCCTGTACTAAGCAGCGGCACGTATAGAGGATGAGGACGAATAACTTAGTGAAATCAATTACCAGTATTAAAACTCGATATGTGATAACGTTCAGCAAATTCATATTCAGACCGTGTTCTTCTCTTTATTAATTTATCGAGCCTTTGACAGGACAAATTGGTTTTCAGAGCACGTTATTGGGAACATCGCTCTGGCGCGGCAAGAATGTGAGCCGATCAAAGAAACCTTGTGGAGTTCAGCCATGTACGATAGATGTCTTTGCATGGCCATTTTGATTTGATTTGATTTATGTTCTCCATAGATATGAGTATTTATAATCGTTGCTTTTAATTCTAGAGTAAAGTTTCTTATTTGAGGAGTATAGAGGGGTTGTTCGTTTGCTTTGATTTCGATATTCAAAAGAAATATTTTTCCGCCATGATCTTGGATCAGTGACGAAACTGGCGTACGAATCTGGGCCACTCCTCCCCAATAGTTAGGATATGTAATGAATACAACAAGTTAAACACTACTATAGACGATCTGGACATCTTTCATGATTCATTGGCTTGCTTCAAGCATAAGATACTGGAATCACATGCAGGTTAAATTAGAAATATATTACCTATATAATATATTATATATATATATATATATTTTTTTTATTTTATTTTGGAAATTAACTTCATGTATTTATAATACTAAAATTGTAATTTTTATTCTTTTGTAAAATATGTTTGTGAAATATGTAAAGAATGTAAAGAATTTGTGAAATATGTAAAGAATGTTGTACACGCCTGTAATAGGTGTACACATCAGGACATTTTTAATGTATATTTGTGTTTTTGTACAGATTAATGTGTATACTGTTGGTGTGTCATATGTAAATAAATAAATAAATGAATGAATGAATGAATGAATGAATGAATGAATGAATGAATGAATTAATTAATGAATGAATGAATGAATGAATGAATGAATGAATGAATGAATGAATGAATGAATGAATAAATAAATAAATAAATAAACATTTGTGATCCCATGTTCCTGTGTGCTTCTGAAGACATTTAAGCAGTTGATCCCATTCGATATTGCAACCGTTTCTACTCACCAATTCGCACTGGATCAGCGTGGTAGTTATGACCTGCAGCTCTTTTTTGGGTTCGGGGAGGTAAAATGCGTTTATGTATGTGGGGTGGTGTATGTGGGCTTCGGTATAAGGCGTTCCCGACTACCCACTACATATCCCCAACGGCCTGACTCCAATACTCTACACGGGGGCCCGGGCTCGGTGCTGAGCTCATTTTACCGAGTCGTCCCCAGCGCCCGCCCGTCAAAAGGACGTGTCGTTTGAAATTAATGCAACTTCAAGCGTCATGTACTTTGATAATTTCAAAAAATGTGTTCGAAATGACAGTAATCTAATTCAATATCCACTGAAATTTGGTTAGAGAGTAGGGTGACTGTATAGTACGTAGTAGAACTCAACTGAAAAGAAACAAACAAACAAAAATAACTTTATTTCATAGGCCAAACCTCGCACTTAAAAACGTCAATATTTTACAGTTAATAAATTGAAAAAAAAAAAAAAAAGTATATTCTAAATTAAGGTTAATTACCGCGAGCGCTTGCGGCAAGTACAGCCACAGAGTATTGACTGTGGTTATAATTGATACAAGCGGCCGGATTCCGAGAGTAAGGCTTTTCATGAGAAGAACCCGGCAAGAAATTCATGAGCCACTTTTTTTAAATTGCCAATCATATAATTATTGTCATTATTGAATTATACTGACCAGAACCTTCAGCTGGCACTGTAAGCTCAACAAACACATCCACACACTACTTGGTGTTGGTATTACATACTAGGTGAAACCACTCCTTGCAGCTTTGTCATATGAAGGGGGAAACATCCATACGTATCATATGCGAATGTGAGCTGCTGCACCCCTACAGAAGCCAGCACTTTCGGCACACCTGATCTCTCCCGAAGAGATTAAGAGCTCGCCCAAGGCCATCGTTGACTACATGATCATCGTTGGAATTGGGGAAGTGCTGTATATAGTTGCAGTGATGCGCTTTTTCTGGTGGTAAATACTACTCACCTTAAAAAACTCAGCGTGTTTCCAGCGACCATAAAAATAAAACCTTCCAAAACACTAACATTACTTTTGGAAATAAGTATTTTGTGCCCTCCAACGAGAAAAGCTGGTGACATAACCTCGCCTCCATTTAAAGATAATTATAGAAACGAGCAGTGATTCCGTCGGCGGTTACTGCGTGTTATTTCCCCGAAAAGACATTCCAAAGGGAAAGTGTTATTGTTGGTGCAAATGGTTTTGGTAACTTGTGATTTACTTATATTTCTCCTCGTGGAACTAGGTAGTATAAAATTATGGATGCGAACCTTTTTGGAAGGTATTTTGGTTAAATGAATTAAGATTTATTATAAAGCCTTTTGCAATTGCATAACATAAGAAATCATCAGGTTCCCAAAAGCTTCTCGCTTGATATGGAGCAGCGGTGAGCTTGTTGCCGGGTACTGGGCAAGGCGAGCAATATTTAAAATAAACTGTGCCGAAGTTTTAATTGAAACTGAGCTGAAAAAGGATGAGTCAGGAACCACTGAGCTAAGGTTCAAACAGGTGACCTTGGACAAGATATGCCGCTTTCTGGACTGGACTTTCTAACTGGAAAATTGCTTTTTTTTGATGCTACACGTAATAAGTGGTTAGTCATTGTTCACGTCTTGATCTTGATACATAAACTATCTTGATAGAAGTCTTGATAAATGATAAATCCTTGTTGATTTAAGATGTAATTTATCACCCAAACTTGATATACATTAATTACGTAATTAGTACTTGCTAGTGACACTGTCTTGATACGAATGCAATCAAATGTACAATAATACAATAATGCTGACGCGCTGACCTACTTAATGCACGGTATTAACCGTACAGTAATTTTAATTTGAAAATGTTGAGTACTATTCTTTTTCATTGTTACTCAATGCTCTATCTAAATATTGTCTATCTAAATAAGAGATAGCTGCACTGTTGTAAGATAAGTTATTGTGACACATATATTTGATTTTATCATCACCCAGACCCTTGATAACGAGGGAGCCGGCAAATAGGCGATTTCTCCTATTTAAATTTGGCTAAATGTGGTTATATTTATAAAGCGACTGCTGCCCAAATTCCATATCCGTAAAAAACTTAGCCTACTCGTAGAATGTCCATTAGAAATCGAATGCTCTTTATGTATTTGTTTCAAAATTTTCTTAAAGGAGCTTTATAGATTTACTAGCAACTGCATGCTTTTCAAATTTTGGGTAAGCTAGTACATTAGTAAAGTAAGTACGGGAAGGCATATATAAAGATTCTATTAAGCAAGATAACCGAACACCTGTTTGATCCCTTGACCCCTCATTTTTTGTGTCGGAATCTTCTCTTGACTGTTCAAAAGGCGTTCCTTGTTATAATGATATATGATTCAATTCCTCTATAAAGCTTAGTGAATTTTGATTGACAAAGGTTTGCTGTGCCACACAAGGGTCCAGAACTTTACAAACATGTTTATGCACTGTGACGGTTTTATTATGTTCGAAGTCCGCCCTTTTGGGTCGAAGTTGGTAAAATATTTGCTCTGTTATTTTTCATAAAGGTATTATTTGGATCGAAAATCTAAAATAGTTTTTCATATGGACCTATACCTTTATAGCGGTAGGTAGGTACTTATTGAAATCGGTATCAATAGATTTGCATTCACTTCAAAACGATAAATAATTTTTATATCACACATATTGCTAAAGCTTGTCTTATGATAAATGCGAAATATTATATAAATATCTTTGGATTTGTTATTGTGAAGAAAACTGAAAAAATGCTAGTAGGTATGGAAAATGCAGAGTTCCCCAAAATCTCCATACAAAACGAGCGGTAAAGACCTATTATGTATTCACTTTGGATAGTAAATGACTCTTAT
The DNA here is from genome assembly GCA_910589355.1 of Parapoynx stratiotata. NCBI lineage: Eukaryota > Metazoa > Arthropoda > Insecta > Lepidoptera > Crambidae > Parapoynx > Parapoynx stratiotata. Next base: position 1,490,302 of record OU342473.1, read on the forward strand.
TAGGATGGAATGACAATCTTTTCTCACCTCTAAAATGTGTGTACTCTTATATTGTTGTACTCGACTGTACCTCAACCGGCCTCTGGTTGACAAAAAAAAGACAAAATTCCAGAATTCAAATTCCTAAGCTATATTGCAAGTTTAAACTATGTCAAGATGAGAAAATGCAGATGATTTTCAGAGAACAATGGAAGACAAAGCCAATGTGAAGGCGTAGGGCGTAAAAGGCGGAAGATGGGTACGTGAAGCGGCTTTGATGAAAGAAAAGTCACAAGGCTAGCGAGACTTCGCACATGACAATAAACAATGTAGTTACTTAAAATTTTTGAGGTTTGAGTTATTTATAGTTTCGTATCGCTGATTTTTTCCTCTACAAACTAGTAATACAGGCATATTTCTATGTCACTTTGTAACGAGGCGCCATAGCTATATTAGCGACTCGTTGCTGTCATTGCGCTCTTCTCCGGTAATTTTTCTCTTGGTTTCCGTTTTTAAATTTGCTGTCTGTCTCTTTTTATTTGTTTTATTCTCGAAGTTCATTCTTACCCCAGTCAGCGCGTAGAGCGGTTGACTCACTGCTAACAATAATTGTTATATATTTATAAAGTGATTATCAATTTAATAAGCTTAAAAAAGTTACAACAACCCACAAGATCAGTTTCTGATAAATAACAAACGCTCAGTTGCACAAAGATTTTTTAAGGACGACATTTGTTAATGAGACATTAAAACTTTAAAGTTCATTAAAGTTAAGGTTGTTACACAAAACAGTTGTAGCTAATGTCTCTTTAGCATTGACAGGGTGCTAATGTCGTTTTGTGCAACGTAAAACTTCGCTAAGGTGTTCTTTTGACACTTCAATAAATAAATTTAATGGAGCATTAGAGATAATGCCGTCATTAAATTTTAAAGTTCGTTTCTGCAACTGGGTGAAAGTCTATAAGTCTCTTTAAGGCACTATTTCGTGCCTTAATTCTTCAATATATACAATACCTAAGTGACGACCCAACTGTATTTTCATTTTCTCCGGCTTCACCCCGTCACAACTTGGTTAACCGTATTATGTCGCTTTTTCCCGTTGGGACATAATTTTGAGACGAAATGAACGTCTTTGCATTTGGAAATAATGGCGTGATGGAAGGTTGTTTTTTTGAGAACAAGGAAAGCAGAAAGTCGACAATAAGTCAGCGTATTCTGAATATTGTCATGATTTAGTTCATAATTTTTATTTAGTTTTTCATTTTAAAACAAAATTTCCATTCATTTTAAAAAGTTTTCTATGTAAACGTTATCGGACGATGCCAATCTCTCAAGAAATATTTAAAATTGTTGTAAGTACGTGCTCTGACGTCGATTCTCTTCAGTTGGACCTTTTTATAAAAATTTTACTGTAATGTTCTAACCATGTTTTTCTTGCAAAACAACTCTTAATACAAGAACATAAGGTTTCTATCTAAAATGTATCCACTTGTACACATTACCATTGAGCTCTACAGTTTTAGACTATTCTAAAAGTAATGCGCGGTTTTAATTTCCTATTACGTTAATTATACGTAAAGTTTCGACCTTATTACGTACAGGTAAGACTGAAATTACAAGGGATAAGCTACAAAGAAATTAACAAAGAGTACTGCTTAGTTGAAAATAATTATGAACTTCGTTACTGCAAAATGAGATTTATGTAGTTTCAATAAAGTTTTCATTGTGAATTGTAAAACATAACATCAAATATTACTCGCTAGATATCTTCTGAAAATTTTATTACACAATTTTTATGTTGATTCTAATGGTTTTAATATCTTGTTTTATGACGAGCTCATGTGGAATAATTATTAGAATATAATCTTATTATAAGTATAATATGCTATCAGGGTTCGGTGGAGGAGCTACACTAAATAAAGTAACAAAAATTATATGAAGACACCAAAGAGCCAGCCGTCCAAAAACATTCTAGCCTGGGTAGTAATAACATAGGCAGGTTGAGAAAGCATTTATTAATCAATTGTTCCTGGTCTAAGTAAAGTTGGGTCGCGGAAGTGTCCCGTTATTTGTTTTACGTTCTAGTGAATACAAAATAAATAAATGTCAAATGGTGTTGGTTAATAATTTATTCAATGAAATCACAAAAAGAAGAGGCTTCCAATTTCTCCTTGATTTTCTAAATATGTTGATAGTCGGTACCTTGGCCTTGACTAGACCTTTTTACTTATTTATCATAAAGTAAATCAAGGCATGTCATGGGCCAAGGTAGGTGGAGCTGGCTCATTTATGGCAGGATTATCCTAAAGACTCATTTAATGCTTATCTCTAAATGTCGTTGAGAGATTTGCTGATAGAAAGGCTCCAAAAGCTCAAAACATACATACACCCAATCACGCCTGCAATCCGCGAAGGGGTAGGCAGAGTCCAAGGAGCACTGTGTTCATTAAGACCACATTTAGCCATACAAAAATTGGGTTTGGTCAGATGAAAAATCGTGAAAGAGTAGTAACAAGTGGCTAGCTCATCGCCTACACGATCACAGACCCAGTACCCAATACGCCCTTAGTCGCCTTTTACGAGATGCTAGGCAAGAAAAGCAGTTGGTACCTACATTCTTTTTCAAGCTCAAAATACTAACCACAGATATTCCCTACCTCTGAACCAAACCTGCAACTTCATCAAAATGCTTCAAGAGCCGTCAGAGAAATCTGTTTCAAAGATAAATGGCATCGGTATCCTCGGGAGAGCCAGGCGTGAAATAGCTAATTTCCTACCCTAATTAATTCAAAGGTTGTCACTTGTCTGGGAGGATTTTGTTTATTGAAGAACCGAGGTTGCTAATAATAGCATCGGATTTGAACTTGTGAATTGTTAATCCTGTAAGAGCGAGGGCTCTGCGGTCTGCTGGTGAGTGCCTTCTCTTGGATCTCAGCATCTCACACATAATGTGGGTATGTGATTGTTTAGATAGTTTAGCTGAAATAGTTTTGTGATTCAAGGTCAATGAATTTCTGAATAATGTAACAATGTCAATAAAAAAATATATAGTCAAATGATTAGATCCATTCTAAAAGATTATCGAAAAGGTATTGGCGGATGGTAGGAGCAATGTTGAAAAAAATCATTTGCAACAAATGAGTGGAATTCACGACCAAACAGACTTATTATTATCAAATTGGAGATTCAGTCTTGTTGTATCTGGCTTTGTCCTTCCGGACTCATCCTTTCTCATCAAATTTCTCCCATATTCAGTTATAGTCTATATCTACCTGTCCAGACAATATGGGTTTTCCTTATGTGTTCAAATTTGGATATATATTATTTCAATAGATATACCAGTATGCTTAGGCAGCCGATACTCTGCAAAAGTAACAAACCAAACCTATAAAATTTGCAATAGGCTGTGCGAACAATCTTTTTTAGCTTTAACCGTTAGCAAGATAATCGGGTTTATCGGAATAGGTAAAAAGACGTCACAGGGGTTTATTTTGAATGCTTTGCTCGAAGATAAACAAGAAAATGGATTCGATTTACAGTATCGTGTAAGATGTAGGTACTACGTTGTAAATCCGCCCTTATTTACATTACAGCTGCTACAGAAGCCTTTGGAGCGCAACTTTCCACAAAACCACACACCACAATACAATACATTTGGTATGAAATAAAGATTCGAATTCGAACCTTTATCTTCCAGGCCGTGTTTGAATACCGGTCTCAATGTTTTGCCTTCTCGAATCAGCGCTACGAGCATACAACTTTCGATAAGCCAAATTTGACGTCTAAGATCGACAATAAATCGTCGAAAAAATCGATAAATTTGACAGATAACCCTAAAGAGTGAAAAGGACGGTTCGGAACTTATTGTTTATTTAGTATATTTCTAATATCATGTTTATTTAAATCACCTAGAATTCACACGTTAACACAAACGCGAATGCTGCTAGTTGATAGATGTATTTTTTACCGCCTTAACCGCCTCTCTGGTCTAGTGGTTCGCACCACCGGGTGTGGATCGGGAGGTCCGTGTTCGATTCCCCGTGGGGGCAGAAGTTTTTCTGCTCGGTTTGGTTTGTGGTAGGGCTTCTAAGCCCGCCTGGCTAGCTATCACCGTCTTACCTAAATTTGTCGCTATAATAACAATGTTTTAAGCATTGTTGTGTTCCGGAAATCAGAGGTAAGATAGCCAGTTCCTGAGTTGTTGAGTATTACAGGTGAAGCTCGCTTCCACCTTTGGTCTTATCGTCACTTACCATCAGGTGAGATGGAGGCCAAGAGCTTACCTGTCATTATAAAAAAAAAATGTCAGGAGTGTTTTTTATTAGGTACTGTACCGGTTCAGAATATCCAGTGACGTTATAGTGTCAACATTGTATCATGTAATATTTAAAGCAATCCCTATAATCTCAAATAGACCGCTCTCATATTCCGAACAGCAAAAAGATTTTGCATACAGTTTGCCCTAAAGCCAAGATAAGCTTGACTGAATTCTATCGTTATAGTCTATTGAAAAACAGTCTTTACAACAAGGTCTTAAAGCACACATTTTGTGGCAAAAGGCTTTACTCTGAGGCACATGGTTGTGGAAACAGGAAAAGATTATGGCTTCTCGCCGGAGTCTATATACGAGCGTTATCGAGTATGACGGATGGTCTCACTATAGGCGGTATATAAAGACAGTGTAGTATGAAGGTCAATCGAAAAGGTACTTTTGTGCTGCGAAGGTAAAGGAGCTTTTGTCGGAACGGCGAAGCCTGGCGTTTTAGCATATTAATATTTTTAAAGTAATTGGTTGCTTGAAATTGCACAGGCAAATTGGGTTCCATTTACTATTGAAAATTTGGTAAGTATTGATTTTTGCAAGTACAGTCGAGATCAAACTCTTAAGGGGAGGGAATAAGACTGTCACCTGTCAAATGTGCATGCATATTTTTGAACTCGACTGTACTTTGTTAATAAATAAAGGATAGATTTGACGTGTGGTCCAGCCGTCATGTTTTCACACACAACACATAACTTATCATCACTAAGGGATAAGCAGAGGTGTTAAACACCCACATGTCGCCAGATATGTTAGGTCCCCATGTAACAGGTGGCGAGAAAGAAAGAAAGAAAGAAAGAAAGAAAAAAGTTTATTTGGCAATTATTAAAAAATAACAATAGTACATAGTAAACTTTCAATTTACATTAAGTATGCCAAATTGGTCTCCACTCAGCATGTGTCGAGGCATTAGCCGCGACGCTGGTCTTCCGTGGATGCCAAAGAAAAACAAATAATTTTTTTTTTATAAAAATATAAACAAAATGAAATAAAAATAACAATAGTTTTACACATTTGACACAAATTAAACATTCATTACACAGTTTTACACATTTGACACAAATTAAACATTCATCATACAAATTTAAATGCTACGACTATAATGCTTGTTCCTTAAAAATTGCCAGCCTGTTGCCATGCACCGGGCACAATCTGAGCCAAGCGAATACTCCCAATGAACTGTTCATAAGTTTTATTCAAACTCAGTGGTACAGGCGCTAGGCCTTCTCGAACGAGTAGTGCCTCGTCCGTCCCAACTCGGCTACCGCTGCTTTTACATGTTTCATTTTGTTTTTAACAGATGTATTTATATTATTCTTTATTTATTTATTTAAAACTTTAGTACATTTGGTGTACATGGCGGACTTAATGCCAAAAGCATTTTCTACCAGTCAACCATTGGGTGGTGCAGACAACAAATAGAAGTAGGTACACTAAGTTTTTAGAAATATAACAAAAACACATTTCAATATGAATATAATATAATATAGAATTAATATATAAGTATAAAATAAAATAATAATATAATATATTGTAAATAGGCTATTAAATTCATTCATTCATTCATTCAAGGCTATTTAATTTCATTTACTGACACGACGTCGTATTTTTTGTCTTTGAATTTGTATATTTTTGTTTTTTTTAAAGAACCAGTACATCCAAACTTACTCACTTAGTCTAAATGTATGTATTTACTTTTATTGGGCTCATATTTCGCCAAGCAATTGTAGGCGCCATGTTTTCTTGAGCTGTGTCGTTAAGGTGAACGATGTCGTAGCAGTAATGTTGAGAGAGACATACAATAAAACGGTGTCAGCTTCCGATGTCATTATGGTCTTCTTTAGGGATATCTTGAAAATTTTTTTTTTTTTTACCGTGGATACAAGCACAGGGCACGGTTGAAGTCTGTAGACGTTCGTAGCCATATACACATGTTGTCTACTCTGTAAATGTTAATACAGATCGTGATGTAGGTAGACAGCACGGGTCAATCGAGAGAAGGAGCTCGGTGGCGTGGCGTTAGTACGCTTTGGCTTTCGATCGAAAACAAAGCTACCTTTGCCATGGTCAGGCCGTGGATGGGTGACCAAAATTTTGTGGTATCGAGCTCCTCCGTGCTTAGAAAGGCAAGTTAAGCCGTTGGTCCAACCCGCATTGGGCCAGCGAGCGTTGTGGTGTTCTCTAAACTCATTACGTGAGTTAGGTACCACCCGTATCGAAAATAACCTCAAAACCAAATTGAATCTTAAGGTGTTTGATATAAAACTTCTATTCCCATGTGAGCTGCTTGCCCAAACACGTAGACCAGTGGGAAATCAATCTAAAATCGAATGAAATTGGAAGAGCTTATTCTAGACAAGTCACAACATTTTATGAGATTGGTTCCGTGGAGTCCAAAAAAATTGAGTCAAAACGATTTATGCATAAATATTTGAATGTATTCTATGACTAGTTTTTGTCCACATTTTGAAAATTTTATTTGAATTATACATACATTTGACAGTTTATTATACACGAAAGACAGACAAGAAACGAGAATGTCATGTGTGTGTACATTATTTTTTATGTAAAAAGGGGACAAACGGGCAGACGGCTCAGCTGATGGTACGTGATCACCGCCGCCCATAGACATCTACGACTTCGGAAGAGCTGCAGATGCGTTACCTCCCTTACAGCAGGGAATAACCCACGAATAACCTCTCTTTTTACACTATATTATAAATTCTTAGGGCCTAACTAATAAACGAGGTATAAGGTTGAAATAGTTATTCAGTGTTTTGTCTTCGTCAGACATTCTGAAGACAGTAGTTGTCAGAAAGTGACAAAACACTGAATAACTATTCCTTCCTTATAACTCGTTTATTAGTAAGGGGGTTAAACTATAAATAAATGTAAATACTTAAATATATTGGGGAACTCGGTGGCGTAGTGGTTGAAGACAAAGCTACCTTCGCGATGGTCAGGGCGTGGCTGGGGGACCAAAACATTGTGATCTCGAGATCCTCCGTGCTTCGAAAGGCAAGTTTTGCCGTCGTTGGTCCCGGTCGCTATTGCGACCGTTTCTACCCAACAACCCGCATAGGGCCAGCGTGGTGATGTTACGGCCCATACTCCTCATGTGTTTCTCCATGAGGAAGGCCTGTGCCCAGCAGTGGGACGTATATAGGCTGAGGACGGACTTAAATATATGAAGCAATATATATTAATTTATTGAGGTCAGACATGTTAAAAAATAACCTAATGTTAATATTGTCTTGCACTTTGTAAGCGGAAAATTAACCACATTAACTTTTAAAACATTCACAAGTTACTTGTAATAATTAATGTTTCGGACGGTATCGGAGGAGGCCGTAGGATTAATAGGCCCTTACCGGGGAATTACCCTTGTTTATGGCAACCCTTTTAATTATAAAATGCGAACGTTAGCAGGGAGCTTAAGCGCAGTGCGCTTGGAGTAAGCTTAATCAATTGATACAAGGTGCAGTGGTGTACTGAAAAGTTGATAGGATATAAAGATTTTTTTATACAGCGAGTGGCCTGCAACAAGAGCTTTAATTTTAATAAATGATTGTACTGTTATCTTGTTACGATATTACTTTGACCTTATGTTCCAAAGTGCATTATTTTAGAGATAAATACCCTTCGATCATTCGAAACCAAGGCTCGAATCTGGTTTTCAAATAGGAATAATGTTTGTTCTTTCGAAGCTAGTTTCGATATAAAAATTTTTTTTTTTTACTCGAATGTTTCGGCAAAAGAATTTTATTTCCTATTTCGAAACTGACAAATGCAATTGTAATCTTTTTAGAAAGAATTAATTTTATTCAATTTAAAAAATATATGAAACTATTTGGAAATTAATCCTAGTATTTGGAAGTTAATCCAATGAAAAGATATAGTTACAGTTCACACTCTTCTTCTTCTTGCCCTTTTCCCACTCTAGGTTAGAGTTCACTCTAGGTTAGGTTACAGTTCACACATTATCATTATAATGTACAGGAAACCTGAATAGATTTATTTTGTACATCGGAACGGTCATTACCGATTGTTGCTATTAAACTCAAACATAAACTCAAGTTATTTGATATGTATGTATATATCTACTACAGATTATTCGTGCAAAAAATGAATCTCAAAAATTTTATCCCTTACAAGTAACAATGTTCCTTGAGGCAGTAAGTAAGTTGTCGTACTAAACCATTTGATATTTATTTCTGATGGTTTAAGAAGTCTATGTTTAAATTCTATGTTGTTATTGCAGGCCCGTCGCTGTTGATTAAGGTTGTTGCAATTAGTTACTACACGAATCGGTCGATTATCGATCGAGAGCATTGATCGATGGTAGAATCGATTAAAATCCATTGATCGACGTCGACTTATCCATTTAATGTGTCTTTAGTAACCCGCAATAAGATATGGGCCCTAGTTGTCGTTACAGCCGTTTCTGCCCACCAATTTTCTATGGGCCAGCTTGGTGGTGTTATGGTCAAACGTATCCTCGACCAATTGGCTACAACCGTATCATCTTTTGTGTATTACATTTGGTCCGATGATTAGCATCGAATCTTATTCTTTAAGGTGTAAATCGAAAGCAATAAAAAGTCCAAAGTATATTCACATGTTTAATGAACAATATTTCAAATAATTTGTTTTTTGTATTGTTCAAAATTGTATATGTATATATAGAATGCTATACAATAAGATACAAGCCCTGTTTACTCACTGTATAAGCCTTATCATCTATGCGAAACGAATTCCCATTGAGACACTATTGTCAACCGCAAGCTTGAATGCACATGATATGATAAAGTTTAATTAACTAATTTATTATTTAAATTACTATAACAATATTCGTGATTCTGATAAAATTTCTTTAGTGGTCTTGCAAAACGTACAGTGTCTCAAATGGAAATTTATTTGGTATACCATTAGTAGTAAATTAAAAATGAAATCAGCTATGTGTAACTCTGTTCATAAATATTTGCATTTTTTTAATTGCTATGATTATAATATATTTAGAATATGATATTTCATGACCTCTAAAAAGCTATTGATGATAAAGTTCCTGTCATAATAAGTAATAAACTAAATGAAAATTCAAATAAAATAAAATACTGAATACTGCATTTTGTAAATTTTAACTGTTATTTGCAATGTTTTTTTACATATGACAGGTAAGCTCTTGGCCTTCATCTGACCTGGTAAGGCTGAAGGAGGAAGCGAGATTCACCTGTAAATCGTCAACAGCTGAGGAACTGGCTATCTTACCTCTGATTGCCGGAATACAACAATGCTTATAACATTGTTATGATGGCGACAAATTTAGGTAAGACGGTGGTAGTTAGCCAGGCGGGCTTCTGCCCCCATGGGAAATCGAACCGGAACCTCCCGATTAACACCCGGTAGCGTGAACCACTAGATCACTAGACTAGAGAGGCGGTTAGACCAGAGCATGTTTTATTTTTAGGTGATAAAAAAGAATATATTATATCTATTTTTGTCACAAATGGCATACGACTGTCATTCTAGAAGAAGTTGACAATATAAATCAGCAATAATTTCATTTGGATAAAAAACTTTAGTGGCCCTACCAGACAAACTAAGTTAAGTAAGGTAATTTTTATGTTATCCTTTATAACTTCTTTTCAAATGGTGTTAATAATAAAGAGTTATCTTTCTAACTATAAACAAATTTTTGTAATATTATAGACAGAGTTACACAAGATTATGAATTTACATAATTTCACTTCTCCTGTTAAGTAGAGGATTATTATTTAGATACAAAAACTCTTGCAAATTAAATCTATATTTAAGGTTATATTACTAGTGAAAAGGAGTCGTGAACAGTGTGGTTTGCGTGAAAAATTTCCCCAATTGAAATATGTAATAACAAAAAACTTTGGTTTAAATTGCGGACGAAATAGACTAGAAGGACAAAGTCGAAGAACAATTCTTATGTTACTGAAATATAGGGTCCTTACCTATGAAATTGGTGTTTATATTCTGTCTTAGCAATTTGTCCGTAACTATAAAGTTTCAGAACATTCTTATAAAATAATTTCCTCTTCTTAAAATAGACCATATATTTGAGCTCGTATTATGTAATTTGATAATTTTTTGTAAGTTTCATTGTGTTAAAATTAGATACAAAGACAATTATTTTTAACTGCCTCCCGAATACATCATTTGATTTGCATTAACATAAAAAACGATGAATAATTTTTATCAAGCGTGTTCACAAACATATTGCTAAAGCTTGTCTAATGATACATGCCAAATATTATTATCTCTGAATTTGTCGTTGTGAAGGAAACTGATAAAATGTTAGTATGTAAAATGCAGACATTCCAAAATCTCCATACAAAACACCAATTTCATAGGTAAGGACCTAATATTAAGCAAAACTTCCAATCGCACTTATGGACACGCTTTTACAAATCTGGATTGTCATAAAAAAAATTGTTTTTCAGCTATTTTGTGTGCTTAAGATACCTACTACCATCTGATAATTTTTTTATCAAAACTGGTTTTAAAAATGGTGTAAACTATTATGCTATTCTCAAGATTCTTTCTTTCTTTTTTAAGATTCTCACAAGTGAATTTTCAAAACAAGTGTTCGTATAATCAAGACGAAAGAATGGTGACAAAATTTTGTAAAACATATAAAAGTTTTGTTTCTTACCACAACGTGGTCTGAAAAGAAAAGTAGAAAAAAAGTAAAGTAGCCGTAAGAAAAAAACATCGTGTCCTTGCTTTTGCAAAAATTTTCAAAATAATACAGTTTGCTTAGGGTACACAATTCAGGACACTGACTTTTATTTATTCAAGTATTTCATCTATACATATTATAAAACTGTAGAGGTCGAATGTACATAGAAAAAAAAGTTTAAAACCTAGCCAGGGGGATGTAAAAAGAGGAAATATATAAAAAAAAAGATTTATTTATTTATTTTTTGTTTCTCTGTCTGTTTGTACAGGCTAATCTCCGAAATAGCTGGACCGATTTCAATAAAATTTTGCTTGGTGCCTTAAATCCCTGGTCAATATTTAAAACTAGCTGTTGCCCGATACTTTGTCTGCGGTTACTACGCGTTTTTTTCAGTATACCACGGAAACCCTTTAATTTTCCGGAATAAAAAGTATTTAAGATGTTGACCAGGGAAATAAGGTATCACCATGCAAACTTTTATTGAAATCGGTCTAGCCATTTCGGGGATTAGCCCACACAAAGACAAAAATTTTTTTTTTGGTATTTTCCTTCCTTCCATTTTTTTTTTATGTACAAACATTCGACCTCTACAGTTTTATTGTATGTATGTATTTGCTGGAAAAGACGAACTACGTGAAATAAAAAAATAACGGAGCATCTCGTCTAATTGGTACATGTTTTTTTATTGTACACAGTGTACGTTAGCCCTAAAATTATATACAAAAACTTAAATTTTGTGCTATCTACACAACATTAACATTATTGCATTTTATGCGTATCTAGCTCATAAATTTTGCGTTATATTTTAAATTACTAACAAAACGCTGTGTGAAAATAAAATATAAACAATTAGCTTTCTCTCGATTTTATATCGCAACATTTCTTTATAAATTTTAAGGGTCCCAGAATTTAGACATAATTTCTTATTCTTCGTTTACAAAAACGGGTTATATCAATTTGCTTGCTAATGCCTAGCTGCAAAAGATACAAGAAATTGCCTACGCATTTAGAATATTTTACTAAGAGCATTAAATGACGAAGCATAATCATCATTCACTCGTTAATTTTAAGATTCAAAATAAAACAAAGCAAATATTGGAGAAATAATTTCTTTGAAAACTATCTACCTTTATATAGTTACTTCTATCATAAACAAAGTCGCAGTATGTACAAGATAAACAACACCAATAATGAAAAGGGTGCCGATGATATGTTTTCTAGTGATTGTATAGTTATATAACTGTTAAGATATAAAATTATTAACGCTACCGTGTAATATAATATTTACAATATTATTGATATATTCTTATTAGGAGCGCAACTTGTCTTGATTCAATTCAGCCTGGACGCGTAATTTTAATTATTTATTTATTAACTGGTGTTCTCAAACAAACTTATAAACGTCTCGTGAAGTTAATCATCGTTGATTGATATGTAGGCAATCTTCAAAATTACAATTAAACGAGGCCCAGACAAAGTAAAGTAACTTATAGACAACTTGAAAACTTGACTGAAAGTGATTAATTTGATCTAATTAAATTTAGATTAGATAGAGGAGCTCGGTGGCGTAGTGGTTAGAATGCTTTGGCTTGGCTTGGCTCTGGCTTCGCCATGGTCAGACCTGAAACTCCTCCGTGCTTTAGAAGGCACGTCAAGCCGTTGGACCCACCAACTCGCATTGGGCCAGCGTGGTGATGTTACGGCCCATACTCTCTGTGAAGGCCTGTGCCTAGCAGTGGAACGTATATAGGCTGAGGAAGAATTCAGATTTTTCGCGCCACATTATACGTGAGAATCCTAGCGCCAGAACTATTTTAAAATACAAAAAGACATTAGGAATCGAAATGATTTTAAATGATACAAAGGGTATGGCAATGAATTAGGAAAATATTGAAACAGATAGACAGAATCATCCAAATATAAATTGAGATTCCGATGAAGGAGGACTCATGGTTAAAGCTGTTCTTTTTAAATTTCTATGTTTATTTGTTAACCAAGACAAGTTCTCTCCCAGGCTCTAATGGACAGTAAACGTCTTGACTATGAGTTTTACGAAATACAAGTCCCGTTCATTGTGGTGTTTGTTTTAACTAGTTACAGCCACTTTGATTTGAGAACAATGCTACTGCAGACACGGCAATTTCAATAATCGCTTTCGCTTGAAAATTTGAAAGCTGAGCGAATGTTTGTGTCAAATGGTATTTTCTGGTTACCGTTGGCGATTATAGCAAAGGGAGTTGTAAAGAGTAATCTTGGGAGTCATGTTTCAAACTGTAAAAATATATTATTTGTATTTATGTTACTCATAAATTAAAATGACCTTTATGTTTATTCAATATCAACTCAAGAATGAATTTTAGATGGTTTAGAATAGAGATTTCTAAAGATCTTAAATTGTAAATTAACTGCACAATGATTATTATTCTCGAATTATTACGAGCCTCTTGCTGGAACACAATCTTGTTGTAGATTCATTACAATATCAACGATGTCTTCCACACATTGTTGTCCCCACTGTCATTAAATTGTGATATTTTGTAGCCCCACGTTTTATCTAAGCCTCGCGTTTGAACCTTTTTCAGGATTCACGGCCGTGGATTTACTTGTAATTGAAAATGTTCATAAATCTGAAAAGAATCCTTAAAATAAGATTAATTCACTTTTAATCCTGGACATTTTAAACACACCACGCGGGAGAGCAGTTGTTACATGCTTTAACCAATATTAATTACATATTTTAAACTTTTTGGTGACCCTTAAAACCTTTGTACCATTAACAAATGTTTCAAAATTTTGTAAAATATATGAAAAATTGGAAAATAATGACGATTTATAGCATGAGTTTTTTTCGTGGAATATTACAGTTAAATCTCTCTTTAAGAGACAGTACCGTAATCGATAATTTTTCACTATTGCTGGGTTGTACCTGTGTCAATATAAGCAAGACACTGTATTGTTTCAATGGATAGAAGTTCACTTTTATTGTGATAAAGACCAATATCGACCTTAGTTTCAAGTTAGAGAAAAACAGATTCACCCAAAAATATGTTTAGTGCTTTCAGGGGATTCCTCACTGGGAAATTTATGGTATGTATTATCTCCATTGGGTACTTGGATGCCTTCAATATTGGGCGCAAATAGAACTTTAAGGGTCATCAAAGTGAAGATGGTGATCTTTGCTTGTAGGTCGCTATCAGGTGGTGAACCGAGATCGTCATTGTCATAACAAATCAATGTGGCTTAACTTACATTATCAAGTTCGTGTGAGACAACTATTCTAAATGTATGTGAAAAATTTGTGCATTATTTTACGATAGCTACCTTAAATCTATCACGGCCTTTGTATGGTTGATGAAACATTATAATATAGTCCAATAACGTACACTTATAGCACTGCATTATAAAGGCAAACCTTTATTTCCATTAGCGATAGTTAGTCCCATAAAAGCAGTGCGCTATCTCACTTTAGTTCCAGTAATATAATGTCTCAAATAGTCCATATTAAGACTTAGGCAATAAAAAATAAGGTTTATATTGCTCGTTCCGCTGAACGTAAAAGTGGGATCAAATAAAATTATGTTGTCTTCAATCTCGACAGGTTTTATTTTTCAACTTTACTACCTTGAAACATCATATTACCCAATAAATATTACGAAGAAAGGGACAGTGTTAGCTTAGGAAAGAAATCCTTAGTTCACTATTGGTCTCATTGGTTTAATGTTTAGTTTAGCAGGCATTAACGATGGGAGTTGATGTTATGTTGAAGCCGACGATTTTCTTTTCTCTACTTTATTATCACGTAGTTTGCTTTCGTCTAAAGATTCAATCTTGTGGTCTCTCAGTAACGGAGTTCTTGCGTCAGTTTTCTCATCGCTTTTATTGATGTAGGTTTCATTTTTGTAATTGTTGACTCTGACAGTATTGTCACTCTCCATGGATTCCTGTCTACTCGAAGTTTTGCTGCTTCTCTCACTACCGCTTTCTTTCTCTTCTGTTTTTTCACCGTGGAAGGCCATGTTGTCGAAGCATTGTGTTGGTACAATATTGACAGACTTCATCATAGGCAAAGCGATAGCCAAAGCTGGACTCATGTCTCGGGGACTGGGAGTCAGGCGAGTTGTTACTGAGATATCCATGCCCGGCATCAGTGTTGCAACTGCTAGAAAAAGTAATGGAATATTTATGAATGCTCTTAAATTCATAAGCAACGAGAGTGAGCAAAGTTAGTTTACATAGTAAATGCATGCAAATTGCATGCTAAACAGAAAATGAAATGTTTTATTAATTATTTTAAATAAGAGATCTAAAATGTATATTTACTTAAAAATAACTTTTTAGTGAAAATATTACAATAAAATATTATATGTTGGTAGGTATCTATTAAAACATGGAATACACAGACAATACGAATCGTGCTGGTATTTGGATTAAAGCATATTTATTTTCCTAATCGGAGTTTTATGAACAAAAATAAACCCAATGGTATCTACTGTCAAACACGTCTAATATATAAGGTTAAAACTCCAACTAGCTAAAGTAATTAAAATAAAACACATACATCTAAAACACATATTAAATTTGTTGTAATTGTGTTAGCGTGTTTATTTTTTATTTTATTGTGTACCACAGTGTTGGGCTGTGAGAACGTTGCAACTGTCGGTGTTGAATTGTTTTGGTAAATTGCTGGTCTTTGGTGGTATGGTATTCTATGGAAGTAGCCTGGAAACAATAATAAAAAAATAAAATGAACAAAACTTAAAATAACATAAAAAGTAAAACTTAAAATTGACGAGACAAACAGCTTACAGTCACTGAAATGAAGATAAAATTAAAGGCAAACATCACAGTCACGCTAATTGGGATAACAATGACAGGAGTAGTCTAGGTAACTACGACGACACTAAAAACAAGCGGCAACTGGGTCACACGACGACAAATTAACTTCGAACCTTGCTTTCTGACCGAAGCGAATGGAAGCCGGCTCCATTGGTGCTGCTGAAGATGCTGCCAGTTTGTGCAATGATGATGATGTAAATGATGATGGATTAGTGGCTAAAGAGTTAGTAGCATTCCGTTAAACTAAGTCCGTGGGTGCAGGCGATATATGAAGCCCGTTTGTAGACTCAACGGCGCCGGTATCGTGTGTTGCTTTCTAAAGCATGTTTAAATTTTTTCTTTTGCAGTTGTTTGGTGTTGTTTGGATCATAGCTTCTAGCTCGCTACGATCACCATCTGTGGAGGATTACATTGCATAAGCTAAGGTTATGTATTTAACATGAGTATTGGTTAATTGTTATTATTGGGTATTAGAGAAAATATTCCCAAAATTTCGAAGCGATGATATTGACACGAGTTTTTAAAGTTTCCACGCATCTCATAGAAGACTTCTTATTCTTAAATTTTGGTAATTTTTGATAGCATTTTTGGGAATATCTCCTCAGTTTTTTTATATGGGCCTTTCTTTGATAATGGTTTTATTTAAGGCGTTATTGTTATGATAATGGTAAGTAGTAATGTTTTTGTTAGAATTTAGAAATGACTGCCAGTATCAGTATAAAACCAAATAATTTAGAGAAATAATTTGTATGTTTGAAAATATGTTTGCGATATTGCCAATCATTCCAAATATAACAGATTTATTTATGTAATGTGTTAGGATATAATATTTATTTGAAACATAATTTATGTTAAAAATTACTTAAGATTTTGTTAAATTCAATTTTCTGATGAAATATTTTTTAATTATTTTATATCAATTTAAATCTCTACGTTGTGAATACATTGAAATAACAATAACTGTGAAATTACTACTGGTAGTGAAATTTTGAATCAAAAACACTTATTTCTGAGAACGACAATTACGTGTAACCTTAAATTATTTACAGTAAAGTGATCACAATTAGCTTCTATGTTATTTTGTACAAAAAACTATCAAAAGAAAACATCCACGTGTGTTGCTACCTGAAATCTTTTATCAATGGTATCAACTCCTGTTCCTATGATTTCACTATCAATATTTTCTTTATAATTAGCTTTAGTAACTTCTGTAGTTTCCCTACCAATATTGTAAGCTGGTAACAACTTACCCATATTAGGTCCTATCATATCCTTGGGATGGTTAGTTTTAATTGCATTCATCCTACGATTAACTGCTTGAGGGCCCATTCCGGGTGGCAAAGGCCCGGCTCCTGGAGCGCCCGGTACACCTGGTGTACCTGATAAAAATGCGAAAAGTTCTTACTAAAATATATATTACAAGTCTCTTGGTTGAAGAAGTCGCTTTGAGGGTATGAATTATTTCAGACATCAGCATAGGCATCCTTTAAGCGCTCCACACACAGATGCAGCAACGCATAGCTATTTTTGAAACCACGCCGTTCCGCCTGCCGTATCTGTGTGATCGCTGTAGGCATAGATAAATTGAGTAGTATAGATCGCTATTCCCATATATGGGTTTGTAGTTCGTCTAAAACTTATTATTGTTGCTTGTACCCCCTCGTTCGACTTATTACTTTATATGGCGCTACTGTACTAGCGGAACCATAGATAAATTAGGTAATAAGTTTTAGACGCGAATGCGAATCAATCCTAATTCCGCAAAGTCAACTAGGTTCCGATGGAATATTAAAATTTGTATGGCTCTGTAGCTCTTTGAAAAAGAAAGAGTTTCAGTGCCTAAGATTAGAAAAACGATGCCAGGGATACTAACGCATGGGTGGCCTCGCCGGCTCCACATTTATCACCCGTCGCCGCTTTTTGGGCAGTTTCGCTCTTGCTTGTGTGTGGGAGTAGTACATGGCGAAGTTGGATACTATGACTGGCACTGGCAAAGCTATCGTGAGTACCTGTGGATGAAATGCATCACCATTAATCATAACACATATTTAATATTGTCAAAAATTTAGAAAATCTATTTCCAAAGTTTAAAAAATATTGTCTGATTTGCTGAATTGTAATTGCCTGCTGTTGGCGACACTGAAATTTAAAGTTATTTCGCTTAAAATAAGGCCGCTGTGTCCGGAATCCGTAAACAGAATGAGCATAGCAAACAGTGAACTCCAATGTTCTTCATAAAAACTTAATTTTAATGGCGTCACCAGTCAAGTCAAAAATGTATTTAGTAAATTATTAACTTCAATTAGGTTAAGCTGTGTAGAAGAACAGAAGGTTTTTCGTCCAGTCTTATTAAGATGAAAGTTAATTAAGTGATACAATACACAAAGTATAAACAACGGCAGAAAGAGACCGTATTCCAATTTATTCCGCATCAGACACACAATAATTTGCATTTTGATGAACCAGAATGATAAAATATTATATAAAATAAATTCTCTGCTTTTCAACTCTAACTATTGAGTATCCTTCCATTCCAAGTTTTTAATTATAGCATTCAATTCTCGTGAATGTTTTTTTTTCAGACTCGTTTTTCATATTTTGCTTCTATTGTAAATCAATATAGAATTTGAATCTGTCCGTTTCATCCCGCAATGTCAATGTATTATTCATAACGTTTTTGTCTCAAATATAAATT
Source organism: Parapoynx stratiotata (assembly GCA_910589355.1). Taxonomy (NCBI): domain Eukaryota; kingdom Metazoa; phylum Arthropoda; class Insecta; order Lepidoptera; family Crambidae; genus Parapoynx; species Parapoynx stratiotata. The sequence goes on from OU342473.1 coordinate 1,508,842, forward strand.
ATTCAAAAAGCTTTTTCGTTATCTATCGTAAAAGGTCGTTTAAGTGTTTTACGATCACGGAATTTATATTGAAAAGGGGTTTTCGCATTTCATTCGAACATGGGAAATATTTAAGCGACTCACTGTCAGAAATAATTTTAAATAAACTCAAGGATTGGATAAACCACAGCAACTTAGTTTATGATGACTAATAGCTTACTTAATGCAGAGTGAAATTTAAGAACAAGTATAATTTATCATCCTTACGGTTGAAATGTTTAATTTACAAAAATAGGGATACTCAGGCCTACACCTTTAGAGCGCTTTAATAAAATTCAAGTGCTTTCAGATATGACTCTCACTGCGTAAAATTTAAATTGTATGCAAAGTAGTATTAGGTACTTACGCCAGCCAATGCGCATAAGGCACCAACGAACATCCCCACGTACGTCTTTGGCGCCATGTCACCATACCCCACCGTGGTCATGGTAACTAGCGCCCACCACAGCCCGAGAGGAATACTGTTAAAGTCATTATGAGGATTCGTCTGTATCCTCTCTGCATAATACACCAAACTCGCGAAGATCACAATACCCAGCACCAAGAAAAACACCAATAAAGTCAACTCTTTGGCAGACGCTCTGAAGGTCTGGATAAGGATCTTGAGGCCTGACGAGTGCCTCGTCAGCTTGAATAGCCTCATGATCCTGATGATGGAGAAGAACTCCAGGATGTCTGCGTTCTCGACGTGGGAAGCATATTTTTGGAGGATGAGGTCGATGTAGAAGCTCATGGTAGCGATGTAGTCGATAATGTTCACGGAGGACTTGACAAACTCGCACTTGTTTGGAGATGATATGAATCTAACGAGGATCTCGAGGGTGAACCACGCGTTGCACACGCATTCAATGTAGAAGAATGCTATGTGCGCATTCGTCTGTACTTTGTCCAGTGCCCAACTCTGCGATTGGTTTGCTGTTGTTACCGTATAGTTTCTTATCACAGGCACCCTCATATCTGGATGGGTTTTAAGACAGAACGATATGATTGAGACGCATATAAAAAATACAGATATCACCCCAATGATCTGAAACAAAAAACGGTTTTGTCTTATTGATGTTAACAAGAAAGTTTAATTAGGAAATCTAATACTGAAACCGTTGATGTTATCGGACGAAGGAAAGGCGAACCCGAAATCGAAAAGGTCTACGATGAATATCAATATACCCAAATGTAATTAAACACCGAACTGTGAAGGGGATGTTGTATTGATAATAATCTTAACTAAGTTCGTTTCGAAACCAGCGATATAATTTATATTAGAAGATATCGAAATTAAATTAATAATTGAAGTGGAGAAGCAAAATCAACCAGCCTTTATCATGTTTGAACTAAAGTGAATTTATGAAACATGCGCATTTATCGCGCCCATACGACTTAAATATGGTAATCTTGAGAAGGAAGTTTTAGAGTTCATGATTTTCACTAATGGAAAAACGGCGCTAAAGAAAATTATGATTAACATAAAATTTGAATTATAACATGCAGCTTTAAAGAAAAATTTTTTGAAATCCTTAAGTGAAGGGATTACTGTTCACTTTTGAACATTGTTTCATGCATAACTTCACTCGTTTCCGAGTCGACAGACATTTTTAATCTAGACATTTCGCCTCTACTTAGACTTATTAATTCTAATTTTCGCGATTTAGTAAGGCTATTAAATTTAGGTTTATTGGTTCTAAGTCCCAAAGAGATATTCAGAAGAACCATATTTTGCAGAGCGTTAAAGCTCGTAAAAGGGGTAATGGAATTCTTAACTACTCAACATAATATAGAAAGTATGCTTAAGTAAGAGTTCGTTTTAATGAAATGGTTGCAGTTCGACTGACCAAATTTATAATTTTTTCATTTAAGTTACTTCAAACTTTCAACGGGAGATGATAAAATTGTGTTTGTACAAGAGGTCACAAAGCAAAATTGATAAACTTGAAATTTGCAAAATGATTTACCATTTAATCCCACGGAAAAAAACGATTTTCCGCTACCTACCTAAATTAAGTTCATTCTTTATTCATTTAAACTGTTTGATTTCAAAAGTCAAAACAAAGTTGAAGTTGACTTACTTTGGCGGCGTTGGAACTGTACGGTTCGTCGAATAGCGACCACATCTGCGGTTTGAGCTGCTGCCACCAGGACACTGTGCCGTTGTAGTAGTCTTCCTCAAACCCAAACTTCCTTGCCACCTCTTCATCAGAAGGCTTTTCGGTGTCCAGGTCTAGACGGTCCAGCACTGCCAATGTTTCTTGGGTGTCACGATGCTAGAGACAAAATTAAATTGATTTAATCATATTTAAGAGGAAAAATTTCAGGATTAGTTTTGTGATTTTAAGAGTTAGAAAAAGGTAATTTTGGATTTGTTGCCAACTCATTTCATAGTTTTAATTTAGACCCGCTATGGTCTATGGAACAACACTGAACTAAGTTCAACGTCAGTGGAATAATTGCAACCGACAACATATGTGTAACTCAAAGTCCAACTTTATTTGGTCTCAACGACTTACAGTAAACATATTCACATCATTGGGAGCACTAATAATAATATAGATATTGCAATTCACGAAGGCGACTAAATCATTCGACTTTAGACTATTTTAAGGCGTTGCTCACCATCATAAAATGCAACTGTACTATAATGTGAAGGTTTGCTTGATTATACTCTTTAAAGCCTTAAAGATTTATAGTGTAAGTACTATTTTATTTAAAATAGCACGAATTACATCATATACATTACAAAGTACTATATTTTTATTGTAACATTGTAAATTCCGAACGAATTACGTCGGCCTACAGACAAAGAGGAGTGGGGGGACTCCAATTATACAACTGTTTTAGCGGCCCACGCCATTCTCCTCCTACACAATTTGCCCCTTTTATGTCATCCTATCTGAATTTCATATAAGTATTACAGTAGTAAGAATAATCTTAATGAGGTTAGCGAACAGTACTTTTACTGTTATTATGCTTTAAGCAATTGGCCTTACTTGCTATTGCTATCGTTTCTATCAACCAATTTGAAAAGTCTTTTTTATCTCCAAAGGGGATGTTATCACTTCTGCCTACCATTTTGGGGATAGAGGCGTGATATGTAATCCATACTTATATTATAAAAGCGAAAGAAATTCTATCTGTCTGTCTGGCTTTCTTTTACGTCAAAACTACTGAACAGTGTGATAGTGGCTCATTAGAAATATACTACCAACCCATCTCTTCCCTTGGGTATCGTAAAAGGCGACTAATGGACTTAGAACTGCACTGTCACGCTGGGTTCAGTTACTGCTTGGTGAAGCGCGGACTATGGCAATGGACGTCTCTGGCTAACCCTTAAGGGATAATTGTCGTGATTATAAGTCTGTAGGTATAGTACATACCTACAGACATATAATCACGACAATTATCCCTGAACTGACTGAACCAATTCAATTGAAATTTGTTACACAGATACAGATAGTCTAGAGCCTGAGAACGGACATAGACTACTTTCTATCCCGATACTCCATGGGAACGGGTTATATCTGCTCGACCGTGATTATGTGTCCTGTGATTTAATTCATTTCGAATTTTAAAATTCCTTAGCATTGTTAAATAATGACACAACAACAGAGATTAATCACCATGACAACAATTAATCAGATGACACTGGCAAGAAATGTTATTTTCATTATTTTAATAATTAGAGGTTTTAATTCAATTATTAACAATCATGGTTTTGCTAATAAGAGGTAGGAATGTAACGTTGAGCACTTTATAAAAAAACAATGCAGTGGTAACAAAAACATGCATTTCTTCCATATAGCCCGTGCGTAGGTACCATGTCTCGACAGTTACCACTACTACAAAAAAGGGCGGACTTCCACTGATAGTTATATTTAAGTTGATGATAAAATATTAATATCTCAAAAATACCCATGAAATCCATCAAACTCCAAAAACAATGGGAAAAAGTAAATCGGAAATCAGTCCGGTTTTTAAACGGAGAAACCGCGGTTAATTACCATCGAGCAAATAAACCCAGGATAAATTTCCATTAACAGTGAGTTCTTTGTAAATAATTATGAATACCCTGCATCTGATGTCGATAGTCAATTAATGCTTTACACTGGTAATTGACACAAAGGTTCAATTGCAGATAATTGTATTCCGCTTCCATTCATGAGAAACCGCACCGTTCGTTCCAATTTTTGTAATTATTTTTCCATTTCACCACAAAGGGTTTTGTTTTGCGTTTGTCGTTCAACTGTTTTTATTTATCGAATGTGCTGATGGACGATATATTTTTTCTGGACTGTAGAGTTGTTTTCGAACTTGAAATGATTTATATTTTAACAACACTTTAACGCCATAATGATCGTTCAAATCAAATCAAATCAAAAATATCTTTATTTTATAGGCTTGATATACAAACACTTAAAAACGTCAATTTATAAATTAGTGAATCTACCACTCGCTCGGAACGCAGACATCCCCGAGAAGAGCGAGCCAGATACTCGAGGGTTGCTCTTTTTTTTTACATTTTTTACAATTATTGGTTTTTATAAGTGTTAGGTTAGTACAATCAAATGGGTGAACATAGATATAATGAACATAGATTTTTAGCATTATAATCAGGAAGAATGTATACTTCTATTCTACTCTATAACTTTGGTTCTTTTCTATTCTATTCTAGGAAGAGGTGATATTTAGAGAAGAAGGAAGAGATTCATGACTCTGGCACAGTAATATTTTTATACTTTATTAGTTTCTTGTGGGAAAACATGTCTATAAAGTGTTTGGTACAACGAATTTGCTCATAACTGTTGCATAGTATTTATCGGATGCCGGCTTGTTTCAACACGTCTACCTAATTCTTTAAGGCGTGACGAATTATTAAATGTTAATTTATGTATTTAATTATCTTCCAAGAACATTTTAATAAGATTACCAGGAGGGGCTCGATGGTGTAGTGTTAGTGCCCTTTGGCTTTCGATATCGAAAACAAAGCTACGTTCGCCATTGTCAGGCCTTGGATGGGTGACCAAAAATTTGCGATCTCGAACTCCTCCGTGTTCCGGAAGGCACTTTTAGCCGTTGGTCCCGCTATTGCCACCGTTTCTACCCACCAAGCCACATTAGGCCAGCGTGGTGGTGTTACGGCTCATATTCCTCATGTGTTTCTCCATGAGGAAGGCCTGTGCCCAGCAGTGGGAAGTATAAAGGCTAAAAACGAAGAATACCAGTATATATTATACTTAAGCTCTTTCTATGTACCTAAATTCCTTCAAAAGGTTAACCTGAACAAAATTTTTGCTACTCTACAAATTTCAGAATAATAAATTAAAAATTCTTAACAGAAAAATGCATGCGCCCTTTACCTCCCCAGGGTAAAGTTTAACACCAAGCATTTTACGCAGCCACTGGCTTTTAAAAGTATTACCCTCTTTTTGTACATTTACGGCATTGCAACTTCCCAAACATGCGGTCAGAGCGGTTCTAAGCCTTTTTGGGCCAAAACGTTACAAAATTAAAAGAAAATTACGACTGTCTACGCCATTCAAATTATATTTCATAATTATTATTCTGTTTTACTTTTCTATTAATTTTTTACACTCTGTATATAATCTGACACCATTGTAAAAAAATGTATATTTTATCTATGGTCATTAAATTTACCGCCTTCTCTTCAAACCTATTTACCAAGAAACAAGAGTTTTATTCTTTTATTTCCAATACCTATTACTTTCCTTATGTTCATCACGAACATAAAGTGGCGACCGTGACAGGACCTGCAGCACTATAATTCGGAAGAACTAAATCATTTGCAAGGAATTGCACTAAATCATTGCAAGGAACCATCTAATGCGACCATAGCGACTAGTAGCCTACTAAGTATTCTGTAAGAAAACAGGAGAATTACTGCAATTACATCGTGAGTCGTGAATCCAAGACCTTGTAAAACGAAACATCTCATTCAACCTGTTGGCATCTGGCTGGTAAGCGACCATAGATTCGGTTCTTTTTATAATGACGGGCTTTGTATCGGCTTTTGCTTTGGAGTTGTCAACGAGCAGGCGAAGTGACACGCAGATAATTATTTGTAATAAAAACCAATAAATATAATACTGTGATATTCAGGTGAGTTATTTCATTCCATTTTATACAGTCCACTCTCATTCCCTTACACAACCAAAAACCTATTATTCTCCTTATGAACATAAACCTCCATATGAACTTATGTTCACCACGAACAACGACTTTTTAACATTGCTTAAGGTAGTTCTGTTGAGGAGCCCCGTTATTTTTAAAATAAGCCCGACGTACCGTACGTACTCCTTTTTTCCTGCCTTGTTCCTTTTTCTACCAGTGAATTATATTTTCTTCTATTCTTTTCTACTACTCATTATAGCTAATCACATACCTACTCGACGAACACAAACATTGACATTACTGAATTTCGAAGTCTATTCCAAGAATATGATAGAATAGTTAACTTCACGACAGACTTCCTTCTCTTTTTAGGTGCCTCTGTAGTTTAGCGGATTATCCGTCAGGTCAACCACGTCTTATTCTGTCCCAATTGGAACAGATCTTCCACTCTTTCAATTATTAGTCCAATCTAGCACGTTCCGTAACCAATACAATTTTCTACGTCCAGCAAGATAACCTAAGACAAACGTGGAAATAAAATAAAATATTCTTATCTTTTAAACAAAGACTCTGTTCAAAATTTTTAGGTACAATGTAATAAAAACTTTCATAGTCGTCCAATTACATTTCGTATGCATAAACATCGGCAGCGCCACAGTGAAGTACCTCTCGAACAACTCGAAAAAGGTTCTATATTTCCGGAGCACCGTTCCTTGTGTTAATTAACATTTTTAATGCAAATGCAAATTTAATTCGCGCTTATACCAAATTTTAAACAGAGCGTACGTACGAAGTTTTTCATTAATTCCACGTGCGTTTGTGAGTTGCCGATACTCTGTATAATGTTTTGCATGATTTATTGAAGAAGCATGTTTTATGCTGCAAATTACTTTAAGCTGGCATTTCTCTTGTTTCAGTTCCCTATCTATTTGCAATTTTTTTAAAGTATATAATGAATTGGTGTAATGGAATCTGAACTATTTTCTATTTTCACTCGGCTCAAACGTTAAGTACTTACCAACACTTCTCCGCGCCTATGTGAAATGCGAAATGATATTATGGATGATTATAATTATGCGAAAAAAAATATAGTAACACATAACAAAACATATCATCACGCCTCTTTCCCCCAAGGGGTAGACAGAAGTGTTAAACACCCACATTTCGCCAGATATGTTAGGACCCCATGTAACAGATGGCGAGCCTGTTGCCATGCATCGGGCACAATGTTAGGAAAGCGATATTCACAATGAACTGTAGATAAGTTTTATTCAAACTCAGTGGTACAGGCGGTGGGATCGAACCCGCGTTTCCCGCGGCCCCTAGTAGTGTCCCGTCCGTCCCTACTGAGCTACCGCTGCCAAAAAATATAGGGCAAAAAGAAAATTATGCCAAACAACATAATGACAGAGTATATTATGAGTAAAAACATTATGCCAAAAAAAAGACGTGTGGCACTCGGGGACTGCCGCGGTAAAGCTATTGCATAGCATTTTGTATCAACTTATGCAATTATAATTTTATTTATTGTTTTTTACAAAATGCTTAACTTAACATTCGTACCTCTTATGTAGGAAAATTTTGACTATTAATAGTTGAACTAAAACGTCTAAAGATTAAAATTATAAAATTCTGACATGTACATATTTACGTAATTCGTCACTTACCATCAGCACCCCTTTTATTTCACGTCACCACCCCTAGTATTGTAAAACTCGTGACTTTTTTAGTTATGTTATGAAAGTCAATTTGTATGAAAAACGTACGTCAGTATCTCTCTCTCTCTTTCTCTCTCTCTCTCCAGCGCCCCAAGCGGAAAACAGTTGTAATCCACAAAGCCACACCTCCTTGCGCATCGGAGTGGGGAGCGTGAGGTTTTTTCGTTACGGAGCGTGAGGTTTTTTCGTTACGGAATTTCTGGATTCGGTCCCCGCGCTCGAGGCCCGCGATAGAAGCTATGCAATAGCTTAAAAGGATACCTCTTGTTTCTGTTCTTCAGACTGTGATAGCCGGTTGAAAAAAAGTTTGATAGATACTTTCCTGATAAAACTATTCACTATCAGCCAAACGTCCTACAGTAGGCGCAAGCTTTCTTACATTGGTTAACGTGAGGTGTAATAAAGTTAGCACCACCATAATGCACCTTCTATAACCCGACCGCCAAATCTTCATTTTTATTTGCTAAATAAAATACAAGAATTATGTCTAGCAAAACACGCTAGCATCTGCCAAACTAGAATTTAAGCCCCGGATTTCCATTTGTCATACCACCGTTACACATTTCAATAAACAAATGGAACGCTGATCTGACAGTTGACGGGTGAATGGTAAATTCAGATATTCCATTTTGCGGTTACAATTTATTGCTCTTTTATATGGTCACGGACGGAGAGACTGGACTCAGGTTAACTTTTTATATCATAACTTGCTGTTGCCCACGACTTCTTCCGCGGTTACTATTGTTTTTAACTATCCCACGGGAACCGTTTAACTTTCCAGAATAAAAATTCCTATCTAAGATGTTGACCAGGGATATAAGGTATCATGATGCAAAATTTCATCGAAACCGTCCAGTCGTTTCGGAGATTAGCCCGTACAAATAGAAATGAAAATAAATTTGTTTTTTGGTATTTTCCCTCTTTTTACATCGCTGAATTGGCTTTTAAGCATTTTTTTTTCTAATAAATAAATAAATATCTTCAAACATTTACACCTATCAACTAGCCCCATTTCTAGCAACTAATGCTGCTAGTGTTACGGATACTAGATGACGGATAAATATATTTAATAGATAGATACATATAAATAACTATGTAAATATTGTATGTACTACCTTAAATACCATGTTTGATGCAAATAAAAAAATATTATTATTATTATCAATACATATAAACATCCAAGACTGGAGAACAAATGCCTGAAAATTCATCACCCAAACATTTGCCCCCACGGGGGATCGAACCCAGAACCTCTCGAGATGGCGACGCCTTGAGACCGTCTAAAGCATTTCACACATTCGACCTCTACAGTTTTATTATATGTATAGATAGGACGATCATTTAAAACTAAGATCTTAAAAAATGCTTTAGTCAAACTCTGTGCATTTTTTTTCTTCCATTCTTATCCAATGAAATTAGCTTATAGAGTAGGGTAGGACCCCAATTCTACTATAAATTTAACTGGACGTTCCCGAACCGTTACAATTGCCTAACCAATACGTTTAAAGAAAGAATGCTTAGCAGAATAAACATTGATGATTGAAATGTAAGCTTTTGCTTTACGTTTTTGATTTATGGAAAATAGCAAACCGAATGGAACCGAAGGCAACCGAAACGCACGGTTGCGTTTTGCTAGCAGAATAAACGTTCGAACATTAGCGTTAAGATCAAAATAAAACAGCAGAATTGGCCTAGTTAGTTTAAGATGTTGTTACTTTTGAAGCCAATAAAACATTTTCATTTTAAAATTTGAGTTTCATACAACTTTCTATCAATAACACGAGTTCCTTCAAAACAAGTCAATTTACACTTCAGACGAGTAAACGTGAAATCGAACAGACTGTAGAACTTTGGGAGTAAAATTGTTCTGGTTGGAAAACAGGAAGATAGAATTTAATACGAATTGTAAATGTAACAAAACGAGACACAGACTAAGTTATTGGGTTCGTACATTTGTAACATGTTATATATTAGAGAAAGTTCGGAACACATTTGTCACATGTTGTGAAGCGCCAACTTCCATACACGCAATGGAAGTTGGCGCTTCACAACCTGTTGCATAGTTGTAAATTGGAGCATAAATTTTTGCATGACGAATTTCACCTACTTCTTCGCGTCGTCGTGTGAAATGAAATGGAGATGAATATTTTATTTATAAAAAATGTCTTGGGAGAGAAGAAAACAATTCAGCTAGTTCTTTGCTTTGACTTATCAAGAATAACAAATTTTTATGATCGTCACCTTATAAATAATTCTTGTGGATCTATACGAGGGATAAGAACGATAAAATTTTGTAAAATGCTATGACGTTCATGAACATGTGGTAGGACGCATCTAAATTGAAAAAACGATGTTGAATTTTGAACTGTAATAGAAAATATTATTGGAGGAGTGGAATTACGAATTAAGAATGTGGATTGATCTTCTTGACTATAAATTGATATAAATGAGCACGCTTTAATGTCGAAGTCCAACTCTCAAGCTTCAAAATTCAATGAAGCTACATAAAAACTCAAAAGAAAAGTAGATCGGAAACCAGAACAGACCGGAAACAAACTCGAAACTGTAACTTTTATTGGTATTACCAGTCTTGCTCAAGTTCGAAGCCAATCTCGCACGGGGACGGTTCAAAATTTAATATCTTCGCCGCCATGTGCTGCTCATAAAAACTGGACACGTTTGGTGTCATGTTGGTAGCTGTAGTAATACATCAGACGTAGAATGGCCAAGTGAAACATATTCACAGTAGGTATAGTTGGTTTTTCTGTCGTTTACTTAAGCTGTGCTGAGGAGTCTTTTTGTCTCATTCGCTTATTTGTATAGTCTTTGGGTTTCTGGTCGAGCATTATTGATATTTTTTTTGAGGCTTGCTTTGAAATTTACTCAATTTTGTTATATTATCAATCTAGGCATTTCATTATTTCACGAACTCCGTGGTCGAGTGGTCTGTACGCCGGTCTCAAGGCGTCGCCATCTCGAGAGGTCCTGGGTTCGATCCCCAGTGGAGGCAAGTGTTTGGGTGATGAATTTTCAGACATTTGTTCTCCAGTCTTGGATGTTCAATATATATGTATTATATTATGCATATTCTGAATAATTATGTGCATTTATCTATTTGTCCGTCATCTAGTATACGTAACACAAGCAGCATTTAGTTGCTTAAAATGGGACTAGTTGATAGGTGTGAATGTTGAGGATATTTATTATTATTATTTATTATTATTTCAACCTATTTTTTCGGTGGTTCCTTCTTCTACTTAAATTGTTTCATTTATGGCTTGCTATGTTTTACTTTGACCTTAGCCAAATGATCTGATTATCTATTTATCTTGTATAGAAAATGCCCAACAAATTACTAGGTATTGCAGACTACAAACTAAACCTTTCATTTTTAATTAATTTATTTGTTCCTTTTAACGTTAATGAGAGAAGATGGAACCGTGGTTATGTAAAGCTTTAATTTTTTATGTTTTCTTAGTCCAAAAATACATTTTCACTAATAATACAATACCCGATTATATAAGCGGCATTATATCAAAGACGTTTGTATTCACCGTACAATTCCATTCCTTTCTTGTAAATAAAACCTTACCAAATATCTTGCTCCTAATATTTTTGAGAACCGCCATAACGAGACAATGGTTGCTACAGCGATAAATTGCGCCGAACGCCATAAAAGCCTTACAAAATCTTAACATGAAACATCTGAATTAACATAGAAGCGTGATATCGAGCAATAACCATTTAACATCAGGCATAAAGTTAAGGATAATACCTCTGTAACTGTACACTACGTTTCAACTCCAATATGATTAGTTTGCCACAGTTGTGGCATTGTTATATTATAGAAAGATTGTAAGATATACCACTTACTTCACGGAACGGCATCTTTAATACCAACGAAGGTTATGCGTAGGATTGCGCAAAGATATTTCTTGTACATTTATTTTTATGTCTTTGGATTCGATGAACATTGCCTTAGGAATAAGCCTACCTTTATTGATATTACCAGTCTTTATTCCATAAAGAGATGATCCAAAAACCCAGAATCGATTAAGACTACTCGTAAACTGGTATCAGTTGGTGCATTCGGCCTATATACGTCCCACTGCTGGGACAGGCCTTCCTCATGGAGAAACACATGAAGAGTATGGGCCGTAACACCACCACGCTGGCCCAATGCGGTATAGTGATGCATTATTATTTACAATTTACCATACCAAATGCATTATGCCGAAATCGATGGGGTGTTAATTCGATCACATGGCGCGTTGAAGGCCGGATAGCCTCGAACGACTGATCGTGTCGGGTTGACTGGAGGGAATGAGACCGAGAGGCAGAAGTCCCAAATGCTGGTCAGACCAGATCTCCGAACATCTGGATACTCTTATCAGCGTAGCATTTCATCAAGCAGCTGATCGAAATACGCGGCGAGAACAGGTGAAGAAAATCACGAAGAGTCACGATCCTCAGCAGTTAGGCAGCGATGAAGAAGAAGAGTAGAATAGAGACAGACAAAGAATATATGATTAAATCATGAAATCATGAGTTATCATACAAATCCTTAAAACAGAAAATACTTTTTCGCTTCTACTGGTAAATATTACGTTCAGATATTAAATTGAAATATGGATTGTTCTTTTCTCATTATTCCAGCGTTCAATGTTGCGTCGTTTTTGCAGGGGACTAGGATAATTCCGTGTCAGGTCATAGTTATGAGTTATTCATTTCTATGTAACGTGAAAGACATTGACAGACGCAACAACAATAGTATGAGAACTGACGATAGATCGTCCAAAAGATGTTTAGCTAAAAAATTTTCAAGTTCGTCTCTGTTATTAATACCTATTAAAATTAAAAAAATTTCCATTGTGTAGAGCTGCATCGTTTTCCTTATTAAAGCGGCACACTTGTTAATTTTTGCGGCGTCAGAAGGGACGCGTTTGGGTTTCTCATTTTCCTTCCCTTTACATTAGCTCAGATGAGACATGAATTTGTAAAATGCGAATAAAAGCTCATTGTGATGAACTTCACTGACTAAGGGTCAGTTTTTTTATTCGAGGTCAGGTTGACCAGTAGGTTAAAATATGGACCATTATTGAAAACGTCCTGATGTGACAGTCAAATTTACAAATATAACTAAAGTTAATTTATCATAGATAATTTAACCACAACACGATGCTGGGATTTGTAAAATAGCGGCTGGCGCACAGTTGATGTATGTTGCTTCGAATTTTCATAGCAAATTCAACAATTTGTCAAGTTGACGTTTTAAATCTCGTAACTATTAATACGGATCAAAAAACTTACCCTTAGAACTGGATATGAATAGGATGGTTATATCAGTAGTACGTACTAGTATTAAAAATGCGAAAGTAACTTTTTTTTTATATGACAGGTAAGCTCTTGGCCTTCATCTCACCTGATGGTAAGTGACGATAAGGCCGAAGGTGGAAGCGAGCTTCACATGTAATCCTCAACAACTGAGGAACTGGCTATCTTACCTCTGATTGCCGGAATAAAACAATGCTTATAACATTGGCGACAGATTTAAGTAAGATGGTGGAAGCTAGCCAGGTGGGCTTAGAAGCCCTACCACCAACCAAACCGAGAAGAAAAACTTCTGCCCTCATGGGGAAGCGAACCCGGACCTCCCGACCAACACCCGGTGGTGTGAACCACTAGACCAGAGAGGCGGTTAAAACTCTGTCTGGCTCGTTTTCACGTCAAAACTACTGAGCCAATTTAACCGAAATTTGGTACACAGATAGTCTAGAGCCTGTGTGACATAGGTTACCTTTTATCCCGATATTCCCATGGGATCGGGTGTCATACGGGTGAATGTTAAAAGATTTTAATAACGCCTCCTAGAAAAATTAAAGACAATTTTTTTACGCCATTGTGTACTTTGCTTATAATAATAGAGTAGGAGTAAATTTTCAATTCCACCAATTTAGGCCAATGTTCCAATATGAACTTAGAACCAGGAAAACTTTCATGGATGGAATTTGGTTTTTGCAAAAATACGTGTACATACCACAATATCTCAAATAAACACGTCCTTAATACGTGTAGTTAGCCAATGGGGACGACTCAACAAATGGGGCTCATGAAGTCTGAGTTAAATGGGAAGTAATTAATCGGGCTGCCATTTAAATATTTGGTCAGCAACAAAAAGGTTAGCCGAAAAATCATTTGTCAGATATGCACAAATATTTTGTCAGCAATATAAATATTGGGTCCTTACCTATGAAATTGGTGTTTTTTTTTTCTCTCGTAGTATTTTGTCTGTAACTATTAAGATTCAGAGTATTCCTGAAAAATTATTACCTCGTCTAAAAATAGACTATATTTTTGAGCTCTTTTGATTTGTTTTGATAATTTGTTGTAAGTTTAATTGTGTTAAAATTGGACACGGTAACAACTTTTTTTAAGTGCCTCCCGAATACATCATTTTATTTGCATACACTTAAAAACGATAAATAATTTTTATGAAGTGTGATATTACACATATTACTAAAGCTTGTCTAATGATAGATGCCAAATATTATTATCTTTGGATTTGTCGTTGTGAAGAAAACTGAAAAAATTATAGTATGGATAATGCAGAATTCCCCAAAATCTCCATACAAAACACCAATTTCATAGGTAAGGACCTAATATATATAAATATTTGAGCGGAAAAACATATGGGCATCAAAATAATTATTTGGTCAGCAGAATAATTCATCGGGCAGCAAAACAATTAGTTGATTGTATGTTTTTTCTGACCAAATTTCGAATATTCTGCTATCCGTTTATATAAAACACCTTTTAATTGAAGTGTAAAGGGCAATGGCGACAACTACGCTTGAAGTTTCCCTACCGCGAAATCAACTGAAAGCTTTATCGGTCCGCAATAGAATGAATGAAATAAATAAAATAACAATTAATTATTTTGAGTGCAATGCAACATTGTTTATGTATTTATGTAATTGTGTGAAAGTGAAATAAATGTATCTAACCTAATTGTAGCGATCATAAATACAACTATAAAAATCAAAGGTATACTTAAAACGAGATTGATAGACTCTCGCTCAGTTGCACAAAGATTTTTTAAAGACGACATTTAGTAATGAGACATTAAAACTTTAAAGTTCATTAAATTTAAAATTGGAACACAAAATAGTTCTAGCTAATGTCTCTTTAGCATTGATAGGGTGCTAATGTCGTTTTGTGCAACGTAAAAACTACGCTAAGGTGTTCTTTTGACACTTCAATCAATAAATTTAATGGAGCATTAGGGATAATGCCGACATTAAATTTTAAAGTTCGTTTCTGCAACTGGGTGTAAGTCTATCATTCTAATTAATAAGAAAATTTTAAATCTTATTTTTTGCAACGCAATTAAATATTTTATAAACTAAAGTAAATTGTATGAATGAAATAAAGTTTATTTGGCTTGAAGTATCTATTAAAAGTTTTCATTACATTTAAAAGCTATCTTGATAGTAATCTAGACATTCTTACACACAAAGTAATAAACAGTACTGTCACAGACTATAATTGTGATGCAGAAGGTCCGAAAAAAGTGGGATGTAGTCACCAAAACATCTAAAGTTATGTGTTCTTATCATCATTTACACCAGAAATACCTAGTGCCGTAGGCAATCTTCCCCAAGGATGTGCACAATAAACGCTTTTTACCGCCTCGAATCCCTAAAAAATCCTATGACTTTTACCAAAACATTGGTCCACCTTGTCGGGACATTTTTACTCAGAAGTACCCGCGTTCCTGGTCTTTACCTTTACTATACTCATGGCATGGCATGGCATGGCATGGCACTACGCAGTCAAGTGTCAAGTATGTATTACTATAGTTCAGTGAATATAAAATTACACCCCTTATTACATATAATACTGTGGTCCATCAAAATGTTTAATTTTGGCTTTTCATAAAAGGAACAATCTTCCTAGAAACGGATTAACTGCGAGAAGAAAGGTGCTACTGTTTAATATTATACTGTGTAGCAAAGAATGAGCGCGTAATCCTTGTATGAAACTAAGGCAGAGAAGCGCCTTAAGCTCCGGTCACAGTCGCAGATTCATTTGTTTCGTAATAACTTTGTTAGTGATTTCTTGGTGTCGCAGTTAATGCCGTTTGCTCTAAAGAAACTGTAATTAACAGTTTCAGAGCTGTAATAAGGTGGATAGATTTTTTTTTTTGATGTCTGTGTAATTTTGAAGTAGGTACCTTGTTTAGAATCAATGTGATTAGACACTGCTTTGGTTTGTCTATTACAAACTAAATTACGGACAGATAATTCTATCTCTGATGAAAACTATTCCGTAGTTTTTTTTTTCATTTCATATTCAATTTGCTGTAGCAAGCCTCTTTTAGTTTATAGAATTTTAATTTTTTTTAAATAACAAAAATTGTGTAATAATAATTCAAATAAAAATTCGGCAGTAGATTCTGTAATAAGAATCATCTTTTAACAAACTTTTATATCCATAATATTTTAAAAGGCTTGTTACTATATAGAAAAACCTTTCATAAATCTCTTAGAATAACTCGTAATTCGGAAACGAAATTGGGAACATTGTAAGCGTCAATTACAATTTCCAATTTGTGTATTTATTTAGTTATGAAATTTGGTATTCAAAATAGATTACATTGTACCCTCTTCACAACAACCCTTAACCCGTTCCTGTACGTTGGAGATATTTTGTTGTAGTCTTCAAGCGTATTTTTCATGACCTGAGGTTTGTTCTTCACTACTATAATGGAATTTGAGTTGAGTTGTTGCATTTTGTTTGTTTCTCAACAAATAATAACGAATAATCTGTTAATATGTCTATTATTTTATTAGATTAACTTTAGAATTTTTTATCGATGCAACCCCTAATAATAGTACACCGTCATTATCTTTATATCGATATATCTCTTTTGAATGGTGCAGCAATTTTCCTCTATCTCGATATTTCTCTCTTGAGAAATTTCCTTTACAAGTTTCTGTAAGTGTGAGCCTTATCTTTAAGCGCAACATTCACTTGAAAAGCACACCACACTTGAAGAATCCAGCTTTTATTTTTTTTTAGCTTGAAGTTATTTTTACAGCTTGATGAATTCAGATCGAATTTTTTTAGCTTCCCATCTTAGGAACAAATATGTGAAACTTGTTATTGATATTAAAGAAAGCACTCAGGGCTCACTACTAAGCTCTCATAATATTCTACGCTTGCATTAAAATAACTGAAAACTTGGAGAAGGTCAGCTTAGAGAACTACTGTTTAAAATGAATAGAAAGTACAATAGAAATTAACTTACAAAGACACTTTTCATAATATCATAACAATGAATGGATGTTCCATTAAAGATTTTTTAGCTCTTCTATAAGGTAAGTAAGATCTCAATTGGGTTAGGTTAGGGTTATTATTTTAGGTATGCTGGGATTCCATTTATATCTTAGTAGGTTTCTTGGATATTTGCGTTTTATGAACGGAATTCTACGCGTTAGAATGCTAGAATCTTTTGCTTCTCAAATATTCCTTGAGTAATAATATAATCAATGAGTATGAAAATATATTTTTAAGAAAGAAGGCCACATAATTTTAACTTAAAATACAAAAACCTACTAAAAGTTATAAAAAATAACAACGATTATTGAACAAAGTGTGAAACAGAATACAAATTGCTCAAGAAAGATGAGCTAATTAGATAGACGATCTCTTTAGCCAGTAAATGGAATTAGGTTTGTAGTTCATCACACAGTTTTAGTCCGTAACCCAATTGACATTAAGTCCAGGGTGCCTTATCACGGCTCCATTGCTTCATCTAGATAAAACGTCTAAAATTTTGTTGTTCTTTGTTAGTCTTTGTTTTTATATTGCTAATTACTCTGCCGCGTTCTGTTTCCAAAGGGAAGAACTGGTCCTTCCATTTCGTACTTTGTGTTTTCGGGCTATATTCAAGCCAAACCTCCACTGTTCGTGGGGTGTAATGAAATTTTGCGTTGTTGTTTCTTTAACTCCGAAGCTTAATTATGGGGAGTAGCGGCTCAACCAAACGGCGCTGTATTAATTGTCGGTTCTAAAAGTTGAAGATGTGAATTGGTAGCAAGTTTTTTTATGGGATTGGCAGTCTTTGTGTTAAGAAGGTTAAGTATTCATGTCTTAATTTAAAATATAAGTTATCTTTAATTGTAGGTATTCTTTTCTTGACGGACCAAGGTGCACGTTATTGGTAAGCGTATCGTAAGGCTTAAGTGGTGGTTGGCAGGACACTTGTCAAGATATAAGGACGACAAGTGGAGTAAGTCCTTAACCGAATGGTGGCCGAGGCAGAAGAAAAGGCGACGAGGCCGACCCATCATGCGATAAGTCGACAATATCGAACGAGCCGCAGGAAAGACCGGTTTGCGCAGCACCGAAGGGATTGGCACAACAGAGAGAGGCTTATGCCCTGCAGATGTTGATAACAAGCTGATATGATGATTATTTTCTTGAAGTATAATGAAGACCAATTTTATTACATTATTGACGACCTACGTGGTCGAGTGATCTGTGCGCCGATCTCAAGGCGTCGCTATCTCGAGAGGTTCTAGGTTCAATCCCCGGTGGGGGAAAATGTTTGGGTGATGAATTATCAGGCATTTGTTCTCCAGTCTTGGATGTTTATATATATTTACATATATTCATGATATTTATATGTATTTATCTATTAAATATATTTATCCATCATCTAGTGTCCGTAACACAAGCAGCATTAGTTGCTTATAATGGGGCTAGTTGATAGGTGTGAATGTTTGAAGATATTTATTTATTTATTATACTGTAAAATGCACACTGAAATCTAAGACTACAGAACTCGATCTGCAAGGCTAAAAATATTGCATGACTAGTTTTTAATAACTAAAATTATTACTATTTCGACCCTGGATCCAATAGAATCCAAGGTTTCTTATTAGTTTTTTTATGACAGCGATGAATTACATTGTAAGCAGGTCCAAGGCGTGTTTGAGTTGCGGTTAATTAATAATTATAATATGAGAGTATGCTTTTTTATAGCACTGTAAGTACCACAATGAACTGATCTCTACACTCCTCACGTTACTACAAATTATAATTATAATCGCGGTGTTTCCCAGGCAGAGAATCCAAAATCTACCTCCAGCCGAAAATCCCCAGGAGGATTTGATCTGGCTCTTCTTTAAAACGTCCTTGATTGGCTCAGAGTACGTCCTAGGCAGTCTACCAAAGTCGTGTTAAGGTTAATCAATTTATTCAATGTAGGCTTTTTCAAGCACTTATTGACGTCAATAATACCAAACAAAATCCTCAATTGCCAAGGATTGTTATCTTCGGCAAAGTCCTTGAGCCTATAGTATGCTTTAGTTTGCTTATTTTTAATATTATGTTTAAATTTTTCATCCGTCAAAGTTAGGATTTCGTCAGTATACTATTGTAGAATCTTATGCTATTTCTTACAAACGAGATACTACTTTTAGCAAGTCGTAGTGTTGGAACCGCTAATTTGTTTTTGTGCCTAGTATTTAATTCTCTCACGTCCGTTTTCTTTTTGAAGTTATGTATGTTTTTACGGATAAACATAATATTCGCTTTACTGCAATCTTCTTCTTCTTCTTGCCCCTTTCCCACTCTAGGTGGGGTCGGCACAACATGTCTTCTTCTTCCATTCTCCTCTGTCACTCGTCAGCTCAGCATCCACTTCTTTTATCCTCATATCATTCTTCACGCATTCAATCCATCGCTTCTTTCTTTTTGAAAATATGTATGTTTTTACGGATAAACATAATATTCGCTTTACTGCAATGTATTAGCTAATAATTATAAAGGTCACAGATGCTTACCTGTGTGTAGGTCATCCAACAGCAAGGCTCCACCTGGTTGGCGTCCAGTCCCCAGAACTCCAATTCCTCCTCAAACAGCGGTCCGCAGACATCCGTAGGGTAGTGGAGCTTGCCAGTTCTGGTGACACGAAAATAATCAGAACCTTTTAAATTTTATCGAATACAGATAAGAATTTCTCTAATTGTCGGTAACCTTTGATTGTGGGAAAGTATAATTGTTTCATAATTATATGTGAGACGAATGAGTACATCCAGCCCCGAAGGGGTAGGCAAAGATGGTTAAACCTTAATATACTTTAATAATAATAATAATAAAAATAATTTTATTGCTTAGTTATTACAGTGTTACTCGTATACAGTAAAAAGATACATGGCGCAGTAATAACCGAATAAGAGAAGCGGAAGTGTTTTTCAGCCACTTCCGCTTCTCTTTGTTGTTAAGGCAAAGGTTAAGTCACGAGGGCTGGGAGTCTTGTTAGTAGTTTTAGGAAAAAAACTCCGTCGTACAGACGGTGGAATCGAATCCGCGACACCTTCCTTCTCCTAGGTATTAACGAATTACAATGCAAAGGTCGATTATCATTTCTACCATATCACCACGTTACATCACATATAGTCTGATACAGGATTTTTGAGTTAGGGTCTTATATAATATATATATATATATATATATATATACATACATACAATCACGCCTGTAATACCCGAAGGGGTAGGCAGATTCCAAGGAGCACTATGTTCCTCAAGACCACATTTAGCCATACAAAAAATGGGTTTGGACAGATGAAAAATCGTGAAAGAGTTGTAACAAGTGGCTAGCTCATCGCCTACACCATCACAGACCCAGTACCCAATACGCCCTTAGTCGCCGTTTACGACATGCTGGGCAATAAAAGCAGTTGGTACATTCTATTTGTGTTCCGGACCAACATGCGAGATAAGACAAAGTAAATTTACCAAGTTTATGTTTTATTCTGTATTTAGTTTTGAAGAAGAAAGACAGAAACTGGATGACCCACGCTTCGTCAACCACGATGCGTCCTTCGTAGAAAAAGTCTAGAACTCTTCCTCACATACTCATCCTGTATAAGTCCCACTGGTGGGCACACTCCTTCCTCATGGAGAAACACATGAGGAGTTTGGACCGTAACACCACCATGCTGTCCCAATACGGGTTGGTGGGTAGGGACGGTTGCAACAGCAACCGGGACCAACTGCTTAACGTGCCTTCTGAAGCACGGAGGAGCTCAAGATCACAAAATCTTGGTCACCCATCCACGGCCTCACCATGGCGAAGGTAGCATTGTTTTCGATCGAAAGCCATAGCGTACTAACCACAACGCCATCGAGCTCGCACTCAATTATATCTAAGTTTTTAGTTGCGATTATACATATAATATTTATATTTACTTATGAATCCAACCAAAGTTGTAAATAACGCGATAAGTGGCAGGTTCCTAATATCGAGGAAATAAATGGACATCCAGCTTTAAGTGTTTGAGTGCTAGTGCTTCGTACAATTATCACCCAAGAAACTAAAAGAAACAAAGTGAATTTAGGTCATTATCTGGCGTCAAAACTACTGTCGTTGGAGATGTAAAAGATAGGAATTCAATATGTGGTCCCAATTGATATAATTTTGTTTCTTTTTTATTATCTTCAAAGTTCACGAGCAGGCCGTTGCGAGTTGAACATCAGTGGAAACCGCAACTCGGGAAACGTAGTGTGGGACGATCTGTGACAAGATGGGATGACGGTTGAGATGGGTTGAGGGTGGCCGAAGATTGAAAGCGTCGGCGTGCAATAGGACGGACCTATATCCTATATCCAAAAGTAGACGAACCAGATTCGATGATCATGATGATTGAGGAGATCGGATCGGTTGGTATAGCTTCGATAACAAAATATCTTTTGTCATAGTTACCAGAATTTTTCACGAGGTCTTCAGTGCATTCAAAAGTATATGATCATGCTGGACATGTAGAAGACTCCCCTAAGGACCATATTAATGGTCCTGCACTGTATCCACATCCATTGGCTTCCCGCAACTTTGACAAGCTTGTCTATTAAGATTAAGGTATTTAGTCTCAGGGGCTACCAACACTGCACATGCCCTAATTTTCCTGCTTGAAGTTTTTTTCTGGACATGGGTCGTATTTAAGCTGAATATTAATAAGGATGTTGGCGTGATGGATATTATGTTATTAATGAGGATTAACATTTTTAGCGGGATAATTTTCAGTAATTGCATGTATGAATTCTAGTCTTGTGAATTAATACTTTAATACTTGATTAAAAACTTTTAAACACTAATTTTTACATAATTATTTGCATTACAATCTAAACTAAGGACCAAGCAAAACAATTGAGCCAGAACTAGGTGACCCTGTTTTTCAGACAATAGATAGTTCTTAACTATAACGCTACTCAGAACACAAAAACCTTCGGTCCAGCTGAAGACTGATAATTTTAAATAAGGTTCCATTGTTTGCTTCTACTAGCCAAATATTTGAACTTTCTTATTAAAATGTAAAACGCAAACAATTTTCATTACTTTCAATTTTCAAGAGTAGCCTGAAGAGTAAACTAATATTATATAGATAAAGCAGCTTGTCAAAAATTTACACAGTGAATCGATCTTACTATTTTGGTACAGTTTATTAAAAGGAGACATTGGAACTGAGCAAAAAGGGGTACAATTATTTTTAAAAATTTTATGATAGATATTGACCCTGTCTGAAATATAAAACTATTTACAAATCCGTTCTTTACAATTGTTTCGCGTGACTTTGAAGCTGTATGAAAAAATAATGCTTACAAACTAGTAAATGACATCATACCTTCTTCTTGGGCGACAATCGTGATTTGGGTATTTGTCAGGCTAGAGTGAACAGACATCATATGCCACATCCAATATTTGCTCCAACTCAGGCCACATAATCGTTTTCCATCAGGGACGGTAGTCAAGCGAATTCATATTATTCTTAAAAATTGCAAAGTAATCGTTTAATTCGGGTCTTAATTAGGTAAAGTGCCCCGTATCAAGCGGTTAGGCTATTTAACAGATTACCATTTGAATTGAAAAGTCTATAAAGCGAAATTAAAAGAATATTTAATAACACAGTGCTATTACTCTATTTACGAATTTGTGGATGGTATTCAAAATATTGTTTAATAATATGATTTAAAAAATGACATGCGAATTAATGAATTTTATAATTGTAATTTATTTTATCTTTTTTTTGTATTTTTTAATGCATTTTTCTACACAATGTACATTGTTGAGAAATAAATTGAATTTTGGTGGTAAAGTATCTACACTATAGTCCTGGTATTATAGCCATAGTACTAAATTATTGTCATAATCTTCGATGCAAGAAAATCAAGATCTTCTCTGCTTTGCATACACAATGGTAAGGTAAGAAGAAGCCGTAGAAAACATACATACATAGATGACGCAAATGCATGTACTGCGCGTATTCGAAATCCCGACCAAACGTCGGGGTTGGCCACTGCTAAAAAAACCTCGTTGCATCGGTATCTTTTGATCAGTTTGGATCTCCCGTGGATCTCCTGTCTCCAAAGTTACGGCTGTGACGTCACAAAAGACGGTAAAAGTTCACACGCTTTGTTTCTATACAAATCGTTAAATTTGTGTTATATGTAAATGTATATCCGTGCAAGAAACCTTCTGATAGATACGCAGGGAACAAGCTACTAATTTGTACACATGAGAACAAACAATACGTGAGCGCCCATACGCAGGGAACCCAAACAGATCAATACGGTCAGATTAGTTAACATTAATCAACGGACGAAGGGTTAAATTGGTCGGTTTCACCTTACCGAACTCGACAATGGAGGCAAGGTTAAGCGTGTTATTGTATGTAAAATAACCTTCAGGAAATATTAGAGATGTATTGATGTGGTTTTGTAGTAGTGTGATGATATTCACGATATTGCCTGTCATATGGGTTCTCTAGGTTAATAGTAATTTTTTGCTTTTTTTATTGCGGTATCTTTTTTGCCAGCCATAGTTATTACTTCGTCCACAGACTTTTTCACATATGACAGGTAAGCTCTTGGCCATCATCTCACTTGATGGTAAGTGACGGTAGGGCCGAAGGTGGAAGCGAGCTTCACCTGTGTGTATTTATTTTTAAATATTGTTTTATAAGAACCATTCTGGTTTCATAGATTTGCATATGAAATTGGCTAAGGTTGTAAAGCTTAACATTTGATAATGTTTAGGTCCATGTTGTAGTGATTATGATCTAATTTCACTTGCGAATTTTACTGCAATTTTTTTCTTTTGCATATGACAAGAAAGCTCTTGGCCTTCAACTCACCTGATGGTAAGTGACGATAAGGCAAGGTGGAAGCGAGCTTCACCTGTAATCCTCAACAACTGAGGAACTGGCTATCTTACCTCTGATTGTGAGAACACAACAATGCTATATCATTGTGATTGTGGCGACAGATATATGTAAGACGGTGGTAGCTAGTCGGATGGTCTCAGAAGCCCTACCACCAACCAAACCGAGCAGAAAAACTACCGATCTACACCTGGTGGTGTCAACCTCTAGATCAGAGGCGTTCAAAATACAATAAATGAAACACGTGTCGTTGCTTTACTATTATATTTCAAAGTAACTCTAGACATCATTTAGTTCATTCACAATTTTTTTGCGCTTCTGTACAAAAGTGCGATCTTGTGCTCTTGTTGCCATGCAATAGCAATGTAAACCGAGTGATATTTATAATCAATTGAATCTACAAAATTCAAACTTATGGTTATTCAAAAGTCGGTGGACCTCTTTTCCAACAACTCAGTATGAATTTACTTTTAGGTTAAATAGGGTAGGTATTGTTGGATAATTACCATTTTTCAACATTTAACAAACTGACATTGGTAGTTGGAATTGGTCTAGTGTTGGAAAAAGCAGGGAAAAAACCGGTTTATTTCAAATTCTGTTGTTTTTTTCCATATTCTATTGGAAAGTTTCAAAGAATATTGTTCGGAAAAATTTCATGTATTTTTTGAATAAAACCGAAATAAACGAAAGTTTCTGAATAAAACGAATATATATATATTTCAACGCTACATTAAGATATTGTTATGCAAATACATGTCAAGCTTTATTATTATGTAATCAGTTATAATAATTATAGTAACTATCTAGTGACAATAAGTAACCACTAGAGTATTAACTAATTCTCATATCTCAATAGCAGCTGGGACCAAAAGCTTTACGCAGTCCCTTCAGAATTGCGAAGGAATATTTGTATCAAATTTATGGTTAATTCTTGGGTATACAATTTCATATACATATAATACAAATTCTCAACCCAATAGTTACCCGTATTGAGTATTAAGTAACTATCAATAATCAGTTATGTAGTTATGCCGAGGATAATTACAAGCCACATCTTTCTTCAAAACGAGGAGTTTTGTAGGCAATTGATGACTAAGGAAATAATTAATTCCACCTAAATCGACAATAAAATACGGAAAGCACAAATGCATTAATCCATTTCATGACCAAAATCCATATTCGCGTTGTTTATACAACAAATAATAACAAATAATTTAAACGTTTTATGTGTCAAGTACCTACATCAAAATAGGTTTTATTATTATTTTTTAAATGTTTATTGCCTTTTGTTTAATAAAATAAGTGCTAACGTAACCTTTAGACGTGGGTCGCTAACGTTTCTAGCATTAACGAAATGAAACTGCTCATTTGAAACTGTTATCCGGTTAAAACAGCAGTTAACGTTATTAAATGGTTTGCGTTCGTTGAAAGCAGTTAATAGATTTAACTGGTTCGTGGACGTTAGCGACTGCACGTTCGCTGAAAGAAGCAGTTAATAGATTTAACTGGTTCATTGACGTGAGCGATTGCGCGTAGTGCGCGTTCGTTGAAAGATGCAGCTAATAAATTCAACTGGATTTGCTGTAAAGAAAAAGCAGTTAATTCGTTAACATAGAAAAAGCAGTTTAAAAAAACAGATTGTTGTATGTACGCCCACTCCTAGTAACCTTTGCTTTATTAAAATAAATGGCTGAATGAATGAATATAAACCAGTCGGTCTATTTGAATTACAGCCGAATAACGCTCCCTGAAGTAGATCACGGTAAACCATGGTTTTATGATTATTTTTATTTATTTGAATTAACTTTTTGTTAGGTTTCCCTTTCATTACTGATGGCTTATTATTTTATTTTGACTGTTTTAAATCTCTTCTACTTGTAGCGTAAATATTATTTACTCTCAGGTATATAGTAAAATTTTCATTTGTCATTTTTTATGTTGTAATTGTTAATCTAGACAGTTACCTTAAATTGTACTAACTGCAAGGCTTAAATGAAATTTTCTACTTTTGTAATAGGGTGCTATTTAAAACGGTCAGCAATAAATTCCAATTTTGGTCAGAAAAAAAATATAATTGGTCAGCTAAAAAAACTATCAAATAAAATGTTTTCTCTACTGCCAAATTGTTGAATATTGGTTGTACAGAAATATTTTTTTGAAGGGTCATTAAAAATAACCTTAACCTAATATCTATTGAATACATTTCCTAGGAATTGATTCTTGATCTTTCATTGATCCTTTTCTTGTTTTCAAAATTTTCCGGTTATTATGTTACTTGATAGTTGAAATATTCTTAGCTCTTAGAGTTATCTTATTTTATTTCTATATATTGACCCAATAATCCAAATTTAATCACTAGCTATCTGGTTGCCTCGAAATTGTGACAATAAAACCAAATAAAGAATAACTTATCACAAAAAAGCCTTAATAAATTCCTGTATCAAACATTAAGGCCCTCTTTCAATAAGCACTAAAGCTACAGTGTTATTGAAGGCCTTATCAATGAAAAAAGCTATTTAGAGAGCTACTTCAAAAGGTATCATTGAACTTAAAAGGTGTTCTCATTGACTCTCAGCTTAAGCGATACTTGAACGCTTGGATTACATTAAGGGACAGATTTATAAAAGGCATTGTTTCAAGTCGATTCAGCCAAATCGAGATTGGATAATCGAGGAAATTTAACACAGTAGGAACAGTTTAATTGAAAGGGTGATGTATGAAGAGAATTACTAAGATTAAACATTACTGATTTGAATTCAAAGCCTTATAAGGCGAGCTTTCAGGATTTTTTTTTCGAAACATAACATTGATTTGTTAACATAATGGCCTCAGCCTGTATTCGTCCCACTGCTGAGCACAGGCCTTTTTCATGAAAGAAACATAAGAAGTAAGCCGTAACACCACCACGCTGGCCCAATGCGGGTAGGTGGGCAGGGCGGGTTTGTTGTTTTGAATAGAAGCACCACTGAGTTTTATTTGAAACTAAAGTACAAATGATTGTGAATATCGCTTGTCTCACATTGTGCCCGGTGTATGGCAATAGGCTCAACATTAGATTTAACACCTCTGCCTACCTCTTCGGGGATAGAGTAGAAAAAATATATATATTGTTTTTTGGTTATTATATCATAAGTTCCATAAATATATTACGTGCAATAAAGAAAATTATATAAATAATAAATAAATATTATCTCACTATCTGTATACGTTTGTAGATAATTAATTTTCTTGGAAATGTCAGCTAGGGCTCATAGTCGAGAGGTCATTTATACTTACGATAAGACTTCAAAATAATTCTACAAAAAGTCTAAGCAAAATGTATTACTTTTAATTAAAACTATGTATCTTATCTTATCCGCAAAAAGATACCATTTTGGAGTTAATAAACCCAAAACTATAACAATGGTCCCTTTCTAATAAAATGCCCTAATACAACCCTGTAATCTAATATTGAACATGTTTTTAATAAAAACTCCTTTGATCTAGGCTCCCATTCAAACTAAATCCGGCCCGTCGCCTCTCCGTGTCCATAAATCCACCCTGAACACTGCCTAAATAAGTAACATTTTTTTATTTTGACACATCACAAAGGAGCCTAGCTGAATTGAAAAACTCCGGAATATTTTTGCCAAGGCTTTTGATACTCCCTCAGCTCGGAACGACGCCCAAGAGATGCGAATTTTTATTAAATATTTAAAGGTATCGGATAGAATTCCGCACGTAGGATTACTAGCGTCTGTTCCAATGGAAGCTTTAAGTTTTTTTTCATCATATTCATATTTGTGTATCTATTTTAATCACTATTTACTTTTTTTTTCTTATGTAAAATAACTATACATTTTCTTATTAAATAAAAAAAATACCTACCACACCCACCACCAAAATTTCTCATGACAATTTTAATTTATTTGGAAAGAAAAAAAGTTGGAGTTATTAAAATTAGAATTGTAGCTTTTTGATAACTGTGAAAACAGTAACAATTGGTACAGTAATCAATAACCATAAATTAGACGTATACGCACATTAAAAATTGTAAAAAAGTACCTTAAATAAGATATATTCCAGAAACACCAAATCCCCAAATAGCCGGGAAAATTAGTTTTTCAAAGAACTTTTTAAGCCACACATACAAAAAAAGGTTGAATCAAAGTTAACGGACGTGACATTGGGAAGAAAGAAACTTGCCGAGTTTTTACCCGTCTTCAGAACAAGGCCTTCTACGAGTAGCCTGCATAACTTTTGCCGCTCAAAGAGTATGTAAAAACTAAATATAATAAAATCGCTATGAGCAGAGGTAACTCCCAACAATCTCTAAGTATAATTCCTGGAATAAAAACTTAAAAGTAAAACTGTCCATATGTTTATTGTACATGACATGACAACTCATCTAGAGTTGTATGTTTTGAAAGTAGCTTCTTCAGAATATTGGAAAAGTTTGTATCTGGTCTTAAGCTCGGGCATTGCGAGCGGGTAGGGCAAGTGTGAAGGAGTTCTCAGTCGGCAGCAATAATGCATATTATAGCTAGCTATTAATGTATATTACAGCACGATGCATCTCAATACATCTCGTTACATCTCTCCATAGAAATCATCAGGAGACTACACATGGCAGCTTTAATGTATATTTTTACATTTTCGTATCTTATGGATGCTAAGACAAAAAAGCATAGGTATACCGTTTGTAAGGAATAAGGTTATTTTTTGAAGAGCTCGGTGGCATGGTGGAGCGTACTCCTTCGATTGGCAACAAAGCTGCTTTCGCCATTTCGCTTCCCATCAACCCGCATTGGGCCAGTGTGGTGGTGTTATGGCCCATATTCCTCATGTGTTTCCTCGGCCTGTGCCCAGCAGTGGGGACGTATATAGGCTTAGGACGATTGTAATGAATAGTATCTCGAGATGTAATTCACATTATTATATATTCACAATATATTGCTGCCGTCTGCTAAGTCCTTAAAGTAATGGCGTTGTGTTCAATAAGATTATTAGATTTTAGATTTAGAATGTACCTAACTCATATTTTTTGGGAATATTTTACGAATGTAGATAAATTACTTCGGGCGAATTCGACCAACTTGGGATTAGTAACACGGGAATAGTAATACCAAACTGAGCTGAAACGATTCGTCGAATCTGCCCTAAGGGCGGAGCCGATTAGCTATCCTAGGTTTTTCATGTTTGGCTACACGCGAGTAATATTATTTTAACGGAGTACGCAGATTTTCGCGCACGAATGTGTCAATGTCTCGTTTGACACAGGGCAGATTCGACCAATCGTTGCAGCTCAGTTTGGTATTACTATTCCCGTGTTACTAATCTCAATTTGGTCGAATTCGCCCTTAATGCATTAAAACAATCGCGAAATCATTTGTCATTTATCAGACAATCTCTTCGCCTCCCCTTTAATTATAATTATTCACCTTGTAATAATAAAACTCTTAAAATTTTCAATAAAT
Organism: Parapoynx stratiotata; assembly: GCA_910589355.1. Taxonomy (NCBI): domain Eukaryota; kingdom Metazoa; phylum Arthropoda; class Insecta; order Lepidoptera; family Crambidae; genus Parapoynx; species Parapoynx stratiotata. The sequence continues at coordinate 1,538,403 of OU342473.1, forward strand.
ATTTGTTCTTTATCATATTCAAACAAATGCAATAAAAATCGTAATAAAGGAATTCCAATTTAAAAATCTATTGGGAAGCCACAATGAATATTTTTACTTTTAATCAAAGTGTACTTTGGAGTCGAATAAAAATATTGTTTTATTGTGAGAAATCAAAAGGATCTCTCATTTCTCTTTTTGTAATTGAATTTAACTTGAACCGCTTTTTAGGGATATTTTGCTAAAATCTAACAAAAGTTTTTGTATCATGCAATAAAAGAGTTCACAGACGGCAGCTATAAATGTAAATAACATGTAAAATGTAAAGTTTTCAACCGTCTTATGTATCGCATACAATAGTATGCCTTATATACTTGTTTCGTGAGTCTGCTTTCAATTGTCTTATCATTCATAAAATATATATATATACATACATATAATCACGACTATCATCCCCTTAGGGTTAGTCAGAGACTAGGCAAAAGCACTGAAAAGTAGTCCATTGCCATAGTTCGCGCTTCACCAGCAGCGACTGCACTGAGCGTGACAGATGGTGAGTCCATTTGTCGCCTTTTACGACACCCAAGGGAAGAGATGGATTGGTAGTAATGAGCCGCTACCACACCACTCATAAAATACGAAAATGTAAAAAAATATACATTATTGCTGTCGTATGTGGTCTCCAGATTAATTCAATAAAAAGATGCAACAAAATGTATTGAGATGTCGCCGTCTATGAACTTCTTAACATTATAAGCGTCAAAAACTTTAAAACCTTCTCGTTTATACCTTACATGGCCCCCACAAGAAATACCAAAGACCTGGCGAAGGTCGCAAGAAGTAGCTAGATGCAAGCAGTGCAGAGAGCGCATTTTTGAATAATTCAAAGTGAATCTTAAATTCATACACGAAAAAAACGTATACGAAATTGGTTTCGATTGATCCAATTTATTTTTGAAACATTAGAAATGGTTTGCTTAAACAAGAATCTTATAACATTTTTCATTTTATGCAGAAAAAATAAAAACCGGTAAGCCCTAACTCGGTGAGCTGATTAAAAACCGGTAATGAGTTACGGGGGAATGAAACGTAGAAAAAAATAATGTATGAGTATGTCATGTCATTTGTCAACAAAATCTTCACTTGTCAGTGTCATGCTCACGTCATTTCTACTAGTAGAATATCGGAAATTAGTGGGTCGGACCACTCGTTGCAAAATTCACGAGTATGAATATTCAAAAATAGGGATTTTAGGGATTCGCACACGAATCTTGCGATTTCATACAATATTTAGAATTGTATTGATTCAAAAATGCGTCTCCTGGACCGATCGTTTTGGAATTCCCCTATTGGTGGGTCTACCAAAATTGCGTCTCCTAGTACGAAGCCTGCACTTAAGAACCTTTCTGACCCAACGTCTGTCAGTTTTAAGAGCAATGTGCCCTGCCTACTGCCACTTAAAGCGCGTGATTCTATGAGTAATGTCGTTAGTGGAGATTTTTGGGAGGCATTTTTTGACAAGGAGTAATTTACTAACTGATGTGGGATTTTAAAGGCTAAGATGATGGAGATGATGGATGATGATGATGGATGGATGGATGATGATCATACCTGTAATAGTTGAGGACCTGCGCGAAGACCCCGGGGTGGCGGTCGAAGAAATACTCGTTGAGCACCGGGTCGTAGTTGGCGAGCGCCTCCGTCAGCCGCGAGAGCCGCGTCGCCGGGATCTTCTTCAGGGTCGCCTTGTACGTCTCGTGGCGAATCCCCCCCACGTTGAGAACCACGCGGTTCTCCGCGTCCATGTTGAGGAGATTCATTTCTGGAACAACACAAAAGTTGCTTTAACAGACAATTTAACTACATGAGTTTAAAGTTGTGGAATACAGGAGTGAATATGCTGTTTTGTTGGAATTCAAAACTATTTAATCAATTAAATGTACTGCTTAAGATTTCAAAAATGTTTCATATTTTTTTAAATAGCAAGATTTTTGAAAGAATTACAAGGGATCTTGTCGGTTTCTCAGATAGTTTTGATGTAAGTAATAATAAAAAAAAATCTACGTTTCAAATATCATCCATAGATTCGATCTCATCTTAACCAGCATTGATATTTCCACAGTCGTTAGAAAGGTACAATTTTAATTAGTACTCATAGTATGTCAGAAAAAAAACCTGTTGCGCACGCTGGAAAGGCTTTACCAAACAACAATATTTCATGCGAGCATCACACAAAGGGTTCCAAAATGTCATAAAGATTTGGCAATCCACGAATTTTAGATTAGAATAGAAATAAATTACAATGTCTTAGGCAGACACGAATAGGTCAGAACACAAAACATTGTTTATTTTTTTAATAACAGTACAAAAATACTTACTTGTATTTATGTACGAGTATGTTTCAAGTTTATGTACGATGTTTCGTCCTCAGCCTGTATACGTCGCACTGCTGGGCACAGGCCTTCTTCATGGAAAAACACATGAGGAGTATAGGCCACCACCACACTGGCCCAATGCGGGTTGGTGGTTAGAAACGGTTGCAATAGCGACCGGGACCAACGGCTTAACGTGCCTCCCGAAGCACGGTGGAGCTCTGACCATGGCCTGACCATGGCGAATGTAGCTTTGTCTTCGATCGAAAACCACAACGTACTAACCACTGCGCCACCGAGCTCCTCCTTTACGTGGTTTATGCTTGTATATTTAATATAATGTAACCAACCATGTTATTTACGCTAAGTATTTTCTACAACTTTCCTCTTCAATGAACTATTGTCTGTCCATCCTAAGATTGCCTGGATAACATTGCTCCTTGCGATAAGGCCGCCCAAAGTACAACTGTTGTTTTTGTTAATTTATTTGTTTTATTTTAATTATTGTGTTGTATATACAATAAAGTATAAATAAATAACTAATATCTTTCTTTAATCGTTCAATTTCGCCTTCATCATTTTGAATCCCGTGTTGGTCCGGGACACAAAAAGAATGTACCAACTGCTTCGCTTGCCTAGCATGTCGTAAAAGGCGACTAAGGGCGTATTGGGTACTGGGTCTGTGATTGTGTAGGCGATGAGCTAGCCACTTGTTACTACTCTTTCACGATTTTTCATCTGACCAAACCCAATTTTCGTTTGGCTAAATGTGGTTTTAAGGAACACAGTGCTCCTTGGACTCTGCCTACCCCTTCGGGGATTATAGGCGTGATTTTATGTATGTATGTATCATTTTGAAAAATGCCAACTCTAATAGAGAAATACATCAGCGAAGACCGAAATCAAATATTATTGCTTTTGGAGTGTTAGCTTTCCGCTATAGAAAAGGGTTCTAGATATTCTGAGGTGATATATCAAGCCAATATACATCCTATTCCCGTTGACAGAGGGTTCCTTAACCCCTTATCTAAAGGTCTTTTCCATTTGTCTTGTAATCCTATTAACCTCTAGAGAAAAGGTGATTCTTAGGTGAGGTAATTCTTCGAGAAGGTCGACTCTCAATAGTCCAATAATTTTAGTAAAAGTAGTAGGTTTTCAGGATTTATATATCCACAAATTATTTGTATGACACCTGTAATTGTTAATGTGCATCCATGAAATTTTATCCGTTCTAATATTATATAAATACTATTAATATTATTAATAATTTTACTAGTGAAATTTGGTAACTTTAATGATACCGCCACGAACTTTCTGTTTAGCCTAATGGTTGACCGGTAGAGAGCGATGTTAGTCGTTAAGTACGCCATATGTACATTCCTATTGTAATGGACATTAAAATTTAAATAAATAAATGCGAAAGTAACTCTGTCTATCTGTTTGTCGGTCTCGCTTTCACTTCAAAACTACTAAACAGATTTTATTAAAATTTGATACACAGATAGTCTAGAGCCTGAGAAAGGACAGAGCATACTTTTAACCCGATTTTCTCATGGGAATGGGTACGCGCAGGAGACGCGGGAAGTCACTAGTTGAAATATAAATTACCATGTTCATAGTGACGTTCTAGTGCTGAAGTTGATATATTGTGTAAGATGAGTATGGGAGATGATGGTTGGAAAATGGAACTGCTCTAAGTGAATCAAGAGATCGATGTGTTGGAGAGACAATAAATAAAGTACCCCTCCTTTGTTGGTTTTTTTTCTTACAAGTACTTCACACTATTCAAATAATTAACATAAATCATGGGCGAATTTTTATAACAAAAAATAATTTGAAATTCTTTACAAAGTGAAGCAAGTCGGCCATATTGAATAAAGTTATATTGTCTTTTAAAAAAAAAATAAAAAATAATTGTACTCGAATCACGGGTGAACGCGTTTTTCCGACAATACCATGACAAAATATTTTCCAATTACTTCTAGGGAAAAAGCTCTTTTGTAAGCCATAATACGCAAGAAAATTTGAAAAGATCCCCCACAACATAAATTTACTTACGGGGATAAATTTACGAAATTAACTTTCTTTGGGAGAAAGTTAACAGGTAAATAATATTAGAATTCACTGAAGGAATGGCGACTCATAAGTTTTTCTGATACATTAACGCCGTTTGTGTGCGAAATCTTTACATATAATATTAAAACTGTAGAGGTCGAATTTCGTAGATAAAAAAAAGCTTAAACTCAAGTCAGGGGGATGTAAAAAGAGGGAAAATACAAAAAAAAAAAAGACGTGTGGCACTCGGGGACTGCCGCGGTAAAGCTATTGCATAGCATTTTGTATCAACTTATGCAATTATAATTTTATTTATTTATTTTATTCATGCAGTATTTCTTTTTCTTTGATATTAATTCAAGTTACACTTTTTGAGCGTGGTGACCGATAAGAAAACAAATTATATAAACTGTTGGTAGTTTGCATATACATTATTTCTTTCGGATCACTTATAAGTAAATTAAATCATAAAATAATTATCTAAAATAAATGTTAATAAACTAATTAATAAAACAACAAAACTCATGATAAACAATGTGTAATAGTTAGCTTATAAATAAAACCAAAGTGGCGTCTTTGTTAAAATTAGTTCTTTGTTGTATCACTAGATGGCGCCACCTTTCCTTTAAAACGCACTATTGTTTACTCTCATAGACTTATATGGTCAAACCGATGTTAATTAAAATTTGTATTCGCCTTGGACACGGTATTTCATTTTGGTAACCACCTTGGGTTTTAACATGCACGGCCTTCAAGCCACACCTCCTTGCGCATCGGAGTGGGGAGCGTGAGGTTTTTTCGTTACGGAATTTCTGGATTCGGTCCCCGCGCTCAAGGCCCGCGATAGAAGCTATGCAATAGCTTAAAAACTATTTTTTTTTCTTTCTCTGACTCTTTGTCTGTTTGTACGGGCTAATCTCCGTAATGGCTGCAACCATTTCAATGAAATTTTGCTTATATCCCTGGTCAACATCTAAGATACTTTTTATTCCGGAAAATTAAAGGGTTTTCGTGAGATAGTTAAAAGCCCATAGTAGCAGCGGACGAAGTCGCGGGCAACAGCCAGTAATAAATAAAACATCATTATAGCCTGAATGTGTCAAATGGTTGGGCACAGGCATTTCTACAAGGAGGAACACGGGCCGTACCACCATGCTGGTCTAATTCAGATTAGTAAGGAACGATTTCAACAGCAGCCGGGACCAATGGCTTGTGCCTTCCAAAACACGGAGGGACTCAAGATCACAATATTTTGGTCACCAATTGTCGACGACCGGTCTCATCCGCACGGAAGGGGCGGTGCGGGAGGAGGCGTGACGTCACCACAGCTAAGCGCTGCGTGGCCAGCGCACGCCTTCAACACTCTCATCTGGAACCGTATCGCACGGACCTCGATCTCGGGACCCTCCAACTGCAACCGTAGCTTCGTCGCGTACTTAGTTTAACTTTATTGTAAACGACTAAGTAAACCAGTTCCTTATACAGTCCCCTTTTATTGAATACCTGAAGGGAACCTTTACCCCAATCCAAAGACAATCCAAGGCGAAAGTAGCCTGGTTTCAAATATTGAAAGTAAAAGCCTACTATCTACTTCACCACCGAGCTTAGCTGTAAATATTCTGTTGTTCTTCTATTCTACTCGTACTGCCATCTAACGAAATTTCAATGGATATGAATTGGATTTCTGTCATTTCGAACACTTTTTTAATATTATCAAAGGACATGACATTTAATTTTGACGTAACATTAAATCCATATTTATTTGTCAAAATTGCACCAAGGAACTGAAAATAGAATACAAGCCTGAATGGAATAGATCCTGAATAATACTGCTAGGATACCGGAACAACCAACACATTGAAAATCACTGACTGGTAAACACAATACCCAATGTATACAAAGGCTCTATCGAGAAGATTAGAGGGAAAACAATCAGGGTATAGTGCACAAACACATTACACTAATAAGAAACATAATATGAAAATGGTAAAGGCATGAATCTGGACTAGGACGAAAAAACCCTTAATATTCAATAAGGAAATGTTCTAGGGCTATTTTTTTTTTTGTGTTAGTCGGGGCTGCTTCGCATCACTGCGACTTTAATAAGATCTATTGTGACCAACCTCATATGTAAGTTCTATTTAGTCCCTACAGTAGCTCCATCAACTGGGCACTGTCTAAGAAAAATAAGATGTTCCCAGTTTGGATTGTTTTTATTTCATCTGGGTCGAGGGTGTGTTTCCCCAGGTGTCTGCTTCTTTTGTGAATCAGTGGTTCACAGTAGCACAAGAGGTGCATTGGTGTTTCACGCTCTTGTTCGCAGAATCTGCAGTGTCAGTGTCCTTTAGTTTCATGTTGTAAAGGTTCTTAGTTCTAGGGCTATACCTATTCACAGCAACTTTGGAAAATAGGCTTTTTGTTTTTCATAATGACAGGTAAGCGTTTGGCCTTCATCTCACCTGATGGTAAGTGACGATGAGGCCGAAGGTGGAAGCGAGCTTCACCTGTATTCCTCAACAACTGAGGAACTGGCTATCTTTCCTCTAATTGCCGGAACACAGCAATTCTTCATAACATTGTTATTATGGCGGTAGATTTAGGTAAGACGGTGGTTCAGAAACCCTACCACCAACCAAACCGAGCAGAAACTTAATAGTTAAATCGGAACGAGTCCTTCATAAATAACGATAAAAATCATTTTAGCATTTGATGTCTACGAATCGAATCGAATTATCTATTTCTCTTTGCATAGTTCAGAAACTAGAAGTAGAACACAGAAAAATGAATAAGAAAATTAAGGGGTACTTGGGATGTCCCAGTAATGATTGCAATAAAAAAAAATTAATGGCAAAATTAATTAAGTTCTATTGGATTGAGGGTCTTCATTGGGCTTCAACAACCCACATTGGGCCAGCGTGGTGGTGTTACGGCCCATACTCCTCATGTGTTTCTCCATGAGGACGTATATAGGCTAAAGGCGATGTTCTTCATTATTTCGCAAAATTGGGGAAATGGTTTCTAAAATTATAAATCTTACTTTTCCAGCACTTGCTTCTATTTTTAGATAACATGTGCTAATTAGGGATGCCCGATAATCATCGATTATCGATGAATATAGATGTTAGAAGATAAAACTATTAACATCGATATTGCATTTTATAAAGCATCGTAACATCGATGTCAGGATCTCTTAATTGAAATTTGCTCCGGCACTTAATCGACCGATTTCTTTACACGCTTCCACACACATACACACGCACGCACGCATGCACGTATGCACGCACGCACGCACGCACGCACGCACACACGCACGCACACACACATATCGTAACATCGATGTCAGTCAGGAACTCATAATCGAAAATTTATTTAATAACATCAGCACTTAATCAACCGATACCTATTAACGCTTTCACCCATAATATTTATTATTAGGAACACTGCAAAAATACAAAGACATTATAAAAAACCATTACAAAGCATTAAGATTGTATCGAATGCTTCTTTTTTTGAGTCGACAAATACACCCAACGCAACTTTTTTATTGCCAATATTTGTTTTTTTATTGTAGTTTATAAGTCTATGTTTTCAGAAAGACATCTTGACTGGGATCGTTTCTTTTTGCAAATAAAATTTTGTCATACTAAGGTTGCCTTATATAATAATATTTCGACATCGAAGCTAAATCATTGATGTTGACTGACGTCGATGTTTTCCTTTCGATGATTTATCGCGACTATTATCCCCTAAGGGTTAGTCAGAGTCCCATGTTGGTCCGGGACACTCCCGGGACACAAAAAGAATGTACCAACTGCTTTTCTCGCCTAGCATATCGTAAAAGGCGACTAAGGGCGTATTGGGTACTGGGTCTGTGGTTGTGTAGGCGATGAGCTAGCCACTTGTTACTACTTTTCATGATTCTCTGACCAAACCCAATTTTTGTATGGCTATGTGTGGTCTTAAGGGACACAGTGCTCCTTGGACTCTGCCTACCTCTTCGGGGATTATAGGCATGATTTAATGTATATATGTTAGTCAGAGACTAGGCAAAAGCACCGCAAAAGCACTCCACTGCCATAGTCCGCGCTTCACCAAGAAGTGACTGCACGTGCTTATCGTGACAGATGGTGAGACCTTGGCCGCTATAAGCTATTGGTACTGCTGTAAGCATTTAGATGGTTGTTCAGTTCTAAGTCTATTAGTCGCCTTTTACGTCACCCAAGGGAAAAACTGGGTTCAAAATCATTTATTACTTGAAATTTAATATACTGGGCCTGAGGATGATAATTATACTAGTCTTCCAAGGTTGAACTCTCGATAAAACTCATATTAACAAAATTAAGTTAATAATCATCACTTTCTTTACTATGTAAATTAGGAGCATTATTAAGACTTGATGTGTAATTAGACGAAAACATCAAATGCTGTACTCGCAGGATTTCCAAAAGTTTCTATAAATAAGTTGAAAGTTTAATAATTATATCCAGTAAATGTAGCTTTGCCTTTGTATAAGTTGCTTCATAATAATTTTCTTCATGACCGCTCTCGTTGTCGGGTCATACTGAGCCGTTTCCTAACTTTACGGGAGCCCTTTCTGAACAGGGTATTTCTAGGGGAGCAATTATTTCTGTTTCATGCATCAAGAAATATTCAACCGCTTTTTGACAAGGGTGGCTGTTCAACTGTTATCCTGTTCTGTGGACAGCTTGAGATTTATTTCATTTATTAATAGTTAATTTCCTTTTTTCGAAATAATTTTTTCTTTCTATTGGTTACCTAATTTATTACTAATAGTACAATGCGCGCAGCCAAAGATGAGACATGAGGCATGAAAGATGAGGCATTCATGAGTGTTTTGTCAGAACCTCTATCTGAGGGTGCAAGTTGTATAGTGGATTCAATCAGGCAATACCAAGTCTCTGCGCTCCCGTCTGTGCAACATAACAATAATTGAATTGTTCTAGGTTAGTATTTAGGATACGATGGGACTGTCATGTCACATTAGATAAAAAGCCCCTTAAAAATATAAGAATAAAAAAAAAATATGACAGGTCTCATCTTTGGCTGCGCGCAATGTAACTTTGGTTTTTCTGTCGTCCTCAGCTTATAGACGTCCCACTGCTGGGCACAGGCCTTGCCGATGAAAACAATCATAATTCGGACCGTAACACTAATGGCCCAATGAGATATGCTGTATGATAAGCTATTGTGTGCGTTACAGCACACAGTCACACAATATACTTTACGATGAATCGTGCACAAGCTAGTTTCGCACTTCAAGGGATCGCCATTTTTGACCGTTGACTGTACAGTCGAGTACAAAAATACACATTTTAGAGGTGACAATCTTTATTTCTTTCTAATAACTGTAATTTACTGCCAAAAGTGGTTACATATTTTTGGAGTCGCCTATACTAAGACTAAACGTCTTATATCATTGGCAACGTACCCACTTGGCCGTGATTCATTTATTGTCAGTCATACAGTCTACTTGTTTCTCAACATGTTAGAAGAAATTATATCTTAGTGTCTTCTGTATGTCAATATACATTTCTAATAAACTTTCCTTAAACATAAAAATGATGACAAGCAATAATTTTACGGGGCATTTGAAGAGATTTTTAATTGGCACGGCATATTATTCTGTTAAGGAATTTCTAACTGACAAATTGAAATTAATTTAAATGTTTTATTTTTCTTCTACCCTGATTTGATTATTATGTAGATATGTTTTTAACCCCATTAGATTTATTATGGACCAAAAAGTACGATTTAATATGTTGACACGTTTATTTATTTCAATTAGTTAAATTTGCATTGCATGCCTGTAAAGGTAGAATATTAGAACTTAAAAAATGAATGTTAAACCAAATTGTACTCGTATTCATACATACATATAATTACGACTATTATCCCCTAAGAGTTAGTCAGAGACTAGGCAAAAGCACTCCATTTCCATAGTCCATGCTTTACCAAGCAGTGACTGCACTCAGCGTGACAGGTGGTGAGCCCGTCGCCGCTATAAGCTATGTGATGGTTGTGCAGTTCTAAGTCCATTAGTCGCCTTTTACGACACCCAAGGGAAAAGATGGGTTGATGGTGTTCTTTTAATGAGCCGCTACCACACTCGTATTCATGCTGTGGCGGGGTGAAGCCAGGGAAAAATGAAATACGCTGGGTCGTCACTTAGGTATTGTAGGTATATTGTATATTAAGAAATTAAGGCACAACTGAAACAATTATATAAAAAGGTAAATTACACTGAATACAAATACAATTTCACATTTAACACTAAATATAGTATAAAAAGGGTATGGCTACTTACAATAGTGCCTTAAAGAGACTTATAGACTTTGTTATTTATCAGGAACTGATCTTGTGGGTTGTTGTAACTTTTAGTTTAAGCTTATTAAGAGCCCGTTCACCGATCGTAAGCGCTCGACTTTAGGTTTTTAACGCGCTATAAGCTTCTGTGCGTAATTGACAGCGTAAGTGAGAAATAGTCTGCAATATCATCTTGATTATTTAAGTAGGATTTTGTTTTGTAATTTGGTTAGTACATATTTTTAATGTTTTACCTACCTACTGCCCGTGTTTCATGATGCGGCGCGTGGACGGGTGACACAGGTCTTACCTTGATGAGCGCTCGCGCAATACTGAAGAGCGCAAAGCTTCGATGCGGAATATATAGTATTTTTAATAATTCATTATAATTACGATTTACAAATTAAAAAAAAATTTTAATATACCAAAATATTCCCTGTAAATTAAAGTTTCATAATATATAAATTTTTTTGGTTTAATTGTAGTTATTTGGCTGTTAATGGACGCTGATTCAAGATGTTTTTGTCTGAAATAGGCTATCCACGCGATTTTTTTTACGTAGAATGAACGAATTTAAATAAATTCTGTTACCAGATATAACTAGTAAAGTTTGCATTATATCTTGAGTATTTTTTTTAGATTACTAGAATTGGTTGTATGATGTGAATTACGGAGTCAAACTTCCATCGACACCAAATTTGCTTGCGATGTAAGTTTGTAAAATATTTATTATAAATTATTTGAATATAAAAATAAAAAAATATGACCAGACATAACAAGAACAAGAAAGGGACTATCGTTTTTTATATCTTGAAAAATTCAATATTGCACAGTTTCTTTGAAAATGAGCATGAAAAAATTGAAATTTGCGCCATTCGGCGCAAATTATGTCAATAGGCTCTTAAATTTGATCATCACTTTATAAATATATCACAATTATTGTTAGCAGTGAGTCAACCGCTCTACGCGCTGACTCTGGTAAGAATGAACTTCGAGAACAAAACAAATAAAAGGAGACAGACAGTAAATTTAAAAACGGAAACCAAGAGAAAAATGGCCAGAGAAGAGCGCAATGACAGCAACGAGTCGCTAATGTAGCTATAGCGCCTCGTTATAATACCAAAAAAAGAAGGTTTTTAAAGAAACGTTACTTGTAAACTCCTCTTAGTCTCCTAAGGAACAGGCTCGCACTGCTACGGTGCCCGGCTCTGCCCCCTCCGCCGCGTGAGCTCGACGTAGCCTTCAAGTCTGCTGAGCTTCACTTGGAGTGACATCGCTGCCGGCCGAGGAATGAATCCTGGGGACAAAGAATGGATAGTTGAGAAAAGAATAGTGATGAGACGAGGTGGGGACTGTCGGTGGTAAAAAAAGCCCGGAGATGTCGTCGCTTTTGGTATATGTTTTTTGAAAAACATAAGGCACACTGAAACAATTTATAAAAGGTAAATTTCACAAATCACTGAACATATAACTTAAAGATATTATCAAAGATAGGACAATAGAGCCTTAGTACAGTTATCTGGAACTTGAACAACTAATACCGTTATTGTTTATTTACTCGTATATATAATTTTATTATTTCACTTTTTTTTTGATATTTATATAATCATTTGTGTCAAGGCCACCGCTCCAGACGCTGACTCTGATAGGAATAAAATTGGAGACCAAAAACAAAGAAAAAATAAGACACATGGTTAGTTTAAAAACAGAAAAAAAAATGGCCAGAGATGAGCGCAAAAACAGCAAAGAGACGCTAATACTGATCGCGCCTCGTTACAATGATAAATATACTTGGCAGTGCAGTAAATTATTATGTACTACATACGGCAGGTCTTAATACAACATTCTGAACCCGGTCAGGTACTGCAAAATTGACTGCATTTAAGGAAATTACTCCCCTCAATTACACATATCAGACCAAATGGGTGTATCACCTCTGCCGGATAGCAATATTCTTTTAATTAGAACCAGATTTCAAACAGTATTCTCCAAGTTTCAGAGTTATACAAGTCCAACCTTATCACATAACATGTTTATTCGAAACTCGCCTTTCAGAAGCTACAAATAAGTACTAAAATGTCTGCCATTAGCACAAATGGTAATAACGAGTTATATTTCCTGTCGCATTTCCGAACTGGTGGTGAAAGATGAAAATATATCTCGTGTCGGCCTCCATGCCGACATCCGCAGTAATAACATTATGACAAGAACATTTTGTGTCGAAAAATATGTAAACATTTTTAAATTCAGTAGGAGTAGAAAAAGATACAGTAAATAGTTTCTGTTAATTTTGTGAATATAAGTAGAGTTGTTGCAATTTATGATGGCGAGTAGCATAACGTCTTAAGATAGTGTCTAAAATCGAATGATTTATGTCGCCTGAGAATGAGGATGCGTAACGTTAAACGTATCTGAGAATGCAGATTTATAGGGCTAAGAAATCCTTAACACACAGTCCAAAGATTATTGTTCTGCTACCAAAATTGACGAATTTATGAGCATGTCACCAGGAAAGTTATGGATTTGAAAGTGGATGGGCGTGTGGGAGAGGAAGACCAAGAAAAGATGGATGGATTGTGTGAATAATGATTTGATAAGGATGGGAGTGAGTATTGACTTGACGAGTAATATAAGAGAGTGGAAGAAGAAGACATGCTGCACCGACCCCGAATTGGGAACAGGGCAGGAGATGACCAAATTACTAGCGAGGTTCACGGGGAGGCCGCCGAGATAGCTGTGACGTCACAACAACGGATAGAACCGGCATTTAGTATAGATTTTCCAATGAAACTCGCGATATCTTTTGAACGGAATGTCCGAATTAAATAATTCAGAAAGTTATATAAAGGTAAACTAGTCTTGAACATGAAATCATTTATTTGATAAGGAGTAATATCAAGGTATAATTTTAATTAAATTATTTGAAATTAAAAAAAACACTTATTGTGGCTAAACTATTATAATTAACATATGCTGTTGCGATATTTTTTGTAAATAATAATGTATATGTACTACAAGGTCATGCTATGTAATTTTATTCTACCATCCATAGTTTTTGCAGCGCTCGCGATGGAGGGAATATTTTTGGTAATTTTTTTACACCCTGGGTATTAGAGTTTTAGTAAGGATTAAGGATCTTCTTAATATGTACTTTGGTAATCCTTCCTTTCCGAGTATAAATTAACATATTTGTGTATATGAATTATAAAATTGTAAATGTATAGTGAAGCGACTGTTATTATACCGATTTCTCTCATAGATGCTCCAGCACCCAGACAGTTAATTGCTCTTATAGCTCGTTTTTGTAAAATAAAAACGGTTTAAATGTCAGGAAAATGGTTTTAATGTCTCTGACATAGAACATAGAATACATTTTAGCTTAGCAAGCCAGATGAAACAGGTCACAAAGAATGCATTAAAGACATTTTTCCTTCCTTTCTATGTTTTCAAGCACTGAGACGGTTCAGTAATAAAATACATCACACTATTATGCTTTACAAGTTGCTTTAGGAATTCAGAAGTACACTCTGGCTACTTAAATGGCAGCGCTGCAAGTCAAGAATGTCTTTGGCACGATAATTTTGTTTCAAATATTTCTCTTCGCAGTTTTTTCTTTGTTTGTATTAAATAATATTCGTTCGCAGTACTTGCGTAATTAGCAACTATTTTAGAAATAGCTTCTCTGCTCTGATGGAGCATTTCAGATTGTAAGTTAATGAAATACGTTTCGGTTGTTGTCCTTTATGTTCCATTCAAAATACTAGCAGGACTCAAGCTATATATTAGTGAATATAAACCATTAGTGAAAAAAACCCTTTAAAGTATCGGAACTTAAACAAGAATAAAGAGATTAAAAGGAGGACTAAGGTCACTGAATTAGCTGAATTGGTCGCTAGATCGGAAAGGGCGGGATGATGGAGAAACATACTTAAAACCGAGGGATTTTCGTAATCTTTTCTCTTAAAAGTGGTTGCAATCCGATTTTCAATGGCTATCAACGCTCAAACTCGAGATCACAAAGTTTTTGTCACCAATCTAATGATTTGCCATGGCGAAAGAAGTTTTACTTTTAATAACGAAAGCCAATGCTTATGAACCACTACGTGAACAAGCTCCTCAACACATTGAAATATAGTGGGAACTAGCTGTTGCCCGCGACTTCGTCCGCGGTTACTATGGTTTTTTAACTATCCCTCGGGAACCCTTTAATTTTCCGGAATAAAACTATCTACGAGGTTATATATATCATTGTGAAAAATTCCATTGAAATCGGTCCAGCCATTTCGGAGATTAACTCGCACAAACCGACAAACAGACAGAGAAGTAAAAAAAAAAATTTTATTTTGGTATTTTCCCTTTTTTTACATTTCCCTGGCTTTATCTTAAGCATTTTTTTCTATGTACAGACATTCGGCCTTTACAGTTTTATTATAATAGATGACGTTATTGGCATTTCTCTATCCAGAAGTTTCCGATGGAGTGCCCAGATGAATTGACCCAAAACAGGGCCCGATCCTTGCAATATTTCAAGAGAACCCATAATTGGTAAGCGGGGATTCAAATGAAAATGATTCGTGTCGTTACGCTAGCTTTTGTTTGTGAATTGGGCTTTTAGAACTCACCATGCGTAATATCATTTTTTAATGGGCAGCACATAAACCCTCGCCCTTTGTCTACAGTCACGATCATTCAAATTATCATGAAAAAATACGTACGTAGCTTAATTGGTCGTTGTAAAAAGGGCTTATCGAATATATTTTTTATTGTTCAGCTAACGGCCTCACAAACATTCAAATATCAAGCTTGGTTTAAAGGATTTATTTGTACAAATAAGCAGATTACTGGATTAGAAAAATAAAAAAAAAACAGAAGCTAATTTAAAACAGACTCATGTATATTAGCGTTATTATAAATTGTGTGGCCGTGTGGTAGCGGCTCATTAAAAGAATATAACCAACCCATCTCTTCCTTTGGGTGTTGTAAAAGGCGACTACCGGTCTTAGAACTGCACAACCATCCACTAGCCTATAGCGGCGACGGGCTCACCACCTGTCACGCTGAGTGCAGTCACGGCAATGGACTGCTTTTGCCTTGTTTCTGATATAACCCTCAGGGGATAATAGTCGTGATTATATGTATGTAGTATCGAAATAATGTTCCTTTGTAATTAATATGGAAATCAAGGATAAAACATATTTTTTCATTCAGCGTCACGAGAATAATTAAAACAAAAATACTTTTTATATATATTGCATTTTCACGACCTCCGTGGTCGAGTGGTTTGTACGCCGGTCTCAAGGCGTCGCCATCTCGAGAGGTTCTGGGTTCTATCCCTGGTGAGGGCAGATGTTTGTGTGGTGAATAAGACATTTTTTCTCCAGTTTTGGATGCATATCTATCTATCTATCTATCAGCCAATTGTCGTCCACTGCTGGACATTTGCCTCCCCAAATGATCGCCACAACTCGCGGTCCTGAGCCGCCTGCATCCAGCGACTTCCTTCCTTCTAGTCTTGCTTATCTTCAACAAGCATTTCATTTTTTAAAAGGAAAATTCCACGAAATAAACACTACTTATGTGGCAAATGAAATATCGGGAAAAACATTTTTTACAGTCTAAGTTCAAGTTCAATTTGCTTTCCAAAAGTAAACTCGAATTTTGTAGAATGAAGTCCTCGAAAGAGCTCTGTAAAAACCCGAAGTCAACTCCCGAGCAATTTCGTCGTCTTCGGGGGCGGTTCTGTTCGCCCTTTTCCACTTGAGGGCGTGATCTTCAAGAAAACAAGCCTGATCGACTAAGTTTTGCTGGTTTGAACGCTCATGCTAAAATAAATTTTATATGAAATTGGTAAAGTTTCTTTAGAACAAACATTTATCTTTGTTTTGAACTGGTTATTTTGTGGGATTATAAAATTTTATTGATGTGTATTTTTTATGATTATATTCTTAGTAAAAAATTTTATGGATTAACACCTGAGTACTCTAATCAGCACCTGAGTACAGTTCAACCTTTTACAACATATTTTAAAATCTATTGAAATATTAAATATACCATAAACTTTGCTCTTTATTTTTATAATCATGTGCATGACAGTATTCACAACTTCTTTTCCGGCCTAGCATGTCGTAAAAGGCGACTAAGGGCGTATTGGGTACTGGGTCTGTGATTGTGTAGGCGATGAGCTAGCCACTTGTTACTAATCTTTCACGATTTTTCATGTGACCAAACTCAATTTTTGTATGGCTAAATGAGGTCTTAAGAAACACAGTGCTCCTTGTACTCTGCCTACCCCTTCGGGGATTGCAGGCGTGATTGTATATATGTATGACAGTATATTATTGATTGCAATAATAAAAATGACTCATTGATTAAGCAAAATTATATTTATTATCTTGTCTTGTATTGATAAAGCTTAAAAATGATACGCTAATCAATGCACAAAGATTAAAAAGCATATGTCTTTGATGTAACATCAAATTGATAAAGTAAGACCAAGCTCCTTACATCTTCTAAAATACGCAAGCGATCAAAAACAAGATCACATTTTGTTCAGCTGAATTTATAGATTTAAGCTTTCCGAGAATTCTGTTGTACGATTCAAAGGGCCATTTTCACAATGAATTCTATTGAGTGAGCTGTTAAGTCATTAGGAATCCCATTCAACACAATAACATTCCGAAAATTCTTTAACTTAAAATAAACATAAAAGAACGAATTCCAAAAATACGGAGTAATGAAATGAACCGACACGAAACGAAACTAATCGAAACGAAATAAAATGCTTTATTTAATAATTAGGGTAACAAGTAGTTACAGTTATATAATTAATAAAAAATATTTTACAATGTTATGACCGACGCACAGTTTTAATGCAACAGCAGTGTAAATGTTATTAACAAATATTTGCATGCTTTATGCTATGGCTATATAGGTTTAAGCGTTTAATGTATAATTATCATAAGAACTCTATAATTCCCCTATTTAACTGCAAATAAATGATTATTCGCGGCGGCGGGATTTGAGTCTTGTGGTAGCGGCTCATTAAAAGAATACTACCAACCTATCTCTTCCCTTAGGTGACATAAAATAAATAAATAAATAATAAATATCTTCAAGCATTCACACCTATCAACTAGCCCCGTTTTAAGCAACTAATGCTGCTTGTGTTATGGACACTAGATGACGGATAAATATCAGAATAGAATAGAATAGATATACATATAAGGATAAATATATTTAAAAGGCGACTAATGGACTTAGAACTGCACAAACAACCATCCAATAGCTTATAGCGGCGACGGACTCACCACCTGTCACGCTGAGTGCAGTAACTGCATGGTGAAGTGCGAACTATGGCAGTGGACCGCTTTTGCGGTGCTTTTGCCTAGTCTCTGACTATGGGATAATAGTCGTTATTATATGTATGTATGTAAATGATTATTATTATTACTATGAAGCGTCAAAAACATTAGAATTTCGAAGATCAACTGAATGTATAGACAGAACTTGGTAACGAATAATTTTCTAATATCGCTATTTCCTAGAAACGTCTGGATCTATAGGCGCGTGGTGACCATAGATACAAGTGGATCGTGTAGTTCTCAAAGTTCCCAGCGTGAAAGCCACCACAGTCAATATAAGCATAGTTTTGTTGACATTCGCATCGCCGTTTCACTGACATAGTGCTTCCAATATATCACACGTTAGGGTCCAGAGGAAAAAAAATCAGTCCCTACATTACGTGTATGGGCACCCCCCTAATTTAATATTTTATCCACTTTTGATTTGTGCACTTTGTCTGCGTTATTAATGTACATATTTATTCAAAATTTAAGCTCTCTAGTGCTAACGGTCACTGAGATTATCCGCGGACGGACAGACAGACAGACAGACATGGCGAAACTATAAGGGTTCCTAGTTTACTACGGAACCCTAAAAAATACATAAAGGTAATAGAAAATGTACAAAAAAATGTATTATAAAAACTGACCGCAACTTCGTGTCTGCCGAAAACTCTGCCAAGACAAAGCACTCTCGGGGGCAGTCATGAGTCCTCGTGCTGCTGTTGAAACTCCAGTTTTTACTATTTAAGTATCAGTGGTCAAGTTTTGAGGAGCTCAGTGGCGTAGTGGTTAGTACAACGTTGGCTTTCGATATCGAAAACAAAGCTACCTTCGCCATGGTCAGGCCTTGGATGGGTTATAGGTCAGAGGGGCTAAATTAAAATACGCAATTATGACGACAAAAAGTATATTCTCAATACTTTCACTAGGAAGCTTATACGACTGACTCCTTGCACAGCAGAATCGATAATAATATGGAAGTTATTTGAATTGGGTGAAGCGTGAGAATGAACGAATGATTCGCAATCGAATGAACTTATGATTGAGAATAATCAATTGAATTACTTCATTATTCTTTAATCATTTAACACTGTTTAATTTCAATACAAACTCTATTTATATTAAATGATTAAGTTTTTCAAACCAAAACAAACGTTATAATTTTAATTTCAGTGCGTTTGACCACATCTCGTCTGAGTTGAGTTGAGTAAATAAAGATTTTATTTATCTATCCATCAAGTTTATATCACGCTATATTGTCAAATTCCATAGTACTTTGACAGTTGAACGTGATAAAAACCCGATACATATCATAATCATAAGAATATAATAGATATAATTTAAATTAAAACATCATTCAATATTAATAGACTTTAAATTGGGCCAAGGATCTGATGAAGGTCGCAAACCGTTTTCATTAATTATAAATCCCGAGTGGGTGATACCGTTCGTCCGTTTGTCCCGCTCGCTACTGAATGAAATCTTAAGTACAGTTTTCTGAACATCGCTTTGTTTAGACCAGAGGTTCCCAGTCTTATTTTTCTCACAGACCACTTTCAAAATTGATCTGGTTGCAGTCGACTCCCTGTAACTACATTCCGACCATATTCCCAAAACTCGACAAAAATGTGAAGATTTGAAGACAACAAGACCCCCGTCCAGTCTCGTGGACCTCTAGGGGTAATTTTTTGGCAACTAATGGTATAGATTATCATATTCTATTTATTTAAGCATACAAACTGCAGATAATAGCAACACTCTTACGTATAGGTCTTTTTTGGTCTTATTAATTAGAATAACTCAAATAATCAACAAAATAATAATTCAAAATTATAGTAACTTTCTACATTAAGTTCCTTTATTTTTAAAATAAAGCTGTATAAACTTAGCCTTATTTTTTAAAGCAAGTTAAGTCAAGCGAATTATGCCACTCTCAGTTCAACTTATTGTCGAACTACTCAGAAACTCACTCATTGAACACGCTACCTCAAATCAGTATGGTCAGTCAGTCTGTCAATTACATAAAATTGTATTTTCATAAACTTGTATTCAGGCCTTACATCTTATTATTTATTTCATAGTTTTATAAATTTCTTATGAAAAACGAGCGAAAATCATTTAAAATTAGTTACCTCTTGAAAATTATTTTTAAACTGCGTTCAGTACCCGAAGAGTACCAGGACCACTTTAGGAACAAATGGTTTAGACCGTACCCGATGCATGGCTACAATTGGTCCCTTACATAAATATCTAACATGATTCGTTTTATGTGGGTTTTCAACTATTGTGAGGTGCAGTGAATGGCCAGCGGTAGCCAGTTGGGACCGACAGGATGCTCGTTCTACAGGCGGGGAGAATCGCGGGTTCTATTGAGGAGCTCGGTGTCGTAGTGGTCAGTGCGTTTTGGCTTCGATCGAAAACAAAGCTACCTTCGCCATGGTCAGGCCGTGGATGGGTGACCAAGACTTTGTGATCTTGAGCTCCTCCGTGCTTCGGAAGGCACGTTAAGCCGTTGGTCCCGGTCGCATTTGTGACCGTTTCTACCCACCAACCCACATTGTGCCAGCGTGGTAGTGTTACGGCCCATACTCCTCATGTGTTTCTCCATGAGGAAGGCCTGTCCCAGCAGTAGGACGTATATAGGCTGATGACAATTCCAACGCCAGTACCACTGAGTTTCAATAAACTTAAGTACAGTTCATTGTGAATATCACCGGTCTCACGCTGTGCCCGGTGCATGGCACAGGCTCGCCACCTGTTACATGGGGACTTAACATATCTGGCTAAATGTAAGCGTTTACACATCTGCCTCGCCGGCGTGATGATATGTATGTATTGTGAGATGTTATTATTAAGGAACAAAATCCAGCTGAAAGTGATAAAAAAATCTATTTGGCTGTTCTACACAGATCTATCTAGACAGATCACAGACTTTCAGGGTAAACTGTGAAAACACCAAACGCAAGGTACCCAGCCACAACAACCTTCTGCGCAAATTAGTGTGTTCAAAGTGGGAGGGCTTCCACCGGTCCAAATGCTATATCCGCTAGCAGGAATAGCCCCGCCGGGGATCCGTAGAAGCGTCATGATTGCCACTGACAGTGCCATTTCTGTGGCAGAGTTTTGGGCAGACACGGTTTAGGTTCCATAGACACGAAAAAAAGAAGAAGATTAAAAAAAATCCACTAATTAATTGGTTTTGCTATTGCAAGTTTCTACTCACTATCCTGGATTGGGCCAGCATGGTGGTATTGCAGCCCATAATTTTCATGTGTTTGTTCACGTAGGAAGGCATGTACCCAGTAGTGAGACGTCTAATAGCCTGGTGACTTATCTATTTGTTAAGAAAACATGCTGTTTTATCCGCTATTTCCATTTTCAAAACTGGTACCCGTTAAGTTCTATGAGCAACGGCAAACGGCAAGTACCTTAATCTAGAATATCCTTGAATTAGCAAAAATGATGAGTCAGCGTTCTCTAAAACATTTCAACCAACTTCTCCACAAACATTCTCTGCCAAATGAATCGTAAAAACTAGCCTCAGAAGATTGATTACAAAAAGACAGGGTTCAGCACTTCCAATTAAACTTAATGTCCCGGGAAAGTTTAGTTAATGAATTTCGGAGCTCATTAACACGTGACACCGTACTTAGGAGTTTTGATTTTAGGCTTAACTTTTTAATTACAAGATGACGCTGATGTATTTCGAAATCAATCCTTTCGTGTAGCAGATTGTTTTGATTATACTCGGTAGTGTATTCAAATATAGGTCAAAGGGAGTAAAGAGCAAAATGCTTTGGTTGGGTTTTAGAATTGACTTCAAAGTAAAATTTTGTAGTAGATTATTTTGTATTTCGACGGATTATTATGTTTTTATATTGTTTTTTGTGTTGATTTGTTTCGGTCAATTATTCATAAAGCTTCATTTGCTTATCGCAATAATAGCAAATACTTGTGCATACCGGAGAATGTAAAAGGCAATCTATTTTATTTATTTTATTTTATTAGTAATACTGAATATAGTTATTAAAAAAAAAATATCACAAATCAGCAAAGATTCCACTGATAAATAAAACAGAATTGGAAAACACATTTTGAAATGAAATCTTAAAAAAGTCAAACAAAATAATGAAATTAAAAATAAATTCACATTAAATAGGATTTAATATAAAATAAATTCCAACAATAAATGATAAAATGCGGCAATGTCAATCAAGATAAAACAAATCAAATCATTTACAAAACATAATAATGATAGCGAGTGAGGTGGACTGTATAAACTACTGATAGAAACACGAAATATAAAATAACTTGCTCTTTATTGGTAAAAAGGTACAGAAATACACGACTGTAACTCTCTTAAACTAAATAACTGACAGACAATTTTTCCAAAGAATGTGACGTTACATCGATTGATAAAAACATAGAGCGAAGCGGCCAGTTGCCAATATTCCTTATTTAAGGTGTTAAAAACAAAATCATTATTATGATACCTTTAATTTTTAGAACGAAATTATGATTGATGGTTCTATTGTTTCATAACCAAAGCTTAAACAAGCTCGGATTGAGACTTGATTGTTGTAATCTCGGAATAGATGGATGAGATAGAGTTGAATGCAGCATTATTGTTAAAATAACAATCCTTTTGAAATTTACAACAGGGTATTAGGAGAATTTGGCTCTCAGAGGTTGATTGTATTAGCATTCATCGACTTAACTCGACTAGGAATAATTTAAGCACGTTCACGATTTTGTCTAATCCAGCTTTCTAACTGAATTCGGTCTAACGATTGGATGTGATTAAGGTAGGCTAATGTTAATGCTCAATGGTAGGGTAATGTATTCACGGTTTCATTGAAATTATTCGAATATTATCGAAATATTCGTCACCATCCTCCCACTCTTGGGCACAGACCTTCATACGTGGAGACATACATGACGAGTATGTAATATAACACCTTCAGACCTGGCCGTATGTGAATTGGTGGGTAGAAAGGTTTTATTGGTGACCGGGACCACCACGCCAAACACTGAACCAACAAGTTGCTCTCTATATATATTTATATATTTTATTGTAAATACATTGTATATTTTGAGTTATTTTTAATAAAAACAATCTCCCTGCCTATCTCATTCACTCTGTATATGAGGATGACTAGTAACTAGCCTCCTTTTCGCTTCAAATCCAATTGTTGACATCAACAAAGTTTCTAACCAGTTGTTATCCAAGGACTTATTACCTAACTAGTGAGTTCTAGCACAAGAACTAGACCTTACTAACAAAATAATGTAATTTATCAAACAACGGAAACAAACAATCCGGCTAATCCAAAAGATACCTAATTGAACTTAGCGCTTGATTAACTAGAGCTACTAGTGAAATAGCAGGTTGAAAAAACGAACAACTAACTAACCAAGTAACGTAAATTTATTTTGGCTCTAATCTAAAGTTTAAATTGCAGCGGGCATGCGAGTTATTAAGCTAGGAATCCACTAAGGAAGCCAAATTTGGTTTTGGTCGGAAGCCAAAAACTTGAATTATGATGTGCCTGTTCTATTTGCTAATTAATGATGTGATTTGTAACACCTACATTTCACATCAATCAGTGCGTCCTACCCGTTATGACATACGGAGCCGAAACGTGGACACTGACGGTACGGCTGGTCCACAAGCTTAAAGTCGCTCAGCGAGCTATGGAAAGGGCTATGCTCGGAGTTTCTCTTAGGGATAAAATCAGAAATGAGGTGATCCGACAGAGAACCAAAGTTGTCGACATAGCCTACCGAATAAGCAAGCTGAAGTGGCAATGGGCTGGCCACATTAGCCGCAGAACCGACAACCGTTGGGGTAAACGAGTTCTGGAGTGGAGACCGCGCCTCGGCAAGCGTAGTGTAGGGCGCCCTCAGGCCAGGTGGAGTGACGATTTGCGCAAGGTGGCTGGCAGGAGCTGGATGCGAGAAGCCGAAAATAGATCGAAGTGGCGTGAATTTGGGGAGGCCTACGTCCAGCAGTGGACTGCCATAGGCTGACGACGACGATGACGACGACATTTCACATCATATGAAGGTCCATTTATTCAATGTCAAGCTGACACGACACATTTTGGTTTCATACGTCAATATTTTGTTAACCATTTGGTTAACTTGACTACGCATAAAAAACTGACCGTAAGCATACCTTTCGCTATTTCTGTCACTGCGTCTTTTTCTTCACATCTTTACCTTAGTTACATACAATCATGAATATTATCCTTTAAGGGTTAGTCAGAGACTAGGCAAAAGCAGTCCACTTCCATAGTCCGCGCTTCACTAAGCAGTGACTGCAAATGTGCTCAGCGTGACAAGTAGAGACCGCTCGCCCCATATAATTGGATGGTTGTGCAGTTCTAAGTCCATTAGTCCTTTTACGACACCCAAGGGAGGAATGGGTTGGTTGTAATTTTTTAATGAGCCGCTACCACACGTATCTTAGTTCACTATTATAAATCGACAAAATGGTAAGTAAACGCCATAAATAATTAAAAAAAAACCGTTACTCCGCACTTGGACACTTACCTTTACAGGAAACTCAAATGGTTGGGGTAAGTTGTGAATATTTGAACAGACACTTCTACAAATTTTAGCTGCGAAGTTGTAATTTAATGGATTAATTTTTAGTAGAAATTAGATAGTCGTAACAAGGTGAATGTTGTGGGTAGTTGTAATATGGTGAAAGTTGTGGGTAGTTGTCCGGCGGGATGGTAAGTTTAGGGTTCGTTAGGTTAATCAACGACTAAGTCTGGTAATTTAACATCTCAATAGTTAAAATTGTGTTTCTGTGAAATTATTCCCAGGATTGTTACCTAGAATATACGTTTCGGGTCTTGTATAACGTCTAATTGGGGCCAAAATTTTCCCTTTTGTCATCAAATAATAATATTGCAATCCGCCTGTGTCTTTCAAGGTGAAGGCAGGAGTATTCTTTATTTTCTTCCGCCTTGTTCCCAATTGTATTTGGGGTCGGGCAAATCTTTCTTTACCGCTCTTCGGGAGTATCGGTCGATGTGTTGATGATGTGTGTTTATATATTATGTGTTAACCGAGTCGAAATTTTTCGAAATCATTAGGATTAATTTCAAGCCACTTTTTCATTATACTGTCTAGTGAACAAGTTAGCCTTTTTATTATTTAACACATTTTTAAGGTTTAACTTTTTGATTTTTACACCTTGTAATTAAAAGGTAATTCATTAATGGGTGGTAACATTATTGTAATATTTAAGCTTCGTGCAGCAGAGTTAAAGTCTTGATGTATGAAATCGCTAACTGATTATTTTTAAGTTATTACCAAGGTATTTGAATAAACAAAATAGAAAACCAGTTAGGGAATGACCAATTTTATAAAGGGAAATCTAAAAATAAATCATTCGTAATTTTGCAATCATTCATTATTGAATCTAATCGCTTTGAGTGTCAAAGCAATAAAATTATAGCAAATTAGTTAATATAAATATTAATTAAACTTATTACCTTATTTTGTTAAGTGTGACTATTTTTTTTTAAACATTAAATACTTTAACGAAGCAATTAATTATCCTATTAAATTAATGGTGCAAATTAAAAAATTTTAAATCTGTTAATACTTGCATTGAAAAAAAAATATATATTTATTTCAATTATGATAAAACATTAAAGTTATTGCTCTGTTGAACATTACTACTTATTTAAAATAATTACTAATAAAATAATTAATAAAGCAGCGGTAGTCGAGTTGGGACGGACGGGGACACTACTCGTTCGAGAGGCCGCAGGAATCGTGGGTTCGATCCCACAGCCTGTACCAATGAGTTTGAATAAAATATGTACAGTTCATTGTGAATATCGCTTGCCTCGCATTATGCCCGCTGTATTGCGACAGTCTCGCCACCTGTTACACGGGGACCTAACAAATATGGGCAATGTGGGTGTTTAACACCTCTGCCTATCCGTTCGGGGAAAGAGGCGTGATGTTATGTTATGTTGTCATGTTATGTCATAATATGTCATGTCATGTCATGTTATGTCATGTCATGTCATGTCATGATATGTCATGTTATGCCATGTTATGTCATGCTATGTCATGTCATGTCATATTATGTCATGTCATGTTATGTTATAATAATTACGAATATACGAACACTATTTGTCGATCCCACTGCCGCCTCCACTACTGAGTTTGAACAAAACATAAGTATAGAAAGTCTCTGTGGCAAGTACCCTTTGGCTTTCGATCGAAAACAAAGCTACCATCGCCATGGTCACCAACGCTTCTCCGTGCTTTAGAACGCCCGTTGGTCCCCGCCGTTGGTTTCTACCCGCCAGCAGAGCCAGCATGGTGGTGATACGTCATACATACTCCTCATCTGTCTCTCCATGAGGAAGGTATGTGCCCAACAGTGGGACGTATATAAGCTGAGGACGGACGGACAGTTTGTTGTGAATATCACTTACCTCACACTGTACCCGGCGTACTGGAAGAGGCTCGCACTTTTAAATGCGGACTTAAACACAGCTGGAGAAATGTGGGTTTTAAACACATCTCTGGTGTAACTGTCTAGTGGTTCACACCACCGGGTGTTGACCGGAAGTTGCTCGGTTTGGTTGGTGGTAGGGCTTCTAAGTCCGCCGAGCTAGCTACCACCATCTTACCAAAATTTGGCGCCATAATAATGTTTTAAGCATTGTTGTGTTGCGGCAATCAGAGGCAAGTTAGCAAGTTCCTCAGTTGAAGATTACAGGTAAAGCTCGCTTCCACCTTCAGCCTTATCTTCACTTACCATCAGGTGAGATGAAGGCCGAGAGCTTACCTGTCATATGTGAAAAAAAACATCTGCTCACCTCTCACTTACAAAACAGGTCGAATTCAATCTAATACGACCTCCGACGGCACTAAAATGCAAATTAGTTTTGTCTCATAAACTTTAATAATATCTAGAAAACTTTGATGGTTAAACTTGACTGTGGAAAAGTGAGAGAATTAAAAATTGTTAAGACTTGTTAACTATAGTGGGAGTTGATATTCGACTTGTATTTTTCTTGGCAAAGTTACAGCTTTAACTGCTTCAATGTCTACAAAAAGTTGTAGAAGAATTTCTGTACAGTCTTGTGGTTTTGTTACAAATAAGAAGAACTGATACAATTTATAAAGGAACATTTAAGTTGGTTTTATAGAACCAAACTTAAATAATAATAAATATATGTTTTTACCCTTCTCTCATTTCATTTTTGTATTGTATTTATATTAGGATCGATGGGGCTGACATGTCACTAATGACAAAAGCCTCAAAATGTAAACCGAATAATAAAATAAAAAAAAATCTCGCTCATAAAGTGGCTCTAATTTCACCGCAATCATGCAAATAATGATACCTGTTCACACTGTGACTTTTTCATTACTATTATTCACTAGTGTGTTATAGATTTCTTTATATGGAATAAGTTGCTTTCGTCCACGTGGAACGGCGTCGAGCAGCAGGCTCACGAGCCGAGAGCCCGCCCGCTGCACTTTACACACTTGTACCATAATGTACTATTATTAATTTGATTTACAATAACAAAATAATTATGTAATTTAAAACACAGGCGGTGGCTTATTCACAACAGTGCACATAATTTTCAATTAAGATTTAGCTATGTTGTTTTATATGTTGTCAGTTTGTAATAATTGGAAAATAAACAGTTTTAATTTTTTCATATAGTCGAGACGACCACGAAAGATGTCGAAATGATTCCTATTAAACTCATAACAGTATTGATAACGCTTCTTAAACACTACAAGTGCAATGCTATAAAAATCCAAAAGATGATACAAATATACCTGTACATCGACTTTACAATAAACGTCAATGTGAAATTGTGCTTCAGCCAACAATGGATATAGATTAAGAGTTTGAGAGCGATTGCGACGGCCGTGGTTACAAAGTAGAATCCCGCTTTACAATCGAGACGTTTTGTCAAGATTAATGTAGTCTTAAATAAATTTAGACTTCGTTTTCCTCTATTGTGTTCGGAAAGAGTTTTATGGAACAGGAAGATCATTAATTTGTATTGAAACCAGGTTTCTCTTGACAAATCGACAAGATTACTGATAAGAATGTCTTTCAGCATGGCTTAGTCATCAATTTGTCATTGCCTTGATTTTCACCATGTTGCTGTATTTTATTCACATTCTTAACGCAACTAAATAAGTTGAATTTTTTACAATGGAAACTTACACTAAAAAATCAACTAAAAAAAATTGTACTGTACAATTTTTTTTAAGGAGACAGAAGATGAGATAGAAGGAGAAGAAGTGAAAGAAAAGATTTTTACATCAGTCGCTGATGAGGTGTGAAGATAAATTGTGAAACCAATTTTTTGTTTGTTTTATAATCTATTTATTTAAATTGGCCATAAGGCGAAAAAAATCTGTTATACAAGCAACTGCGTAAAGATTTCACCTTTTATCCTTCAATTACAAAAGACTGAAAACATTCGTGAAATTAAAGAAAATAATATATTAAGATGAAGCAAATAAATCAACGAACCCATCCATCCGTGCGCCCAATCTGTCATCCATCGGATAATTGACATAATATCCAATCAAAATTCAATCGTCATCCAACCCAATACGTTTGCCAATTCGTTGAAATTCTTTTCAAAATACACAAATTTCCAGGCTAATTTTGTCGACGCCGAAACTTTTCGTGATCATAATGAAATTGTGAGTCTGAGTGACAGGTTGACAAATGATATAATTTGAACTGTATCTGATCGATTGGCCTTCATACCCCGATTTTGTTGATGAATCGGGAATCGAGAGCGCTGTAAATCATCCTTGAGAAAGGTTCTGGGCGTAGAACGGTGTAATGATCCGAACATTCTCCAAGTTTAATTATGCTGTGTTCCAATTTGCTACGACATAAGCTACGACGATTTTAGCTACAAAATACCGTAGCAGTTTGCTACGTTCGTAAACCTAGTACCCTAGGTTCTCGTAGCAATGTCGGATCGTAGCAAAGAACACCGTAGTATGTATAGAAATACAACTTTTTTTAATTTTTTGTTTCTCTATCTGTTCGTCTGTAAGCCTGTTTGTACGGGCTAATCTCTGAAATGGCTGGACCGATTTCAATGAAATTTTGCATGGTGATACCTTATGTCCCTGGTCAACATCTGAGATACTTTTTATTCCGGAAAATTAAAGGTTCCCGTGAGAAAACCAGTAACCCCGGATGAAGTCGCCGTCAATGATGAGGATGAAGTTTTCTTCATTATTTATTAGTCAAAATTTTGCATACCATGCACTCGTTTAAACTTTGTTGATTTAAATTTAGGCAGTAATATTTTGTACGTACATCTTGTACATGACTTTCGTTTACCTTCCTTTCTTGTACCTTCTGGCATATATCGTCCTGAGTCTATAAACGTCCCATTTTTGGGCACAGGCCTTTCTAATAGAGAAGCACTTGAAGAATGCGGGTTTGCGGGTACAAATGGTTGCAATTGCGACCGGGGCCAACGGCTTGCCTTCCGAAGTACGGAGGAGTTCGAGACCACAAAGTTTCGGTTACCCATCCGTCAGGCCTTGGAGGAAGGTAGCTTTATTTTCACTATCGAAAACAAAGCTACCTTCGTCCTACCTACTTCCTTATCCCCCTCGTTTTCGTGTATATGTATAAAAAGCCGACATTAATGAAAAACTACAACAAAAGCAAAAGGTATCTCACCTGAAAACTGAGAGACTGCGCGCAATGTTTATAGCACCCTTAAAGGGCTTTCGCTGTTCCACGGATCTGTAAAAAAGAGATATTATTTCAATGAAATGGATCTTAGACTCTTCCATGAATATTGTTCTGCGAAATTTTGGCAGAAACATTATTATTTAGACGTTAATTGTTTCATAATATTAAATATTATGTCAGTCGACTTCACGACTTATTACCTCATTTGGCGTTTACGGGAATATTAGAGGAATAAAGAGATCCTGACAATTTCTTCTAATTACATTCTAATTACAAGAATATGGAAAGAAGATATAAAAGTCATGTTAGAAATTTAAGCATAATTATAATTTCCATTAACTCATTTATAATTATTAATAATAAAACATTGTAAAAATCTTCACTTTGTTACTTGCATAAAGTAACTCAATTTCTACGGAAGACGTGATATCTGATACTTTCCGTTAAGGCCGCTTTTTACGTTTCCCGTAGAAATTGAGCTTCTTTCTTTAAGAAGCTCAGTTATTATTTCTATGCAACTATAGAAGTTACGTTTTTTACAATGATAACGCAGTGTGGTAACGGCTCATTTAAAGAATATTACCAACCCATCTATTCCCTTGGGTGTCTTAAAGGCGACTAATGAATTAGAACTGCAGAACATCTAATAGCTTATAGCGGCGACGGGCTCGCCACCTATCCCGCTGAGTCTGCACTCAGCAGGTGCTGTCACTGCTTGGTAAGACGCGGACTGAGGCAGTGGACTGCTTTTGCGGTGCTTTTGCCTAGTCTCTGACTAACCCTTAGGGAATTAGTTCCCAAAGTGGTCCAGGTGGACCCCTAGGGGTCAGCGGGAGACTTGATGGGGTCTTGATGTCTTCACATTTTTTGGGAATATGGTAGAAACGTAGCTACAGGGGCTCAACCTAAATATAAGTCTGTTAAGCTCTGCTTAGGTGATAATAGTCGTGATTGTATGAATATTTAGGGAAGTTGTGGTAAGATTTTCACTAGAATTTAGAAGGTATGCAGGAAATTATAAAAACCAAACTAAATGTAGTAGAATATTCACGGGCGACAAACGTGTTGTTCGCGTGGTGTCGGGTTTCGCACTGCTCACCTGCGGACGCCGTGCGTTCTTAATAATATGTTATCGTAAACAAAATTCCCTTAGACAATAGCACTTTGTCAGGGAACTTTATTAGAGAAAATATCGTGGACCGATTATTGCGTTGTTGTATTTTAAAATTAATTAAAAACTTAAATAGGGTAAGAGTTTATTCACTAATAGTAGGTATTTATCATTGTTTGGAGCCTAAAAGAAGTCTTTAATAACTCAGACGTATAACAAATGGCCTCTCGCATCTCTGCTTGCAATTGTATCCAGTATACAATAAGTCTTTAAATATCGTTTTCTTAAGTTGCCAAGAAGCAGTCGCGCAGAATAGTTTTTCTCTTATTATAAACCGCTTTTTTGTTCTTTTCTTTTGTGATTGATTTGCGAACTTACTTTTTGTTATGCATTACTTTTTAATCTAGGTTACGTCACATTTTTTCCTGTGTTAAAGTAAAATGATACTAAATTGTTAGGAACATTACATCGATAATAAATGACAGGTTAGCTTTTTGATCCGTGGTCAGGTTGACCAGTAGGTTAATATATGGATCAATGGCGAAAACGTGTCGTGATATGACATTTTGTCCAATAGTCGAATATTGAAATAAAACTAAAGTTAATTAATCATAGACAATTTAACCACAACACTGACGCTGGCTTATGTAGCTGACTGACCCGAGTATTAAGCGTAACTAACGGACAGATAAACAAACAATGTATTTAACCCAAACAATGGCCTGTTGCAATAAGAATAAACAAGTTTACGTAAACAATGAATCATGGAATGCATACAGAATTACAAAACTGATGCGATATTAACAAAAAACATCGTTTTAGCTGTTAATTTTGGTTAAACATCACTAATTTCACTGTAAACATTGGGAGTTAGTGTTGAGTTTGCCTTTGATAATTTTTTGGAGTTAACTGTACGGATCTTTTCTTTCAAACGAAAAGCGTTTTTTAGGTGACTACGTCTTAATATTTTTCATTAATATCAGGTTTTATATTTTAGATAGCGTTCTAAATATGTGTATTATTTATCTAGTTATGGTTGGTTATGGTTTTATGTTTAAAAAAATGTATGTCTACCGTACTTACAAGCGGTGACCCTAAAAATACAATCATATGTTTCATTTCTTTTGAAGAAATGTGGGCTAGTGTGTTTGTGGTGCCACTGTCGGTGTCTGGTCAAACTCATGCTTGTCTGATTTGTAGAAATAGCATTTTTCATTGGGACTGTATGGTACGGTAAGTGGTGAAGATACCTATTGAATGTATGACCTGGTTTTGTAACTACTTTTCCAATTTTCTTCAATTAATCAACGAAACCTAAATTTTATTTTCTATATGTAATATTTTAGACTACCTATATTTCTAATGGAAAACGTGAAAAATTGCAGCATATATAGCCAGATATTTATTTATTGTACGTTGTAGTTTATGACATTAAAAAAAAAAACAAAAATGTTGATCAAAATGAAGAAAAGGGAGGATAGAAACTTGCAGAGTTTCTTGCCCGTTCTTCTCAGAACAAGGCCTCCTGGTAGTTTTGTGAACGGATGGCGTAGTTTATAGCTTAAAAGAAATTTTGAAAAATGCTTTTGACGTTTATAAGTATGTGCTAAGACGCATCTGAATTAACGATAATGAATTTTGTGTCATAACTCTATTGTGCTGGTTAATTCGTGAGTAAAAATGGTTGTATTAATAACCAACAGCCAACAGCTTATCGTGGCTTTCTGAGCTCGGAAGAACTTGATCTCACATTTAGTTCCTTTCTTTTCACTATCGAAACCAAGCTGTACAAGTCACTATGTTACCGAAATTCTCCGTGCGTTGAAATTATTCTTATCTAAGATGTTGATCATCATGGTATTAGCATGCAAAATTTCATTGAAATCGGTCCAGCCATTTCGGAGATTAGCTCGTTCAAACAAACATACAGACAAAGAAAAAAAAACATTTTTTGTTATTTTCCCTCTTTTTACATCCCCGTGACTTGGTTTTAAGCATTTTTTCTATGTACAGACATTCGACCTCTACAGTTTTATTTTATGTTTATAGATATAGATTGCCAAAAAATAATTTAACGCAAACTATGCAGCAAGCACTTAGTTATTTATTACTTTAGCATTTCAATAAATATTAATGAATCGTACTTCAAAAACGACTGTGTGTCAGCAAAAACCTTCCAGCGAATGCAACAAAAGACTCCAAGTAGCTGAACTTCGAATCGTTCCAAGGATGTAGGTAAATACAACACTGAGCGTCTGAAAGTGTGTCGACTCTATTTCTATAGATATACAGGGTATTTAGCAGTAAATTATTTGAATTGTGTTTGCTGGGTTGTAAAACGTTAAGTCACTAAAATGATACTTGAAATTATATTTGCTTAAATCTTTTTTCTGTGTGGTTCATTCTATTGTTAATATATTGTGTACGATTATAACTATAGCAAAGTGCTTTTTTACCACCTAAAGGTAAACTGTATGTGAGTCTAACAATTGCACGGAGCCTTTTCATACCTTTTTGTACAAATAGGAACCAATGTTGTCCATCAGAGGAAATCGGCCAGTAGGGAATATGCTCTGCAAAATTTAGAACCAAAATTAGTCCTTGAGCCGAATCTTACAAGGGGAGTCACAACACAACATCACAATCCTCTCAGACAGCAGGTCGGTCTTGCAGACTCTCTGCAGCAAGGTGCCAGTCTCCAGCCTCTTTAAGGAAGGCCATGACATTCTTAACAAGGTAGGAGACAATAACGATTTAAATCTTGCATGGATCAAGGGCCACAGTGGGGATAGAGGTAATGATGCGGCAGACGAGCTAGCACGAAGGGGCTCGGCGATGACAACCATGGGTCCGGAACCGATCATACCCATTCCCATGAGTTGGTTGGTTGGTTTTATAAGACACAAATGCTTGAAAAATATATGAAATATGCCATACGTGCCTGTAAACTTTGAAGGATGGGAATATTACCTTAAATATTACCTACAGCATTTAAGTTCACATGTCACGTCTGGTAAGCCGACGATGGCTGTAAGCTTCGTCATTTCACGTCTATTAAAAAAACATCTCACATTAACGTGACACTTTGACGTTAAGTAAACCTGAAATTACTTTAGAATTAACTGTGACGCGAGGATTTGTTCATGTTGACTTTAATGAAAAAAGAAAAGGTATTTCTTGATTTTGAGACATTTTCTCATCGATTATCCATTTTTTTACAAATTTAAACTTACTGTTTTTTTAAATATCGAAGTTCTTCTTCTATTTAGGGTGGTTAATTATACCCGCCTAAATAAAAACACAAACACACAGATAACAAAATAACATATCATCGCGCCTCTTTCCCCGAAGGTGTAGGCTGAGATGTTAAACACCCAAATTTCGCCAGATATAATAAATAATAAAAAAATATCCTCAGACATTCACACCTATCAACTAGTCCCACTTTAAGCAACTAAGGCCCGAGTTCACCAATAATTGTTTAACCAACGTTTTAGTGATCAGCCGTTCAATTCCTAAACATCGTTTAAACAACTATTCAATTTTTTACTGTTCACCGCAAACATTTTTACCATGGTTACGAAATCGGCTGTTTAACGATGGTTTAGAATGAATGAACGAATGTTATAAGGATACTTATTTTCGAAGCAGCTCTGTCATATTAAACGGACGCAATATACGTCGACATCTAAATTTGGTATCATAACGTAAAATTCTTCCAATTTGTAAAGTGCAATGACGTGATAAGAACGTTTTACTACGACGTTGTTCTAATTTTGGTCGAATAACACCTTTCGTAACTAACGGTAACTGTCAAATTGTCAATGTCAAAAAGAAATTCATGTTGATTTGTTTACTTATATAAAATCACGACTATTATCAAGGACCGCAAAAGGATTTCATTGCCATAATCCGCGCTAAAACAAGCAGTACTGCAACACACACAACACGTTTATTTCGGCGTGAGTTTTGATTACATGACCTAAATCAATGTCCAAGGGAAAGTGTGATTCGATCGTGGGTCAGAAAGTTTGAAGCAATTGGTTCCGTTCTCAAGAAGCCTCCGAGACGCCCAAGATCAGCATAAACGGAAGACACAATTTAATGCCTCTTTGGCGGTCGTAAACGAAATGTTTGCTGGGAAAGTGAAATCGCGCCGAGGTGACATTGCATGGCCGCCTAGAAGTTCGGATCTAACGCCACCGAACTTTTTTATGTGGGGATACCTGAAAAGTAGGGTCTACTCCAATAACCCAGCCACGATTCACCAGTTGAAGACGAATATCCGAGAAGAAATGGCAGTATTCCCCGCGCAATGTGCCAGCTAGTTCCTACTAATTTGAGGTTCAGATTCGAGGAATGTTTGCAGCGCGATGGTGCACATACAGATGATGTTATTTTTAAGAAATTAATTTCCCAGATGTCAATTTTTATTGAAATAAAAAGTTGTATTTGAATTGTATTTAGTTTTTTTATTATTATTTTTTCAAATTCGCAAATCTTTCTGGTCCACTCTGTATTTCTTTCCAAATATTCAAGATTTTCAAGAAGTCCCAGGTAGTGGTCGTGATAATTATCTACCATTTATCATTTATTACTAAAACAACCTATTAATCGAAAATAACCATAAATTTTCGTAACACTTTTGATGTCAATATGTAGTAAATGTAAGTAAAACGGAGGTTAAACGTTGCTGTCAGGCTCGGTTAAGTTGATCGGTTGGTTAAGAGCTGTAATCGATGGTTAACGTGTGGTGAACACAAAAACTAATTTAAACAGCTGTTTATCTTATAATCAGTCGTTTAAAATGTTGGTGAACTCGGGCCTAAATGCTGGTTGTGTTACGGATACTTGATGACGGACAAATATATTTAATAGATAAATACACACATAATTATTCAGAATATATGTAATATTATACATATATTCTACTCTAATCTAGTCTTGGATGTTTATATATATTTATATTTATTCAGGATATTTATATGTATTTTTCTATTAAATATATTTATCCGTCATCAAGTATCCGCAAAATTATTCTAGTGTCCTTAACACAAGCAGCATTAGTTGCTTAAGATGGGGCTAGTAGGTAGATAGGTGAGAATGTTTGAAGATATTTATATTTATTTATATACTACTCATATATATCTTGGAAGTGTTTAGTGCCATATGATTGATGATATGACAGGCTCTATGGAGCTACTTTGATATCGTAATAAATTTATCTGCAAAATAAACATCATCTCAACGTCATAAAAACCACTTTGACGATTATTTCAATAGTTTTCTAGGTTGTTCATCAATACAGACAGGTAAGGCAAAACCTTACTGATTTTAATGACTTCAAATCCACATTGGAAAAATTATACTCCTTAACTCTATTGCACCATATACAAACACCAACAATGCATTTAATCCCTACTAATGTTAAAACCTTCAAAAGAGCGTATTCCCACTTAAAAGGCCGGCAACGCACTCGTGAACCCAGTGGTGTTGCGAGTGTCCATGGGCGGCGGTAGTTGCTTAACATCAGATGACCCGTCAGCTCGCTTGCAACCTATCCCATAAAAATAATGCGAAAGTAGCTCCATCCGTCTAACTGTCTCGCTTTCACGTCAAAACTACTGAACCAATTTAACGGAAATTATAACATAGATAGTCTAGAGCCTGAGAAAGCAGTGGCGGAGCGTCCGTACAACCCGATTCCTAACAGCCGTACCAAACGAGCGAGCATAAAAAAATGCCTAACTAAAAACAAATTTGTCTTGTTTCATTACTATAATGCAGGTACAATACCATTTTATAAACAAATATAAAATCATATAACAGTAAAACACGCGCGCGAAACAATACGCAACATAGGTACATACAAAGAACTAGCGAAGTTCCAATCACTCACACATCATCGCTCCCGCTCTCTAGATTCCTTCAATTAACTCGTAAAATCTCGAGTTATAGACGCCTGCGATACAACACGCACACAGACAAGCGTTCTCTTGTCACGTCTGTGTAGGTCTCTCATATGCGCACGCAACAGAGAAATAGTACCTAAAGATTGCCTAACATGCCGGCTTTTTGCGGCCTACGAGCCTATCCATCGATACACTACGACACACGCACACATTAGTCATAAACTCTCACGTACGTTTCGCGGAAAGCCAAAAGTAAAGTTCAGCCAAAAGTAAATATTTTAGATCTTATTACAATAGCCATAAGGGCGGAATTTCTTTCGGGAAACGCACGCAATATCGCGCGCCGTGCGGGGCTCTGTAAGCTGCCACGGGCCGGCTTGTATCGTCCTTCTCTTACTAACGCAGCCAGCTTTTGTATAATGCATCCCTTTCTTTCTAGCTGCTCGGAAATTGCGGTTTATGCCGATCCCGAGCCGAGTTGTAGTTATTTCTCTGTCTTGCATAACCGGTGTTTGAATATTGACAGTTCATTCAAATATTTTAGTTTATTCTGTTTCGTAAACTTAACGTTATTAATTAGTTTTATTGTATTTTTAATAGTAATTCAGTGAAATAGTAAAATTTAACTGACATGTGTGTTGTAGTTTTACACCTTGTATTGTGATATTGTGAATTGTGTCGCTCCGCAGGGATTTAATTGGTAGGTTTTAGTTTTTAATTAATTTTGGTTTATTCTCTCTCGGCACAATAATGGCCTCTGTGATGCACATAGATTGTTGTCTTACCGATTTCTTGCTAAGTGAAGGACAGCAGTTTTCAAAGTTGTCCTTTGAAAATAAAAAATATGTCATACAGTTAGGTCGAGCTCGTCCAAGCATGTCAATAGATTACAAGCGTAGAGACGGATTTTTCAAGCATTTCCACAGTTCTCTTTATGATAAATTGGCTTAGAGGCAGTTGTTTATTAAAAAAATGTTTTGTGTTCCGTGTCTTTTGTTTTTGATTCAAGCAACGTTTGGAATCGAAGGGATTTTTTGATGTTAATAATTTATCAAACTCTGCTAAAAAACATGTTCAAAGTGAGAAACATATACGTAGTGGTTTAGCGTTGCATGAATTTGGAAATAGTATAATAGCCGCAAAGTCGAACGTAATCGAAATCTGTTAATAACGCTTCGATACAGTTGTTCTTTTAGGTAAATAAGATTAGCGTTTCGCGGACTCGACGAAAGTGTAAATTGGGATAATCGTGGTATTGTTAAAGTATTGTAAATGGTATTTGTTTTCTTTGTTTATCGCACACTGTAGACCCGTTCACACACACAAACAAATTACCCATTTTTTCTGGGTCCTAATTTTTACTGTGGCTTGCCTAACTTTTTTTTTCACGCCACGCCACTGTGAGAAAGCATATAGGGAACGGGCGCCATGCGGGTAAATGTTAAAAAAATTAATTACCGCCTCCCAGAAAAATGTGGGACAAATTTATGCAACTATGAACTTTGCTGCTATTATTAGAGTAGGCGTAAAATTTCAATTCCACCAATTGAGGCTACTGTTCCAATTTGAAAAAGTCTTTCAGTGTTGAATAGCTTTATTAAGATAGGCTACATACCATCACACTATCTCATAGCTTAACGTGCCTTCCGAAACACAGAGGAGTTCAAGATCACAAACTTTTTTGGTCACCCATCCAAGGCCTGACCATTGCGAAGTTAGCTTTGTTTAAGATAAAGAATGTCAAAGCGTAACATTACGCCACCGAGCTCCTCAATAATCCAAAATTTTGTATCTGGAGTAAACTATGGTGGGCCCTCTTTTTGATTGTATCCAAAATGTACTCAGGGTGGTGATATTCAATATCATCGCTTTATTGTTCATACTAAACTAAGGCCCGATTTTTCAATCCTCAGATAAAACTATCTGTCAGTCAAATGTTAGCTCTGTCCCTTTTCTTTATATGACTTTAGAAAGTGACAGTGATAGTTTTTAATGGCGGATAATTTTATCTGAGGATTGAAAAATCGGGCCTTAGACGAATATTATGCACGTGCTCGGCGGCACGCATGGAAATTTTTTCTCTTAACTTTTTCCGATAGTCTTTTCTTCTGGCCCAGCGGCCCGTGCGCCTGGTGAGCAAGGAGCTTAGTAGCCCCGAAGCCGCTTCATATTGGGGGTGCCTGCTGTCAATTCAAGAGTTAAGTAGGTAGTCCTATTCAGCTTTTTGGCATCATGTCAATAAAGAAATTACATTTAAAAATGACGAGAGAAGTATAATAATAGCTTTTTATTGTAACTTTTTACTCTCAATTTTCTTAAATCTGTTTACATTGATAATATATTGAACAAAGCTGAATTTTAAGTTCTCAATTATAATAACATGAAGATGAATGTCTGTAAAGTCCGCATGGAATCAAATTTATCAAACCATATAATTGTGGTCAACATCAATAAAGACGTGTTCGAACGCGGTCTCTCGTATTGAATTATTAATAACATAGCCCCATACAACGATAAAACTAATTGTGAGCGTACCTTTCCCATAGGAACACCCAAATGGTTGGATAGTTTACTCGTTTCAATTCCCTTTAAGGGAATACCTGGTTAGTTAGCTTAAGAGGTTACCAATAGCATAATTGAATTTACTGTTACTCGGGCAAAATTAAATGTTAAAGCAACTATAAATTGATTAGACTTAATAGGTAATATCGGTTTTGTTATTTTGGATTAATTACCATTTAACTTATTTGCGCTAAAGAATTAGGAAGGTTTTTGTGTAATAGGATTAGCGTCTTTCCACACAGACCGGCATAGAGGAGATTATTTTTAAAATAAATAAAGCTTTAAGTTATTGCAATAAGGTAAGGTTTTACGTTTTACTTCCTTTGTTACTGGCAATGCTGAAACAAAAGTAAAATTAAAATTAAGCCTTATTACAATGATTTAAAGCTCTGTTTTCAATGTGATAAAAAATGCTCTCCTCCGAGCCGGTCTATAACATACGATTCTGAGCCTTAAAAAGAATATTTTCATTAATATTTGCTTTACTGTCGTATATTTTTGTCCACAGATAGCCTTTACTGTTGGAACGGTTTCGATAGCAATCAGGAGGAACGGAATAATTTATATGCGTTTTGGAGCACGAAGGAACGCTCGTCGATGACGTTTTGATCAGCCACCAATGTATGACCATGTCGAATGTTGTTCGTTTTTGTGTCAGTTATTCAGAGGAAACTGCGATCTATTATTAACATTCGCTCACATTGAATCCTTTAGTTTCTTTGACGCGGTTTTAAAGACACTACAAATTTAACAAAAATTTATTTATACTATTAAATAATTTTTAAATGACATGGAATTATAAAATGGATAATAATATTATGTTGTTTTAAGTATAATATTAATTTCCTAATAGTGGAATGCATGTATATTTTATTAATAATACTTGACGTAAAGAGAATATTGTATTTAATCAACTTTTATACATCTGTATGCCTATGAGGTGAAATATAGTGATATCTATTATAATTAACATACTGCTAGGTGCAGTTATGACAAATAAATGATTATTATTGATATTATTATTACTATAAAGTCAAATTCAGCGGTTCTTCAAAAGGAACTAAAAAATACACAAATAGTTCAACTTTAATCTCACTGAGTGTAAATTCTCGGTTTAGCCAGCCGGGCCTACCGTTAATCTGAACTGGATTTAACTACAGCCTTACTACAGCGTGCAATTAATCGTGGCATCGTAGTGTAAATCTGGTACGGCGTCGCACTAATTCTGCGTGGCCACTCTCAGCTGTTACAGTGGCATGCTCGCTTCGATACGCTCGCTACGCTTGTTAATTACTCTACCGTCGCTTAATATTGTTGCTTTTGGTTGCTCAAATTCTGTTTTTAACTAACAAAATATTACTTCTGATAATAATATTAGGTCCTTACCTATGAAATTGGTGTTCTGTATGGAGATTTTTGGGAATTCTGCATTTTCCATACTAATTTTTTTTCAGTTTTCTTCACAACGACAAATCTAAAGATAATAATATTTGGCATCTATCATTAGACAAGCTTTAGTAATATTTGTAATATCACACTTCATAAAAATTATTTATCGTTTTTAAGTGAATGCAAATAAAATGATGTATTCGGGAGGCACTTAAAAAGAGTTGTCTCCGTGTCCAATTTTAATACAATTAATCTTACAACAAATTATCAAAACAAATCAAAAGAGCTCAAAAATGTAGTCTATTTTTAGACGAGGTTAAATATTTTTTAGGAATACTCTGAATATTAATAGTCACAGACAAAATACTAAGAGAGAAAAAAAACACCAATTTCATAGGTAAGGACCCAATGTAATATTACTTAACAATAATCACACGATTTTTCACTTTTGTGTGCTCCAAATTACCACTGACTTTTTGGTAGTCTTTTTATTTGAACATCCTGAGTGTCACTAACTATTTGACGCTGGCTGTACCTATGAAACCCAAAGACCCTTTCTCAAAAATAACTAAACAAAGAAAAAAGCGGAGTTTTTGGCGGCATTCAACTATGGCGGACGTGATTTTTATTTCGATGATTGTAATATTGTACGGAGTGGATACTGTTACGTAAAATCAGTGTAGTTTTGTGTAATAAGTGTCTGTGATGATGTGCAATGTGGAGGATTATCGAAATAAACGTCAAGTGGTGTGAAAAGTGATGAGTTCTTTATCGTGGTAATCCACCTCATACAAGTAGCACCACAGTGTCTGCCATCGATCGTTTGACGCCAAAATCTCCCAAGATGCATTGAAATGCATTACACTAGCATTTTAATGCAAACTGCTGAGGAAATAAAATACTGAAGAATTGGCTGTATGGGCTCCGTTCCCTTTGCCTTACCTACATGGGAGAATTTTACAAAACAAAGATAAAAGCTTCATTTCACGCCAATATCCGTTGAAGTAACACCTCTTTTAAAAAATTCCTCCACGATACGAAGGTCCATTTCCTATATAAATCTTTGTTAACACAACCCACATAGTGTGATAATGAGTATCACAGCATACCGTTAGTAATTAGCGACCCAGTTACGAAGACTGTCACAGAAACAAAAGCAAGAAAGGTTGGGTAGAAACTGAAGTATTTTTAGGATAACCTTTTTGGATGGCTCTCGAGATACGGCCCTTTATGAGACGGAAAATAAATTTAGACCATGGACGAAGAGCGTCTTTTAGTTTAAGCGGAGAGAATTTTGGTAAACGTTAAGCTGAGCAATGTCAATTGGGTACTTTAACAATTTGGTACAGAAACAAAAAAAATTGGCTATATGAATAAATAATTGTTATAAGTTTATTGCAATAAATAAATAAAAAGTTGTCAATTTATATGTTTGGTAAAATTTTACTTTTTACTTAAATCAATAATAATGACATTGTGAATTTTGTGTGGTGTCCTAGGCAGATAAATGATAAAACGCTTTGGTCTCTCATAACGTTTATTCAGTACTTTACATTATGATTTATATTTAAGTATTTATTCTCAATGGCGTTGTGCTTAGTACACTTTGGCTTTCGATGCCTAAAACAAAGCTAAGTACTGTCGGGATCGATTAATGAAATACGGAGAAATACGTGAGATTATTATATTTGAACGGAAAATAGTAAAATTTTTACATCACATCACAAGTTACATTTGACATCCCCCGAAACAAAAGCAAGCATGGCCTACTCGATTTACAATAATCTTTTTAATTTTAATATGGCCACCATGAAGGCCGAATCACTACAATACCTTCGCTATGGTTGGGCCATGGATGGCTGACCAAAACTTTGTGATCTCGAACTCCTTCGTGCCTCGGAAGGCACGTTTAAGCTACCCATCAATCCGCATTGGGCCATCGTTGGTGCCCAGCAGTGCGACGTATATAGGCTGAGGTCAATAAGTCTGACACTGGCACAGCCATTTTCCCAAATCGGTTTTCATTGCATTCCTCATAAATACTCGGCGATTTCGGGCACTTTTGACCTGGCCGTTCTCTAGAACGCCTTTAATTTGGTCGAGAAACGTTCGCCTAGTTCAGGCAGAACTAGTCCCGTATCACGTGACTTCATTAATATTAATAATTTAATAAAAATAACTTTGCTTTTAACCTGTAAATATAGTGTGTTTGTAACGTCGTTGAGTCATTGTATTTTCAAGCTATATTTAATGCCTTTTAAAACCGTGACTGTCATGACACTGTTTTCATAACAAATCACTCCGAGCTGGAGGTGAATGCAGTGACGTAATCCGAGGTCAGGGGGTCGTGTCGCGGTAATATTAGGTTAGGTCCTTATGAAATTGGCGTTTCGTATGGAGATTTTGGGGAACTCTGCATTTTCCATACAAATTTTTTTTCAGTTTTCTTCATAACGACAAATCCAAAGATAATAATATTTGGAATCTATCATTAGACAAGCTTTAGTAATATGTGTAATATCACACTTCATAATAATTATTTATCGTTTTTAAGTGAATGCAAATAATATGATGTATTCGGGAGGCACTTAAAAAGAGTTGTCTCCGTGTCCAATTTTAATACAATTAAACTTACAACAAATTATCAAAACAAATCAAAAGAGCTCAAAAATATAGTTATTTTTTTAGGTATACTCTGAATCTTAATAGTTACAGACAAAATACTAAGAGAAAAAAAAACACCAATTTCACAGGTAAGGACCCAATATAAACATCTATTCTTCCTATTTAACCTAATTGTTCTTTAGAGGAACAGTGTAATAGTGGAATAGTATTGTATTCCAATGTTTAGTGTGGCATCGAAGTTTAAAGAAAATTAAACGCGCTGACGACCTGGTCGAGTGGTCTGTACGCCGGTCTCAAGGCGTCGCCATCTCGAGAGGTTCTGGGTACGATCCCCAGTGGGAGACATGTTAGGGTGATGAATTTTTTGGCATTTGTTCTCCAGTCTTGGATGTTTATATATATTTATATAGTCAGGATATTAATATGCATTTATCTATTAAAAATATTTTTCCGTCATATAGTATCATGGGGCTAGTTGATAGGTTTGAATGTCTGAAGATATTTATTTATTTATTTTTATTTTTTCACTTTATTATTTGTTGGCAAATTGGGCTATAAATTCAGCATCATCACAACCTGTCTATTTCAATCTCGCAGCAGGCCAGATCTTCCAACAGAATTGTAATACATGAAGGGTATATGTTTTACAACCTTACGAATGTTTGTCCTGTCCTTAGCCTATATACATCCCACTGCTAGGCACCGGCCTTCCTCATGGAGAAACCCATGAGGAGTATGGGCCGTAACACCACCACGCTGGCCCAATGCTGGTTAGTGGGTAGAAACTGTCGCAATAGCGACCGGGACCAACGGCTTAGCGTGCCTTTCTATGTACGGAGGACCTCGAGATCACAAAGTTTTGGTCACCCATCCACGGCCTGACCATGGTTAAGGTAGCTTTGTTTTTTAATCGATAGCCAAAGCGTACTAGCCACTACGTGACCGAGATCCTCACGAATGTTTAGTTGGTAATAATTGAAGAGCTAGGATAGCTGGAGCTGTACACCACTGTGAATCCACGATGAATTTTCTTCTAAAAGATTCTCAAAATAATTTTTCGTAACTAGTGAACGAGCACATAACGAGATACAATAGAAACATCTATAGTTTGCGAACCCCAGTGTTCGCGGTGCCCTCCAAGTGGTTAACCGCC
Organism: Parapoynx stratiotata; assembly: GCA_910589355.1. Classification (NCBI taxonomy): domain Eukaryota; kingdom Metazoa; phylum Arthropoda; class Insecta; order Lepidoptera; family Crambidae; genus Parapoynx; species Parapoynx stratiotata. The sequence continues at coordinate 1,582,968 of OU342473.1, forward strand.
TCTCTGGTGTAGTGGTTGACTCCACGGGGTGTTGCTCAGGAGGTCTGAGTTTCGATTCCCTACGGGGGCTGGAGTTTTTGTGCTCGGTTTGGTTGGTGGTAGGGCTTCTAAGCCGGCCTAGTTAGCTACCACATTATCTTAATCTGCCGCCATAATAACAATGTTATAAAGTATTGTTGTGTTCCGGTAACTAGAGTTAAGATAACCTGTAATATGACCTCAGTTGTTGAGGAATTCAGGTCAAACTCGCTTCCAGACCTTCGCTCGCACCTTTAGACTTATCGTCACTTACCATCAGGTGAGATGAAGGCCAAGAGCTTGCTTGTCATATGTAAAAACAAGGTTGCAAATCGCAAATAAGCGTACTACCGTAGCATATAAACACTCGTAGCAATATTCTCGTAGCATTACTTCGGCACTAACCACGCGTTGCTTATCATAATATATAAATATCAAGAGGAAGAGTTATGTTGACAGGATAGGATTTGAACCCTGGGCCCCGATCGCGCTGAATAGGATTGAATTTACCACAACCAAAATTCGGTTGAAATCGTTATGGGTCATACACACTTCACTAGGCACACGAGAGAACACCAGCAGTACGAGAGTATGGAGACCTTACTCACTGCAGCGAGTAAACTCGCCAGAACTCACAGAAAGCTTTAGCTGCAAGACCTTACTGAGGTCTTACTGAGGCATACGACTTAAGTCGCCAGAACGCACAGTCAGAGTTAGCTTTAGGACCTCAGCAGTATACTGAGGTACTGGAGGGAGTAAAGTCGCCAGAACTCACAGAAAGCGTTAGCTGCAGGAGCTCACAAGCTTACAGAGATTCTGCAGCGAGTAAAGTCAACAGAACGCACAGACAGCGTAAGCTGCAGGACCTCAGTAGTATACAGAGATTCTGCAGCGAGTAGTCACCAGAACGCACAGACAGCGTTAGCTGCAGGACCTCAGTAGAGTACTGAGGTTCATCAGCGAGTAAAATCGCCAGAAGTTATAGAACGCATTATGTTAGTTGATTCGCTAAGATTTGGTTGCAAATATCACTTAACCTTGCTCTATCTATCTTTATTATCCAAAAAAGCTAATATACTTTTATTTTTCTCCTTCCCTGTTCCACATCTGTTTGAGGTTGGCACAACATAAGTGAAAATAATGCAGAAACAACGTATTTTAACAAGTCATCATAAACGTGTAGTTTCAACAGAATGTGCACCAGCTTGGTCCATACTTAACTCGTGCTTGCTATTAATGACGCACGAAAATTGCAGTTGTTACTCGTATTTATGTTAAGCTGTAACGTAATGGTAACTTGAACTTGTCTCTTTTAGAAGCTGTAGAGGTTAATTTCTGCTCGTAAAGATCTATGTATTCATTAGTACAAATATAATATTCATTTGACGATCTCCGTGATCAAGTAGGCACAAGTTTAAAGGCGACTTCATCTCAAGAAGTTCTACGTTCAACCTCAAACTTATGACCAAAGAGTGCATTATACTAAATTTAGTTGATTTCGAAATCAATCCTATCACCTCTACACCTGCTGAGAAAATCTCACATCTAAGCTATCTGATTGCAAATTGCGAGTGCCCTTCTATCATTCGAATTTATACTCTATCTCAAGGCACCAAGAGCTTAGCCAACCTCAGTTGTAAAATCAAGCCACTATATATACGTCGTTCTATTATTTTTACTCTCTATGGATATAGGGATAACCGAACTACTAAGACACGATTGTTCGCTAATAGTTCCATAAACCCTTGTATCTGGGAGCCACTTTATTGGCATCAGAAAATACATCTTGAAGTGTCTAATAGCATGTTTATGAGTTATATTGAATAATGGACGGGTTTATGGAGACTCCTTATAGCCTGAAACGTATTTCTTTTGTCATTTTCTGGTGATGTAACCATTTTTGCACGCTCATGACTTTTTATGATATTAACAACAGGACTCGTGAGCCGTGTGGTAGCGGCTCATTAAAATAATACTACCAACCTATCTCTTCTTTTAGATGTCGTTAAAAGCGACTAATGTACTTAGAACTGCACAACTATCCAATAGCTTATAGTGTCACCACTATCGGGCTCACCATCTTTCACGCTAAGCATATATGCAGTCACTGCTTAGTGAAGCGCGGACTATGGCAGTGGGCTGCTTTTGCGATGCTTTTGTATAGTCTATGACTAACCTTAGGGGATAATAATCGTGATTATATGTTATAATATGTAAGTAAGAACAAAAATTCGTTATACCTGTGTATTGCAATGTATCGATATTAGTATTTTGAGGCAAAGTTTACATAGCATAACAGATCATGACGCCTCTGTCTCCGGAGGGGTAGGCAGAGGTGTAATACCCAGATTTAGCCTTGGGAAAACCTTTATTTAAGCAAATTCAAAATGTTTGAGTTTCTGTGTAACAGGGGATTATTGAGAGATTATTGAGATGACTGTACAAGCAAATAATATTCATGATAAACTGCAGGAGTTACTAGCTTCCGCACAGAGTCTTGTCGCCTGAGTCTTGGACTCAGGCGACCAATAATAATTCTCTTTACGAATTTGACTTAGAAGCGGCTGTCAGTGATCTGTGCTTATACTAAAGCCGTAGTAAGTTATTGCACTGGGTTTTCTGTCAAGAATACACCTTCGTGCTAAATGAAAACGTCAAGACCGAAGTAGTTAAAAAACCAAATATATCAAGTAGTAAATAATGCCTTATGTTTATGTCTTTACCCTAATAAAAGGTAGCCAAGACAATTACTTGTAAAATCCGTGGCGACAGAACATTAAATTGGTTTTGACTATTTTGTTGATTGACCGTCGTATTCACCTTGGGGGGTTTCGTTTGTTTGGGCCGCTGTTGCCATGCAACGGTACAGGCGGTGAGCAATGGCATTGCCAGAATTATGAGCTTTCTTATATTGGAACAAAGTTGTTAGGAGTAGAACACTCAATGGTAATGGTGACAAGTTTAAGGTATACTGTTTCACTTTACTATTAGAAAACTAACTGCCGCTCTTAGAGACTTTCATTTATATTTAATGGTAACTTAACACAAAAATTAAACACTTATTTCAATGGGAGCGCATGTTTTCGCATAACGTCGATTGTCATAACATCGTTTGTCATACATCGAATGGCATAATCATCAAATAACATAACAATCATGTCACATATTCCTTCTTACTCATAACATTTAAGTGGCATAACTCTCTAAAGGCATATTATTATAAAGCATAACTATCGAAATTCCTAATTTCATTTAGCACAACATTAGGTAGTCCTAAAATGAATCGAATAATCACCCAGATTCGAAAGAACCAATCCCAAGGAAATGTGTTCTGATAAATATTAGGTTAAGGTTATTTTTTTTTTATGACCCCTAAAAACTATATTTGTGTCATCGAAATATATTTAGTAAACAATTTGGGGCAGAGAAAAATATTATGCGTTGTGATCATTATGCTTTTCATTAGTTGTGCGTTTCAAATTTATGCCTTTTAATACTTATGACAAACAATATTAGCCTATACAATATTAGGACTCTCAAAATTATGCGTCGCAATTTTATGCGTTTCAATATTATGGATCTTCATATTATGACAATAAACGTTATGCTTAAAATTACGGAGCCTATTTCAATATAAAGACGATTTTTGAATTCGATAATGAACATTAGGTAAAATGACGTATCTGAATGCGGCCGTAAGTTCTACAAGGCTAAGTTTAAAAAAAAAATACAAAATTTTGGTTCGTACGCTTTCGATTTGAAAACAAAACTGCCTTAGCCATGGTCAGGCCTTGGATGGGTGACCAAAACTTTGTGATCTCGAGCTCATCCGTGCTTCTGAAGTCACGTTTCATTTGGGGTAGGCGCTACGTGTCTTCCTCTCCCATTCTCCTCTTTCACGTGCACTCAATAGCTTAATATCAGAATTGTTTCTTTAAAATATTGGGTCCTTACCTATGATATTGGTGTTTTTATTCTGTCTTAGCAATTTGTCCGTAACTATTAAGTTTCAGATACATTCCTATAAAATAATTGCCTCTTCTAAAAATACACCATATATATTTGAGCTCGTATTATTTAATTTGATAATTTTTTGTAAGTTTAATTGTGTTAAAATTAGACACAAAGACAATTATTTTTAACTGCCTCCCGAATACATCATTTGATTTGCATTAACATAAAAATGATGAATAATTTTTATCAAGCGTGTTCACACACATATTCCTAAAGCTTGTCTTATGATACATGCCAAATATTATTATCTCTGGATTTGTCGTTGTGAAAAAAACTGATAAAATGTTAGTATGTAAAATGCAGACATCCCCAAAATCTCCATACAAAACACCAATTTCATAGGTAAGGACCTATTAGTTTAAGCGATGTCATTATGTAATCAAGAAACATGGGAACGTCTCTCCTTAAAAGGAGGACTGGAAACCTATTACGGTCAAATGTCTATCGCGTTTTTCAAAAGCTGGTTATCAACAGAGAAACGTGCGTTGCCTGTTAATAAGGTAAAACGTTACATGAGTACCGTCAGATATTATAGCTACCGACACTTAATGGCTAGGTTAATGATAAAGTTAAATTAAAGGAGTTTTTATATGAAACTCTATAAAAACTTAAAGATCATAACTAGGGAAGATGAAAGTGCCATTTGAAAGTACTAAGACCGTATTACGTCTCTGTTTTATATGAAAGTCTATAAAAACTATCAAGATTATAATTTAGCGTGAAGATTTGTTGTTTAACTGGATTTTACGTGATGTCACAGTAGGTCCATATAAATCTATTAAAAAAAATAATGGCTCTTTTTAACATCAATAAAAGTAGGAAGTTCTCAATTCGACTGTTTTTTTATGGTAAGTAATTAATTGGCCTGCCATTAAATTTTTTGATCGGCAACAAAAAGGTCAGCCGAAAAATCGCTTGGGCAGCAATTAAATATTTTGTAAGTAATATAATTATTTGGGTGACAAAATAAGTCTTGCTGACCAATATTGGAATATTTTGCTAACCGTTTAAATGACATCTCTATATATATATATATATATATATATATATAAATTGTGCTTGTGTGTAGTTATGTGTAAATAAAAGTATTTACGACGGTCCTAAGCCCGTTAAAGTAAAGGGAAAATGGAAATCACTTCATAAAGGCTTCTTAGTAAATGGTGAGTTATCAGCTGACAGCGCGAGGGGCGATGACCCCAGCCGGTGATCGGTCGCGGTGCGCGCGGCTGATTTCTACTATTGGTTCGAGGTTGCTTTCGAGTTTCGTTTATCACAATCGTAAAACTGCAATTCTTTTATTTGAATTAAAAAAAGCTGCACCAATCCATAATACTACTAAGATAGAATCATTTTATTGCGGGAAAACAACCACGAAATTTTCAGCGTGTATATATAACTCACAGGTGACTGACTGACATAGTGATCGATCAACGCACAGCCCAAACCACTGGACGGATAGGGCTGAAATTAGATGTTATGATGTTAGGATTTTGATTAATTCCAAGGAGATAAAATAGGGGATGAAACTTTGTATGAAACTTTGTAAATTTGAAACAGATCGGGCTGAGACTTTGAGAGAAAATTAAAGGGTTCCCGTGGGATAGTTCAAAAACCATAGTAACCGCGGACGAAGTCGTGGGCAACAGCTAGTCTTACATAAAATTAGATCAAAGGCATGTGAATTGAGTGACAGCTGATTAGGATAATGCGCCGTTGTGATGTTGGCACGCATTATGGAATATAGAAGATTTAGTCGGTGTAATAATTTCAAAGGGAGCGCATGATCCGTATTGTATATTTGAACTAAATAATTCAGATGAGCATCTTCTTCCTGCTCTGTTAAGGTAAAGGTTCAACGTAACATAACGTATCATTACGCATCTTTCCCCGAAGGGGTAGGCAGAGGTGTAAACACCCTCCTTTGGCCAGGTAAAACAAAGTTCAATGATCTAGATATTATTAATTTTCTCAACGGTTTTAGAGTGTAAGAGATTTATTGAAGTTAGAAAGTCCAGGCTACATTAAGTTTTTATATTGTTTGTTTTGCTTAATAATTTTGATGACGATATGGGCGCTCTGTTTTTTAAAGCTGCTGTAATTAATTGAACCAGATTCAGATAAAGAGACCATGAGGTGTGGTGTAGTGGTTGGTACGTTTTGGATTTCGATATTCGAATCGAATACATAGCTACTTGCGCTATTTTCAGTCCTTGGATGGGTGACCACAACTTTGTTGTACCATGAAGCCATGTTACGTGGTCGTTTACGGCACGTACATTATCTTTATATATTTTTCCACGTAGGGTTGTCTGTGTCCAGCAGTGGGACGTACGGAAGGCTGGTGACGAGTGCATGAAAAATTCCGAGAAATCCAACATATGGTTTCTGCCCGGAAACTTGTTATTGGGTCCTATGAAATTGGTGTTTTTATTCTATTTTAGCAATTTGTCCGTAACTATTAAGTTTCAGAACAATCTTATAAAATAATTGCCTCTTTTAAAAATAGACCATATATTTGAGCTCGTATTATTTAATTTGATAATTGTGTTAAAATTATACACAAAGACAATTATTTTTAACTGCCTCCCGAATACATCATTTGATTTGCATTTACATAAAAACGAATAATTTTTATCAAGCGTGTTCACACACATATTGCTAATGATACATGCCAAATATTATTATGTCTGGATTTGCCGTTGTGAAGAAAACTGATAAAATGTTAGTATGTAAAATGTAGACATCCCGAAAATCTCCATACAAAACACCAATTTCATAGGTAAGGACCTAATATATGATGTAAGTTTCTCCCACCATATCTACTCGTTACAAAAAAAGGTGGAAATTAAGTGTCTTTTTCTATAATAACTTCACGAAATTGCCATTATTTACAGCAATTTGCTGACACGGCAAAATAAGTGGGTTAGCAGCCAAAAATGCCAACTTCTGGAAATAGGTCATAACGCGGAAATTTGTTGTTGACGGTAATAATAATAACACTTTTTCAAACATTATTAAATTGAATGTTCCACCAGCAAAAACATGCGCCGCCAAAGTTTCTGTAGCACTATTAATTTTGACATATAATTTGGGCCAATTCCTATTTCTTTTATTGCCGTTGTGCCAGCCACCGCCTCGTACTAAAACACCTAATAATTTGGCTCTCATTATTTCAACAAAGGTAACTAAGCCAGGAAAATTGGTTCTGTAGGCAAAATTTGGATTTTCTGTTACAATTGAGCTGATAACATTTGTATGTTTAATATAAACTTAATGGTCTAATATAAACTTAATTTCTAGTGTTTCTCCAAAGTTAACAATGTCTGTCTGTGAAACACTACTAATTCATTAATTTATTATTTATCATTTTATCAACCAGGACTCTTCGCTGTATTTTTCTGACTGCGCTTATCTTCAAGCATTGTCAGGATCCTTCATATTCTACAGGGCTTAAGTCAATGATGACTAGAGAATTACAAAATTTGTAAGCCAGAGACACATATTTGTAGCATTTTTCATGTAAAAATTAAAAAATGTTTGATACAAAATTCAAAAATGACTATTATTTTACATTTTTAGTTTTTAGTACAAATATCAAAAATGAATGGAAATGTTTTATATATCATTTTACGCGACATTAAATATTCTTTAATTCAGTCTTTAATTCATAAAGCTGGATCAAGTACTTTTGAAAATATTGATGATTTTCCAAGTGACTCATTTCTTTTCTGTTCAGTGTATAAATGTTATGTGTGTGTATGTTATAATGTGTATGAACGTCGCCATTTCTATGTGTTTAAATTGTAGAGTGCTTTTTGTCTAGAACACACGTTTCACGTCTTTTAGACATCGCTCTAGCGACAAGACCGCCGAATTCTAAATAATCTATACATAATAATAAAACTGTAGAGGTCGAATGTCTGTAAATATAAAAAGGAAAATACCAAAATATTTTTTTTATTTGTTTCTCTGCCTGTTTGTCTGTTTGTACGGGCTAATGTCCGAAATGGCTGGACCGATTTCAATGAAATTTTGAATGGTGAATCCTTATATCCCTGGTCAGCTTCTTAGATACTTTTTATAAAATTATAGGGTTCCCGTGGGATAGATAAAACCATAGTAACCGCGGACGAACTCGCAGGCAACAGCTAGTTTGCAATAAATATTTAAGTCCGCGAGTATATTAAATATAATCTCTTGCGTTCTTACAAGTTCTTCTTTACTCATAAATACTTTATTTACAGTCTTAAATAAAGGTATTGTAGCTAATTTTAAGTTATCAACAGATGTTCCAAGCGACCGCCTGAAGGCAGTTCATTATACGTCAATAACAAGCAAGCCTTCATTATCTACTGAATTGTAAATTAATGACCATTAGTAACGCAAATACAAGACACCAATTTGGAACTTACTGCCCAATAATAAGAGCGTTTATTATTAACTGCAGACCATTTTGCTAGTTTGGAGTAACGTGTAATTTTATCGTACCTCAGTAGCTTCAATCAGTCAATGGAACTAAAAATGTTTACATTCATCATTTCCCCCACCACTTCACTGTCCAAGACCTTGGTTAAAAACGATACACAATTGAAAAATTTATTGTTATGCCTCATATTTGACTCATGGGATAGTGAAGTTATTTATGTACGAAACTCAAGGCCTTCAAGTAAAATGTATTTTTCATTTTAAACAGCTATGTATTTGGGTGTTTGTTTCTGGAAAATAAATAAACATACATACACATAATCATGACTATTACCCCCAAGGGCTAGTCAGATACCAGGCAAAAGCACCGCAAGAGTCCATTGCCTTAGTCCACGCTTCACCTGCAGGACTGCACTCAACGTGACAGGTGGTGAGTCGCCGCTATAAGCTATTGGATGTTGTGCAGTTCTAAGACCATTAGTCGCCTTTTACGACACCCAAGGGAAGAGATGGGGTGGTAATATTATTTTAATGAGCCGCTACCACACGGTAAAATAAATCAATATTTAAATAAAGAAATAAATATGGTGCATTTTATTAGATATAGGACAAATAGATTATCTTCAGCCGCTTCTTGCGAACTTTACCACATCACACAGACTGGCTCGGAGAGCAGAGAATTTGTTTTTATCACTTTTAAAACAGTGTTTTGAACCATTTCAATAAGGTTTATTTTTACTTGTGTAGTTGGAATGCTCGAGCGAGAGCCGGTCAGTGTGAACGGACATTAAATCTATGTAGAGAAAGATAGAAGTAATCTCTGCCCCTACGGGAAAATTCCCCCCCGAAATAACTGCGATTTATTCAACAAAAAAAGGCAGCTGTATCCGAGTTGGCACGGACGGGTCACTACACGTTCGAGAGGCCGCGGGAAACGCGGGTTCGATCCCACCGCCTGTACCACTGAGTTTGAATAAAGCTTACGTACAGTTTATTGTAAATATCGCTTGCCTGCATGGCAACAGGGTTAGTATGGGGACCTAAGATATCTGGCGAAATGTGGGTGTTTAATAACTCTCCCTGCAGGGAAGTCTATGTATGTTTATGTATTCAACAATTCGCTTAAAATTTCCAACGCAGTCGATGTAGACCTTGACAGAGGTATGGCTCGTACATGCTACATTTTATTACTGCTAACTCTCTTAATGCGTTAAAATAGAGTTCAAATTCCAATTGGTGCTCACTCATTAATAGTATTATCTTGTACGAGTGTTGTGTTTGTTTCGGAGCGTCAATTATTTGTCAACGTGATTGTAGTATACCAAACAATATTACGTTTCACGTTAATATTAAGGCCCGGCGCACATTATCAGCACCGGCACGGCTCAGGATTTTAGGTGATAAATAGCATCTTATATTAACTTCATGGCAACAAAGTAGAAATTTCACCGTAGTAACGAAAATACCGCTTTGGTATGCTTGAGGTTGCTGCATCGGCGGCGTTGAGGTTGCTTCGGGATACTTCGGCAACCTTCAGTACGCTGCCGCCGCGCCAAGGCAACACTCGGGTGCGGTTGGGACGATACGGCATGCTTTAGGACGCTTCGTCACCCCTAAGGACGTTGCAGCATGCCAAGGCATAGTTGCCGATAGTGTGCGCTTGCATGTAGGGATTCCGAAGGATTCCTTTCCTTGCCGATGCCGATAATGTGCGCCGGGCCTAAGTCACCCTCTTGTCTGTTTGTCTAGGATTGAATAACATATTGTTTATGTTCGACTTCGTACCTGAGAATTTGAATCAAATAGTAAAATGGAATCTGTATTTTAATATATCAACGCATTCACCAAAATATATTTAATTCGAGAAAAGAGCGTATGCCCACTTATAAGGCCCTCAACCCACTTGTAACCCAGTAACCCCTCCGGTGTTACAGGTGTAATCACAACCATCAGGTGACCCGTCTTCTCGTTTGCCGCCTATTACATAAAAAAAAACCATAAGAGTTAGGTATAGTATTATTATTCAAAAAGCTATAGCATTGACTTCTGTAGCTATGGTGCAGACGATTAGTATTATTTCAACTTTTGAAATGTTAAGAGAGTTATATTAATCTATTTTAACACAACCTCTCGCTTAACCCAACGTGTCCTAGACGGCATTCCGGCATGGCAACTCAATATATTATTCTATTGTGTCTCGCTCCCACGAATCGTTTGGTTACCCTATGTTATTTATTAATACTACTACAAGGTATAAAAAGACATTGTCTGGTATTAATACGTTCTTCTTATCTCTTCATATGGCTTAAGTGCCTTCCGAAGCACGGAGGAGTTCTAGATCACTAAGATTTTGTCACCCATCTGAGGCCTGACCATGGCGAAGGTAGCTTTGTTTTCGATATCGATAGCCAAAGCGTACTAACTACAATGCCAGCGAGCTCCTCAAATCGTTTTTATAGTCTAGACTAATCCCTTTATTATTATTTTATAATAGTGTCGCATAAAAAAATGTGTGCAAGCGGTAGCATGCTTCCAACATCTAACTTCAGTCTTACATTTATTACTTGTAAAACTTTTCCACCTCGGGTACTATGAAGGCAAAAGTATATGTGTCCTATTTGGAGTTCTAAAGACCTCGAAAATTCATTTGAATTTAAACTTAAAGAGCAAAAGCTCAAAGTTTATATCCGTTTAAACTCGGTTATAACAGTATAGCCCGCGCCAATAGCGTTGGAAAATATTACAAACATACATACATAAAATCACGCCTGTAATCCCCGAAGGAGTAGGCAGAGTCTATGGAGCACTGTGTTCCTTAAGACCACATTAAACCATACAAAAATTGGGTTTGGTCAGAAGAAAAATCATGAAAGAGTAGTAAAAAGTGGCTAGCTCATCGCCTACACAATCACAGTTCCAGTACCCAATACGCCCTTAGTCGCCTTTTACGACATGCTTCAAAAGAAAAGCAGTTGGTACTTTCTTTTTGTGTCCCGGACCAAAACTGGACTGGGCGTCGGCCGGGAAAAATTATATCATAAATTAATATTAGAAAAATATTATATAGTATTATTTATAACAGTTATATGTCATCTGAAGTACAAAATTAACTAAGCATCCAAATTTGAACTTCATTTACCTTGTGCCTAGCAAAAATATCATTTTACACAAGGCGTTTCAATTAGGCCCCGGTAATTTAAGCTTTATTAGTACAGCTTAAATATCAAATTTCCATGTCGTCGAAATAACCCTTAACAAAACGCTAATTTTTGCGCAACAACCGTTAAACGTTGTAATAAAGATTGTACGCGAAAAACGTGCTTAATTTTTGTATAATCTGTCTAATTTTGTCGCATTGTCAATTTGGATTATGTCGGGAAGGGTTTTTTTAGCTCCTATCTGCAGCGGCAGGGGCTGGAAAAAATCGTTTATGTTTTATTAAGAACCGTGAAATTTTACATTTAAACGGACGGTGGGGTGGTACGACGGATAATATTAAAAAGGGTCAAATTGCCTATTGTAGGATCAAGCCCCGTATTTCAGAATCAAAGTTAAGCGCAGATCTCTGCTACCGTTAGAAAGAAATGGCGCTACACATCACATATCGCCATCTCTTTCTAGATCTACTCAAGCGGCTGCTCTACGCTTGAGATTCATTCTGGAATACCGGACTAAAAGGGTATTATTAGTGGGTAGGTTTTAGTGGGTAGTGAGGGTATTAAATCGCGAAGTCCCACATAACCCTACAGCTCCTTCCCCAGTAGAATTCTACTTCTGCAGGGGATACGTAAATCTTTTCCTCCATCAAAATAAGTGTTGCGAATCCAACCTCTTTTTAGGTTTTATTATAATTTTATAATTTCTTCTATATAATTTGATGTTTTTGATATGGTGTTGTCTCTTTTCTATAGTTCTGCAAATCTTTTGCTAAACATATCTTTGTTGTGCGAATATTTAGTTTATTTTATTTTCTAGCTACAAATTCCCATACAGTCCACCAAGTTTCCTACAAAAAGGTTCCTTATGAGGGGCACGTTCTAAGCGGGATGGTAATTAATATTTATAGTGAGGATTATTTTTTGACCAAAAATTTATGATTGAGATATAAATCTAAATGTGCAAATAACAAAATAATTATTGATAAGTTTAACGAAACATCTTTAAACTGAACTAGCTGTTGGCCGCAACATCACCGCGGTTACAATATTTTTTAACTATCCCACGGGAACCCTTTAATTTTCCGGAATTAATAGTATATAAGATGTTGACTAATATCACCATGCAAAATTACATTGAAATCGGACCAGCCATTTCGGAGATTAGCCCGCACAAACAGACAGAAAAAAAAAAACATTTTTTGGTATTTTCCCTCTATTTACATGTCCCTGACTTTTTTTTTAAATCTAATATCCCTGACTTGGTTTTAAGCATTTTTTTCCCATGTACAGATATTCGACCTCTAAAGTTTTATTATATGTATAGATTAGTTCTAGATCAGATATTGAATTCTAAGCCGGAATATTTCATAAAATCCAAATACAATATTTAGCCAAAGCCATTACGGTAATAAATATACCTGTTCAAAAGGTCTAGATTTCATTGCTCATTTAAAATACAGCTCTATCGGTAATTTAATAGGGTACAAATTGAAAATTAATTATTTGCGGTATTTGCCGGAGTGAGCTCGCCTATTATGGCGGTAACGATTTTCATTAGTAGTGCATTTTGCTGCGGTATGATAAACATGGTAATTTATCTGTCTTTGGTTTTCAATATGGAAAACAAAGCTACCTTCGCCAGGCCGTGGATGGGTGACCTAAAACATTCTGATCTCGAATTCCTGCGTACTTCGGAAGGCACGTGAAGCCGTTGGTCCCCACCAACCCGCATCGGGCCAGCATGGTGGCGTTACGGCCCATACTCCTCATGTATTTGTTTTCAAGAGGAAGGCCTGTGCCCAGCAGTGGGCAAAAACTAGAGGTCATTTTATTCAACCAGTTAGGTGCATCTAGTACTCAGGAAACAATGGTCTAACGTAAACTGTAGTGGAGCGGAAAAGTTTGCCGCCCCGTCAGCGAAAAGGAAATTTTTTCCGCCGAACCAGGTATACGCTCGGGGATCGCGATCCGACTGTTATTCGTCGGATCTTGTATATAATATATTAATCTATCTTGGAAACTCTGCCATCGTGATTCAGACTCGCCAATCTTATATGCGCCTTATTGTTGTATACAGTAGGTCTAGTATTATCTTGACTCCAATATCATTATTTACTATCGTACTTTTCGCTGATCAACCTTTTCTCAGTTACTGGATATCGTAGCGCTATGACGTAGCCGCTTCATAAACCTTCAGAAGACCTCGTATTTGCTTACTGTAACACATGATAGTGAGCAAATGTCTCTTCGTCACCAGCCTACGCCCCAGGTCGGCACAGGACATGGAAAAACACATGAAGAGTTGGGTCATTACACCACCTCGCATGTGCAATGTGGAATGCCCATCACCAATGGCCCATCGTGCCTTCCGAAGAACAGTAGAACTCGATTCAGATTCAGACTCATGTATTCAAAAGAAACACGATTTTACAAAGATATACAGTAAATATTGTTCTGTAATATTTCACTTGAAAAGCATGCAAATATAAATTAATAATGTGTGTAATTTTTATTTGATTCTAAATTCAGCACATAATTTGGAGTGCAAAACGTATCATTTATAAGAAATTGCAGAGATATTGCCCGCGACTTTGTCCGCGGTTATTATGGTTTTGAATCTATTCCACGGGAACCCTTTTATTTTCCGGAATAAAAAGTATCTTACATGTTGACCAGGGATAAAGGTATCACTATGCAAAATTTCATTAAAATCGGTCCAGCCATTTCGTAACAAAAAGAGAGAGAAACAAAAAATAAACAATTTTTTGGTATTTTCCCTCTTTTTACATCCCCCTGACTTGGTTTTAAGCATTTTTTTTTCTTAATACAGACATTCAACCTCTACAGTTTTATTATAATATGTATAGATAAGAATATTCAAAGATATCATTAGTTATGTACGAATAAAGAGTAGAGCATACTTCATAATATTATATTTCATTCTCTTTCAATATCTTTGTTTGTGGATAGAAAGAGCGCAAAGATACCTCTGAAAAGATGGAATCATTCTCGTTTGGCAGACCGCAGTATTAGTAATGAATGGTTTTGGCAGACATTCAAAACTTTTTCCAGGTTACTTTGTGATTTGACTGGTACCGTATTTTTTGAGACTAGGATACTCGGGAAGATAGTCCTAAATTGAGGTCTGATGTTCTTGCAATATCACACACACAATAACACAACACAATGAATACGTATTTCTGAAGTCGAAAAATGTATTAAGGACCACTGCAAGCTAAATATAGGTTTTATGTAGATTATGTTTTTTTTTAAATTATGACTATGGCCAAAATGTCAAAAAATTACAAAACGAGGTTTGAGCTAAATTTAAAATTTCCTGCAAGACACCTACACCCGAAAGAGAACCTTAAGAAAATCAAAATCAAATGATATCACATCATAAATTACAAAATATTTAAGAGAATCCTTATAAAAGGCAGCACCAACACTTCATTAACTTCCAACCTCAGAAAACCCAGCTTCAAATTCAATAACGACACACGTATGTGTTCTACAGAAAAAAAAACATCCGTTTATTGTGGGTTCAAATTCATTTGGTTTTTCGAATTTCCAACGAACTATCAAGTTTTGGGACAATTGTAGAATCAGCGAGTGCGATAATTGACCTAATTCCCAAGTACCACGTGTGAAAAGTTTTCCAGGGAGTTTTCCCGTTATCAAAAATTTTGCGAATTACTAATGAATTTTCTACTCGCTATTAAAAAAGTTTACAGTCGCAATTAGGACTGAATGCATACTGAATTCAAACAGTTTTCATAAGTGGATAGGAAGAGGTGGTATTAACAGCACAATATTATTATATTCATTTGTAGAATATGTGTTCAGGGACGTATACTGTGTACTTTTTAATGAGATCTTTTATTAAGGTCGAATGTGTGTACATAGAAAACAAATGCTTATAACCAAGTCAGGGGGATGTAAAAAGAGGGAAAATACCAACAAATGTTTTGTTTATTGTTTCTCTGTCTGTTTGTACGGGAGAATCTCCGAAATGATTTCAATGAAATTTTACAAGGTGATACCTTATATCCCTGGTCAACATTTTAGATTCTTTTTTCCGGAAATTTATAGGGTTCCCGTGGGATAGTTAAAAAACCGCAGTAACCGCGGCCGACAGCGGGTAACAGCTAGTGACAAATAAATTTATAGTTACGTGGCAGTAAGAATGTATGAATGTGTCAAAATCTCTTTTTTTTTTCGAGCCTCTGTAGGAGGACTTTTTACCTTCCCATGCGGGAGAAGGAGGTGGTGAATCCCTCATTGGATACCCACCGGCCGGCGGTTATGTCGGACTCCTACCGACTAAACACCACCTTGCTTTAGGCCTCTTACGCTCTTACGGGCTTTGGTAAAGCATAACTCGCATGTCCCGCGTTTATATATTTTGTGAAGGACGCTGTGAAGTTGGCTTCAGGTGGGTCGCTCTTGCTTGCAGCAATGTTAACGCCTAAACAATATGAAAAGATTTTTTGTTTAGCAGTCCGGGAGTCTTTATTTATTTTTATTTTTATATGTTTATTTTTATAATATTTCCAATACTAACTATGTAGTGTGTTGATCTGGTATAAAATATCCACAACAACAGCGCACAGGTGTATTAATTGATAGACGTGAGGGTAGAAAGTTCTTTTAATCATCCAACTAAATATACTTATTATAACACTGATGATTGTGAATTTATAGTCAAAGATGGAACAATATTTATAAACTGACATAATCTGTCTTTAACAGATATTTCATTGCTAACCTAAATATAGTAATATAGTAAACCTGTGAAAGCTTAAGTCTGCGAATGGTTTTGAACTATCAGTTTAAGAATGTCGGACGATGAAACTACTGATTATTTACGTGAATGTAAACTTTGAGCTCGGCTATCTCGTAATTATTGTCGTATTGAACTGAAATAAATATTCAACAGTATTTCGGCAAGATTGTGATGGCTGATCTATTTTTTGTGGCGCTGAAGTGTCATCTATTCATCAATCCCATTATGTCAAGTAAAGCTGAGCCATCTATATTCCCTTGTATCTGGACTCCAATCTTTGTCATAATCATGTAAGATTACCTTTTGTTCAAATTCATCATAAGACCTACATAATTTACATTCCAGTTCTTTTCCACCGAACACACCAAGCGTAAATTATTCCGTTTTCGTACAACTCCGCTTAAATATTTGATGGGATCGAAGATGCCGAGCGACAAAAATTGGGTGATTCTGTAGACGTCAAGCTTATTGGCACGTCAATAATTCAAACAAATGGCTGAGTTAATTAACATGCCGACTTACTGTCAGCGAACTAGGTCATTGCGCGGTGTCGGAGATTTTTTAACCATGTTTGAAGTCGGCGAGCTGAAAATTGAATGGTTTATGAAATAGGTCAGGCAAATTTCGACAATATCTGCTTTGTCATATAGTTGCATGTGCCATGATCAAAGCAGTTCTATTGAGTTGCGGACTATGCGGTACGCAGATTTTATTGTCCACAGATACTGTATCGTATATTCTTTCGATCTCGCGTTCACGATCGGTACCCGTACCATCTGTAACACTTTCACTGTTTACCACATCTGTGTTCAGATTAACTACACTGACGAAATCCACTCGCGGCATTGCACCAATAAATTTTATTGCACCGAAGTTGCACTCGATTCCAAGCACTTGATAGTTTATATTTTCTCGATTTAACTTTTCGCCACTTTTACCGCTCCCTGAACGATTTCAGCGTGTAATAGCATTCAGCAGATATATTTTGATCCGAGCTTTATATCCGTATGTTCAATAAGCCGATCGTTCTACTTTGTAGCATTAAGAAATGAGTAGCCATTGATACTTTTTGATATATTACACTGATACTTTTTGATATATTACACTGAAGAAGAAGTGAAGTCCCTTCTGGCAACACTGACAGCTAGATGTCGAAAACACAGCTGCTGATTTAATTTATAAAATTAATTATATTTTGATCTATTATTATGTTTTAAAGTGAATAATTTTATGTGAAAAGTCATAAATAATCTGTAAAATCGTTTGTGGCACGGTGCAAAGTGTATTTTACTTGAAATCACAGTGTCAATATTCGTTAGCGGCCGGCCTCCTGTCAACTAATTGTTGTTATTGAGATTTCTGTTTTTCTGCTACAACATAACCAGGGGAGTATTGTTTTTATAAATATTTTGTAACTATTATTAAGTGTTAGCTGGAATAACTTTGCCATAAAACATAAATTCGTATTCCAACGACCCAATTTTTTCAAATCAAATCTACCTGTCATTGTCGTACAAATCAGTTTGTAATTTCGGTCATTTTAATGTTTGTTGGTATCTTATTCTAGTTAATTACTTTAATTATTAATTGACTACACTACCAACAAATCCACAATTCAGTACAAAACTCACTAAAGTGAGATACGTCCATCCTCAAATTATATGGGCTTGAGTCAATCTCTCTTTACTTGACATATTGTGGAAGTTAAGTTGACGGTGACCGCATAGCCCCAGACATACACCTACTTTAAACACTAGACAATCAGTACGCAATAATAAAACAAACACATTGATAGGTGTTTTTAACTAAGACTTCTATTTTCAAGTACTAAAATCAGATTTTTCTTTTTCCTTTTCCGGTTTCGCTGTCCTGTGTAACTTGTGGAATCATGATGACTCGCAAGGCCTTATCTCGCCAAGAGGAGACCCATGAGGTCTTACAAGAATTGAAGGCCTCGAAGGAGTTGGTCAACCAATTACTGCAGGAACGGGAGGACAGTGAGAAGGAACTTTTGGACACATTGACCAATAATAGTAAACTCAAGAAAGAAATGGCAGAGTTGTATCAACAACTAGTTTTAGTCACGGAGGAAAGGGGTAAACTACAATTCGTTATAGACCAGTTCGACCAATGCAGTGGTGAGTACGAGCAGGCCCTCAGACGCATCACTGAGTTGGAACAATGTTTACAAGAGGCAAATAGCCAAATAAATAGTTTGGAAATGGAAAAATTAAATTGGACAACCATGCAAAACCAAAGTTTATATGAGGAGTTAGTCAGTAATACCCCTGAAATGGTGTCTGCTGCATATAACATAAATCCTGCTGTGTCCTTTAATATAACTTGTAATGACACTATTAACACATCTAAGACAATAGGGAGAGTTAAATGCAGCAATACCAAAGTGAAAAAATATTGTAAATTGAACAAATTTATCAGAAAAACTAAGACACTGATTATTGGGTTAGGTCAATAAATAACTCCAGCAGTTCAATCCATATTTTATTCCCAATTTTCACACTTGATATCACGCACACAGTAATGATTATTCACCATAAATATTTAACTTTGTATTAATACCACTGGTCTTTGTTCGTACTCCGACAATAATACAATGCCCGCTACGCGTTAAAATCAGCCTTCTTAAGTTCCTGGGAACGCCACCTAACACTCTCATAGGGGGCGCCACCGTAAGATAGAAGACAAAATAATGTCTGATATAGATTATTATTTTGTCTCACGCTATATTGCATTAACTCAAAATTTTAATAATTATAAATCGATTTTATTAAGATAGTGTAGCATTGAATTACGTAGAAATGCGAACAAAACCTTAAAGATAAAGTAACCTTAAAGATAAACATGAGCGCCACCTATACTATGACTTAAACTAAAAGGCGCCATGAGTAAAAATGGAAGTCAAAATAATAACGGTTTATCATTATTATTTTGACTTTCGTAAAATTTGTACATAAATAAGTAAATTTAATGATTTGGCAATTTACATTGTCAACATGGATATTATATTATCAACAAATACCTAACAGCTCGGCCATCCTGTAAAAGCGAGTTCCATCGAGCTACTCAAAAAAGTGAGATTACTATTCTAAAACTTAACATAATTCAATAATAATAATAAATAATTCTTAATATAATTCTTAATACATAAAAATCATAATCATAATCTTAATTCATAATAGCATAATCAGTGCTTATTTTTACACAGAAACTTACATGCATCGATAGCAGTATGTATACTCGTAGAAGATTTTTTTAAATGAAATATTATGATGTTAATATACATTATTATAAGTGATTCAAATATTACCTTACATTATTTATTTTGAAATTAATTGAAATAGAGGTAAAGCAATTCAAATAGAATGGTTTGACTACAATTAAATGATATGTATATTTATTTAATAATTTGTTTAGTACACTCATTTCATTGCGTCTGTCGTAGTACAGTCAGATTCTCCAGATTCACTATCAACATTCCTATCAAAATTCATCCATGGACGTATTTTGTCTAGTGCTACTATAGCCTCATATTTTCTAGAATTTTTACATGTTAATGGGGTATCTCTAATTACAAATCTATCATTTGGGAGCACTTTTGTTATACGGTAAGGCCCTTGGTATTTCATAACGAGCTTTTGTGACTTACCGTCGTGCGGGACCTGCCTCTCTACTCGTACTAAGTCACCTTCCTTATATTTATTATTCTGTTTCCTACTCTTATTAAATCTATCCTTGTCTTTCTCTTGTTGTTGCTTTATTTTATCACTAACCTCATTCCTAACGATTCCTAATTCATCAGCGGGTGTTCTGTTTATAGTGTCGTTAATTATTGAACTTAATATTCCTTCCGTTCTACCAGTTATATTAAAGCCAAACAGTAATTCAGATGGACTTTTTTTTGTTGTTTTGTGTTGTGTCGTATTAATTCCTATTTGTATGTCTGTTATGTGATCGTCCCACGACCTGTCGTCCTCACCATGAGCAGATGTTGATAGTGCATCGAGGATGGTTCTATTAAATCTTTCGACTTGACCGTTTGCTCGAGGTGTCGCAACGGCATTAACTATGTGCTTTATACCGTACTCAGTTATGAAGTCCTTAAAGATTTTACTTGTAAAACTAGAACCTTTGTCGGTGATGAGCCTAGTTGGTACTCCAAAATAGCTAATATGTTCTTTAAGGATTTTAATCGTTGTCGAAGACTTTGTGTTTTTTACTGCGTTAATGTTAATATATTTAGTGAAGCCGTCAATCAATACAAGTAAATAGCAATTTCCTTTCGCACTTCTATTAAAAGGTCCTAGGTGGTCAGCGTGAACAGTATGGAACGGAATGGAGATTTTTTCGATTGGATGGAGCTCACCCTCGCGTTTACCCCCTGGTACTTTATGGTGGGCACATTCTAAGCATGATGACACGTATTTTTTTACAAAACGCCGCATTTTAGGGAACCAGTAATGTTGGCGAATTCTCTCAAGCGTCTTTTCGAAACCATAATGGCCTATATCGTCATGGTTTTTTTGTAGAATTTGCCACCTAACGCCTTTGGGTACCAACCACTTGAGTTCATCTCCAACTATCCGATACACGCGATCATTTTTTAATTTATAGTTGTGTTGAGTATCGGCAATTTCAACTGATTCGGGGCTACAAAGGATATCTTTAATTCTTTTTACCTCCTCATCCGCCGATTGCACGGTGGATATCCAATCATCGTCTGAATACTTTTGCGTTGATAAAATATCAAGAACATGTAGCTGGGCTTGTCGACAAACTTCCTCGATAGGGTTGCGACTTAAAGCGTCTGCATGAGACATTCGTGAGCCCGGGCGATATTCGATAACGCAGTCGTACTCTTGTAATTGAACCCACCAGCGCGCAATGCGGGGGATAAGGTCACGTTTCGTTAGTGTGGATCGGAGGGCGTTACAGTCGGTCAGAATTTTGAAGGGGATCCCTACCAAATATACTCGGAACCGGTTTAAAGAAGAGACAACAGCCAAGGTTTCCAGCTCATAGGAGTGCAGTTTGCATTCGTCTGGGCTAGTTTTGCGACTATAATAGGAAACAGGTTGAAAGTTACCTTGATCATTACGTTGCAAAAGTATACCGGCTAAGCCATTTTTACTAGCATCGGTGTGCAGTTGCGTTTCGGCCTTTGGGTTATACAACGCTAGTAGAGGTCTTGTCGCTAATAATTCTTTAATTCGTTCGAAAGCTGTATCTTGGTCGGGACCCCATATCCAGCTAATACTTTTTTTTAGTAAGTCAGTCATAGGTCTACAGATAAGGGCATAATCTTTTATAAATCTACGAAAGAAACCTGATAATCCTAGAAATTGACGCAATTCGTGCTGGTTCGATGGTTTTCGGAATTTTGAAACAGCGTCTGTTTTTCTGCTTGCGGGGCGGATACCATCAGCACTTACAGTAAACCCAAGAAAATCTATGGTATTTAAGAAAAAATTGCATTTTTCTAGTTTAAGGGTCAGTCCACCTTTATTTAATAGTAGTAATACCTCTTCGAGACGCCTCATGCCCTCTGCGAAGTCTTTTGACGGTATTAAAATATCGTCCATGTAGACTATCGCGTACTTCACCTTTGCTTCCATTAATATTTTATTAATGGTCCGCTGAAAAACGGATGGCGCGTTAACTAAACCAAAGGGCATGCGGGTGTATTCGTACTGACCATCAGGCGTAACGAAAGCAGTCTTGAATCTCGACCCCTCCGCGATAGGTATTTGGTAATAGCCAGACGCTAGGTCTAATGAGGTAAAGAGAGTGTTGCCTGCTAATTGGTCTAGCTGATCTTCTACTCGAGGAAGTGGGTAGTGTTCTTTTTTAGTTTTTCTATTAAGGGCTCGATAATCAACGCATAATCTTCTCTCGCCGTTTTTCTTTCTAACCAACACTATTGGACTTGCAAACGGCGAGGAAGACTCTTGCGCAATACCGCTATCCAGCATATCCTGCACCATTTCCCTAACTAGTGTTCTTTCTGCAATTGACATTCTGTACGGACGATAAACGACAGGGGTGTGATCGTCAAGCTCAATGGTCATTTCAGTAACATTTGTTAATCCTAAATCATTCAAGTTTGTGGAGAAAGAATTATTATATTTTCCTAGTAACCTTTGTAACTGTAAACGTTGGTCCCTTTCTAACAGTGGATTACTATTAATGCGTTCATCTAAATTCTCAGTATGAAAAGAAATGCTAAAACATGTTTTTACGTTCACCTCATGCAATTGAATATTAGCTCTAGTTAGTAAAATACCTGTACCGATTTTTATATCGTTCATAGACAAATTTAGGATCAATAAGGCACCGAATCCATCTTTAATTTGATACTCACCCGGCAGAAGGAAGTATTCCCTACCTTCTAAGCCCCTCACAGAACCGTGAACATATAAGGAACAATTAAGTCCCGTGTCCGTCTCAACTAGTACAGACCTTAAAGAATTGGGAGGGATAACAGTGTCATTAGTAGTAACAAGACGAATTTTATCTTTTGGTATTTCTCTAAATATAAGGCTGTCGGGGGTTTTTATGATGACCAAGTCTGGTTGTTCGGTAAACGAGTGTCCTAGTAGTAATGGATGATTTATAACGTAATCTTCTACAGAGTAGATATCAATGGTTTTCGTTATATCCTGTATTTCAATTGCCGCTTTAATTATACCAAGTGGATTGATAAGTTTCGCGCCAACGCCCCGGAGTACAGGGAGATTCTTAGAGGGTTTTGTAACTAAACCTATAGCTTTAGCGTCGCTAGCCCTAATTAACGTGCATTCACTTCCTAAATCGACATGGCAAGCGATCGAAATTCCGTTAATTTTTGCTTCTAATATATATTTGCTACAAGGATTTGCGTGGGTACTAACTTCCGCTATCTGCTTTTCTTTTGTTTCAGTTGGTAAGTTTTGATTATTAAATGGGAGACTCGATCTATATCTGCAGTTAGAAACCATGTGTCCAAGCCTTTCACATTTGGAACACTTAATGGCAGGTTTGTCACATTTGAAGCTTGGGTGACCAATTTCGTTGCAATTAAAGCATCGAATGGTATTATTTATTATCCCGAGTTTTGACGGTCCCGACCTAAGAGGGAGGGTTTTCCGGTCGCCTCGTTTAAAAGTTATGTCTCCATCTCTGTTATGAACGACTTTAACTGTCCTGAAGTATTTTAATACCTGTTCTGGTTCTTGAAACTGTGCAGCCTGAGCACCTACCTTAACTGCTCTATCGTCAACACCGTAAAGTAAACAGTCAACAGCACGTTTGCCACTTATTTGACATCTATTTAATAGGTTAATCTTGGTGTAATAATAGTGCTCTAATGATTCGCCGTATTTTGCTCGCTTAGATAACATTTCGGTCAGGAGTTCAGCATAATCTTCGCGACACGGGAACGATTCAATGAGTTTTTTCTTCCATTCGGTCCATGTATACAAAAGAGTAGGTAATCCTTGATACCATGATTTCGCAACCCCCGATAATTTAGGCAATGAGTAATGAATAATTTCGCGTTCTTCCCACCCGTATATTTCGGCGCATTCTTCTATTTTAGTTATCCAAGTTAGGATTGTCTGCTCTTTTGACATAGGATCGAATTCGGGTATAACGTTAGATTGAAAATTTAATTTAGACTTGTCTGAACTCCTGACCCCAGTTAAAACAGATAAAAATTTATCCAATAATACATTCGTTTCGGTAACTACTCCCTTAGATCTAGTTAAAGACTCACGTTCAGATCCACTGGAACCCTTCCTCCGCTTAGTGGCTCGCCTGCTGTGTGCACCACTCCTTTTCCTTGACCTGGTCCTCTTCCGTTCGTACTCAGACTCCTCCGAGCTACTTAGACTCCTTCGCCTCCTAAAACTCTTAGCACTAATACGCCTACCATGACAGTTTAAAGCTTCTCTTTCCTCGTTTCCACTCCGTTCCAATCCGTCCAGCGTCTCATGTTCGTACCTTGAACATGAAGCACGCGGTGTCCTTGTGCCTTTGGTGCAACCATGACCGTCTGTCCCAGGTACTCCTCGGTTGGCTGGTGATAATATTCCATTCCTTACGATCTGCCCTTGACCGTCCGTCCTGGGTCTACCCAACACAGGCGAGGCTGATCGGATCCTTCCTTCAATCCATCTCTCCCCTAGTGGTCTTGTACCTCGACCATCCTTATAAAATTCCTCATGCTCAGTATCCATTACGTTGGTGAACTGAAACTGACATATGCCAAGCTTAATACCACATTTAAAGAGTTTAATGGTGTCCCTAAATATTGTCGTTACTGGGTATTATCAAATTTTCTGCTAAATTTAAAAATAAAAACAGGAATCTGCTTTGAGGTTAATATAGTACGAGTGTAACGAAAAAGAAAGTAAAACTTAACCCCAAAAAAATAATTAAAGTAAATATAATAATTAAAGTATGAAGTATAATAATCATTACGTTAATCAATACAAAATGATAAGTTATTTTTGTAAATAATAATCTCATTTAGAAAAACCGGAGGGTAAACTTTAGTTGAGTTATTAACGATCCTTTGTACAACAAATCTATAACGTTTTTAGCGGAATATCTAAGAAGTCTGAGTGTCTGTTAATACAATAAAAAAAAAACTAACGGTAAACACCGAGTACTAATTATGTAATTATAAAACATCAAATAGTCGTACTGTGAAAGGGGTTTTTTTTAATGTTAGGTTATTTTAATGTTTTTGTGTGTAAAAAAAAATATAAAACAATTCTATTTATTTTATGTTCATTTCCGACCGCCTGTAGTGAATCATTAAATGTATAATGGCAATTAATTCTTCGCCCTGCTTACTTAGAATCTTGTAATATAGTAAATCATTAGATATTTATTAAGTTTTAATTACTTACGTTTTTCGGCGTGAGCTATAGAGAAAGTTTTGTTTATTCTCTTTCGATCCCACTTCTGACCTATTGGGTTAGGTCAATAAATAACTCCAGCAGTTCAATCCATATTTTATTCCCAATTTTCACACTTGATATCACGCACACAGTAATGATTATTCACCATAAATATTTAACTTTGTATTAATACCACTGGTCTTTGTTCGTACTCCGACAATAATACAATGCCCGCTACGCGTTAAAATCAGCCTTCTTAAGTTCCTGGGAACGCCACCTAACACTCTCATAGGGGGCGCCACCGTAAGATAGAAGACAAAATAATGTCTGATATAGATTATTATTTTGTCTCACGCTATATTGCATTAACTCAAAATTTTAATAATTATAAATCGATTTTATTAAGATAGTGTAGCATTGAATTACGTAGAAATGCGAACAAAACCTTAAAGATAAAGTAACCTTAAAGATAAACATGAGCGCCACCTATACTATGACTTAAACTAAAAGGCGCCATGAGTAAAAATGGAAGTCAAAATAATAACGGTTTATCATTATTATTTTGACTTTCGTAAAATTTGTACATAAATAAGTAAATTTAATGATTTGGCAATTTACATTGTCAACATGGATATTATATTATCAACAAATACCTAACATGATAAAGCAAAATAAATATTTTCATAAAAATGTAAAATTTAATAAAGAACGCATTATTTATCAAGGAGAATTAGATAAGTACTTAAAAATTATCAAGGAAAATCAGGAACAATATGATAATAATGTTATATTGTTAAATGAAAAAATTAGTTTTTTACAGGACTCCTTAAGTAATTTGTCAAACAAATATAACTTATTAAGAAGTGGATGGAGGGACCACACTTTGACACCCAATTATCAGCTAAATAATAAGAAATTGGAATGTAGAAATGGGACCGGCCATTGTTCTATGGCACATGGCCTGCTTGCCTTGGAGCAACTGGAATGGTCAATGTCAATGTGTGAGCCATCAATCTCAATTACTGAGGAACTCAATTTGTCAATAGAAAGGGTATGCCCTCTAGATTCAAAAGATAATTATATAATATTTTGTGACGATATAGGTAAAGATTTGGGCCCCTTATTAATGAACCAACTAGGGCAAAATATTACAAATTACTGCATGCCAGGTGCATCTATGCACCACATTATAAGAAAAATTTGTAATTATGACTTAAAATATAACGATAATTTAATTTTAATCATAGGTAATAGAGGTAATGTAAGCAAAAAATCATTAAATAAGTATTATGACTGCCTGCTGGAATTAAATGTAAAAAGCATTACAATGTTTACATTTCCTTATTGTGACAGTTTATCAGAGGTAGAAAATGACATAAGATACAAATTAAACTTGTCATTGGACACCATGTCTTATTATCAAGACAAAATAAAATTGTTTGACATAAATAAATTGACATGTATTAAAAAGTATAAAAAATCATATTATTTGAAAGTAGATAGAATATGTCTATCCAATTATTTTAAGAAACAATTAGCAAAAATGCTAAGCTCCTTTTTATTAACTACAACCAAGAAATTGGTTGAGGTATGTTCTGTTGACATTGCTCCTATAGAGCAATCAAGGTACGACAATGCCTATATACAGCAGCAGAGTCCTGACAATGCTCCTTTGGAGCGAATTAGTCATGTAGAAGAAGCTCCTATTGAGCGAACTTCCGAGAAATATTTTTCTCAAGTTCAAGTCAATTATTTAAATTAAATAATAAGACAACAGAGAAGACCTCTGGCAACCTTAATGTAGTACACCAAAATATACAAGGTTTTTCTGGCAAAGATCTTGAAATTTCATTGTTCTTACATAGTCAGAATATACATGTATTATGTCTCACAGAACATTGGTTGAGAAAAAATGAATTATTAGACTGTATTGAGAATTATAAAATTGTAAGTGCATTTACAAGGGAAACTGCAATTAGAGGTGGGTCCTTGATCCTATTACAAAATAATATCAAATACAAAGAAAGATTAGATGTAATCAAGCAGTCAGTTGAGAAAAATGTTGAAGTTTCATGTGTGGAATTTGAACAATTTATAATAGTTTGTGTATACAGACTCCCTTCAGGAAGCTATGATATATTTGAGTCTGCTATGGAAAACATTCTTGATGTTGTTAGTAACAATAACAAGCATATAGTTGTCTGTGGAGATTTTAAAATAAATATTTTAATGTCTAATAATTATACAAACAGATTTATTAATTTATTCCGATCATATAATCTTTATTATGTTTTCTTTGAACCAACTAGGATCACTCCCCATTCAGCTATTTGCTTGGATAACATATTTTCTAATTCCATTATACTGGATAAATGTGTTGCTAACTGGTTAGATTCTGATCACACTGGGCAGAAAATAATTGTAAAGCGCCATAAAGCTAACAAAAATATTAAAATTACTTTTAGGCCAATAACAGACAGTCGCTTAAAGAGCTTTGAAAATAATATTGAGAACAGACTCCACCTTTTAAAAAAATCTAGTGATATAAATGAACTGTATGAAAATCTATGCCACCATATCAATGCAGAGTTTACTAGCATATTTAAGCAAAAAACTATTTCAATAAATTCAAAAAAGAAATTCAGTGATTGGGCTACTCCAGGTATTTATATTAGTAGACGAAAACTTTACGATTTATATTATGAAAAGTCCCTATCAACCGACCAGTCTTTTATAAACTATGTCAGAAATTATTCAAAAATATTTAAAAAAGTATGTAATATTGCAAAGGCAAACTTTCTTAGTAATAAAATAAGAAAATCCGACAACAAAGTTAAAACTACGTGGCAAATTATTAATCAAGAAACCGGTAAAACATCATTTAAAGATAGCTCTTTTGAACTTGACATTGATGGCAAATTAATAATAACAGACAAAGCTGTTGCAAATGCTATGGAGTCTTTTTTCTCAGAAATTCCCGCGAAAATCACAAGTAACCTGAATTCGTCTACAGAATATGCACTTTCACTTTTAGAATGTAGTGTCAATAAATTTAATAGTCCTTTTGATTTCCATAAAATTACAACTGATTGCATAATTAAGGCATTTAAATCCTTGAATAAGAAAAAAACTGAGGACCTTTGGGGTTTATCAGTGACAGTTATCTCAGGAATAATTAAAAATATTCTCCTTGTTTAGCGGTTATTTTCAATAAATGTATTGACGATGGGGTGTTTCCTAATCTCATGAAATATAGTAAAATTATTCCATTATTTAAATCTGGAGACAAATCAGACCCCTCAAATTTCCGCCCTATATCAATATTACCAACATTAAGCAAAATATTTGAAAAAGTCATTTACAATCAGCTGATTTCTCATTTTAGAATAAACGAATTATTTCATAATAGGCAATTCGGTTTTACTAAAGGTAGAAGTACTACTGATGCGGGTGTCGAGCTCATGAAGCAAATATTTGATGCCTGGGAAAATAAGCAGGATGCGTTAGCTGTCTTCTGTGATCTTTCCAAGGCCTTCGACTGTGTAGAACATAAAACATTATTAAGAAAATTACACCATTATGGCGCCTCAGCAAATGCGATAAATATATTAAAATCATATTTAAGTGATCGCTTACAAAAGGTGATTATAAATAAAACTGAGTCTTCAGGGGTTCCAATTCTAATGGGCGTACCTCAGGGCTCAATATTAGGACCCTTACTATTTCTTATTTATATAAATGATCTTCCATCCTATGTAAACAACCTATGTGAGACGGTATTATTTGCAGATGATACATCTCTTATCTTTAAAATCAACAGAAACGTAGAAGACTTTGACGATGTAAATAACACCCTCTCCAAAGTAATGTGTTGGTTTACTCATAATAACTTATTATTAAATTCTAAAAAAACAAAGTGTATCAAATTTTCTTTGCCTAACGTAAAGCAGGTCAGTACAAAAATTAAAATTAATGAGGAGATAATTCAATGTGTTGATACAACGGTATTTTTAGGGATCACCCTGGATTCTCGTTTGCAGTGGAGATCTCATATTAACACCCTATCGGCAAGACTCAGTTCGGCTGCTTATGCCGTAAAAAAGATTAGATTGTTGTCAGATGTTAAAACGGCGAGACTTGTATATTTTAGTTACTTCCATAGTGTCATGTCGTATGGTCTGCTGTTATGGGGCACAGCAGCCGATATTCACGACATTTTTGTATTACAAAAAAGAGCAATACGTTCTATTTATAAACTTAAACCTCGTGATTCACTACGGGAATTATTTAAAGAAATAAATATTTTGACAGTTGCATCCCAATATGTGTATGAAAACATTATGTACGTTTATAAAAATAAAAAAACATTTTTAAAATGCAGCGACGGTCACAGTCTAAACACAAGACACAGGAACAGGCTTGCTGTTCCAGGTTTTAGACTACGTAAAACTAGTCACTCATTTATGGGAAAGTGTATACAAATATATAACAAAATTCCACAACATGTAACTGAACTGCCGTTGCACAGGTTTAAACCGCATATTAAGAAAACCCTCATGGGAAAGGCATATTACAAAGTTCAGGATTATTTAGATGATAGGAATGTGTGGACATCCGTTGCTTAATCTTAATAATGTTTAGTTAAATTTGCCACATTAAAGTTATGAGACGTTAATACATGTATCATTCATACAAGTTAATGTAATAAGAGATAACAATGTTTAATCTTATTCTAATCTAAAAATGTAACACTGTGACTAATAGATTGTATGATTGGCTATTTTAAAAAAGTGGCTCATGAGTTTCTTACCGGGTTCTTCTCATGAAATGCCTTACTCTCGGAATCCGGTCGCTTGTATCGATTACAACCACAGTCAAAGCGCTGTGTGGATGTACTTGCTACAAGCGCTCGCGGCAGTGAAAATTTACTTTATGTATAATAAATGTGACTATTTATGAATGTTGACGATTTTAAGTGCTATGTTTAGCCTATGAAATAAAATTATTTTTGATTTGATTTGATTTGAATTTGATATATGATATACCACACACGTACTGGACAATGGAGAAGCTGACTTACAAAACAATGACTTACAAAATAGTTCTAGAATTGACGATAAAATATTACCTATTTGATATTGCGAAGTGCTATAAATCAACACTGTGCAGAATAGTGTGGACGATTAGTGCCAATCTGTGCACAGCCGGCTCCGAGAGCTGCAGGATTAGTTAATATCTCCAAACTCTCTCCAGTAGTGGCTCCAAGTAGTTGTGTTGCACGCAGCGACCACACCCTGGCAAACCCGTAAATTTGTCCCGTAATAATATAAGGATTTTCAACTGGGCGCGCTCCAATTATAATACAAAACATTATTTGATTAATGGGGTAGATTTCTTGATTTTTTTATAAGAGTTAATGGTAAGATTATTATGGTATTATATTCTTATAAGTAAAAATGGGTGAAATGGGATTTTATCTAAGTTTCTATTAATTACTAATAGATTGTTTAATCCTGTTTGATGTAAAAAATAATAGGTGAATTATTGTTATCATTAAAATAAGAAATGGTTAACTAAAATTAAGAGTAACTTTAATGATCAAGTCATAGCAGCACCGTTCCTTAATGGTGCAAGAAGTCTTCTTCGGCGATGAAGGCTACCCGCCGCAGATAGATATGGAATGGGATCTGGCGAAATCGGCGAAGAAATAAGGCAAATATCGGAGGCTTAGGGCGATAGTAGGTGGCATCAGAGACTGTTGGCAAATCACATCATCCAATCCTTCCTCCGGTCGTAACGGATTTCCGTTCCACTGGATACATGAAGGGAGGACGAGCGTGTGCACACACGTCTGCGCGAATAATGTGCACCTAAATATTTCTGCGCACTGAACTGCTTCCGTATAATGGACTCCGAACTTAGGGAAAGGCCTCCGGCGATGGGTTGAAGAAGAGAGGTTCGGCATGATGCTTGCCGGGTTTTGTATTATTCCTGCACGTAGGCAGCTTTGGGGGTGTGGTAGATTTGACAGCGTGCGTGGGTTGCGTGGTTCAAAATCTTCTTTATCGTAAGCAAGAATGTGTTTTAGCGCCAACTTTGTTCGCAACGTACTTAGCAGTGGCTTTTCGTGAAGTCATGCTGTCCTCGGCGGAAGGAGTTTGTAGTTGCGTATATCACGCACTCTTGATCAATTCCTACCTTAGATGATTAAGGAAAATTATGTACATCAAATGGTCAGATCGTGTGCGCAATACTGAAGTGCTACGTAGGGCCAATGTCAATAGCATTGAGGCTTGCCTAATGCGGCGACAACCTCGGTGGTGTGGACATGTCTCCCGAATGAAGGAGGAACGAATAGGAAAACGCGTCTTCTTTTCAGAACTCCGAAACGGTAAGCGAATACGCGAGGGCCAATACCTAAGGTACAAAGATGCTCTGAAAAGACACCTGCAAGGATTTGGCAGCACAACGAACGCAGTAATGGAACGTAGTGACCAACAAGGGTTATGATTGATAGATTTTGAGGTGGTACGAAAATTTGCCTTAGAAAAGGGATGACCTGAAGCTGCGCCCTCCTGCTGCCATTGATTATGTTTACGTTGGTGTGCTGACGTACGCTCAGTGCGGACGCACGCTTAGACCTAAAATTGGCTATATAAGTCACTAAAGGGCACACCAAAGATGTCAAGAACACCCTAGCTCTGTTAATATTATTGACTGAGTCCGAAGCGGTCGCCGTAGCTGAACACGGCTAGGATATATTACGTATGAAGGAACTGTTATTTCATAATTGTAACAGTATGTTGACTGTCATTATGTTAGAATATGTAGAATAGAACTAAATAACGACACCCTATAACAAACAACGAATAATAAAATATACTATTTGACGACCTCCGTGGTCGAGTGGTCTGTATGCCGGTCTCAAGGCGTCGCCATCTCGAGAGGTTCTGGGTTCGATCCCCAGTGGGGGCAAATGTTTGGGTGATTGAATTTTCAGGCATTTGTTCTCCCAGTCTTGGATGTTTATATATATTTCTATATATTCTGGTTATTTATATGTATTTATCTATTAAATATATTTATCCGTCATCTAGTGTCCGTAACACAAGCAGCAGTTGCTTAAAATGGGGCTAGTTGATAGGTGTGAATGTCTGAGGATATTATTATATTATATTATATATACATTTAAATCATGCCCTATCAAGGGTCTCCACAATTAGATTAAAAGTTAACCCTTAACCAGAAAAGACTAAAAGCACAGTCTAACCAATCTATGTAAACAAATCCCAAAGATAACAAGGTTCCTGAAAACTTGTAACGTAATTTTGCGAGTTCCTAAGACGCAGGTTACTTTGATTGAACGTTAATTAGATGGTGCAGCCATCTAGTGGCAGCTCGTTAGAACTTCAGACCCGGTGAAGTTGAGGGAATTTATAGTTCTAATGTGTTTGTTACTTTGTGTATTAGTTTGGAATTGAATTGACTTTCAATAGAGTCTTCGTGTGAATGAGAATAGGTATTGATCAACTCAATCCTTTTGTAGCTGTAGAGAATCACATTGAATATTTGTTATTAAAATATTATTAATAGGTACTTTACAGTTAACTCCGTGAAACTTGAAATTAAATTTTTATTTCGCATTGTTTCTTTTTTATATATATAAAGTATTTTTTTATGGAATGCTCTGCAAGATTCTTATCATAGTTTAGCTTCTATTCATCCTTTAAGATTTATTCTTTTTTATATCATGATACAGCATCAAAAAATCTAACTTAGCCATCTTTACCATGTAAGCCCCAATGGTATCTTTTTAGGGTTCCGTAGTGAACTAAGAACGCTCATAGTTTCGCAAAGTCCGTCCACGGATACCTTAGTGACCGTTAGCACTAGAAAGCTGAAACTTGATACCAATATTGTATATCAATCACACCGACAAAGTGGTAAAATAAAGTGTTTTTTATTATTATTAAAATTGTTGTTTTTAATTTTTTAATTTCAACCCTAACGTGTGATATATTTTTTATTAGGTATTTAAAAATAAACTGGTGGTTACTAAAGTATATTTTTGATTATGTAAATATTAAAAAAAAATCCCCGCCCTCCTCTTACTTTAGAACCATGAGTTTAAAAAATATGAAAAAAATGTCATAAGTGGAAGTTTATGAAGACTTTCTAGAAAAATTATTTAGAACTTGATAGGTTGAACAGGGTTAAAAAAAAATTACAAAATCAGTTTTGAACTAAGTTTGTAATTTAACCGTATATTATTATGTAAGCTATTTTCTGTGTTAGTTTACATATTTTACTACACGGAACGTATCTTCTTTCGAATAAAAAAGAATTATTAAAATCAAACCCATGTATGGCGAACAAAATTTGTGGTTTTAAAATATACCTACACAAATTCTATCTTCTGTTGAAATAATATATCTATCATGGGGTGGAACAAGCGGCTCTCAGTGATCTGTGGGTGGAACACTGTATTTTCCACTGCATACGCCAGTCCTACAAGATTGAAATTAATGATAGCAGATATACAATACATAGTTGTATAGCTTACGACATAAGCTCCACATTCGCTTGATCCGATAGACGTTTATAGGTTATTTTAATAGACAGTGCAACGAACAGCAGTTTCAGTTTACTGGTGACTAGATACATCGTGGCTTAATGTGGACTTTATTTACCACCCTTATTTTCATATTTCGTTAGAGTTAAGAAATAAAAGGAGTATCTTTATATTTTCAAACTATATAGAGTAAAAATTAAATGGTTTTAATTATTTTTTTGCAAACTACCGTCTTAACTGAAACTAAGAAAGTCTTGGTGAAAGAAAGAGATTTATTCGACAACAGACACTTTACAAGAACGAATAATGATGAGTATAAAAAATCTAAGTAGGTAATCGTCTCGTGACTGCAGACGAACAGGTTGCCAGTTCAGCAAAGTGCCAGGCTTGCAAGCCAGGCGCTGGATTTCAACTGGCACCTTTTGTTGTCACGGGAGCCAAAAAGTGAACTAAATAAATAAACAAACAAATATGTTCAAACGTTCACACCTATCAACTAGCCCTATACTAAACCCATGCTTGTGTTACAGGTATTAGATGACGGGTGCAAGAATGGCTTATCAATAAGAGTGGGGAGTCAACATAGTCATAAGTACCTTAAACTTGTCATTCCACATTCAAAAAGAATTTTAACCAATACCGTATTCAATATATATGATATACCTAAATATGAACAAATTGGAGTCGGGTGTGTTAAAGAAATGGGCTTTAGAAACGGTCCATGCTTTTATTTTATATCACTGCCCTCATATTAAAAAACACATAAAAGACTTTAAAACCACGGTACGGTGTTAGCAATATACTTTTTAAAGTAGCCAACATGTAATCGAATTCGCCCGTATAAGATTTCTATCGGGAAACTTGTTGAATGGATTTACTTGCAACATCTACCTCGTCTAAGTCAGACGACGGAAGACGTGTCAGCTGATTTAATTCAAAGTGAGAAAGTGGAGCGCGGCATAAGCGGCAGAGGCGGGAGCGGGATGGTAGCGGGAGCGGGACGGTAGCGGGATGGTAGCGGGAGCAGGATGGTAGCGGAACGACAAGCGATTTAGTGAGCGCTCGCGGGCGACGTCGTCTCGGGGCGGTGCGGTGGCGCGTCATCTTATCGCTATCGCTCCAAGACGACGCGCCACCGCACCGGTGTTGCTTCGTATTATACCTAATTATAGATATATCTGTAACATGTAACGTTCGAGGCGAGGCGGGGTGGATGCCGTTGCGACGATACACCGGCACCGCTGCTTTAGTATATGAATAAGGTTGAAACAACGACACAACGCGCCCTTTGCTCCTGTACTAACTTGAGATCGCGTCGCTTCCTTGTGAGACTTGCTCCATCTAAGCAATCCGAACATTATATATAGAATATTCCACGCCGCGTCTGTGTGCGGAGCGCCTTATCCGTCCGTACTATAGACCAAAGCGGGGCTATATCGGTGACAAGATTACATGAGGAGTAACCTTTTGTGATTTGATATTACATTTGAGGATTTAAAATGTCAAATACTAGTATTTGAGCAGCTCACTGGTGCAGTGTTTGAACGTTTTAAAAAAAAGCAACCAAAGTGATAATATGTTTCTACATACTGTTATTTTCTAAGGGTTAGTCAGAGACTAGGCAAAAGCAAAGCAAAAGCAGTCCACTGCCATAGTCCGCGCTTCACCAAGCAGTGTCTGCATGTGCTTTGCGTGCCAGGTGGTGAGCCCGTCGCCGCTATAAGCTATTGGATGGTTATGCAGTTCTAAGTCCATTAGTCGTTTTTACGACACCTTAGGGAAGAAATGGGTTGGTAGTATTATTTAAATGAGCCGCTACCACACGACTCGACGCCGCTACCAATTATTTTATTAACGCTGCTACCAATTATCCATAATATATTTGTAAAAGTATACCTTCGTCCGCAATTTTTAATTTTTAAGTGATTTACCTGAAACAAGAAAAAAATTATTGTAACAAACAATTAGAGATAGTGTGACGGACAGATTTTAACAAGAGGTGGATTCCTTTCCTACTATTATCTCACGTTTTTTTTTATTTATCTTTCTTGCTTGACAACTGTGTGGATTACACACAGTTATCAAGCAAGAAAGTTTTTCTTTAGTTAGTGGCTACACTGGCAAAGAATATATTAAATTACAATGGGGCGAAGTCAACGAGCTTTCACAGAATTCAACCTAATTTGAAAGAACCGTGGGTTAAACTCTGAGTATTTTTGAAAGTCTGTGTCAAATTAATATTCTATCAGAGCACTGGTATTCTGCAGCTATATGTGTTGTAGCTTAGAGTGACAATGACCTTAGCCCACCTGTATACTAAAGTAGGTTTAGTAACCAACGTTATAGCTTTTATTGCTGCCCGAGCGATAAATTATTAATTGTCCGCATCTTGCATCTGGTATACATTGTTGTGTGTGTTTGAAGCTTCAGTTAATTCTGGATTTCACAGAAATGCTATTTTACGAACTTCCAATTATATTTGGCTCTCATACAGACGGATACAAACACAATTTGTTGTGAACTCAATTCATTAAAACTTTTTAGCCTTAAAAATTAAAAGATTCTTCTTACGCTTCAACCTCTATGATTTGTGCGAACTTTGCTTTTCAGACCATCATTAATTTACTTATTGATTTTTGTTTCACGATGGGCTAATCCTGGACTTAACGATTCTATAAGAATTTCTACAGCTTATAAATGAACAGTATTAGAGAAAGGACAATCGTTACTGAGTCTATGTGTATCACCAATTCTTTTTTTGATGCTGAAAAGCTAAGTGACTTTAGGTATATAAATTTTATTTGTTGGTATCATCGATTGGCAACGTAGAGTGTGGTTTCTCTATGAGTTGCAGGCAAATGTTCAACCTTTCAAGGCTATCTCGTTTCTTTGAGACGTTTTTATTGCTTACTTAGACCATTGGAAATTTTACTTAGACCAGGATTTATAACAGAAATATTCATTTATTTCAAAATTCTACAAAAAAAAACAAAAAATCAATTTATAATTAACCATAGATTTATATTGAGTAATCCTCAGTTCTTGAAACGTGACAATCCATCGTTTGTAGTAAGTTTATCGAACATCGCAATCCGGAAATATTTTACCAAATCAACAAGTGTAGCAAACGAGAAAAATCAGATAAGAGGCATCAGTAAATCGTACTATATACCTAATAAGTAGTACCCGAGCCACTCTTCTTGTTCAAGGAAAACGCCTTGTGACTTCAAAGGAAAACTCACCCTTACGTTTTGTGTTAGAGTTGAATATCCTGAAACTTTCGCTAGCGAGAGGGAACATTTCTTGACATAACTGGGTTATTCCCATTTGTGTTCAGAGCGTTCATTATTATGTATTTTTCGTTTGGCTCGCCAGATGGTGCGCCAAGGAATCGGTGATGGAGCTGCTTTTGGATTAGAACTAAATTATGATCCTTCGAGCGTTTCAAGTGAGGCCTACTCACAACATATAGCCTTAATGCCTCTGTTTTTACAATCGAATTCACATTATAAGAGTCGTTGAACTTCTTCAGAAATAATTTATTTGTTAGTCCTTATTCTTAGAATTTATCAATAATGTCGAGGTTGTATACATTTTAACAATATTGTTATTGGTCGACGTCTGTATAATACAGATTATACAAACTAAAATAGCCAAAACAACTGTTTTTTTTAACTTTTTTATCCTCTTGCAACAATGAGGTAAATGGAAGAGAAAGATGCAGTGTACACCTCAAACAATTATCTGATAATAGTATCAGATAATTGTTGAGGTGTATTGCATAGGCAATCCCTATCAAATTAAATATTTAATTGGAAATTTTGATGCTGTTGGGATTTCTGTTTGTCATAATGTTTAATCCTTGTTATCTTCTTTTCATTCAGACATTGAAAATAATTAACTTGAAGAAAAAGAGTAATCTTTTTGTGGTGCTTTACTTGGCGAGAGTGGTAAATCAATGGCCCAATGGTTTACTCTAAGGTAAAATAATGGAAGGTAAGGTAATGGAAGTCTACAACATCTATCTACATAAAATAAAATGGAAAAAACCGGCCAAGTGTATGGGCACCCCTGGCCTATATTTAATATGATTTGTGCACTTTGCTGGCGTTATTAATATACATATTTATTCAAAATTTCAGCTTTCTAGTGCTAACGGTCGCTGAGATTATCCGCGGACGGACAGACAGACAAACAGACAGACATGGCGAAACTATAAGGGTTTCTAGTTTACTACGGAACCCTAAAAAGAATCGTAATCGTTGAAATGAAATGAAACTTTATTTGCTTAAATATGGTCACAATAGATGTTACACAAAGAAACACCGACATATTTTGCTGATACAGTCAGCGTGCAAATTCATGAAGTATTCATGAAAAATTTTCTAAATAATTGGATTTGAAGCAATGTCACAGTTAAAAGTAAAGTTCAGTAAAATTATGTAAATTAATGTCAATTACACACATGCATTCATATTGTATTTCAATGTCAAAACGTTTCATCAAAAATGTCACTTAATTGGTAATACATTTTCTGCAGTATTGTGCTAAATAATACTTTTTTAAATTTATGGAATGTATGTTGGGTCACACTAAGTGGCAACTTATTGAAAATTTGTGTAGCCATACAGTAACAATTATTAGAATATATATGAAGTCTTTGCTCGTAAAATTGGTTTACTATTGACGTAAAATAAAAATGTACCTACTCGACATCATAACAGCACTAAATATTTAATGGCCGCACTACCGAATTCACAGTAAAAATAGTTACGTATTCTGATTCATAAAATGAAAATGAATGATTCATGAAATGTTGAAAAGAACAAAGTTAAAACGGAAGCAATTTTTAGGGTTGCGTAGTCAACTAGGAACCTTTATAGTTTATTTATTTACTTAAACTTTAATATCCTCAACAAGGTACATATGGCGGACTTAACGACAAATATCGTTCTGGTAGAGAACCATAGGTTAAGCAGAGATTTGGTGGCGGTACCATTAAAGTAAAAACCTTAAATATATATATTATACCTATAAATAGTCTATACAAATACAATACTTAAATAATTATACACACATACTTAAATATTACAATAAATAATTTAATACTATACATATAATTATAACATAATTAAGATTATAGTATGTAACATCAGATGAGCTCACATTACACAACCTCAAAAAGTGTTCCCGAGTTTCGCCAAGTCTGTCTGTCCGTCCGCGGATAATCTCAATGGACATTAGCAATAGAAAGCTAGAATTTGGTCGCAATATGTATATCAATCACGCCGACAAAGTGGTAAAATAAAAGGTGGAAAAGAATGTTTTTTAGGGGACCTCCCCTGCACGTAAAGTGGAGAGCGTTTTTTTTTCTTTTCTGCCATAAAAAGTGATATGTTTTTAAATAGGAGGAAACGAAATAATTTTTGAAGTTTAAGTTTAAAAAATCTCAAAAGTGGAACGTATACATATAAGTATAAAGACATTCTAGGAAAATTATTTTCAACTGTCTAATGTCTGAACTAAGTTTCTAATTTAACAGAAAATGCAAGTTTTTTTATCTTAGTTTACATATTTTATTAAACAGAACGAATCTTCTCTCAAATAAAAATATATCCACTGCTGAATAGTGAACGGTTAGTGGCAGCTAGGTGAGGTAAGTAGACGATAGCGGGTAATTACAGATAAAGAATGAGAAATCAGAATAAAACATAGCTCTCGAAAAATAGAGACGATGATTTCTTCTTCTTCTTCTTGCCCTTGTCCCACTCTAGGTGGGGTCGGCACAACATGTCTTCTTCTTCCATTCTCCTCTGTCACTCGTCTGCGCAGCATCCACTTCTTTTATCCTCATATCATTCTTCACGCATTCAATCCATCGCTTCTTTGGCCTTCTTGTAATAAGACATTTGTCCCTCCTCATCACATGTCCATACCACGCTAACCTATTGCTCCTAATCTTATAGACACGATGATTTAACTTTTTTTTTACATACGACAGGTAAGCTCTTGACCTTCATCTCACTTGATGGTAAGTGATGATAAGGCCGAAGGTGGCAGCGAGCTTCAACTGCAAAATCCTCAACAACTGAGGAACTGGCTATCTTACCTCTGATTGCCGGAACACAACAACGCTTAAAACATTGTTATTATGGCGACAAAATTAGGTAAGACGGTGGCTAGTCAAGCGGGTTTAGAAGCCCTACCACCAAGCAAACCGAACAGAAAAACTTCTGCCCCCATGGGGAATCAAACCCGGACCTCCCGATCACCACCCGGTGGTATGAACCACTAGACTAGAGGTTCGGTTCTAAAACTAATATCATTTCAGTTCAACTAATTCATTCAGTTAAGAATAATAGACCAAATAATAAAGGTAGCAAAGAAATGAAAACAGTATAAGGTTAAATGTTATTAGTTTTTTTACAAGACTTCAAAACATGGTGTTGAATTAATGTTCAAAAGTTTTCCTCAAACTCCTTAAAGCATCCATTTTGGTATTCGTCTTACGCACGAATGCAGACACAGCCGATAAATAAAGCAATTTTGGGTAGAACCGGGCTTTTGTTTAGGGGGAAACCAGATGTTGTGCTCAGACGTCTTGATGAGAGGATTTTTTCGGAGTTCGCTAGTAATTTTGGGATTCATTGTGCCAATAATGCAAGGTTCGTTTAGCTATTATGGCTCCCCCATTTATCAGTCCACACCGAAATATACCGTCGTCTCTACGTCGAGAAGATTTGGCAACTTGTGTTTCCGAGTCAATTAACTGTAAGACTCATGACTATTAATGTGATGTATGGAAGGAATAATTATTTAGAGGCTGTTTATTATTTAAATGACTTATCAATTTGGGAAGATGATAAATAAGAGAACGTGTACGTTTTGTAAGTGTAAATCACATTTAATATTGTGAAAGATAATTTTATGGGGATTTACCCTAAGAAGGTCGTAATGATAATTAACAAATATCAAAATAAATCGATTTATAAAATATCGGCAAAAATTCTTCAAAATATTACAGTACCCAACGATGACAATGTAGATTATTTATTTCGCTTAGTTACACTAGTAAAATTGCAATTATCTTCCATTAAAAGGATTAACAAAATTAATATACTCTTTTATTGCACACACAGAAAAAAAAACACAATACATAAAAGAAACAATAGTTGGCAAAGGCGAACTTATCCCCTAGAGAGATTATCTTTCAGTCAACCCAACAACCAGTCCAAGAGTAGGTGTTAGTGGGATTACACTAGAAGTGCACAAACACAAAGATCTTTTGACAAAATACAATTTAAGTTAAACTAACATAAAACTAAAATATTACCTATACATTTAAAATACAATAATATAGACATATATAGATATATAGCATAAATCAATAAATAAACATAATAATATATAAAAATAAATAAACAACGAGAATCTAAACTAACACGATGAATAAGAATTTAAGTAGTGCTTCATTATTTTGAATTTGAAAGACCCGATCTTCTGAATATCAGTGGGTAGGTATTACACAACTGGACCGCTCGAAAGGAGAATGACTCAAAGAAAAAAATCAGTATTGACCTTGGGCAGCTCGAACATTTTTGTGTAGCACGAACGCCTCGGGCGAGTCGGTGAAGGAGTAAGATGGAAACGGGACCGGAGGTAGGAAGGAGAATTTGGATTATAAAGGATCCTATAGAGAGCAGAGAGGATGTGCACATTACGGCGATCTCTAATCGGAAGCTATTTAAACTCAGATCGATACTGAGATACATGGTCATATTTCTTCAGTCCAAAAATGAATCGTGTGGCCAGATTCTGCAGACGTTCAAGCTTATTCAGCAAGTCCTCAGTCACGTCCAAAACGTCGGCGTAGTCGAGAATGGGTAATAAGAGTTCTTGAGCAAGCAAAATTTTAGTTTTGATGGGAAGAAAGTATTGGAGGCGCTTAAGGGAGTGATAAGAAAAATGCATACGCCTACTAACCACATTCACTTGAAAACCCCAGGACAAAGTGCAGTCCATTGATACACCCAGATCCTTCACCTTGTCAGAGTAAGCAATTGGGACTCCATTAAATTTAAGTGAAGGCAACAAGCTGAAGTCAACTTTGCTACGTAGCCTGCTACTGCCAACAATCATGGCTTGCGACTTAGACGGATTAACCAAGAGGCCATAGGAATTCGCCCAATCCTCAACATCAGCTAGATCTTGATTTAACCTAGTAATGGTATGGCTGATTTCAGATTCACTGCAGTGTCTATAAATTTGGAGATCATTAGCATAGAGGTGAAAACTAGCAGAAATAGAATGCGAAATAGTGTTGGTGGAAATAGATATTAGAAGAGGAGAAAGTACACCACCTTGAGGCACACTAGCAGTGAGGACACGCCAATCCGACAAAGAGTCCTCAGTCTTAATACACTGCTGGCGGCCAAATAGGTAAGACTGAAACCAACGCAGAGCGGAGGTAGAAATGTTAGCCGAACGAAGAGTACCAAGAAGAATATCAAAATCAACCGAATTGAAAGCTCTACTAAAATCCAAAAGAATAATAGCCGTTAGTTTGGTATTATCCATGGCCAAGCGAATATCTTCCGTCACGTTCAGCAACGCACCAACGGTACTATGGGATGGACGAAACCCGGATTGGTAGGGAGATAATAAAGAAAAGGGAGTAAAATAGGAATAAAGCTGCTGATGAACTACGGATTCCAGTACTTTGGAAAGGATAGGGAGCACAGAGATGGGACGGAATTCGGAAAAGGAAGTTGAATTGGACTTATTAGGTAAGGGGATTACGTGAGCTTTTTTCCACAATACTCAGTTCTCAGTTCTTTATTGCATTCATTTAATACTGGAAAAACCCCGGACCTTAAAGAGGAGTTAATAATGTGGAGTCTAAAGATACAATATCATCCAGCACCGGGAGAATCCTA
The DNA here is from genome assembly GCA_910589355.1 of Parapoynx stratiotata. Classification (NCBI taxonomy): domain Eukaryota; kingdom Metazoa; phylum Arthropoda; class Insecta; order Lepidoptera; family Crambidae; genus Parapoynx; species Parapoynx stratiotata. The sequence continues at coordinate 1,625,780 of OU342473.1, forward strand.
TCAAGGCATCAAGGCTAAGGCCATCAATACCAACAGCTTTAGTGGATATCGACCAAACACTCTTCGCAATGGCATCCTCAGAGACAAGCTCAAAATTAAATGTAGGTGTATTGGGTCGAGAAATGCTAGCAATCTGAGAGAGAGAGGAGTTTTTCACCAACGGATCTAGACTGAAAGGGGGAGATGAAAAATGATCATTTAAAGCATTCAAGTCAAAAGTTAATTAAATAAGAATAATACATATTGTTTGGTTTATGAAGTCTTTTTTTAACTTTTCCAAAATTTTGAAGACTGGGTTTACTTTTTCAACAAACAACAAGGTCATTGTCAATAAGGAGTAATTTCGTATTTAATTCTAAATTTAACAAGAACATCCAATATTCCGCGTAGTGCCTTAAAATTACACGTTTAGTTAGACTAATTGCTCAAGTTGTGTCGCACCAAGAAACAACAGAGGTGTCTAAGATCTGATTTAATTAGTTCCGACTAAAATCATAGCTTCAGAATACTAATTAAACAACGCAAGCGCCACATTACATTTGATTAACTAAAATTTGGGCTTTGTGCTAGTAACTTTGACTAAACACAATTATAAAGTAACTAATAATGAACTTCGTTGAGATATTGGTTTAGCGACTACTACGGTATTCTGAATCGATGACCAATAATAGTGATTTGAAGTACCTCTCTACTTCGAAAGAAAATTAAGCAATATTTAAGATTAATGCTTAAATATTCGCATTAAAGTTCGTCCTATTAGAAAGAAACACTAAAACGTCCTAATTTTGCTTAGAAAGTGACGTGAAACTTTTAATATACCTTAATTAATCAGAAACTAAACTAAATTCTCTTCACGCTATTCTAAAACCGAAACAACGAACAAAAGTTCTGAACTACTTTTGGAACATCATTTACTGTGTTCATTACTTATGACCCTAAATTCGGGTTAAACTTTGTACGGTCATAAATAAAATTAAATGTCTGGTGTACAACTATTGTTATTTTTTATACAAAAAAGTTGGCAAAACTTATGCGTACCATTAGTATCATTAGCTTTACCTTTAATAATAAAAGGGAAAGAAACTCTAGTCACATCAATCTAATAGATTGGTTAGATGAATTAATAAACTTCTATGTTACCTTAATTTGATTTTCGTCAGGAAAGTTTTACCAGTTCTTCGCATAGAGCACAGACTTGGCGAAACAAACTAATAACTACATTTCACATACCCACATTGAACATACGAAACTTCTAAAATAAACTGGTAATTATTTAATTTCGGATAGAACTTGCTCTTATAAATTTTGTAGCGTAGCGGCTCATTAAAAGAATACCACCGCCCCCCCTCCTCTCTTGGGTGTCGTAAAATGTGACTAATGGAATAAGAACTGCACAACAGCATGCGGTGACGGGCTTCATCACCTGTCACACTGAGCATATGTGCAGTCACTGCTTGGTGAAGCGCGGACTATGGCAATGGACTGCTTTTGCCGTACTTTTGCCTAGTCTCTGACTAACCCTTATAGAATAATAGTATGTATAAATATATACCCTTATTCGGGTGTTTTACAATCTCGATTGCTTTCATTTTTAATATTCCTGCCGCAGTCTTGAAAAATTGACTTCTCTCGCTTGCCATAGTTCTTTCCGTTTTTTGCGAAATTGGTCGGCTTCAAAGCGTTCGTATTCAAAAGCATCGCGCTATTGTGCTCTCAAATATTCGGTTCTGCTTTTACGATGCTGTTATATTTGTTCTTTGCCTCCGTTGTCGTATTTATGAATGGCAATGCCCTGTTGTGCTCCAGTTTTTGTAATAACTACTCGATTGCTATCAAGATAAAATTCATAATTGTTATTTCATTGCTATGTTGAGCATGGCGTGTTTGCTGTCAGTTATAGCATGCGCATAAGTGAGTTTTGGATCGACATCAATAAAACCTTGCATATTATTGAAGCTTTGTTGTAACCAGGTACCAGGTCATAGGTATCCATGCAATCGTAATAATATTGTAGTCTGTCTGAATGTATACTGCTGCTCCAACGTTTTTGTAATTTGTAGGTTTGTTTTAGGTATTTGTAGATTTTGTTTTAATTGCAACTTGTAAACTTAAACTTTCCTTTAATATCTTTTAGTAGAATATCAAGTGGCTATGTTCCCAAAAAGGCAAATAAGTCCTGCTCGAAGGACCATCTCTTTCACAAACAAGACTTGAATCTCATTGAAGGTAGGAAAGTCTAGCTGTTCCTTTATCTTAAGCTGTGATTGGCAGAGAAAACGCAAAGAATTCAAATCAAGTTAACGCTTAAGTTCAATTTGTATTCAAAGCTTCAAGTATAACCGAATAATCAGAGGTTTTGCATTTCAGTCTAAAGATAAGGTTTACTTGGCAATCGTTCGTTGTGGTAACTCTCTTACAAAACATCTGTTTGATTTTGTAACTTAAAAATAACAAGCTCGAGATTTAAAACATAGAGATTAATAGAATCTGATTTAATAGAAAATTTCTCTAATTGCAAAGTGTCTATTTTGTGGTATGTAACACCTATCCTGGCAGTTGAAGCTTTAGTTTGAATATCAGAGTGGTTATGAATTTCATATAGTTCACGGTGCATTAACGACCTAACGACATTAATGGCGATTGTGGGTTGTGTAATGCACCGGTGCCTACCCGTTAGGAGATATTAATTGGCATGATAACGTAACGTAACGTAAGCCGCGTCTCGGTAAACGTAGTGTGGGACGCCCTGCGACAAGATGGGACGACGATATTTGTCGGTTGGCTGAAGTGGGCTGGATGGGAACGGCGGAAAATCGTGAGCGGTGGCGTGCATTAGGGGAGGGCTATGTCCAGCTGTGGACAGGAGTAGGCTGAAGATGATGATGATGAAATTGAAAATATGATCATGACCGGCAGAAGATTCGAAAGGACGTAAATACAATTTAAAAGGTTACGTTAAATAGTTACTATTGGGAAAGTTCTGTATTTGTTTACCGCATTTGCCTGCCTAGCAAAAAGCCATTTCGACTTGAAATAAACTTTTTGTTCTTAACAGTAAGTATCAGATTTAAATACGTTTTATCGCTTGTGACGGTGATAGGCTGCACACTAACAAGCAACACTGGAAAGTATGCGTCATGAAAAACGTGAAACCTATAAATAAATGTACATAGACTAAAATAGCAGCGCACTCACGCACCTCAGTAACGATATCGTTGAAAATAGAATCAGGTTTATACCTACAAAATATTGGGTCCTTACCTATGAAATTGGTGTTTTTTTTCTCCCTTAGTATTTTGTCTGTAACTATTAAGATTCAGAGTATTCCTAAAAAATAATTACCTCGTCTAAAAATGGACTATATTTTTGAGCTCTTTTGATTTGTTTTGATAATTTGTTGTAAGTTTAATTGTGTTAAAATTGGACACGAGGACAACTCTTTTTAAGTGCCTCCCGAATACATCATTTGATTTGCATTCACTTAAAAACGATAAATAATTTTTATGAAGTGTGATATTACACATATTACTAAAGCTTGTCTGATGATAGATGCCAAATATTATTATCTTTGGATTTGTCGTTGTGAAGAAAACTGAAAAAATTTTAGTATGGAAAATGCAGAATTCCCCAAAATCTCCATACAAAACACCAATTTCATAGGTAAGGACCTAATATGAGTCTGTTGATATTTTCCCCAAGACTCCAATTAAAAATTTTTTTTTGTTATATACCTATATCAAAAAAGTAGCTCTTAATTAGGACAAACATTATGATTTTTGTGAGTTACATGGAATATGAATTTCGTGGCACACATAAAATAGGACGTTGGGAAAATATGCACTTTGATTATATATGGACAACTAATATTAGGTCCTTACCTATGAAATTGGTGTTTTGTATGGAGATTTTGGGGAATTCTGCATTTTCCATACTAAATTTTTTTCATTTTTTTCAGTTTCACATAAAATTGATAAATTATAAGTAAAATTTATTCTAATAAAATGGTATAGTAATGCTTTTTGTTTGTTTTTTTTATGCATTATTTCAATTGTTTCTAAGCTGAGCTTGATAGATTCGTGGCATTTTCTTTGAACTTCTAAATATTCTAGATCACTTGTATACTAAGTATAAAATAAGTTTCTAGTTTAAAATCGTGGTTCATGTGTGAAGCTAGTAAGGGCCACTTGCATATAGTTTAAATCTCGATTTTGTAATTTTTTTACATAAAAGCCACAGTAAAATTATCAAGAAATGACAATAACGAATTTTATATCTTGATTAAAATTTCCTGCAAGTGGCCTTATCTTTAAGTGGAATTTCTCGTCGATTCTAATTTGTTTCAAATCACGCATTCCCTTTGTTACCTATAGCGTTCATACATAACTGCGTCTTCAGAAAAGTAATTAATGTTACGTGGTAATGCAATAAGGGTCTATCTGAAACTGACAGAGGATCGTTTGATAACTTAATAAATGCCCGTAAACAATGAAGCAGGAAGAAGAAGAGGTAAAATTCGTTGGCATGGCGGATCGTACGTTTTAACTTTCAATATTGATAACAAAGCTACATTCGCAATGGTCAGTCCTTGGATGGGTGACCAAATCTTTGTGATATCGGGCTCCTTCGTACTTCAGGAGGCTCTGTTACGTTGGTCTCGGTCGTCATTCCAATTGTTACTCCAACCATCAATCCTCATTTGGCCAGCGTATGATGTTACAGCCTATTGCTATTGTAGGAAGGCCTAAAGCCTACCCAAGAGTTTCACAAAGTTTTGGACACCCATCCAAGGACAGACCATGACGAAAGTAGCTCTGTTTTCAATATTGAACGCCAATCACTACACCAAACAAGCTCCTTCTACGTAATGTATCTAATAAACCAAAGCCACAAGTACCTAAAATATTCTTGTAACAAAGCTTCGTTAATAATAATTGCTAATGATAATGCGTTTGTTAATATTTAACTGCGTTTGAAATTAAGCCCTAAACGTAGAATATTAAGATATACGAGTATAATGTATTAAAAATTTACACTCTCACTGTAAGAAATAGGTTTAATTAATGAAGCAAAACGATTGTAAAAATCTATCAACGTATAATCAAAAAGAACCCTTTTCTTTTTATGTTCCTCATTCGCGCAGCCTGTAATTAAATTATACATTTAACCGCTTGGTTCAGATCAACCAACATAAATGAAACAAGAAGGTCACCACACTAACCAAATACTAATAGGTAAGTAGTTGTTTAATAGCAACCAGTGTTTTATTAATTATTCAAATTTAATTCCTAATTCGATTGAAACAGAGTTTAGATTACCACAAAATCTTATCAAGTTGACAGAGCTTTTTGCCTAAACCAGAAATCTAGGCCATAAATTTAGCCCGAGCCAACGTTAGGCATTCCGTGATTTATTTTCGAGTTCGCACCTGCCTTTGTATAGGCGTTACTCACTTTATATGCAAATAAGGACAATATATCAATATTAACTTATTAGCTTTTGCTTGTGATACGTTTGCATGAAAGATTTTGTCGGTATTTGTTTGCCTACCATACCATATGGTTTGAGAGGCGTTTTATGGTCTCGCGTGGGGAATTCTCGCTCGGTGGCATAGTGGTTAGTACGCCTTGGTTTTCGATCGAAAACAAAGCTACCTTCGCCATGGTCAGGCCGTGGATGGGTGACCAAATTTTTGTGATCTCGAGCTCCTCCATGCTTTACGCTAACCCACCAACCCGCATTGTTACGACCATACTCCTTATATTTTCTCCATAAGTTATGCCTGTGCCCAGCAGTGGGACGTATATAGGCTGAGGCCATACGGTTTAAGATTTACCTATGTTGGGTTCAGAGTTGTGCGCGTGAATGGAAGTCTGCAACATCTATCTACATAAAATAAAATGGAAAAAACCGGCCAAGAGTGAATGGGCACCCCCTGGCCCTAATTTAATATTTTATTCCATTTTTGATTTGTGCACTTTATTGGCGTTATTAATATTGGGTCCTTACCTATGAAATTGGTGTTTTTTTTCTCTCTTAGTATTTTGTCTGTAACTATTAAGATTCAGAGTATTCCTAAAAAATAATTACCTCGTCTAAAAATAGACTATATTTTTGAGCTCTTTTGATTTGTTTTGATAATTTGTTGTAAGTTTAATTGTGTTAAAATTGGACACGGAGACAACTCTTTTTAAGTGCCTCCCGAATACCTACATCATTTTATTTGCATTCACTTAAAAACGATAAATAATTTTTATGAAGTTTGATATTACACATATTACTAAAGCTTGTCTAATGATTTTGTTGGCGTTATTAATATTGGGTCCTTACCTATGAAATTGGTGTTTTTTCTCTCTTAGTATTTTGTCTGTAACTATTAAGATTCAGAGTATTCCTAAAAAATAATTACCTCGTCTAAAAATAGACTATATTTTTGAGCTCTTTTGATTTGTTTTGATAATTTGTTGTATGTTTAATTGTGTTAAAATTGGACACGGAGCCAAATATTATTATCTTTGGATTTGTCGTTGTGAAGAGAACTGAAAAAATTTTAGTATGGAAAATGCAGAATTCCCCAAAATCTCCATACAAAACACCAATTTCATAGGTAAGGACCTAATATTATATGGACTCCACACAACGCAAGACCGAACCTGGGTTGCACGGCTTGCGGTGCGATGCGACACTTGCGTGTTGCGACGGCTGTTGACAAGTGATCGACATTCGATTCCTCCGAACGTCCCTTACGTCGGTCGTTCACTTACGATCAGCTGGTAGTCGTGCCCTGACCCAGAAAATATCCAGAAATGCTTTTACAGAGTTGTACGGACCTCTTGGCGTTTCATTTTTAGTTTCATCGCGTTTCATTGATACTCGATCTCCGGCGCCATTCGGCTAAAGTCGGAGATCAAAGCATGCGAGCGGATCATCCCACTGCTGAACGCCTTTCGACCGTCTACGGCACCGTTCCGCTAGATTCAGCGCCGTACGGATGTGATCAGCTAATCGACAAACTGCTCGTCTCGCTGTCAGCCGATGTCGCGTTGCGTCGTCCGAGCCGAGCCGATGCGAAAACCCTTATTTCGCAGACATAAAGGCTTTTTTGACCGGATTAAGCCGATTCCGCGTCGAAAAGTAGATACCCTAAGACTTCCATAAGCTTTTATTTCTATTGATCAGCTGACAAAGGTCAAAGTCCCCATGACCATCAAGTATGTATCAATGAATATTTCCTATCGATTTTTGCCGCGGCCTTGTGACAACCATACCTTGTTTAAAGGTTTAATGAATTTATTCTCATAGAAAGATTCCTATAAATCACATATCAATATATCATATAGGTTATTACATAAGAAACAGGCACCGTATAACAACATTATGTAGTATATTGATCCTTTACATAGCACATCCCACGAACACACCACACATGGCACTAGTCAGTCTATGCATAAACCATACCATAGATACACACAACAAATCAATTCGTTTAAACTAAATTACTTACTATAATAAATTACCATCCCATATTAAAGATGTAGATTCCCTAAACAGTTTTAAGTCTCAATCATATTCTCCAAGATTGCTACCCCTCTAAGGCCCGTATTACGGAACTAAACTCAAGCGTAGATCTCTGCTTGAGCACTGTTAGAGAGGGATGGCGCTATTGATCCCACACAGCGCCATCTCTTTTTAACTGCGCTCAAGCAGAGATCTACGCTTGAGTTTAGTTCCGTAATACGGGCCTTAGAGGGGTAGCAATCTTGGAGAATATGATTGAGACTTAAAACTGTTTAGGGAATCTACATCTTTAATATGGGATGGTAATTTATTATAGAGAAATGCGATGCTTGTAATCATTACCACGGAATACAGTGTTCTATAAATCTCTGTAGTAGTTTAGTTTCATCGGCTTTCGATATTGAAAAAAAAAACACTTTCGCCATGGCCAGTCACTGAATAGGTGACCGTTAATCATGCATTATTTTGTTCATATTAGGAATATGGTATTAAGTTTTGTGTGAATCATGATTGAGTACAAGCGAACCGGATTCTGAGAGTAACAGGAGAATGGTTAGCGTCTATTATTTTCACCTCCTTACCACTACCAAGAAATTTCTCACTCTCAGTTTAATATTACAACAATCAAATACTATTATTTGTCAGATTACACGATTTCGAAGCTACAAGAACACAAAACGAATCAATAGTTTCCCTTGCTCTTCATTGTAAATTCAATTGTTTTAAAAGTAGGTAGGTATTCTACGAATTCAATTCCTTGCGTTTTGAAATAATCTAAAATTCCTGTACACCTATTCAACGGGTCTAATGAAACGTTAAAAAATGTAATCGGAGTTTCAATTAATTTTGGTTCTTACCTTCTTTGTGTTAGGGTTCAACTTTTCATCGTTACTATTGTTTCGCAGTATCAGACCTCTTATTGTTAACAGGAAAGAACAATGGCTCCACGAGCTCACTTCTTGAGATATTGTCTTTTAACGCTCAAGATGGGGCTTAATATGAAGAAGTGCCTTAATATTTCCATTAATCGCGTTATGATAATGTTAATTCTTCTTTAACTTATAAGTCAAGTTGAAATAATATCTTATTTATCTATACATGTAATAAAACTGTGGTCGAATGTCTGTACATATAAAAATTCAAGTCAGGGGGATGTAAAAAGAGGGAAAATACCAAAAGAATATTTTTTTTATTTGTTTCTTTCTCTGTCTGTTTATCTGTTTGAACGGGCTAATCTCTGTAATAGCTGGACGGATTTTATTGAAATTTTGCATGGTGATATTGGTGAGATAGATGGTGAGATTGGCCCAACGGAAGATCTTCCCTTTTTGCTGATGATGCGGCATACCTACTTATTAAAACCACATGATTTCGATTTAATTTTATTTTTTAATATACTCTCTCCCGGGCTCAAAACACTTTTTCCCATCGACCGGTAAGGCTTCAATACCCTTTTCTTAAAAAACTCTGTTTTACTCCTTAAAATAAACGTGTGGCTGCTCTGATCTCTTTATTTGCAAAAAAATGGTTATCACCTAAAACATTTTCAGCTTTGGAAACAGATAGGAGTTGGATAGTACAATCCAGTGAATATATGGAGATGAGATGATTCAAAGCCACACTGATGGATATCTACCATGGAAATATACAGAAACAAGGTCTTTCTTCTCAATAAACCGTGACGTTTTTCTCTCAAACAACGCAGCAGGTGGCAATTTTGAATGAGCACTGAATTTGGCACACCAACAAACAAAATGGTTAAACAATTACCACACCATTAGAGATTGATTTTAATTATGATACGATGTTTAAGTTATGATTATCATAATAATGTTAAGCTTCACTGGTTTCGCTCTGTGTCAGATTGTAAGCGAAATGTAACACGCCTTAATTAAATTCGACATGTCCCTGATACAAGAAAATTCGAAGTTTGGGAGTGAATCCTTTGATTTTAGAATTATATTTAACATGAAGGTATATAATAGATGAGTAATACGTAGATAGATATATACTACCTAATATGATTTCTGAAATCAATGTAAGGTGATACTTGTAATTATTCTTCTAATTTATTATTTGTTGAGACGGACGGCACTTCTTCTACAAGAGGTCGTCGGATGTACATCCGACCATGTGTCGCCGTACGAGTATAAATATCAAATCAAATATTATGAGTACAGCAGGTTATTTAAAAAAAGGACTTGATTTATTCAAGTTCGAATATAGTCATGTCTTAATTCCGCCAACTTTGGCCGTGGAATATTTGGGCAAAATTCCATCGTCTCGTAAAAAAGAAAAATACTACTTGGATCTTTAACCATATCGGCCGGGAAACATACAGTGCTGGATATAACCAGTTCCAAGGGATTCCAGAAACCTTCCTTCTTCCCGTGACCTCCAGCACGTTTCTACCAATTTAAATATATATATTTTAGATATTAAAAAAAAAATTAGAAGCTCGAAAAGAAGCTCAGTTGCCCACGCTGCTTAGTACGCTTTGGCTATCGATCCAAAAACAAAGCTACATTCGCCATGTTTAGGACGTGGGTGGGTGATCAAAACTTTGTGATCTCGAACTCCTCCGTGCTTCGGAAGGCACGTTAAGTCTTTGGTCCCGGTTGCTATTGCGACCGTTTCTACCCACCCGCATTGGGCCAGCATGGTGCTGTTACGGCCCATACTCCTTATGTGTTTGTCCACGATGATGTAGTAGATGTAGTAGGCTGTAGATGAAATATAGTTTACCACCCAAAATCCATAATACATTAAAATACCGAAGCCACTATCAATGGAACGTCCAGTCAAGTGGAAAATCCTCAATACTTTCCAAGCCGTATGTTGCGCTCGGACAATAAACTAACGAATAAAACGACCAAAACCCTCTGTTCTTTTTGCTGAATCTCGACAAACGGCTTTCTATTGAAATCCTGTTGGAATCTAGAAGGGATTGCGTCGTACCTTTTGAAAGATTTTATTTAAAGTTTACTCGAAGGTGTACCAATAGGGATTAGTAAGGTCAATCAACTGTGCGAAGTCGTACTGACTATTTAGAAACGTAAGGAATCATAAATTTCGTTTTTCTGTGATTGGAAAATTTGTTATAAGATATATAACATATCATCACGCCTCTTTTTCGAAGGGGTAGGCAGAGGTGTTAAACACCCACAATTCGCCAGATATAATGTCTCCATGTAACAGGTGGCGAGCCTGTTGCCATGCACCGGGCACAATGTGAGGCAAGCGATATTCACAATGAACTGTACATAAGTTTTTATTCAAACTCAGTGGTACAGGCGGAGGGATCGAACCCGCGTTTCCCGCGAACGAGTGCCCCGTCCGTCCCAACTCGACTACCGCTGCCGCTAACGAATAGTTATGTTATATGTTATTTCATGTACTAATTTTAAGTAATTTTGGTACATACCTTCTGTCTTGATGAGATAGACAGAAAAATGTGAAAGGTGTAAAGGAAATAGGTATATACTGCACATAAAACAAACATTTAGACAAAACAAACCAACCATCCAATATGGTGGATTGTATTTGCCAGTTCATTAGTTAAAGGCAGGTACTTGCAAAATAACGTAGGCCATCCTTCCCAATGTTTCTTTCCCTACCCGCAATGCACACTGAAGAGTTTAACAACGCGCGCAAGAGGCGCGCCCAGCCAGTCATCCGCTGTTCGTCACCCGCTGACGTTACCCGCTGCTAACTGCTAGTTCCGCTGCCCGTTGCCCGTCGGTTACCGCCGTGATTTCCCAACTTCACATACACTGCACCGAGGGCAGTTATAACGGTCGAAGTTCGAATCTTGGTGAAAGTTCGCTTGCCACCGCCGTTTTACACCGCCTCATCATCAGCCAAGCGAGCCTGGGCCGCTAGTGCGTCCGCAGGAGCTGCCGCCAGAAAAGCAAGTAAGTGTGCATTTTGCTTCCTATCCTTAGAGAGCTGTGACTTCTTCTTTTCTGCCCTTTGCAGCTCTTATAATCTCCTACACATAGGTCGCGTTATTGCAAGCGCCTGCTGTAGCTTTTTTAAACCGCAGAAAATACAGTCCACTAAACTCCGCTACCGAAGGGAAAAAAGATCCAGCATTTGTTGGTCCCTGTCGAGCCGTATCGCATTTTATATTTATATACTTTTAATTATATATTTTATATTATTAATATATATTACATATCGCCCCGCACCGCTGTTATTTTTTAAATTATTTTATTTTTTATATACCGCACCGCACCGCCGTTACTTTTATATTTGAATTTCACATAATTATGCCTTATTACACTTTAATTCTTAAGCTTAGGGATTAAAGGAGGTAGGGCATAGTGGACTAGCCGCTCAATTGGGGGAGCGCCCGACTGGGGTAGTACCTCCGCCTTACAGAATACCGCAGCTAAATAACACTACTTAAGGTGGTGTTGTGTTCCTGTTGGTGAGTAAGGTATCCAGTGCTCCAGGGGTAGGATAAGGATATTTGTGGTTTATTTTGTTTTTATTTAACTGCAAAATAATTCTTTAGCTGTTATAACTCGCACCCACAAACTATTCCTTGGTTTTTTAGTTTATGCCGTAATTCCATTCCATTCGCATTAAACGTATTTTATTTTATCATATCGCATCCAAGATACTGTAGCCATTTTAATATTTAATTATTTAGCCGTTATCATTTTTTAGTATCTAGGGTACAACATTATATTTTTTTCTACCTTCAATAATTTTGGTCGCTCAGCAACGAATCACTGTTATTGTGGTTACGATTTATTACTTCTATTTATATCGCATAACTAATTTTAGTCTTGAGACTTGCATACACGGCGCTTAAATATTTTATTTTGATAATATTATCTTATGAACATGGCTACTAAAAGGCAACAAAATAAAGACGTTGAAGGTGTTGATCCGCAGTTATTGGTTTTAAAGTCTAAACGGGACATACTTTTCGCCCGAATGCAAAGCATCTTTGAGATCGCGAAGCAAGTTGAGGCCGGTCAGGCAGAAATTAGTTTATTATTTGCCACCGCCTGCAACTTAGATATCTTGCATAGTGACTTCGGGACTGCATTAGACTTATATATTTCTACATATGTTCAAGGTAATCCCACTGGAGAAATTAATTATCAGCCATGGACATCGTTTGAGGAAATGTATTGTTACGTAAAGCGAATTATAACTGTACATGAGTCGCAACTTAAAATGTTTTCGGATTCGCATCAACATTCCGCAGCCGTTAAGCCAATTAAACCGCATCTACCACCAATCGACTTATTATCTTTTTCTGGGGATACCCGTGAATGGCCGTTATTTTACCAACAGTTTAGAAGTGTTGTGCATGATAACCCATCTTTAACAAATAGTGAGAAAATATTTTATTTGATCGGAAAGTTAACCGGCAAAGCCGCCTCGGTTTGCGCAGGGCTTCCACCTACCGCTGAAAATTACATTATTATATGGGATTCTCTCGTGCAAAAATACGATGATCCTCGTTCGCTCGCTTGCTCATATGTTAATCAAATACTTGAATTTAAGCCGTTGTTAAGTAGTAGTGCATCCGCCCTCGAGTCTTTTATTTATAATTTTAATTCTTCGGTTGAGGCGCTAAAACAAATCAATATTAGCGACCTGACTGATTTCATATTTTTACATATCGCATTACAGAAGTTAGATTCGGAAACCGTTAAATTATTCGAATTAACTCGCCGTAAAGATAAAATACCTTCATACGTAAGCTTAATTGAGTTCGTAAAAGAACAAAGTAAGGTGTTGAGTCACTCAAATCGCAGTCAAAAGAATTTTGATTATAATAAACCGCGCGCTAAAAATACAATTACAAATAAATTTTCGCCTACGAGGGCTTTCGTTGCTGACTTGGGTGCTGCTGAAAAGGCCAGCCCTACCGGTAATTGTAGTTTATGCAAGAATTACACACATACCCACCTTTACCAATGTTCAGCTTTTATGAAACTCGCACCGCTAGATAGATATAATTTTATTAAGGAAAAACCTTTCTGTACTAACTGTTTGAGTACCAAACATAAATGTAACAATTGTAGTTCGCACCGCACTTGCTCGTACTGCGCAGCGAGGCATCATTCGCTGTTGCATTTTAATCCGCCTAATAAATCTTCGTATCAAAGTGAGTACAATAAACGCACGTCGCCGCACGCAAATAATTTTAATAGGAATAATTTGCCTGCTCCCGCTTCCGCTTCTCGCACTCAGTCGCAGCCTAATTGTATCACCGATCCAGGCGTCGACGCGTCGGCCGCGTCAAGTTCTAACAAATCAGTTTGTACATATTCTTGTAGGCCTAGCTCCCGCACTGCTGTTACCGCTCTTTTGGGTACTGCAAAAATTGTGTACGTAGACGGTTATGGCCGCACGCATTTGTTGAGATGTCTTATTGATCCGGGGTCTCAAAGTGATTATATCACGAGAGATTGTTGTGAAAGGCTATCGCTTCCGATATGTAAACAAACTCGGTATACGGAAGTACAGGGCATCGGTGAAACATCACAAAAAATTAATGGTATCACCTCTTTGGCATTTACTTCACGGTTTGATAAAAACAAAACATACTTTGTCAACCCAATGGTCGTGGAGCGTATTACGTCACAGCTACCTGACTCATTCGTCGACACCGCCGCAATTGAACATATCGCAGGCTTGCCTTTGGCAGATAACGATTATTGCAAACCGGGCCCTATTGACATGCTATTAGGAGTCAATTTGTATTGTGAGATTTTGTTGTTTACTAAAATTGTAGGTAAAAATATTAATACGCCGACCGCTTTAGAGACAACATTAGGCTATTTGATTATGGGAAATGCTCCTATTATTTCGTGTGCGCTTAAAAATAATTCTCACTCTTTCTGCTCCGTTACACAGGATCCTCTCCATTCTCTTTTGGAGAAATTTTGGTTAGTCGAGGAGCCACCCGCACAGAACTATTTAAGCCCTGAAGATAAAGGTTGTGAAAATGTTTTTAGTTCAACGACTGTTCGTAACGTGGATGGGAGTTACTCTGTTGACCTGCCGTTTAGAGACTGCCCTGATAAGCTTGGTGATTCTTTTGTTACTGCGCGAAAGAGGTTTTCCTCACTCGAGAGGAAGTTTGATAGGTCGTTAGGGCTGCGCGACAAGTACAACGAAATTATTTCTGATTATTTAAAGGAAGGTATTCTTTCAAAGGTGCCTGACGATCAGGTCGCGTCGACAGGTTTTTACCTACCGCATCATCCCGTCATACGTAACGACAGATTAACTACAAAAGTACGCGTCGTACTAGATGGTAGTGCCGCTACTAGTTCAGGCCTTTCGCTTAATGATATTTTACACACGGGTTACAATCTACAGTCGAATATTTTTGATGTTTTATTAAATGTTCGTTTTTACCGCATAGCTTTTTTCGCAGATGTTAGGCAGATGTATTTACGTATTCATGTTAATTCTTCTCATCGCAAATATCAACGAATTTTGTATAGATTTTCGTCGGAAGAACCTCTGGGTGTGTACGAGTTTACCCGAGTCGCGTTCGGTCTTCGTTCGTCTCCATTTCTCGCGCTCCGCACTCTTCGTCAGTTGGCTGCTGACGAAAGAGACAAGTATCCTCTCGCTGCTAAGGTGGTGGAGAGGGACTTTTACATGGACGACTTAGCTAGCTCCGCTTCATCCTTAGGAGAAGCAGCCGCGACAGCTAAGGAGCTGATTCGGCTTTTTGAGTCCGGAGGCTTTGACTTAGGGAAATGGTCCAGCAACTCTTCCGAGCTGCTTACGCATATACCAGAATCGCATCGCCAGTCGAGTTCTGTCACGTTTGATGACGGAAATGGGTTTAAGATATTAGGTCTCCGCTGGCTTCCCGCTACAGATGAGTTTATTTTTATTGTTGTTCAACCGCCGCCTACTTGTAGTAAACGCGCTATATTATCCGCGATCGCGCGTCTGTACGATGTCTTAGGACTAGTCGGACCGGTCATATTATTTGCTAAACTTCTAATTAAAGAGTTATGGCTACTCCGCATTGATTGGGACGAATCACCACCCCATCATGTTATAAAATTATGGCAAAGATTCGTGTCCGAGCTACCGCTTATATCGCAATTACGTTTTTCTCGTCACTTGAATGTAGAAAAGTCTTCACGCATATCTTTAGTCGCATTCGCCGATGCCAGTGAGAAAGCATTTGGCTGCGTCATTTATTTACATGTAGAAGATGATAGCAAACCGCCCCAGGTTTCTCTGGTTTGCTCAAAGTCCCGCGTGGCGTCACCGAAGGCCACTGTTACTTTAGCTAGATTAGAATTAAATGCGTTAGTTCTGCTGACAAAGTTAGTAAAAACTGTTTATGATCAGCTTTCTGTAAGACAATGCATTGAGCATGTTTACGCATTCTCCGATTCAGAGGTCGCGCTCTGTTGGGTTCATAGTTCACCGCATAGATTTCAAACATACATAGCAAATAGAATCTCGCAAATTCAAACTCTTATGTCTCCTAGCAATTTTTATCATATTGCAGGCGTTCAAAACCCAGCTGATTGCATATCGCGTTCTCTTTTACCATCGCAGCTTATATCTCATGACCTCTGGTTTCGTGGGCCCGCATGGTTATCACTACCACGTGACCGCTGGCCAGTTACAAGTTTCAAACCCGGTCAATCTCAATTACCAGAGGAAAAGACTATCGCTCATGTCACTCACTGTTCTGATGAACACCCTCTACTCGCGCTCGCTAGTAAATTCTCGTGTTACAATAAATTACTCCGTTCAGTTGTATACGTTTTGAGGTTTACTAAAAACCTCAAGTCTAGGGGTAATATTACCGCGGAAGACATGGATTACGCTGAGTTGGATTTAGTACGAGTTGTTCAAAACAACGAATTTTTTTCAGATATAAAAAACATTACAAATAATAAAATATGTTCTATTCCTCTGCGCAAGCTATCGCCGTTCTTATCTAACGACAATGTATTGAGAGTTGGGGGTCGACTGAGTAACTCATCTTTACAATACGAAAGTAAACACCCCGCACTCTTACCAAAAAAGAGTCATGTTACTAATATACTTATCGATTTTTATCACCGTAAACACTGCCATGCAGGTCCGCAGCTGTTACTTTCTATTTTAAGGGGTAAATTTTGGATTTTGTCCGCCCGGCGCGTTGTTAAGCAGCGCGTCCATAAATGCATAAATTGTTTTCGCTTAAAACCTAAACCTACGTTTCCACTAATGTCAGATTTACCTGAGTGTCGGTTGGAGCAGTGTAACGCGTTCACGCACACTGGTGTAGATTACGCAGGACCTTTGTATATCACATTAACTAGAAGGCGTGGTACAAGAAGCCAAAAGGCGTACCTATGCCTGTTTATATGCCTAGTTACTAAGGCAGTTCATATAGAACTTGCCTCCGATCTTAGTTCCGCCACGTTTTTAGATGCGTTTAAACGGTTTATATCAAGACGCGGTCCATGTCAGTTTATTTATAGTGATAATGGAACGAACTTTATTGCTTCGAAAGCATATTTAAATGAGCTTCACACTTTTCTACAAGATAGCGAATATTATAAAACGTTCCAAGATGAGCTTAGTAAACACCGCATCACATGGCGCACTAACCCACCGACAGCAAGTCATTTTGGTGGTATTTGGGAGGCTAACATTAAGTCTCTTAAGTCTTTACTTTTCCGCGTAATAGGTAAACAAATTCTTACATACGAGGAAATGCTCACAGTCTTAAATCAAATAGAAGCTGTATTGAACAGTCGTCCTTTGTATGTTTTAAGCCCCGATCCTTCGGAGCCTACCGCGTTGACTCCTGCGCACTTTATTGCCGCCACACCATTAAAATTCCTTCCTGCCGCGGACCTTAGTAAGGAGCGACCGAACTTATTGTCTAGGTTTTCTTTAATGGACTCATTAGTGCAGTCATTTTGGAAGCGATTTAGGTTGGAATACCTTCAAAACTTACAGGCTCGTGAAAAATGGAATACGATGTCTAACCCGTTAACCACCGGCTCCATAGTGTTAGTCGACACTGATAATGTTCCACCACTTCAATGGCCGCTAGGCATTATAACCCAGGTATATCCTGGAAAGGATGGTGTGACTAGAGTGGCGCAAGTCAAAACTAAGTCCGGTGTTTATAACCGGCCAGTGGTGCGATTATGCCCATTGCCTATACACGCATAACACTATTTTTTTTTTTTTCTTATTTACATATCCGCACTATATATTACTTTGATTACATGTACGTATATTTATTGTATAGTATTCTCATACATTACGCTGTTTTATGTATTTGTTTATCCTTTTTTTATCTCACCGCAACAAAACTTGTTTATATTTATTATACGTATACCGCGTACAGCATCGATAGGTTCACACCGATCGCTGGCTAATATTTAGCTACCCCGCAAGTCAGTGTGCTTTCGCAATTCTTTTTTTCGAAGGAATAGATTCCTTCAAAGCCGGGGGGATGGTGGATTGTATTTGCCAGTTCATTAGTTAAAGGCAGGTACTTGCAAAATAACGTAGGCCATCCTTCCCAATGTTTCTTTCCCTACCCGCAATGCACACTGAAGAGTTTAACAACGCGCGCAAGAGGCGCGCCCAGCCAGTCATCCGCTGTTCGTCACCCGCTGACGTTACCCGCTGCTAACTGCTAGTTCCGCTGCCCGTTGCCCGTCGGTTACCGCCGTGATTTCCCAACTTCACATACACTGCACCGAGGGCAGTTATAACGGTCGAAGTTCGAATCTTGGTGAAAGTTCGCTTGCCACCGCCGTTTTACACCGCCTCATCATCAGCCAAGCGAGCCTGGGCCGCTAGTGCGTCCGCAGGAGCTGCCGCCAGAAAAGCAAGTAAGTGTGCATTTTGCTTCCTATCCTTAGAGAGCTGTGACTTCTTCTTTTCTGCCCTTTGCAGCTCTTATAATCTCCTACACATAGGTCGCGTTATTGCAAGCGCCTGCTGTAGCTTTTTTAAACCGCAGAAAATACAGTCCACTAAACTCCGCTACCGAAGGGAAAAAAGATCCAGCACAATAGCTTATAGCGGCGATGGGCTCACCACCTGTCACGCTGAGCACATGCAGTCACTGCTTGGTGAAACGCGGACTATGGCAGTGCTTTAAATTTCAGTTTGCGGTGCTTTTGGCGGAATAATGGTCGTGTACATGTCTATATATATTAGACAAAATATGACATTACAAAAATAGATAGGAAAAATATTGTTCAAATTGTGGAAATGTTGGAAATAAATGTTATAATTATTACATATCTTAATAATATTTACTTAGCTCTGATTGTTGTATCTAGCCTAACGGAATAATAACATTTTTTAAAATGCTGTAATGAAAGATTTTCGATTTTATTACAGGATATTGAACGAGTTTGTTCATCATACATCTGCCTCCATCGGGTTTCAAATCCGTGATAGCGACACCATGAAACCAGCTTAATACACTCGGTAGCTTGTCGACCATTTTTGCCGCCATGGGGATCCGAACCACAGATACCGGCGTATTAAAGCAAATGACACCTAAATTGTCAAGGTTGATTTTGAAAGTCAATATTATAATGCTCTCTAATGGAGTTCTTTCTAATGTGTCATTAGTAAAATCTTCAGTAAGTAGCGTCCAATAGTAATTATTGGACTCTACATACTAATTCTATTTCTACTTGTATTATGAAATATTGATTTTCGGCCACTAGCAATTCTTTTGTAGTAAATAAAGTGAATTAATTAAGATAGCACCTTAGATACACTTCACCTCATGGCAAATTCAAATTATTTTATAATTATAATAACTAATGTAGCTGCAAGTGATGAACTGTATTAAATGGAAAGAAAAACTATAATGATATTAAGTAGAGAAGTTACAAATATCCCAACCAAAAAAACGATGTCAAGAGCTAAGTTAATAATAAAAACAAGGGCAAAATCTTGACAGCTTGCCTAGAATTTGATTTGATTATGAAACCAAAAATATAAAGACAAGAACAGCAAAGAAGAGGCTTACTACAGTACAGAATAATTCTATGCTATTCTAACACAATCATTTAATTTAAATATCTTCTTCTTGCCCTTATCCCACTCTAGGTGGGGTCGGCACAACATGTCTTCTTCTTCCATTCTCCTCTGTCACTCGTCAGCTCAGCATCCAACTCTTTAATTCTCATATCATTCTTCACGCATTCAATCCATCGCTTCTTTGGTCTTCCTCTCACTCTATGTCCGTCCACATCCATGCTCAGCATCCTTCTTGTAATGTGACATTAATCCGTCCTCATCACATGTCCATACCACGCTAACCTATTGCTCCTTAAATATATTTTATTAAAGAAACATCAGAGATCGCCACCGTTCCACTCGGTCAATGGTATCATTAAACTCTTTATTGCACAGAAACAAGGGAGGACTTATCTCTAATAGGGATATATTCCAACCCGTCACAGGAGTATGAAATCTTGTGTTGTGAGCAAAGCGACACCAGTGCACAAGACGAAACAGAAATATATTCAAAAAACATATAAAAAGACAATCGAAAAATATAGTAATTCTATTTTAAAAAAAAAATTAGTGTTATATAATAGGTCTTTACCTATGAAATTGCCGTTTTTTTCTCTCTTAGTATTTTGTCTGTAACTATTAAGTTTCAGAATATTCTTATAAAATAATAACTTCCTCTAAAAAACCATATTTATGAGCTATTTTGTTGCTCTTTGATAATTTGTTGTAAGTTTAATTGAGTTAAAATTAGAAACGAAGACAACTCTTTTTAAGCGCCTCCCGAATACAGCATTTGATTTGCATTCACTTATAAACGATAAATAATTTTTATGGATAGTGCTATCACAATACATCATAATAGCAATATGCTAAAGCTTGTCTAATGATACATGCCAAAAATTATTATCTCTGGATTTGCCGTTGTGGAGAAATCTGAAATCAAAAATCTTGATAAAAGACGGCAATTTCATAGGTAAAGCCCTATTATAACTTTTATATAAAATTAAAGCAATAAACTTAATAAAATATAAATATAAAATGATATGAATAAATAAAAAAATCCATTAAATCGGTAATAAGAATAAGACCGTACTTAAAGGGTAACAGTTGAGAAGTTATTATTATGGAAATTTGTTTGTTTCGTTATCTTGTCGGTGTTTTACTTCACGGTAATTAGAGGTTGTTTATTTGAACCCTGTTGAAGACTAATTGCTGTGTAAGCATTATTTTATGAATTATGTTAAACTGCAAATAAACAGCAACAAAGAAGCCAAACTTAACACACTTAAAGTTGACACTATCTAACTAGATAATTTTGTTGACCATCGATAATTTTAAAGACGCATTATAACAAATTTTCCTTAAAGGACCCTATTTTTTAAACATTCACGCCTATCAACTAGCTCCATCTTAAGCAACTAATGCTGCTTGTGTTAGGGACACTAGATGACGAATTAATAGATTTAATAGATGAATACATATAAATATCCTAAATATATATAAACATCCAAGACTGAAGAACAAATGCCGGAAAATTCATCACCCAAACATTTTCCCCCACCGGGGATCGAACCCAAAACCTCTCATGGCGACGCCTTGAGACCAGCACATAGACCGCTCGACCACGGAGGTCGTCTGAAGACCTTAGCCACATCTTCTGATTCCATCAAGTGTGTGAGCAATTCAACGCACAAAAATGTTACACAATAAAAGTGAAAAACAGAGATTGAAAAAAAGCGAGACTTTCTTTCAAAGTTCAATTTTAGAAATATTTACACATGTAAAACGATAATTAACGTTAATCAAGGAATGTGATTAGATATCGGTCGATTTAAGAAACCTCCTTGTTTATTGAAGTCGGTTAAAAATACTATATAATTACTGTAGGCTGTGAACAATGAAACCATATCTACGATATTTAGCTAAGGCATATATAATTTTGCTGACTAATTAGGTCATTATCCTAAATTGTGTGTTAATTGCAAAGAAGTAAACAATTTCCAAATTTTTTGGATTAACTATCTTTTCAAGAAAAATATAAAAGGCCTTAAAATGCCTTAGCGTCAGTGGTGTCTAGACCTATAAACTCAGCACTTCCTTAAAAACTTGAGAGTATTTATCAACAATAATGTCATCTAACCCTAGTCGATTCCAGTCATCAATGGATCAGTCATACGTAATAGAAAACCAGTTTTATATCAATCCCCATCCAGATTTCCGACAGGTAAGTGTTTTGCTATAAGTCCTAAAACGTTCAGAATTTTATCTGAATTAAAAACTCTTCCACTTATAACATGAGTTACATTAATAACAATATCGGTTACGCTATTGTTTTTGAAGTCTTCTTTAACTACTTTAAGGTATTTCTTTTATTTTATTAATTTTACTTTTCTTTTCTACAGCTTCCTTTGCCTTTGCCACCAAATTTTAATGAGAATCATGGTTATGAATCGCAATGTATGAATGAAGTACCAATTTATAATGTTGCTAGTGGATCTAGTAGGCATATGACTGTGCCTCGCAATGAAAACATTTACGGATACCCCAAGGTAACAGATGGATATGGTGTTGTCACAAATAGACCAAGAGCATTGATAGAACCAGATTTTCACCAAGACGCTAGATTGCCACCAATTATCGAGCTCCCAAGAAACACGGTAAATAAAATAAACGAAGGCGACGTATCAAAACGGACACGTACAGTGTTTACAACATTTCAGAGGAGCACTTTACAAAAAGAGTTTGCTGTGAATAGGTTCGTGGATCGTCAGCGGAGGAGAGTGATAGCTGAAATGTTACAGTTATCGGAAAACACTGTTAAAGTTTGGTTCCAGAATAGAAGAATGGATATCAAACACAAGGACAAGAATAAAGTTTCACATGCAAACGACGACGACAGAGATTCTAGTATGTCACCAGTAAGTTCAACAGTATCCTACGATGATGGTTCTTATACCAGCAGTCCTGGTTATC
This sequence comes from Parapoynx stratiotata, assembly GCA_910589355.1. NCBI lineage: Eukaryota > Metazoa > Arthropoda > Insecta > Lepidoptera > Crambidae > Parapoynx > Parapoynx stratiotata. Next base: position 1,648,274 of record OU342473.1, read on the forward strand.
AATTGCCGCAAGATTACAATCAGACCATGTCAGGTCCGCTATGGACATCAGAGTCAGACGGTTATTCAGATCCTGGCTATGCTGGTTATCCGTCGACAGCTTATTCACAAGCTCTGTTGCCTATAAATAATTTAGACAGAGATTTTGAGATTTCAGATAGTCAGCAACTTGCTAGTCTCACGGTAAATTTGATCCCAGATGAAAAAGAAACGGATTCAAACATAGCCATAGAAACTGCATCGCGTCCACCAGATAATGAAGAAGACACAAACGAAAACAGCTTTAGTATAATGGAGTACATGAATATAGAAGAATGAGTTAGCCCTAAGTTCAAGTAGATCTATTTGTAGTTTCACATAAAAATAAATATATTTAAAAAAATAAAAAACTTTCTTATTTTATTCTAATTATTCCTCGATTACTTCTAAGTCTACTTATTATATGCTTTTAACATCTATACATAATAAAACTGTAGAGGTCGAATGTTTGTACATACAAAAAAATGCTTCAAACCAAGTCAGGGGGACGTAAAAGAGGGGAAATACCAAATAATGTTTGTTTTTATTTTTCTTATTTATCTGCCTGTTTGTCTGTTGCACAACTCCAACCTTCAGGGACTCGAACCCATGATAGAAATAAAAGGAATAAAAGATAATTAATTATTATTTCGTCATCAGCCTATATGCGTCCCACTGCTGGGACAGGCCTTCCTCATGGAGAAACACATGAGGAGTTTGGGCCGTAACACCACCACGCTGGCCCAATGCGGGTTGGTGGGTAGAAACGGTCACAAATGCGACCAACGGCTTAACGTGCTTTCCGAAGCACGGAGGAGCTCGAGATCACAAAGCTTTGGTCACCCATCCACGGCCTGACCATGGCGAAGGTAGCTTTGTTTTCGATCGAAGCCAAAGCGCACTGACCTCTAATTATTATTTTGTAACTAAGTAATTAATTGTAATGAATCTTTTATAATGAATTGGCCATTAGAGAAAGATTAATACTGATTGGACCCAGTAGCTGTGTAGTAGTAACCCAGTGAACTTCTGATGCATTATTTATTTAGTATTTGCAAAACATACAACAAATACATGTAATCATGTACTAAGTATAAACACAAATCATTCATGTTTAGTTCTGGGCACAACATGTGATTGAGAGTAGTAAATTCAGACTTTATTTATTTTAGAACCACAACAAAGACTGAATTTAATTTGAATACATTCTATTTATATATGACCTGAACTCCTCCATAACGCTGAACCTATATTGCAATAGGTAATACAATGCATATTCATAATAAAAATGATTATGTAGTTACAGGATTATTAGTAGATCATTGTATAAATAAATATCTTATAATATTGTAGGAAGTGAATATGGTAGGTATGTTAAATACAAATAGATAGTCTAGAGACATTTTACTAATACTTGAGACTGTTAATACAGATTTATAACAATACCAACTGTATGTGTAATTTAAATATTTATAAAATATTATATATAAATACTGTAATTTCAGTATTTGTAGAATATTAGCATTTAATATGACTTAGGAAATGTCAGGCCCTCTTCCCGGCCTGCCATGATGAGTGACAACCTTCCTTAGGTTCCTCTCCTTCTTGGAAGTTCCTTTTTATTAATTGAGTATTTAAATGTTATGCTTTGAACTACTAGTGAACTATCCTGTCCATTATCTTTCTCATGGAATGTAATATGTGGTGTTAACTTTTAAACCAAGACAATGTACAATGAACACACAGTATTAAATAAATAAATATCTTCAGACATTCACACCTATCAAGTGGCCCATACTAGACAACTAATGCATGTGTTATGGATACCAGATGACGGACAAATATATTTAATAGATAAATACATATTAATATTCAGAATATAATATACATATATAAACATCCAAGACTGAAGAACAAATGCCTGTTCACACAAACATTTGCCCCCAATGGGGATCGAACCCAGAACCTCTCGAGATGGCGACGCCTTGAGACCGGCGAACAGACCACTCGACCACGGAGGTTGTCAGAGATATTGAGTGTCCCAACTTCCAACACTTCAGTCTAAGATCTATATTGACCAAAAGAAAGATTGATTCCACAAGAGTGACTCGGTTGTGAGTCAACCTGCGCTGTCGCACCGACTGGATTTTATCCCCGCCCAATCACATCGATCTGATCTAGTTCAGACAATAACAATCGTTAGCTTCAATGTCACGTCAGGAATCCTCAGCACAAATGATCACTTCTACAGTCCTGGAGAAAGTATAGTGTGGCTACGTTGTGTTAACGCCTTTCTGGTAGAGTATATTGGCAATCAGTATTAGCACTAACCATGTCCTCTGACCTAAGCTAACTTCTATGCCAAGATGCACTCTCATGGGTACAGAATAATGCCTCTAATCGAATGCTCATGGACTGAAATAGCTCACAACAGTTCATTCAGTTTATGTTATGAAGATCAGGTAATTAAGTACCTAGGCACTCATGAACTATTGAGCCTTGTTCTAACTCAATGACATTTTATGTTGTTGCCATTTTCCAAGATTACTGGATTAATTGATAATTGAGAGTTAAATATAAATGTGAACATGAATTATCAATATGAACAATTATGTAAGGAAACCTTATTAAATATGTATGTATTGTAGTGATTCGGCCTTAATGGTGACCATATTAAAATAAAAAAGATTATTGTAAATCAAGTAGGCCATGCTTGCTTTTGTTTTGGGGGATGTCAAATGTAACTTGTAATGTGATGTTGTAAAAATTTTACTATTTTTCGTTTAAATATAATAATCTCACGTATTTCTCCGTATTTCATTAATCGATCCCGACAATTTGGTGGAGGCGCCGGGTAAATTAGATAATCAACCCAGTATTCGATGGGTTAGTTGGAGACGTGAACAATTTCGTAGCGGAATTTGAAGTGCTGGCTTCCCTGAAGAACTGGAATGACGAGCAGAAAAGAATTGTTGTCACTGCATATTTGGAAGGAGCGGCAAGATATTTTTATAATGAAGTAAAATCGGAGTCTGGTTCGTATGGAGATTTTATTACAAAGTTAAAGGCAGAGTTTCCACCGACCAATGATTACCTTTCGCTGTTTTTTGGCAAGAGACAGCAAGGTGAGGACTTATTAGAATATTTTTATGCTTTGAAGGACTTGGCAAGGAAGGCGAAAGTTGTGGATGACGCGCTTTTCATAGAAAGATTTTTGAAATCTATTAATGAAAAAGAGAGAATTAGGCTATGCACTAAAATTTATAAAGACAAACAAGATTTGAGAGACACAATCATACAGCTAAATAAAATTTATGGCACGGCGCGTGCTGTTACATTTAAGTTAGGGGAGAATAGGGGTCATGATTCTTCGTATGTGGCGCCTTCAAGAACGGAAGAACACTATGTTGCAAGGGGAACATCGCAAGACTCTGCCAGAGGTGATGGTACCAGGTACATGCGGTCGGCTTACACTAATGTGACGCGGTATAATTTAAGGGAACGGCGTTATCCATACCGAGGAAATGTAGGAGAGCAGCAGCACCCAAACGAGAGCGGACGTCTGATGAGGCAGTAAGGGGAGCATCGGTGCCGTCCGAGAAAGGAACGTCCCCTACGAAGAAGAATTGCGGTCAGTGTTCACCTTTTATTTTAATATAAATCGAGTAGGCCATGCTTGCTTTTGTTTCGGGGGATGTCAAATGTATCTTGTAATGTGATGTTGTAAAAATTTTACTATTTTCCGTTTAAATATAATAATCTCACGTATTACTCCGTATTTCATTAATCGATCCCGACAGTATTGTTATTATTGGGTTGGTACAAAAATAGATTATTTCCATATATAAAGAAATAATAAATTAATAATTATATTGCAGCATCAATAATAGCTGTTATGAGTAACTTTTTAAATACCTAAACATATATAATAAGTAAATATATATGTATATGGTTAGTAGGCCAACATTGCCACCATTAAGAACCCATAGTTCCGTCACACTGTTTCTCCAAAATGGCTGGATTTCAATAAAATTTTTCATGGTGATTCCTTACATCCGTGGTCAACATCTTAGATACCTTTTATACCAGAAAATTAAAGAGTTACCATGGAATAGTTAAAAAACCGTAGTAGCTGCTTACGAAGTTGCGGGCAACAGCTAGTTTGTAATAATGCGCCTAGGTGTTTTAATCACATTCTAATATAACTTAAGTCGTTTGGGATTTATATTTTTTACAGCAATTATTTAGTTACAGGGTAAGAACAAACAAGATTCTAGTTGCCTCTGAGGTGAGATAAAACTACATATATACTTAAATTATCAAAGAATCGCATGACGATACTAAACTATATAAAGTTTATATTTCTAACTAAGTATTATGGCCGATGTGTATACGTTTAATATGCTTAATCGTTTGCGCTTACCGATTCACTGGACGCGGAAAAAAATCTTTGGCTTGCGCAATTAGACGAGAAAACACTAATTTTCTTTCAATCAAAGAATTTATAAGGCCATTTATACTTTGTGCCATCGACATAATTCGTAGAGTAATATTATTGTAGGAGGAAGCGCCAATTTTCCTTCCTGTAGTCTCCTTTATTGTATAATTATATCCTTTATTGGCTCTGATTATATTGGGTCCTTACCTATGAAATTGGTGTTTTTTTTTAGCCCACGACCAATTTCTTAGATACTTTTTATTCCGGAAAATTAAATGGTTTAATTTTCCGGAATAAAAAGTATCTAAGAAATTGAAGAGGGATATAAGGCATCACTCTGAAAACTTTCATTGAAATCGGTCCAGCCATTTCAGCGATTAGGCCGTACAAATAAACAGAACAGAAACAGATTAATACAGTACAGATAAACAAAAAAAAAATCGTATTTTCCCACTTTTTACATCCCCCTGACTTGATTTTAGGCTTATTTTTTTCTATGTCCAGACATTCGACATGTACAGTTATTATATGTATAGATAACGTTATTTTATACAAAATAAATAGGCAGATGTTAGAAAGGAATTTAATCTACAATGTACTTTTTATAAATAATTATTTTTTGCCGAAGGCAGTTAAAATTTTCTCCAAAGAACTGGGAACTCATAATAAGCCTTCAAATGGAGATTTTAAAAGCAAATCTGTATTCCTAACACTCAGTTGCACAAAGATTTATTTTTGATTTTTTAAGGACGACATTTGTTAATGAGACATTAAAACTTTAAATTTCATAAAAGTTAAGGTTGTTACACAAAACAGTTCTAGCTAATGTCTCTTTAGCATTGACAGGGTGCTCATGTCGTTTTGTGCAACGTAAAACTTTGTTAAGGTGTTCTTTTGACACTTCAATAAATAAATGTAATGGAGCATTAGAGATAATGCTGACATTAAATTTTAAAGTTCGTTTCTGCAACTGGGTGTAAATCAATCAATCATTTAAGGTTAATTTAAGAACTATCCACAAATGTCAGGCCTTACAGTAACTTTGGTGCAAATTTAAAATAGAAACTGGATTTAAAAAATCTCTTATTACTGTGAACGACAAACAATGAAATCTATTCATTTATGTTAGGTTTTTGAATTCCTTTACTTATCAAAGGCATATATAATTTTGCTGACTAATGGGGTCATTATCCCAAATTGTGTGTTAATGTCTTGGAACCACTGTTATTTCAAGAAAAATATATAAGGTCTCAGAAGCGCTTCAGAACCAGTCGTGTCTAGAACTCTAAACTCTGCACTTCTTTATAAACTTGAGAGTATTATACAACCACAATGTCATCCAACCCCAGTCAATCCCAGTCATCAATGGAGCAGTCATACTTAATACAAAACCAGTTTTATATCAATCCCCATCCAGTTTTCCGACAGGTAAGTGTTTTGCTATAAGTCCTCAAAAGTACAGAATTTTAATTGAATTAAAAAACTTTCACTAATAATATACATTTATAACAATATCTGTTGCGCTATTATTTTTGAAGTTTTTTTGAACAACTAGAATGTAGGTACTTCATTATTTATATTTTTTTTATATATTTATATTTTTTAATTTATTTCATTAATTTTAGGCTATCTCTTTTACAGCATCCTTTGCCGTCAAAATTTAGTGGGATTCAGAGTGCTGAATCACAATATCTAAATGGAGCACCAATTGATAACGTTGCCTGTGGATCTAGTACGCATATGAGTGTGCCTTTCAATATGAATAATTACGGAAACCCCAACGAAACAGATGGATATGGAGATATCACAAAAAACCAAGAGCATTGATAAAACCAGTTTACCATCAAGACGTTAGATTACAGCAATTATCGAACTCCCAAAAAATACGCAAAATAAAACAAATGACGGTGACAGAACAAAACGAACACGTACAGTTTTTACAGATTTACAGAGGAGCGTTTTACTAAAAGAGTTTGATATGAACAGGTTTGTGGACCAACAGCGGAGGAAGGAAATTGCTGAAATGTTACAGCTATCGGAAAAAGTGTTAAAGTTTGGTTCCAGAATAGAAGGATGGATATCAAAAAGGACAAGAACAAAGTTATACATTCAAATGACGACGACGACAGAGATTCTTATTTGTCTCCAGGAAGTTCAATAGTATCCTACGAAGATGGTGATACCAGCAGGCCTGGGTATCAATTGCCACATGATCACAATCTGACCATGACAGGTCCTATATGGTCATCAGAGTCAGAGGGTTATTCAGATTCAGGCTATGGTAGTTATCCCTCGGCAGCTTATGCACATGCTCTGCTGCCTATTAATGATTCAAATAATTTAAACAGAGTTTTTCATACTTCAGATAGTCAGCAATTTGCTAACCATTCAGTAAATTTGATCCCAGAGGAAACAGCAACAGCATCAAACATCACCATAGAAACAGCATCGCGTCCACCAGATTGTGAAGAAGACACCAACAAGAACAATTTTAGTATAATGCAGTACATGAACATAGATGAATAAGTTAGCTTCTAAGTTAGAATAGATCTATTTATAGGTATTTAATAAAATAAATATATGTCCAAAAAACCTTAATTTTTTTCTTCTTAAAATTCCTTCTAAATCGCATGCAATTATTGGTTATGTCTTATAGGATTTAATTTTTTTTTTAGAAATTTGACAGAAATTTATTATAAGCAGGGGAATAAGCATGATTAATTGTCACTGAAGTCGAAGGACGCATGACTACTAAATAAAGTATGATTGCTAACAATCATTCCGATTTTTTATAGCAACGTGCTTAAACTTAGGTTGCACTTACCGATTTACTGGACGTGGAAACAAAAAAGTTTTGGTTTGGTCAGCTAGTCGCGAGAAAACACGAATATTCCTTTAATATGGAATTGATTAAGATCTCTGTCACTAGGTATACTCAGTCATAATTCGTGAAAAGAAGTTCGAAAAGAAGCTCAGTTGCCCACGCTGCTTAGTACGCTTTGGCTATCGATCCATTAACAAAGCTACATTCGCCATGTTCTGGCCGTTGATGGGTGATCAAAACTTTGTGATCTCGAACTCCTTCGTGCTTCGGAAGGCACGGTTAGTCTTTAGTCCCGGTTGATATTGCGACCGTTTCTACCCACCCGCATTGGGCCAGCATGGTGGTGTTACGGCCCATACTCCTCATGTCTTTGTCCACGAAGAAGGTGTGTGCCCGGCAGTGGGACATATATAGGCTGTAGAAGAAATATAGTTTACCACCCAAAATCCATAATACATTAAAATACCGAAGCCACTATCAATGGAACGTCCAGTCAAGTGGAAAATCCTCAATACTTTCCAAGCCGTATGTTGCGCTCGGACAATAAACTAACGAATAAAACGACCAAAACCCTCTGTTCTTTTTGCTGAATCTCGACAAACGGCTTTCTATTTAAATCCTGTTGGACTCTAGAAGGGATTGCGTCGTACCTTTTGAAAGACTATAATATATATAACACCCACATTTCGCCAGATATATTAGGTCCTCATGTAACAGGTGGCGAGCCTGTTGCCATGCACCGGGCACAATGTGAGGCAAGCGATATTCACAATGAACTGTATATAAGTTTTTATTCCAACTCAGTGGTACAGGCGGAGGGATCGAACCCGCGTTTCCCGCGAACGAGTGGAGTAGTGCCCCGTCCGTCCCAATTCGGCTACCGCTGCCTCTAACGAATAGTTATGTTATAATATATAATAAGTTATTTCATGTACTAATTTTAAGTTATTTTGGTACACACCTTCTGTCTTGATGAGATAGACAGAAAAATGTGAAAGGTGTGAAGGAAATAGGTATATAGTGCACATATAAAACAAACATTTAGACAAAACCAACCAACCATTCAATAGCTTATAGCGGCGATGGGCTCACCACCTGTCACGCTGAGCACATGCAGTCACTGCTTGGTGAAACGCGGACTATGGTAGTGCTTTCTATTTCAGTTTTCGGTGCTTTTGGCGGAATAATTTATTTATTTATTTAATCTTTATGTACTACGTACAAAGGCTGACTTAATGCCATGAGGCATTCTCTACCAGCCAACCGGAAAGCGGAGTGAAGAGAGCTAAAACGACGGTACAATAGAAGTTGAAAAACCAACAAAAATAGAATACTTAGAAATATACACTAATATTACACTAAAAGATATAAATAACCATAATATTTATGAATATAGAATATAATATACCTACACACGATGTATGTTATATACAACAGTTGTGGAGAAATCTGAAAAAAATGTTAGTATGGAAAATGCAGACTTCCCCAAAATCTTGATGAAGGACGGCAATTTCATAGGTAAAGCCCCATTATAACTTTTATATAATATTAAAGCAATAAACTTAATTAAATATAAATATAAAATGATATAAATAAATTTAAAAAAAACCATTAAATCGGTAATAAGAATAAGACCGTCCTTAAAGGGTAACAGTTGAGAAGTTATTATTATGGAAGTTTGTTTGTTTCGTTATCTTGTCGGTGTTTTTACTTCACGGTAATTAGAGGTTGTTTATTTGAACCCTGTTGAAGACTAATTGCTGTGTAAACATTATTTTATGAATTATGTTAAACTGCAAATAAACAGCAACAAAGAAGCCAAACTTAACACACTTAAAGTTTACACTATCTAACTAGATAATTTTGTTGACCATCGATAATTTTAAAGACGCATTATAACAAATTTTCCTTAAAGGACCCTATTTTTTAAACATTCACGCCTATCAACTAGCCCCATCTTAAGCAACTAATGCTGCTTGTGTTAGGGACACTAGATGACGAATTAATAGATTTTATAGATGAATACATATGAATATCTTAAATATATATAAACATCCAAGACTGAAGAACAAATGCCTGAAAATTCATCACCCAAACATTTTCCCCCACCGGGGATCGAACCCAAAACCTCTCATGGCGACGCCTTGAGACCAGCACATAGACCACTCGACCACGGAGGTCGTCTGAAGGCCTTAGACCACATCTTCTGTTTCCATCAAGTGTGTGAGCGATTATACGCACAAAAATGTTACACAATAAAAGTGAAAAACAGAGATTGAAAAAAGCGAGACTTTCATTCAAAGTTCAATTTTAGAAATATTTACAAATGTAAAACGATAATTAACGATAATCAAGGAATGTGATTAGATATCGGTCGATTTAAGAAACCTCCTTGTTTATTGAAGTCGGTTAAAAATACTATATAATTACTGTAGGCTGTGAACAATGAAACCGTATCTACGATATTTAGCTAAGGCATATATAATTTTGTAGACTAATTAGGTCATTATCCTAAATTGTGTGTTAATTGATAAGAAGTAAACAATTTCCAAATTTTTTGGATTAACTATCTTTTCAAGAAAAATATAAAAGGCCTCAAAAGGCCTTAGCGTCAGTGGTGTCTAGACCTCTAAACTCAGCACTTCCTTAAAAACTTGAGAGTATTTATCAACAATAATGTCATCTAACCCCAGTCAATTCCAGTCATCAATGGATCAGTCATACGTAATAGAAAACCAGTTTTATATCAATCCCCATCCAGATTTCCGACAGGTAAGTGTTTTGCTATAAGTCCTAAAACGTTCAGAATTTTATCTGAATTAAAAACTCTTCCACTTATAACATGAATTACATTAATAACAATATCTGTTTCGCTATTGTTTTTGAAGCCTTCTTGAACAACTTGAAGGTATTTCTTTTATTTTATTAATTTTTCTTTTCTTTTCTACAGCATCCTTTGCCATTGCCAACGAATTTTAATGAGAATCATGGTTTTGAATCGCAATGTATGAATGAAGTACCAATTTATAATGTTGCTAGTGGATCTAGTAGGCATATGACTGTGCCTCGCAATGAAAACATTCACGGATACCCCAAGGAAACAGATGGATATGGTGTTGTCACAAATAGACCAAGAGCATTGATAGAACCAGATTTTCACCAAGACGCTAGATTGCCACCAATTATCGAGCTCCCAAGAAACACGGTAAATAAAATAAACGAAGGCGACGTATCAAAACGGACACGTACAGTGTTTACAACATTTCAGAGGAGCACTTTACAAAAAGAGTTTGCTGTGAATAGGTTCGTGGATCGTCAGCGGAGGAAAGTGATAGCTGAAATGTTACAGTTATCGGAAAACACTGTTAAAGTTTGGTTCCAGAATAGAAGAATGGATATCAAACACAAGGACAAGAATAAAGTTTCACATGCAAACGACGACGACAGAGATTCTAGTATGTCTCCAGTAAGTTCAACAGTATCCTACGATGATGGTTCTTATACCAGCAGTCCTGGTTATCAATTGCCGCAAGATTACAATCAGACCATGTCAGGTCCGCTATGGTCATCAGAGTCAGACGGTTATTCAGATCCTGGCTATGCTGGTTATCCGTCGACAGCTTATTCGCCAGATCTGTTGCCTATAAATAATTTAGACAGAGATTTTGAGATTTCAGATAGTCAGCAACTTACTAGTCTCACGGTAAATTTGATCCCAGATGAATTAGCAACGGATTCAAACATAGCCATAGAAACTGCATCGCGTCCACCAGATAATGAAGAAGACACAAACGAAAACAGCTTTAGTATAATGGAGTACATGAATATAGATGAATGAGTTAGCCCTAAGTTCAAGTAGATTTATTTGTAGTTACACATAAAAATAAATATATTTAAAAAAATAAAAAAACTTTCCTATTTTATTCAAAATTATTCCTCGATTACTTCTTAGTCTACTTATGATATGCTTTTAACATCTATACATAATAAAACTGTAGAGGTCGAATGTTTGTACATAGAAAAAAATGCTTCAAACCAAGTCAGGGGGACGTAAAAGAGGGGATATACCAAATAATGTTTGTTTTTTATTTTTCTTATTTATCTGCCTGTTTGTCTGTTGCACCACTCCAACCTTCAGGAACCCATGATAGAAATAAAAGGAATAATAGATAATTAATTATTATTTCGTCATCAGCCTATATACGTCCCACTGCTGGAACAGGCCTTCCTCATGGAGAAACACATGAGGAGTTTGGGCCGTAACACCACCACGCTGGCCCAATGCGGGTTGGTGGGTAGAAACGGTCAAAATGCGACAGGGACCAACGGCTTAACGTGCCTTCCGAAGCACGGAGGAGCTCGAGCCTTGGTCACTCATCCACGGCCTGACCATGGCGAAGGTAGCTTTGTTTTCGATCGAAGCCAAAGCTCACTGACCACTAATTATTATTTTGTAACTAAGTCGAGAAAACACAAATTTTCTTTCAATCAGAGAATTAATAAGGCCATTTATACTTTGTGGCATCGACATAAATCGTAGAGAAATATTATTATAGGAGGAGGCGCCAATTTTCCTTCCTGTAGCCTCCTTTATTGAATATATCCTTTATTGGCTCTGATTATATATCACTAGCTGTGCTCGCGACGTCGTTCGCGTGGTTGTGGTTATTGATTTAACGCCGATAAAAGTTTTCACAAAGTTTGTGTTTGTTAACACTGCATTGGTTTTTTTTAAAAGTGCTCAATATTACGTTCCTACCTCTTATTAGCAAAATGTTGATTGTTAATAGTTAAAACCTCTAATTATTAAAATACTGATGACAACATTTCTTGTCAGTGGCATATGATTAATTGTTGTCATGGTGATAACTCTCTGTTGTCGTGTATTATTTTACAATGCCTAGAAGTTTTAAAATTCTAAATGAAATTACATTTTGACGGAATATGTCACATAATACTCGGTTGAGCAGATATTGATAACCACGGTTACACCTGCGCGGTAGTCGTTCCCATGGGAATATCGGGACGAAAAGTAGCCAATAGTCAACTCTCTAGACTATCTGTGTACCAAATTTTAATTGAATCGGTTCAGTAGTTGTAACGTGAACGCAAGACAGACAGACAGAGTTACGTTCGCATTTATAATATTAGGGTCGGGTCTAATGTTTGTTTGGTTTATGGTTGGTTGAATTTAGCTGTATGAGACCTGCCTACGATGGAGAGTAATGGCATGCGTTAAGGAATGCTATGCCTAGCTGTGAACGAAGATGTATAAATAATTCCTCTTCGACATAAAGGCCACAGATGATGATTGTAACACCAACGTTTAACTGCAGTTAAGTTATTCAATAGGATATCCTGGGTGGAATTATAGGTGAATTCTTAAAACCTTATTTATTATTAAGAGAAGTGAGAATCATCATTTGAACTTGCCTCCCAAGCAATACTGAGAGCCATCGATCTAGTAAATAAATTGAAAAGTTCTGAGGAAGAACTCGGGGGTTTTCACTTAATAGTGTTTTTTGTAACGGATTAAATCGGTATTCTCAATGAAAGCAAGTAAAGGCAATTTGACAAGTCCTTTCTGCTAACGTTGGTTACGTTACACCCCCAAGCGGGTCGTAGAAAAGAGGTGGAGACGTAAAATATGACAAACCAAAAACTAACGGACACAAAACACGGCCCTCATTTTGGAATAGCTTAAAAAATTATACTGAGTTGATATTAAAATTATAATAGTGGGAAATGAAGCCAAGCTTTCCCAACAGCATTATTATATAACTACCTGTTACCCACAAATTCGTCCGCGGTTACTAGTTTTTTAGCTATCCCACGGGAACCATTTAATTTTCCACAATAAAAAGTATCTAAGAAATTGAAGAGGGATATAAGGCATCACTCTGAAAAATTTCATTGAAATCGGTCCAGCGATTTCAGCGATTAGGCTGTACAAATAAACAGAACAGATAATTACAGTATAGAGAAACAAAAAATACTTATTATAAATAATTATTTTTTGCCAAAGGCAGTAAAAATTTTCTCCAAAGAACTGGAAACTCATAATAAGCCTTCAAATGGAAATTTTAAAAGCAAATCTGTATTCCTAAATCAATCAATCAATCATTTGAGGTTAATTTAAGAACTATCCACAAATGTCAGGCCTTACAGTAACTATGGTGCAAATTTAAAATAGAAACTGGATTAAAAAAATCTTTAATTACTGTGAACGACAAACAATTAAATCTATTCATCTATGTTAGGTTTTTGAATTCCTTTACTTATCAAAGGCATATATAATTTTGCTGAGTAATGGGGTCATTATCCCAAATTGTGTGTTAATTGCAAAGAATTAAACACTTTCCTAATGTCTTGGAACCACTGTTATTTCAAGAAAAATATATAAGGTCTCAGAAGCGCTTCAGCACCAGTCGTGTCTAGACCTCTAAACTCTGCACTTCTTTATAAACGTGAGAGTATTCCACAACCACAATGTCATCCAACCCCAGTCAATCCCAGTCATCAATGGAGCAGTCATACTTAATACAAAACCAGTTTTATATCAATCCCCATCCAGTTTTCCGACAGGTAAGTGTTTTGCTATAAGTCCTCAAAAGTACAGAATTTTAACTTAATTAAAAAACTTTCACTAATAATATACATTTATAACATTTTCTGTTGCGCTATTATTTTTGAAGCTGTTTCGAACAACTAGAATGTAGGTACTTCATTATTTATATTTTTTTTTTATTTATTTCATTAATTTTAGGCTATCTCTTTTACAGCATCCTTTGCCGTCAAATTTTAGTGGGATTCAGATTGCTGAATCACAATATCTAAATGGAGCACCAATTGATAACGTTGCCTGTGGATCTAGTACGCATATGAGTGTGACTTTCAATGTGAATAATTACGGAAACCCCAACGAAACAGATGGATATGGTGATATCACAAAAAAAACCAAGAGCGTGGATAAAACCAGCTTACCACCAAGACGTTAGATTACCAGCAATTGTCGAACTCCCAAAAAATACGCAAAATAAAACAAATGACGGTGACAGAACAAAACGAACACGTACAGTTTTTACAGATTTACAGAGGAGCGTTTTACTAAAAGAGTTTGATATGAACAGGTTTGTGGACCAACAGCGGAGGAAGGAAATTGCTGAAATGTTACAGCTATCAGTAAAAAACTGTTAAAGTTTGGTTCCAAAATAGAAGGATGGATATCAAAAAGGACAAGAACAAAGTTTTACATTCAAATCACGACGACGACAGAGATTCTAATTTGTCTCCTGGAAGTTCAATAGTATCCTACGAAGATGGTGATACCAGCAGTCCTGAGTATCAATTGCCACATGATTACAATCTGACCATGACAGGTCCTATATGGTCATCAGAGTCAGAGGGCTATTCAGATTCAGGCTATGGTAGTTATCCCTCGGCAGCTTATGCACATGCTCTGCTGCCTATTAATGATTCAAATAATTTAAACAGAGTTTTTATACTTCAGATAGTCAGCAATTTGCTTACCATTCAGTAAATTTGATCCCAGAGGAAACAGCAACAGCTTCAAACATCACCATAGAAACAGCATCGCGTCCACCAGATTGTGAAGAAGACACCAACAAGAACAATTTTAGTATAATGCAGTACATGAACATAGATGAATAAGTTAGCTTCTAAGTTAGAATAGATCTATTTATAGGTATTTAATAAAATAAATATATGTCCAAAAAACCTTAATTTTTTTCTTTTTAAAATTCCTTCTGAATCGCATGCAATTATTGGTTATGTCTTATAGGATTTAAATTTTTTTTGAGAAATTTGACAGAAATTTATTATAAGCAGGGGAATAAGCATGATTAATTGTCACTGAAGTCGAAGGACGCATGACTACTAAATAAAGTATGATTGCTAACAATCATTCCGATTTTTTATAGCAACGTGCTTAAACATAGGTTGCACTTACCGATTTACTGGACGTGGAAACAAAAAAGTTTTGGTTTGGACAGCTAGTCGCGAGAAAACACGAATATTACTTTAATATGGAATTGATTAAGATCTCTGTCACTAGGTATACTCAGTCATAATTCGTGAAAAGAAGTTCGAAAAGAAGCTCAGTTACCCACGCTGCTTAGTACGCTTTGGCTATCGATCCAAAAACAAAGCTACACTCGCCATGTTCTGGCCGTTGATGGGTGATCAAAACTTTGTGATCGCAAACTCCTTCGTGCTTTAGAAGGCACGGTAAGTCTTTAGTCCCGGTTGATATTGCGACCGTTTCTACCCACCCGCATTGGGCCAGCATGGTGGTGTTACGGCCCATACTCCTCATGTGTTTGTCCACGAAGAAGGTGTGTGCCCGGCAGTGGGACATATATAGGCTGTAGATGAAATATAGTTTACCACCCAAAATCCATAATACATTAAAATACCGAAGCCACTATCAATGGAACGTCCAGTCAAGTGGAAAATCCTCAATACTTTCCAAGCCGTATGTTGCGCTCGGACAATAAACTAACGAATAAAACGACCAAAACCCTCTGTTCTTTTTGCTGAATCTCGACAAACGGCTTTCTATTTAAATCCTGTTGGACTCTAGAAGGGATTGTGTCGTACCTTTTGAAAGACTATAATATATATAACACCCACATTTCGCCAGATATATTAGGTCCTCATGTAACAGGTGGCGAGCCTGTTGCCATGCACCGGGCACAATGTGAGGCAAGCGATATTCACAATGAACTGTACATAAGTTTTTATTCCAACTCAGTGGTACAGGCGGAGGGATCAAACCTGCGTTTCCCGCGAACAAGTGGAGTAGTGCCCCGTCCGTCCCAATTCGGCTACCGCTGCCTCTAACGAATAGTTACGTTATAATATATAATAAGTTATTTCATGTACTAATTTTAAGTTATTTTGGTACACACCTTCTGTCTTGATGAGATAGACAGAAAAATGTGAAAGGTGTGAAGGAAATAGGTATATAGTGCACATATAAAACAAACATTTAGACAAAACCAACCAACCATTCAATAGCTTATAGCGGCGATGGGCTCACCACCTGTCACGCTGAGCACATGCAGTCACTGCTTGGTGAAACGCGGACTATGGTAGTGCTTTCTATTTCAGTTTTCGGTGCTTTTGGCGGAATAATTTATTTATTTATTAAATCTTTATGTACTACGTACAAAGGCTGACTTAATACCATGAGGCATTCTCTACCAGCCAACCGGAAAGCGGAGTGAAGAGAGCTAAAACGACGGTACAATAGAAGTTGAAAAACCAACAAAAATAGAATACTTAGAAATATACACTAATATTACACTAAAAGATATAAATAACCATAATATTTATGAATATAGAATATAATATACCTACACACGATGTATGTTATATACAACAGTTGTGGAAAAATCTGAAAAAAATGTTAGTATGGAAAATGCAGACTTCCCCAAAATCTTGATGAAGGACGGCAATTTCATAGGTAAAGCCCCATTATAACTTTTATATAATATTAAAGCAATAAACTTAATTAAATATAAATATAAAATGATATAAATAAATTTAAAAAAACCATTAAATCGGTAATAAGAATAAGACCGTCCTTAAAGGGTAACAGTTGAGAAGTTATTATTATGGAAGTTTGTTTGTTTCGTTATCTTGTCGGTGTTTTTACTTCACGGTAATTAGAGGTTGTTTATTTGAACCCTGTTGAAGACTAATTGCTGTGTAAACATTATTTTATGAATTATGTTAAACTGCAAATAAACAGCAACAAAGAAGCCAAACTTAACACACTTAAAGTTTACACTATCTAACTAGATAATTTTGTTGACCATCGATAATTTTAAAGACGCATTATAACAAATTTTCCTTAAAGGACCCTATTTTTTAAACATTCACGCCTATCAACTAGCCCCATCTTAAGC
Organism: Parapoynx stratiotata; assembly: GCA_910589355.1. Taxonomy (NCBI): domain Eukaryota; kingdom Metazoa; phylum Arthropoda; class Insecta; order Lepidoptera; family Crambidae; genus Parapoynx; species Parapoynx stratiotata. The sequence goes on from OU342473.1 coordinate 1,665,485, forward strand.
AACTAATGCTGCTTGTGTTAGGGACACTAGATGACGAATTAATAGATTTTATAGATGAATACATATGAATATCTTAAATATATATAAACATCCAAGACTGAAGAACAAATGCCTGAAAATTCATCACCCAAACATTTTCCCCCACCGGGGATCGAACCCAAAACCTCTCATGGCGACGCCTTGAGACCAGCACATAGACCACTCGACCACGGAGGTCGTCTGAAGGCCTTAGACCACATCTTCTGTTTCCATCAAGTGTGTGAGCGATTATACGCACAAAAATGTTACACAATAAAAGTGAAAAACAGAGATTGAAAAAAGCGAGACTTTCATTCAAAGTTCAATTTTAGAAATATTTACAAATGTAAAACGATAATTAACGATAATCAAGGAATGTGATTAGATATCGGTCGATTTAAGAAACCTCCTTGTTTATTGAAGTCGGTTAAAAATACTATATAATTACTGTAGGCTGTGAACAATGAAACCGTATCTACGATATTTAGCTAAGGCATATATAATTTTGTAGACTAATTAGGTCATTATCCTAAATTGTGTGTTAATTGATAAGAAGTAAACAATTTCCAAATTTTTTGGATTAACTATCTTTTCAAGAAAAATATAAAAGGCCTCAAAAGGCCTTAGCGTCAGTGGTGTCTAGACCTCTAAACTCAGCACTTCCTTAAAAACTTGAGAGTATTTATCAACAATAATGTCATCTAACCCCAGTCAATTCCAGTCATCAATGGATCAGTCATACGTAATAGAAAACCAGTTTTATATCAATCCCCATCCAGATTTCCGACAGGTAAGTGTTTTGCTATAAGTCCTAAAACGTTCAGAATTTTATCTGAATTAAAAACTCTTCCACTTATAACATGAATTACATTAATAACAATATCTGTTTCGCTATTGTTTTTGAAGCCTTCTTGAACAACTTGAAGGTATTTCTTTTATTTTATTAATTTTTCTTTTCTTTTCTACAGCATCCTTTGCCATTGCCAACGAATTTTAATGAGAATCATGGTTTTGAATCGCAATGTATGAATGAAGTACCAATTTATAATGTTGCTAGTGGATCTAGTAGGCATATGACTGTGCCTCGCAATGAAAACATTCACGGATACCCCAAGGAAACAGATGGATATGGTGTTGTCACAAATAGACCAAGAGCATTGATAGAACCAGATTTTCACCAAGACGCTAGATTGCCACCAATTATCGAGCTCCCAAGAAACACGGTAAATAAAATAAACGAAGGCGACGTATCAAAACGGACACGTACAGTGTTTACAACATTTCAGAGGAGCACTTTACAAAAAGAGTTTGCTGTGAATAGGTTCGTGGATCGTCAGCGGAGGAAAGTGATAGCTGAAATGTTACAGTTATCGGAAAACACTGTTAAAGTTTGGTTCCAGAATAGAAGAATGGATATCAAACACAAGGACAAGAATAAAGTTTCACATGCAAACGACGACGACAGAGATTCTAGTATGTCTCCAGTAAGTTCAACAGTATCCTACGATGATGGTTCTTATACCAGCAGTCCTGGTTATCAATTGCCGCAAGATTACAATCAGACCATGTCAGGTCCGCTATGGTCATCAGAGTCAGACGGTTATTCAGATCCTGGCTATGCTGGTTATCCGTCGACAGCTTATTCGCCAGATCTGTTGCCTATAAATAATTTAGACAGAGATTTTGAGATTTCAGATAGTCAGCAACTTACTAGTCTCACGGTAAATTTGATCCCAGATGAATTAGCAACGGATTCAAACATAGCCATAGAAACTGCATCGCGTCCACCAGATAATGAAGAAGACACAAACGAAAACAGCTTTAGTATAATGGAGTACATGAATATAGATGAATGAGTTAGCCCTAAGTTCAAGTAGATTTATTTGTAGTTACACATAAAAATAAATATATTTAAAAAAATAAAAAAACTTTCCTATTTTATTCAAAATTATTCCTCGATTACTTCTTAGTCTACTTATGATATGCTTTTAACATCTATACATAATAAAACTGTAGAGGTCGAATGTTTGTACATAGAAAAAAATGCTTCAAACCAAGTCAGGGGGACGTAAAAGAGGTGGTGTTTTGTATGGAGATTTTGGGGATGTCTGCATTTTCTATACTAACATATTTTCAGTTTTTTTCACAACGACAAATGCAACGATATTTGGCGTGTATCATAAGACAACCTTAAGCGATATGTGTGATATCAAACTACATAAAAAAAATTATCGTTTTTAAGTGAATGCAAATCAAATGATGTATTCGGGAGGCACTTAAAAAGAGTTGTCTCCGTGTCCAATTTTAACACAATTAAACTTACAACAATTTATCAAAATATATCAAAAGAGCTAAATAATTTTTTAAGAATACTCTAAAACTTGATAGATACAGACAAAATACTAAGAGAAAAAAAAAACACCAATTTCATAGGTAAGGACCTGAACTCCTCTATAACGCTGAACTTATATTGCAATAGGTAATACAATGCATATACATAATAAACATGATTATGTTTATTATGTATATGCATTATATTATATTATTGACATTGCGATATGTGTAATCCAGTCTAATCTGAGCGAGACGGTACAGTCACTGCGCTGTAGCTTTTGCGACTTGCGTAAGTGGGATAGATATATGTTTATCTTTTCAATGTTTAGTGGTTTCAAAGCTACGTCGTTGAGTTTCGGAAACGGCTACGCTTTTTTTGACGCAATTAAGTGCATTTTGCAAATCTAGTGCTATGTACATCAATGGACAGAGTTACTTTCGTATTTATAATATTAGGGTCGGGTCTGATGTTTGTTTAGTTTATGGTTGGTTGAATTTAGCTGTATGAGACCTGCCTACGATGGAGAGTGATGGCATGCGTTAAGGAATGCTATGCCTAGCTGTGAACGAAGATGTATAAATAATTCCTCTTCGACATAAAGGCCACAGATGATGATTGTAACACCAACGTTTAACTGCAGTTAAGTTATCAAATAGGATATCCTGGGTGGAATTATAGGTGAATTCTTAACACCTTATTAATTATTAAGAGAAGTGAGAATCATCATTTGAACTTGCCTCCCAAGCAATACTGCCAGCCCTCGATCTAGTAAATAAATTGAGAAGTTCTGAGGAACAACTCGGGGTTTTTCACTTAATAGTGTTTTTTGTAACGGATTAAATCGGTATTCTCAATGAAACCAAGGAAAGGCAATCTGACAAGTCCTTTCTGCTAACGTTGGTTACGTTACACCCCCAAACGGGTCGTAGAAAAGAGGTGGAGACGTAAAATATGACAAACCAAAAACTAACGGACACAAAACACGGACCTCATTTTGGAATGGCTTAAAAAATTATACTGAGTTGATATTAAAATTATAATAGTGGGAAATGAAGCCAAGCTTTCCCAACAGCATTATCAAATAACTACCTGTTACCCACAAATTCGTCCGCGGTTACTAGTTTTTTAGCTATCCCACGGGAATCATTTAATTTTCCGCAATAAAAAGTATCTAAGAAATTGAAGAGGGATATAAGGCATCACTCTGAAAAATTTCATTGAAATCGGTCCAGCCATTTCAGCGATTAGGCTGTACAAATAAACAGAACAGATAATTACAGTATAGAGAAACATAAAATACTTATTATAAATAATTATTTTTTGCCAAAGGCAGTAAACATTTTCTCCAAAGAACTGGAAACTCATAATAAGCCTTCAAATGGAGATTTTAAAAGCAAATCTGTATTCCTAAACTAATCAATTATTTGAGGTTAATTTAAGAACTATCCACAAATGTCAGGCCTTACAGCAACTATGGTGCAAATTTAAAATAGAAACTGGATTTAAAAAATCTTTAATTACTGTGAACGACAAACAATTAAATCTATTCATCTATGTGAGGTTTTTGAATTCCTTTACTTATCAAAGGCATATAAAATTTTGCTGACTAATGGGGTCATTATCCCAAATTGTGTGTTAATTGCAAAGAAGTAAACGCTTTCCTAATGTCTTGGAACCACTGTTATTTCAAGAAAAATATATAAGGTCTCAGAAGCGCTTCAGCACCAGTCGTGTCCAGACCTCTAAACTCTGCACTTCTTTATAAACTTGAGAGTATTCCACAACCACAATGTCATCCAACCCCAGTCAATCTCAGTCATCAATGGAGCAGTCATACTTAATACAGAACCAGTTTTATATCAATCCCCATCCAGTTTTCCGACAGGTAAGTGTTTTGCTATAAGTCCTCAAAAGTACAGAACTTTAACTGAATTAAAAAACTTTCACTAATAATATACATTTATAACAATATCTGTTGCGCTATTATTTTTGAAGCTGTTTTGAACAACTAGAATGTAGGTACTTCATTATTTATATATTTTTTTTATTTATTTCATTAATTTTAGGCTATCTCTTTTACAGCATCCTTTGCCGTCAAATTTAAGTGGGATTCAGAGTGCTGAATTACAATATATAAATGGGGCACCAATTGATAACGTTGCCTGTGGATCTAGTAGGCATACGAGTGTGCCTTTCAATGTGAATAATTACGGAAACCCCAACGAAACACATGGATATGGTGATATAACAAAAAAACCAAGAGCATGGATAAAACCAGCTTACCACCAAGACGTTAGATTACCAGCAATTACTAAAAGAGTTTGATATGAAGAGGTTTGTGGACCAACAACGGAGGAAGGAAATTGCTAAAATGTTACAGCTATCGGAAAAATGTGTTAAAGTTTGGTTCCAAAATAGAAGGATGGATATCAAAAAGGACAAGAACAAAGTTTAACATTCAAATGACGACGACGACAGATATTCTAATTTGTCTCCAGGAAGTTCAATAGTATCCTACGAAGATAGTGATACCAGCAGTCCTGGGTATCAATTGCCACATGATTACAATCTGACCATGACAGGTCCTATATGGTCATCAGAGTCAGAGGGTTATTCAGATTCAGGCTATGGTAGTTATCCCTCGGCAGCTTATGCACATGCTCTGCTGCCTATTAATGATTCAAATAATTTAAACAGAGTTTTTAATACTTCAATCAATAACATTCAGACCCATGACTACCGAAAGGTCAACGCGATTTAGGCAAAGTGTTATTGAGAAGTTGCCTGAACTTACAACTGAGGTCAACGATGACCCCAATGAACTATACGATAGATTATTTAATGTTATTAGTAGTGAGTATAACAATATTTATACGGAACGTAAAATTGTAGTTCAGAAGAAAATGGTATTTAATCATTGGGCAACTAAAGGTATTAGGAAAAGTAGGAATACGCTCTATGAATTATACAGTCAAAAATCATACAACACTAGTTCTGTGTTTCAAGACTACGTGAAAAAATACTCCAAGCTATTTAAGAAAGTATGCATTCAAGCAAAATCTCTATATTTGAGTAACAAAATACGGGATGCTAAAGATAAAATTAAAACTACATGGAATGTCATTAATACTGAAACAGGAAAGAAACCCAAAAGAGAAGTTACACAGTATTTGAAAATAGGAAATAATATTATATCAGATAAGAAAGCCATTGCTAGCACTTTTGAAACTTTTTTTGAAAATATTCCAATAGAAACAACGCGACATCTTCATTCTTCTACGGAGCGAGCTGAAATTTTTCTGAAGCAATATTTAATGAAAGATATTCCGGTCTTTGAATTTAGAGCCATATCACATACAGATATAATGAAAACATTCAAAACCTTAAATAAGAAGAAAACCGAAGACATATGGGGAGTGTCTGTTAAAGTAATAGAACATATAATTGAACCTATCGCCCCTATGTTGGCACTGATTTTTAATAACTGTATAGAATCAGGTGTTTTTCCAAATTTAATGAAACATAGTAAAATAACGCCTATATTCAAGTCAGGCAATCACCATAACCCTACCGATTATCGACCCGTCTCGGTACTTCCTGCATTAAGTAAAATTTTTGAGAGCATTTTATATACACAATTAGCAGCTCATTTTAGAACTAATGACTTATTACATGACCAACAGTTTGGTTTTACAAAAGGAAAGTCAACCACAGACGCAGGCGCGAAACTAATGAAGTATATATTGGAAAGTTGGGAGGACTCACACGACACAGTAGGTGTATTTTGTGACCTATCAAAGGCGTTCGATTGTGTGGAGCACAAAACGCTAATTTCCAAATTAAATCATTATGGTATACGCGGAAAATCTCTAAATCTTATTTATTCGTATTTATCACAGCGTATACAGAAAGTAGGATTTAATGGTGCCGTCTCTGAGGGATCAATAGTAAAAACGGGTGTTCCCCAAGGCTCAATTTTAGGACCATTTCTATTTCTCGTCTATATTAATGACCTTCCTTTCATGGTTACAGAAATGGCTGACATAGTTTTATTCGCGGATGACACGTCTCTCTTATTTAGGGTTAATAGAAATAATGCAAAGACAGGAGAGCTAGTTATAAATAATACGTTGAATAAGGTTTGCGAATGGTTTTCGGCTAATAATCTTATGTTAAATTCAAAGAAAACTAAATGTATAAAATTTTCTCCCCCAAATACGCGCTGTTATGATTTGGAAGTAAACATAGGCGGAAACAGCTTAGAGCTTGTAAAAGATTCTGTATTTCTTGGGATACATATTGATTCCAGACTTCAGTGGGGATCCCATATCAAGAGTTTATCGGGAAAGCTTAGCTCGGCTGCTTACGCAATAAAAAAGATAAGACAATTGACAGACATACCAACAGCTCGCTTAGTCTATTTTGCCTACTTTCATAGTCTTATGTCTTATGCGGTCATTTTGTGGGGATCTGCTGCTGATTTGGAATCTATATTTATTCTACAAAAGAGGGCTATTCGAAATATATATAAAATGAAGACAAGGGAATCCCTAAGAGAATTGTTTAAACAGATTAATATTCTTACTTTGCCATGTTTATACATATTTGTAAATATTATGTTTGTTCGCCAACATATTCACAGCTACGTTCAGATTAGTGAAGGTCATTGTCTCAATACAAGAAATAAATATAAACTTCGTCTTCCAAGTTACAAGAGAAGTAAGACGAATAAATCTTTCTTAATGAATTCTGTTAGATTCTATAATATGCTACCAATCAATGTTACCCAAATGACCGATACAAAGTTTAAAGAATTTGTAAAAAAAACCCTCATGAAAAAAGCCTATTACAAAATCAATGAATATTTAAATGATAGTCAAGCATGGGACATATAGATTGCTCCACACTGCAATCTTACATTTGGTCACTTTCATGATTGTATATTGAAATGTTTACTTTTTTATTATACATTTTGTTTAGCTATCATAAATTCCTTTTTTTATCTATTATATTAACACAAAACTTTTTGTGAAACATAGGTATTATTATTGTATCCATTCATATTATATATAATTTTTTTTTTTTTTTTTTGTTTTGGCCAGGAGAGTGTTCCGAATAGACATGACAATTAATTAATTACTTCAGTATAACTATTACAATCACTTGTATATATTGATACGTCGCTTTTGGAGCATTTACCTTCCAAATCAATTTTGACATTTGTGACTAAGAGTATTATATAATACACGTAAATTTTATTAGGTTGTAGAATATATTGATGTAAAGGGAGGACGGAACCCTTGCAGAGTTTCTTGCCTGTATCTTCTCTAGACAAGGCCTCCCGGTAGTGAACAGGCCGAAAAAAAAGTAGTGGTATTATCAATTTAAGGATACTTATAATTTATTTTGTTTGTTTTGACTTGTCAAAAGTGTATTTGATGATACCAATTTGATTAAATGACTTTGAGTTTGAGTTTGAGTTTGAGTTTCAGATAGTCAGCAATTTGCTAACCATTCAGTAAATTTGATCCCAGAGGAAACAGCAACAGCTTCAAACATCACCATAGAAACAGCATCGCGACCACCAGATTGTGAAGAAGACACCAACAAGAACAATTTTAGTATAATGCAGTATATGAACATAGATGAATAAGTTAGCTTCTAAGTTAGAATAGATCTATTTGTAGGTATTTAATAGAATAAATATATGTCCAAAAAACCTTAATTTTTTTCTTCTTATAATTCCTTCTGAATCGCATGCAATTATTGGTTATGTCTTATAGGATTAAATTTTTTTTTTAGAAATTTGACAGAAATTTATTATAAGCAGGGGAATAAACATGATTAATTGTCACTGAAGTCGAAGGACGCATGACTACTAAATAAAGTATGATTGCTAACAATCTTCCGATTTTTTATAGCCACGTGCTTAAACTTAGGTTGCACTTACCGATTTACTGGACGAGGAAACAAAAAAGTTTTGGTTTGGTCAGCTAGTCGCGAGAAAACATTAATATGGAATTAATTGTCACTGTCAATAGATATAGAAATATCACTAGATATACTCAGTCATAATTCACGGAGTAATATTATTTTAAGAGGTGGCACCACTTTCCCTCCTGTAGTCTCTGTTATTGTAGGCTCCAATTATTCATCATTATTAGAGTCGGATCTGATGTTTGTTCACTTTAAGGTTGGTTGAAGTGAGCTGTATAAAATCTACCAACAATGGAGAGTGATGGTATGCGTTATTGGATACTTTGTCTAGCTGTGAACAAAGATCGATTAATAATTCCTCCTTGCCAAAAAGGTCAATGATGATATTTATAGCAACAACGTTTCTTTGCACCTAAGTTATCAAATAGGATATCCTGGGTGGAATTGTAGGTATAATCTTAAAGTCTAAGGTCGAATGTTTTAGTCGCCCTCGTAAATTTCAATATTTACATCTTACCTTATAATAATAAAAAATGATAATATTTATATATTAAATATTTTTTATATTAATATTTTTATCGTTTGCTCTAGCTTGCCTCCCAAGAAAAATAGTACTGATCTAGTAAATAAGTTGAGAAGTTATAAGGAAGAACTTAGGGTTTTTTACTTGAGAGGGTTTTTAGTTACGGATTAATTATTATTGACGCCAAGATGAGGTCGGAGGAGTCGTAAAAAGGGATGGAGACGTAACATAGTTATATGTCAATCATGAATTTGGCCATTTTGGAATGACCCAGAAAAATTATACTGAGTCGATATTAACATTATAGTTGGTTATGAAGCAAAGTTTTCCCAATATCTTTTTTATCTAATAACGAGGTTATTCCATACGTGAGGAAAAGAAATTAGAATTTAATCTATGTGAATCCTTTTGATGTAAATTCAGCCCTATTAACGGCAAAATCTAAAAAAAATCATCTTTTTAACGTCCAACCAAATTATTAAAGAAAAACTGGAAGGGTAAAAATATTTTTGGCCCTGATATAATTATTTTTTGTCGTCAAAGGCAGACAAATTTTTCCCAAAGAACTGGCAACTCATAATAGGGATTCATCATTATTAGGAAAGCGAGTCTATATTCCTAAATGAATTAAAAATCAATCGAGATTCAATTTAAGAACTATCTACAAATCTCATACTTTACTATGGTGCAAATTTAATTTATTAAATAGTTATAGGATATAAAAAATCATTAATAACTGTGGGCGATAAACAATGAAATATTTTGATCTTTGTGAGGTCTTTGAATTCCTTTATTTTGCAAAGGCATATATAATTTTGCTGACTAATTAGGTCATTATCCCAAATTGTGTGTTAATTGCAAAGAAGTAAACAGTTTCCTAATGTCGTAGATTCACTATTATTTCTCTAAATAAAACAAATGACGGTGACAGAACAAAACGAACACGTACAGTTTTTACAGATTTTCAGAGGAGCGTTTTACTAAAAGAGTTTGATATGAACAGGTTTGTGGACCAACAGCGGAGGAAGGAAATTGCCGAAATTTTACAGCTATCGGAAAAAACTGCAAATGTTTGGTTCCAGAATATAAGGATGGATATTAAAAAGGACAAGAACTAAGATTTACATTTAATCGATGACGACGACAGAGATTCTAATATGTCTCCAGAAAATTCAATAGTATCCTACGAAGATGGTTCTTATACCAGCAGTTCTGGGTATCAAATGCCACATGATCACAATCAGACTTTGACAGGTCCTATATAGTCATCAGAGTCAGAGGGTTATTCAGATTCAGGCTATGCTAGTTATCCCTTGGCAGCTTATTCACTTGCTCTGCTGCCTATGAATAATTCAAATAATTTAAACAGAGTTTCTCAGACATCAGATAGTCAGCAATTTGCTAACCATTTAGTAAATTTGATCCTAGAGGAAACAGCAACAGCTTCAAACATCACCATAGAAACAGCATCGCGTTCACCAGATTATGAAGAAGACACCAACAAGAACAATTTTAGTGTAATGCAGTATATGAACATATATGAATAAGTTAGCTTCTATGTTACAATAGATCTATTTTTAGGTATTTAAAAAAATAAACAATATTTCAAAAACTTTAAATTTTAACGTTTCTTCCCAATTATTGGTTATGTCTTATAGGATTTAGATTTTTTTATAGAAATTAGTCATAAGCAGGGTAAGAATAAACATGACAAATTGCCACTGAAGTGTCATACTGGTTAACAAACCCTCCAAAATACCTTATGTCTTAATTAAATAAAAGCATTGTCAAATGAGTTTATGAGTACTTTGATATTATAAGCCAATGCTTATAATTAACCCCTGGACTGACACTAATCTTGTTTTGGATGAGACACAACTGATTTTCTATTGTATCTACAAACGTATCAGGTGATAAGTTGATTAATATATTATTAACATTTCCGAATATTAGATGAAGTTTTATGGCTAACCGACTCAATGTTTTCTATGCTTGGAGTTTCTCTGCGTGATCGAATCAGAAATGAGGAGATTCGCTGGAGAACCAAGGTCACCGACATAGCCCACAGAATTGCGGACCTTAAGTGGAGGTGGGCAGGGCACATTGCTCGTAGAACTGGCGGCCGTTGGGGCGGAAAGGTTCTCGATTGGCGACCACGTACTGGGAGGCGCAACGTAGGGAGGCCCCCAACAAGGTGGACCGACGATCTGACGAAGGTCGCAGGAAGTCGCTGGATGCAGGCGGCTCAGGACCGCGAGTTGTGGCGATCATTGAGGGAGGCCTATGTCCAGCAGTGGACGACAATAGGCTGATAGATAGATAAAAAGATTATGGCTAACTAGAAGATTAGAAGTATGATTCTGATTTATATAAAGCCACGTGATTAGTCTAAGGTTGTCGAGGACCAAAAAATTTTTGGTTAGTCGCTAGAAAACACGAATATTAAAAACGAGCACGAATATAATATTAAGAAACATTTTCTTTCCATTGGTACCAACAGAAACCATTAGCATGTAGCATTTTTTTAATAACTTATATTATCGACATTTGGTTCTCATGTGTATTAATTTCTCAGTTCAGGAATAGTATTATGTATTTATGTTTATTTATGTAAATTATTTGTATTTATTTTTTATTAAGTTTATTGCTTTAATATCATATAAAATTTATATATAACACTTTATTGGTTTATAAATAGAATTAGTATATTTTTTATATGTCTTTTTATATAATTATATTTTTGCATGTATTTCTGTATCCTCTTGTACACTGATGTCGCTTCTCTCACAATACGAGACCTCACACACCTGTGACGGGTTGATTGGAAGATATCCCAATTAGAGATAAGTCCTCCCTTGTATACTTCTATTGCTGTGAACAAAGATTTATTAATAAAATTCTCTTTAACAGCAAGTTCAATTATGATGATTATAGTAGTGAAATAGGGATTCTGGGTAGAATTGTAGTAAGTTGCATTCCTTAAATCTTAGGAGATGTTACAGAAGAATTACATTGACTTTGTACTTGCCTTTCAAGCAGAATAGTGCTGAGTAATCCCCCATACGAGTTCCATTCAAACGAATCAAGTAAATACATTGACAAGTACTAAGGATAATCCCGGGATTTTTCTCTAGAAAGGGTTTTGAAAGATTATAGAGTTAAAACTAATTCTCATTGCCATTAAGATAAGGCACTCTGCATGAGCCCTTTCTGATAATACTGGGTACACCCAAGCAAGTCAAGTCGTAAAAAAGGGATGGAAACGGAAAATCGGCCAAATCATAAAAAGAACGGACCTCATTTTTGAATGGCCCATAAAAATAATACCTTCTGAATCGATATTAAAATTATTGTGGGCTGTGAAGCTCAGTTTTCCGTTAATTTTATAACAAAATAATCTTATTTCATACGTATAAAGACGTCTGAAACGATTTTCATCTATGTGAATGCTTTTGATGTGGATAATCCATAAATTTTATGGAAAAATCGATATAAAATTGAACTTTTTCAAACCAACGGAAATCATATAAGGAACAATTGAATGGCAGGAATATGATGGCCTGATGTTGAAATAAAATTTTGGCTGACTAATTACGTCATTATCCCACATTAAGAGTTATTTTAAATAGTTACTAATGTTCTGAATCTTGTAACGCAATGGATTTCGTAATCAAGCAGTTACTAATATATTTAAAGGTTACAAAACTTTTTTAACCCCAGTCGTATCCAGACCTCTAAACACTTCTATCGTCTTTACTCACAATGTCGGAACCCAGTCAATCGATGGATCAACCTCACCTACTGCAAAACCAGTTCTATCTAAATCCTAACACAGGTTATCAACAGGTATGTACTTTACTATTAAAGTGGACTCTTATATGATGTATCTTCTTCTTCTTGTCCTTTTCCCACTCTAGTTGGGGTCCGCACAACATGTCTTCTTCTTCCATTTTCCTCTGTCACTCGTCAGCTCAGCATCTACTTCTATGATACTCATATCATTCTTCACGCATTCAATCCATCGTTTCTTTGGTCTTCCATCCACTCTAGGTCCATCCACATCCATGCTCTGCATCCTTCTCGTAATGGAACATTCATCCCTACTCTTACATTATGTATAATTACGATTTAATGTATATATCAAAATTGTGTTCCAATAATTTACACTTGAGTAACACCACGTTTTTAGCAATTTTATTTACGACATTGTGTTCGAGTGGATTGTATGCTGCTGAAAGGGGTCGCCATCTTGAACGGTTTTGGGTTCGATTCCCGAGGAGGGGGGAAAACGTTTTTGTGATGAATACAGACTTTTTTTTTCAGCCTTTGGTGTTATTACAAGTGTCATAAGTTGCTTAATTTGGGCTAGTTGATGATTTTTATTTATTATATTGTTTTTTAGCTTTGAACATAATTTTGTTATGTTTTTTTACAGCATCACTTACAATCAAATAGTTATGAAAACCATGAATACGAACCACAATATACACATCGAGCGCCATTCAATAATATTACTGGACCTAGTGGGCCAATGAATGTTCCTCTTAATGATAATATTTTAGGATATTCCCATGAAATGGATGAGTACTGTAAGAATATGCCAATAATAAATACCACACCAGCTTATCACCAAGACGCTAGATCAGCAAATTGCGAGTTTTCAGTAAACGCAGAAGACAGAATCATCGACATATCGAAACGATATCGTACAGTATTCACAGATAATCAAAAGGAAACCTTAAGGAAAGAGTTTGCTGTGAACATGTTCTTAAACCAACAACGAAGGAAAAATATTGCTGCAATGTTGCACCTCTCTGAGAAAACTGTCAAAGTGTGGTTTCAAAATCGTCGAATGGATATACAGCGGCAGAAGAAGCAGAAAGGTCTGAATTCATTCGACGATGTCAGGGAACCTTATATATCTCCAGCTAGCTCAACACTGCCTTGTGAAGGTGGTCCTTATTGCACAAGTCCAGGGTTCCAAATGCCCCATAATTATAATCAAGCCATGACTGATTATCCATGCTCATCAATCTCATATGATTCTCCATACCCAGACTCCGCTTATTCGTCATCGGCTGCTTATTCAAATGGTCCAGCTTTAAATTATTCAGGTTGACGTTTTTAATTTCATCAGACAGTAGGCAACAATTTCCAAGTCTTGCTGAAAGTAAAAAACTGAATGTATACTTAATTAGGTACATAAAATAAAGTTTTGGTTGCGTAAAAAAATAAATTTATTACAAAAAAACATTTCCTTTTCATTTCGTCATTCCTCCTTCGATCTTGTATTTTTTATCTGAGCATAGTTTTCTGGGCTTATATGATCATAATAAAATATAGCTCAAGATTTTTTTTTCCAAATATTTTCTCCATTTGATTTCCGTAAACACTGTTGGGAATTGTTTCGATATGCCGATGATTTTGTCTTCTGTTCCCTGAAAACTCACCTGGTGCAGATCTAAAGGTCTTGGTGATGGTATGCTGGTTTTGTATTTATCTCTGGTATATTTTTACTGTTTAAGTCTAATTCATTGAGATATAAAATATTTTCATAAATAGGTTGTCTGTATTAAATCTTTTATAAATTTTTTAACGAATTCAAAAAATGAGTTTCTTAATTCGTCGGAAGCTTTTTTTTGTATGTTCCTCTATTACTCGAAGACGCCTAAAACGATTCGAATTTTATTTTGTTTGAAAGGATCCCATAGTCGTCAGGCATGGATCTGATCATGGAATCCTTAGAAATTCGAAGGATTTGTTCAAATTTTATACGCACTCTTCTTCTTCTTTGTGTGCCATGTCCTCATCGGACGTCAGCGACCATCTCTCGGAACTTATCCCTATCCTGTGCCATCCTGCTCAGGTTGGCAGCGTCATTAATGTTTGTCCAGCTTTTAATATTGTCCATCCAGGCCATCCTCCTTCTCCCCCTACCCCTTTGGCCCTCCATTTTCCCTTCTAGTATTCTTCTTAAAATTTGATATTTATTGTTACGGTAAATGTGTCCAAAATATGAAATTTTCCTTTTCTTTACTATTTTCAAAAGTTCTAAATTTTTCTTCTTTATACGCACACTTGAGGCGATTTGGCGATTTGGGTATTCGGGAATGGTCTCAGCTCGGTTTTCGGTGTTGTTCGGTGGCTCATGCGCCGTCCGGACTGTCAGTTGCTCGCGGGCCTCGGACGTCCTCGTGCGCATGCGTTTTATCAGACCTACTAAAGTATGTACCGTACGAAATGTTAATACGCCATTAAAATGTGTATTTAATATGTGCTTTGATTGGATTTTATGATATTTTGTATGATAGTGCTGCACAGTAAAGTTAGAATACCGAGCCGGGAACCAGTTTCCAGAATGGAGGCGCCTCATAAATGCACATGTTGGCGAATTCGAGTCTGTTCGTCGCGCAGACTTAGACCAAAAGAGGGACGATATAAAGGCCAGACCACCTGCGGCCATTAACTATTACAAAGAAAACGGTGTACTGACATGCCCAGAATGCGGGAGAACTTTTTCTGCTAAAATTAGGTATGTTAGTCACATTCGTGCTCACCGTCGTAGGGCAATCAACGCTCTTAAGTATCGGTTGGCCTATAAACAGTCGCTGTGGCCGAAAACGGCTAGGGGACATGATGGGGTGATGACCTACCGAACAATTTTGTACTTACCCACAATTTTCTCATGTAAGTGACTGTATGGTTTTTTATGAGACATAAATATTCTTTAAACACATTTATTGTATTAATTAATTTATTAAAATAAAAATTTATTTAAATATTTCACGTAACGTCAGGGGTAAACTTGATTAATATGCTTTTATATAATGGCTATATCTATATGTAAGCTTTGAGTAAGTGAGTCACTTATTACAGTCTAAAGAGTTCAAACTTTTCATTTTATAATGATAACAATATATGATTATGAACACACAATTACCTTTCGAAGCGCTACCGGACCGGTAATTGTCGATTCAGCTAACTAGTCAAAGGGCACAAAAGAAAGATAGAAACATGAACAGCGGACAGTTTGCGAACATAGTGTGTGGTGAGTGCGTGCGTGCGTCTGTGCGTGCGTGCGTGCGTGCGTCTGTGCGTGCGTGCGTGCGTGCGTGCGTGCGTGCGTGTGTGTGTGTGTTTGTGTTTGTGTTTGTGTGTTTGTGTTTGTGTTTGTGTTTGTGTGTGTGTGTGTGTGTGTGTTTGTGTGGGTGTGTGTATGTGTGTGTAAACTAATTTAACATTTTCCAGCTATTACATTTTCTACTTCCTCATAATTAAGGCCTTTTACCCAACTTATCAAGAGTTTCTTGCACTTGTGGTTAGTCTTAGTGTATATTTGTAATATTTTGTTGACAAAATTATAGATATAGGATGATTGACTTTTGTATTGGTGTCTAGCAAAATGTGTTTTACATTTAATTGTTTTGACTACGATATCATTCCTTCTTTTATTTAATACTCTCACATCCATCGGAAGTGATTTATGTTTTAATAAAATAGAATGTAGGATATACAACTGACGAACAGTTAGTATGTCTGCCAATGAGTAAAGACTGCTAGTAGAAAAAGTAAGTTTTCTAAAAAACTTTACTACACACACTACATTACATACACATTACTTTTTGACAAGAAGAACTTTTGTGGTTTGAAGTTAAAAAGTGCAATCATTGATAAAAATCTATATTTTTAAACGGCTGATTTAAAGAACATGCAGGCCTACCACAATCTTTTCCACAATTGCTGATCTAAAAATATGCCCGATCATGGGCCATAAAAAAATATATATATTATATATATAAGTTAACTTTTATCTTTTAGAGCCACTCGTTATATTCTCCAGTATCCCTTCCTTATTGGAACGCCGTGTTAAAAAGGACCAGTACTTTCTGTACAAAATTCTTATAGGTTTAGTAGACTCCCCATTTCTTTTGAGTAATTTAAATATAAGGTGCCCCCGGACAAGTTCCCGGCTTAATAACTTGTTCTCTCAATATGTACATAAGACACAATTTTTGTTTCGTCATGTGATGTGTATAATTTAAAATTTAATTCAGTGGATATTTTTTATTGTACTTCCTTTCAATTCAGAAGACAAATAAATAGTTTAAATATTGAGGGATAGCGTTTAATTGTTAGATAATAATATAGTATTTTTTGATTTTGTTATTGTATAAATGTAAACTAGTTTTTATAGTGATGGATAGATAAATCTTTATTCACTCAAAAATTCTCCATCACACACAAAAATACAAAATAAAATAAAGAAAAACACATACTTAACAACAAGAACAAAAATTTGTGTGTGCTACAGGAGAGCAAAAAGGTCGTAGCTCAGTGACTGGTTTTGTTCACATCTGGATGCGAGCAAAGCACTGATATTCTGCTACAACCTGAGGGTTTAATATAGCAAATAGACAATCTAACCATTTATAAACATTAACATAGTATTCAATTGCAAGAGTGTACTTGTGTAGGTAATTGTGTACATAAATAAATAATAGTAAGTAATATATAAATAATAAACAAGTGCAAATGAGTAGACGCATTTAATATGTATTAGTATAAATGTATATTGTTGTTGGAATTGTGAAGGAACATAGGAAGGAACAATAATTGTGTGTTGTATATATATGAAATAAATAGATACCTATTATTTTAAATTATAAATAAAGTGAGTCCATTTGGTCAATAAATATATATTTGCTATTCAAATGGCAAATTCCGTTACCGAGTATGCCTTTGGTATTCCCAGGCGTTGCTTTTGCAGAAGATATATTTTATAATGTTTCTTGAAACAATCTTTTAATAATAACTGTCTCATGGGTGGAAGAATGTTGTTCCAGCACCTGGTAGCCAGGTAACGAAAACTGCCAGTGAACGCCACAGTCCTATGGGGTGATTCTCCAAAAGACTCCTACAGGCTGTTACCATACCTGTCATGAAAAGACGTTTTGATTTTTGAAGAGAGATATATAGGCCTCCCAAATTTCAAGACGTCAAACACTAAACCAGCAAGATGCAGATGTCTCCGTGAGTTCATATTCAGCATAGATGCCTCATTTATATATGGTGAAATGTGACTTCTAGGAGGTATATTGAATCAGAAGCGACAACATGCATTCTGCACCCGCTGTACAAGCCATCTAGTCTTAGATTGGAGACGAGGCCCGTAGTGCGTAGGTGTTTGTGTTCGTAGTCCTTTATTTATGTGTTATATTTCTATGGAAACTTTACTTATTTCTGTAAAAAAAAATTATTGTTGTTATTTTTAAGTTGTATAATAATTGTTTGTTTCCTTAATAAAGTTAAATAAATAAATATATCAAAATTGTTTTCGTAGTAACGAACAAACAAAAGTAAGAGTGGGCGCAATGCGAGCTTGTTTAATGTTCCGTAAAAATAAATCTATAAAAAAAATGTTTACACATTAATAAGTTACTAATTTTCACAGTAGTAATATAAATAAAACACACAAATATTCTACATAACAAAACATTCAATTGGGTTGTTAATAACACCTTAACTGTTCAAACACAAGAAAAAATCGAAAGTTCGAAAAAAAATATTGTACAATTGGGGAAATGTCGAAATTATTAGTTGTTTTTATAAAAAACAATAATTAAAATTAGGTATAACAATAACACTCGTAAGTACTCTCTGACCCCTCTCTGTACTCTCTCTCTCTCTGTCTCTCTCTGACCTGTATGATTTTACTTATTTCGAATTCTCATCGACGATAATTCAGGAAAAAATTTTATAAAACTCAAATTTTTAAGTATATGGAATTTCCACACAATTGTTAGGCTTTTAAGTATTCAATTTATTTTGTGAAGTCAAAATAATATAATATTGTTGACTAATTGGGTTATTATCACACATTAGGAGGTAATTAAAAAAATATAAATATTTTACTAATGGACTCGAAAAGCTTAAAGTAATGAACTTTATATTCAAGTTCTAATTAGTATTTAAAAGGTCGCTGAAGAGTCGTAGCCTCAGTAGTGTAAAGGTCTCTAAAATCAACACATTTTTGCAAGCATATCCAAATTACAATGTCATCTGGACCCAGTGAATCGATGGATCAGTCTCACCTATTACAAAACCAATTATATCTTAATACTAATTCGGGCAATCCACAGGTAAGGTCTTTCTTTAAAAATGCGATTCTTTGTATCAAAACTGTGCTTATTATTTCATATGTATTTTTCCCAACACTATTATTATAACTTGTTTTTCCTTTTATATAATGGCAACATTGTTGCATTGGTGTAACATAGAAATACGCGTACAAAACTATAAAACTTGCGATCTTTTAAATGTAATTCATCTTTCACCAATGTCATTACAGTTGAAAAGCAATTTTGTTACATGAATTCCCATTTTCACAGCGTCCTTTGCCATCAAACAGCTATGGAGGCCATGGATTCGAAACACAACATACGCAGCGTATGCCATGCAATAATATTACTAGCGGACCACATATCCCCATGACTATGCCTGGTGATGAAAATATTTTACGATACCCTATTGAAGCGAACAAGTATTGCGGAAGCCAAAACCAGCTAATGCCAACTTATAACCAAAACGCAGCTAGATCAGCAGCAACAGGCGTGATTTTAGAATACACAGGAGACAGAATAATAGACACATCAAAACGATTCCGTACCGTCTTCACAGATGCTCAAAAGAAGATCTTAAAGAGCGAGTTTGCTGAGAACATGTTTTTGAATCAAGAAAGGAGGAGAAACATTGCTGCAATGCTACAACTGTCGGAGAAGACTGTCAAGGTTTGGTTTCAAAACCGCCGGATGGACATACAGCGGCAGAAGAAGCTGGAATTTTCAAATTCAAGCACTGACAGCGAAACTATGTCTCCAGCAAGCTCAACATTTCCCTATGAAGATGGCACTTTTTACAGCAATCCTGGATATCAGATACCGCATGATTTTGATCAGGCTATAATAGGTCATCCATACATGTCAAATTTTGATGTTTCTTTACACCCAGATTCTGCTTGTTATTTAGCAGAAGCCCATTCACACACTCTGCTACCATGCAATAATATGAATGAATTTGATACTTCACCAGATAGTTTATCAAATTATTTTGTCTCGAATCAAACAGGTATTAAAACAAACGATATAATAGAAGCAGCATCGTATCCATTGGAGAATCAAGAAGATGCATACGAGACAAGTTTTAGAATAATGCAATACATGAATTAGAAGAACAAGAACAAGCTAAAAACTAACATGTTCTAACCCAGTTGTAATTACGGCAAAAATTAAAATATTATAAACATAATTTGTTTTTGCTATTTTGTTTAACCTTTCATATCGTCATTTCTCAAACGATGGCATTCATATTTTAAAGATGGCTAACTTGTAGCTACACATATGGGTAGTGATACTACTTCGATTATAGGGTATGTCACTCTAAGATCATCCTAATATTTTAATGGCTAAAGCTAGAACCCCGAATTTTCTATAAGGTACATGGAATGCGGCATGGACATATTGTGCATACGATCTATTCTTCTTTTTTATTATAGTTAGAAAGATTTTGGCTACTTCATTTCGTTATCTGTAAAATTTTGAATTTTGTCGGAGTTTTTGAATGAAGTAAACGGTAGTAGATAATTTTGTACAAGATTTGATTCAAAATCAAAAGCATTTATTCAGTTTAGATGCGTCTTAGCGCATGCTTATGAATGTCATAAACATTTTACAATATTTCGTGAAAAAGAAAAATTACGCCATCCGTTCACAAAACTACCAGGAGGCCTTGTTCTGAGAAGAACAGGCAAGAAACTCAGCGAGTTTCTATCCTCCCTTTACATAGCATAATTTAAAAAAATGTCATAAACTACAACGTCATTGAAGTTTAAAAATAAAAGATAGATATCTAATTTGAGTAATATTCTGCAGTTTACCACATTTTTCATTACAAGCATGTACGGTGATAGTCTAAATTATAATCTAAAAAATAGTATCTACATTACAATTATTGCCACGCATTTTTGTCTTCTAGGTAATCATTAACGGTATAGTAACCCTTATACATTAATTTAGTTTTAATATATGTCTTGAATCTGTGCAAAGGCAGTTCTACTATTTTATTAGGGATCTTGTTAAAGTAGCGTATACTAAGGCCCACAAATGAACTATTGATTTTCTGCAGCCTGTAGGACGGCAGAAGAAGCATTCTCTTATTTCGTGTATCCCTATTGTGAATGTCACTGTTCTTTAGAAGAGAATTAATATTACTTCTCACAAAAAGGATGCAGTTGTAAATATACTGGGAAGGAACAGTTGCAGTTGCTATAGCTGGGAAGGATTGTGAGCTTTTATTTGTTTCGTGTTACTGGCATACTGACTGATCACTATAATTCTAAGGTACTTCTTGCAGATCTAAAAGCTTTAACTTCAATATCATTAGTTTTTGGCCTTCCAATTCATAAATGTTAAATAACATAACATATCATCACTTTCCCCGAAGGGGTAGGCAGAGGTGTTAAACACCCACATTTTTCCGGATATGTTAGGTCTCCACAGGTGGCGAGCCTGTTGCCGTGCACCGGGCACAATGTGAGGCATTAACATAAAACAAGCACACATTAATGAAACATTAGAGAATGCTAAAATAAATAAGTGCCTGAACCTGTGTGAATTCGAATAAACTCAAGAAAGATTTTTTTAAATACCATTCAAGATGCGAAAGTTAGAGTTAGCTTCTCTTACAGAAACAATGTAACGTAACGTTACAAAATGGGCCCAAATGCTTGTAAGCTTGTTTACTTTTCAGATTAAATAAATCTTTGAAAGCATTTACACAACAATTAGTCACTAATTGCCACAGATATAAAACATACAAACGTCCCAGATAACAAAATATTCAATGGGGTTGATAATATCTTATCTGTTCAAACACATGATTGAAATATTGAAATTAAGAAACGAATATTGCGTGCGCCCATGAAAATTAAACTTATCATGTATATATATTATTACATGATCGGAACTGTTGTTTCTCAGTAAGTGAATATGTAATTCTTTTGAGAAATAAATGATCTTTAACCATATATTTAGTGAATGAAGTTACATAGGTAAAAAGGACAATAATAATAATTAAAATCATATTTATTTATTGGAATCCTATAAAACTTTATGGTGGCGTAAAAAGGAGAAATTGATATAAATTCAAGTTTTCTTATATAAGTGAACAATCTAAAAAATTTAATTAGATTTAGAATCCCACATTTTTAAAAAGAGAAAAATATTGGGTCCTTACCTATGAAATTTGTGTTTTTATTATGTCTTAGTATTTTGTCTGTAACTATTAAGATTCAGAGTATTCCTAAAAATAATTACCTCGTCTAAAAATAGACTATATTTTTGAGCTTTTTTGATTTGTTTTGATAATTTGTTGTAAGTTTAATTGTGTTAAAATTGGACGGAGACAACTCTTTTTAAGTGCCTCCCGAATACATCATTTTATTTGCATTCACTTAAAAACGATAAATAATTTTTATTAAGTGTGATATTACACATATTACTAAAGCTTGTCTAATGATAGATGCCAAATATTATTATCTTTGGATTTGTCGTTGTGAAGAAAACTGAAAAAAAATTAGAATGGAAAATGCAGAATTCCCCAAAATCTCCATACAAAACACCAATTTCATTGGTAATAATAATAGGCAAATTGCGGTGCCGAATGAGAGGTCACTCGTAACATCTCTGTAACTTACACTTATGCATGCCATGGGATTTTTTGTATTTTTAATCCAACCGGACAAACAATTTTTGTCTGGCTAAATCTGGTCTTAAGGAACACAGTGCTCCTTGGACTCTGCCTACCCCTTCGGGGATTACAGGCGTGATTGTATGTATGTGTGTATGTGCGGAAAAACAAAGAGACAAACAAGAAAGTGAATTTATAAAAACGTGGTAAAAACAACGGGACTGTGTTCAACATTGATAGGCCTCTAAAAATATACATTCACTTAGTAACTCACATTTTTGCTAATTAGGTTATTATCAGACATTAAGAGGTAATTACAAAAAAATAAACACTTTACTAATGACTTGTGATCAAATAAAGCAGGACACAAGTTTCAAGCAATAACCAATATATAAAAGTTCGGTAAAGAGCCTTAGCAATAGTTTTGTCCAGAACTCCAAAGCAGTCCCATATAAGATTCAGACTCTTCATCAACTACAATGTCGTCCAACCCCAGCCAATCATCGACAAATCTACAAAACCAGTTAGAACTTAATCCGAATCTGGCGTTTCAACAGGTATGTACTTTTCATCACTCATCTCGGAAAGTATAGAACGTCTCAATCCAAGTTGCCAAAAAGGTAAACAAAACAAAGGTAATGTTTCATCTCTTAAATATTTTGTGATGACTGTAGGTAATTGAAATTAATTGAAACGGACAACAATTGATACCGTTAATTATATTTACGTGCCAATGTCCATGTAAAAAGTGTGATTATTGAATAACAAATTCGGTATGTCGGCTTTTTTGTTTACCTTTTTGGCAACTTGGATTGAGATGATAGGTCTTTTCGTCCTTAGGGACGAAGCTGTCTTTTCTTACCGACGACGACTAGATGTTTTTTATAACCTGTTTTATAGACATAATTATATTGGATGCTTGATTTTTTTCGTTTGTTTTAGGTACGTTTTGATTGTTTTTGCCAAATATTAAGCCTAGGCCATCTGTTAACTAACAGAATGAAATTCAATCTGATGTTAACATACTCAAACATGCACAAAGAACTTGATATTGCTAAAATGTTTCCTTGACTGTATATAATATTTAATTTTCCTCGTATTCGTAGTGAAAATCACAGCGTTTTCCTTGGGTCACTTTCACCCCTTGTAGAATAATGTACTTTTGTTACCAAATGGCGATTCTTACATTCATTGTAGATGTAAATATGGATTTATTATTTTTTGGCTTGTCTTTTGTGTGTGATTATTTGTACCCATGTGATTAAATGACGTTTGAATTCGAATTTCGAACGTTCAGGATCACGATCATATTTTTCAAAACCATGGAATCCAAAAGACAATTGGAAATAGTCTGAAAATAAAATAGCCCCAAATAAAAATAAAATAAATAATAAAGTTATTTTAAATGAATCATTACTAACCACCAGCATAAAAAACAACACAATAAATTTTTAATTACTTAAAAATAAAACATGTTTAAATTGAATTTCTACAGCAATCCCTTATTGATATTTATTTGGTCTTGCTATGTTTTGGACCCTTGTACTAAATACTGTGTGAATTAAAAATTATTTTCATAACTTTTGTTAACTAGCCTTAAAAGGCTTTGGTAATCTAAAGAATTTTTTTTGAAAACTACTGGAAAATTAAATTGGTTTCCCACGAGTCTGTTTTTTGATCCGTGGTCAGGTTGTGGAGTTGTTCAGGAGTTGTAAAAATTTAGAGCAATGGCGTAAACGTATGATGTTATACGTTAACGCAAAGAGAACAGTCCACATAACACGGCTTCAATTCGCGTGTGAATATAACTGACTACAAAAAACAAACAACTGTAAATATGGAATATTTTATTTATTATATATTTTTGGACAGTAATTAATTGGGCAGTCATTTAATTATTTGGTCAGCAACAAAAAGGTCAGCCGAAAATCATTTGGGCAGCAAACAAATATTTTGTCAGCAATATAATTATTTGAGCGGCAAAATATGTATTTGGTCAGCGGAATAATTATTTGGCATGCAATATATATGTCACTGGAAATGTATAAAATCTATCAAAAGGAACAATGAAGAATCTAGGATCAATTCCTAGGAAATGTATTCTGATAGATACTCGTATTAGGTTAAGGTTATCATTTTTTATAACCCTTAAAAACAATAGTTGTGCCATCAAAACATACATTAAACAATTTGGCAGCAGGGAAAATATTTGAGTTGCTACCCAATTAGTTACTTTGCTGACAAATTAGTTATAATATGATTCATTATATTTTCAGCTTGTTGTCTAATTTCTTAGTTGTCTTTATTTGGATTAGGCGTGGGATCGATCGCTGTGTTAGTTTTTACATACTGCCTGAGTTTGGCGACGCTGTTTCTAGAACAAATCGCCTGGCTGCTATTTCCAACTGAAGCACTCGTTTTTTCTGTTTTTGTTTTTATTGTTTGTCATGAATTAATTTTTGTAGCGTATATTTGATTTATAATTTCATTAGTAACAGCATATTCATTTACTTTCAGCATCCTACGACATCAAACGTTAGCGGTAATAATGGTTATGAAGCACAATATAAGCACCGGGTACTATTTAATAATATTACTGGCGGACCAAGTGCACACACGAGTTTGGCACTTAATGAAAATATGTACGGAAACCCTAACGACATTAACGGATACTGTAAAAGAGAAAACACCCCAATGATAAATACAATGTTCAACAAAGTTTTTACTGTAAAAGGCGATTTGTCAAGGTTTACGGTCGGTAAAATAATCGAAGATGACAACGCATCAAAACGCATTCGAACAGTATTTACAGATATTCAACTGAAGACCTTAAAACAGGAGTTTGCTGCGAATAACTTCTTAGACCAACTACGGAGGAAAGATATAGCGGCTAAGTTGCATCTGTCAGAAAAGACAGTGAAAGTGTGGTTCCAGAATAGACGGATGGATATTAAGCGAAGAGATAAGAAGGAGCAAAATTCAGGTGACGATATTAAATCTAATATGTCTCAAGCAAGCTCATCGCTACCTTACGAAAGCACTTACTCCACCAATCCTAGGTATCAAACACCGGATAATTATGGCCAGGTTATTGTACAACATCCAAGCTCGCCAGTGTTTCTCAATCGTTCTCATCTAGACTCTGTTTGTTCATCGTCGGAAGAAATTTATTCCAGCCCTGTGTTGAACAATTTAGGCAGAGATTTTGAAATCTTACCAGACAGTAGTAAGCAGCTTTTTAATGCTACAGAACATTATTTGATCCCAAATCAATTTCCAACTCGCGTTAACATAGAAACAGTTGCTTGTACGCCGGAGAACCAAGAAGACTCACACGAAAAAGTTTATAGGATGCAATACATGAATATATGAATAATTTAGCATAAGTTAGAATATATACGTCATCATCATCGGCCCACTGCTGTCCACTGCTGAATATGGGGTTCCCATATCTCAGACACATGGGAAGCTGATGAGATTTTAATATGAAAAATTATACGCAATATTCCAATATTGTTAATTCTCCAACAATTACTTGTGGTATTATTATAGATGGCCATCTCAAGTTAGTGATTTCATTAATTATCTAATATTCATAATAATATTATTTTTATGTTTATAATCCTAAAGCTAATGAGCACCGATAATATTGTAATAAGGAACCACGAATAAAAATTTGCAGTCTTATCCCTAATTTTTTTCTAATAACATTATGTTTAAATAAAGTAATTTAAATACGCTTGTTGCCATGCGGCGGGCATAGAGTTATAGATATGTATTTTTAGTGTGATTCACACCCAATGTTGTGACAATGACAATAAACTGTGATTTATTACAATAATTTCTCAGACTGTCTCCAATCGTCAAATGACCTAAATTTAAAACTTAGTATGTGATGCATTAAAGTTGAAAGTCTATTATGGAATTTTGATTGTTTAGTTTAGTCAATAGTGCAATTGACTCTTAATTTGGGCCATGTGATGAATTGTTTACTAATTAATTTAGAGTATGCTGAGTTAACACAGTGTGTGATGCGCTGAATACATAATTATAGAGCTTTTCCCGATATGTCTTTAATAATAAAAATATTTACAACTACCAATTTCGTTTCTATAATTAAAATTTACCATCATATATTTACGTCTTTATCCCGGGGCATACAGAGATTACCTTCCACTTGCTCTCCTATAGCTATCCTAACCCACCGCTTTCATTAATCTCTATGTCTTGTCACAATTTTCTTACACTATCAGTAACTTATGAATTATACACTTAATTAAATAATAAAAATAATTTAAAAAATAAAACAAAATTACCAATTTATCTTTTTACTATAACAGACGAGCACGGCCAGTGACGTCGTATGTTTCGCAAATTACCGATAGCCGCATCCGTATTGATTTCGGAAGATTCCAATGGAGCGAGGTGCGACGCCCGCGCATAGTGACTTCGACACAGCGCTGAACAGACGCTCGATATTATTTTTACTCAATTTTTATATTGCTATTTATCTACTTTCTTTGTAACCGGAATAAGGATTAGACTGTGGCTGTAATTTGATAATAATTAAAGACATACCTGGTGTTCCACTGACTTGCGGTTCATATATCTACCTAATATCGGAAGAAGCTGAAGCTGTGGGTAAAGTTAACCCAATTACTCTGCTACCTACCGCTGCTGCTCTGCCAGGAGAATGGTATTTATTTGTAAAAGTGCGAGAGTGATTTTCGGTGTGCGAACCAGTGACCCTAAAGACTAGTTATTAAATTGTGTGATTAAAGTCTAGCTATTGATTTACGACGTAGATAGATCACAAAATACCTGCTACAGTCCGTCTTGTCTCTTTTCTTTCATATATAGATAGACAGCGGTAGACGAGTTGGGACGGACTGGGCACTACTTGTTCGAGAGGCCGCGGGAAACGCGGGTTCGATCCCACCGCCTGTACCACTGAGTTTTAATAAAACTTATGTACAGTTCATTGTGAATATCACTTGCCTCACATTGTGCCCGGTGCGTGACAACAGGCTCGCCACCTCTTACGTCGGGACCTAACATATCTGGCGAAATGTGGGTGTGTAACACCTCTGCCTACCCCTACAGGGAAAGAGGCTTGATTATATGTTATGTAATATCTTTCATTCCGTTTTTAACTACTTTCATCACTGTCTTCAATCAGGTACACCGGTCTATTAAAGGCTTTTGATGCTCTTCGATCAATTACCAAGTTCCCCATTCACATCTTCCTCATACACTTGCTTCATTAGTCTACTTTCACTCATTATCAACACAATCCAAGCATTCCCTTATCAATATTAGTCAATACTTCCTTATTCATGCCGCAATTCTCCCTCTCTTTCTTATCATATTTGACATTGCATTGAAACCCAAAAAGATGGTTTGAGTCAATAAACTTCTAATGTTGTTTACACATTTCCAAAACAGATTATTCTGACTCCTGGGTAGCTAATATTTATTACAAGCGGTAATTATGACAATTAAATAATTAACTATTAAATGTTTACTTGGAGATCTTAAGTACATTTTCATAAATACATTGTAATAGTTAAAATTTCTAATTATTGTTGTATAGTAATCAAGGGTCCTAATGCAGACTATTGCTACTATTTAAAGATTCGGGACAGGTCAACGACAATAGTAGACTTACAACCACAGCGTAGTGATCAAACGTATATAATTTATAAATATAATAAGTATAAAACAGTACAGTTCTTCATGCGCCATGGCCTCACATCCCAACCAGCCGATGTGTCAGTACCAATCAAGACAGAGGTTTTTTTATGTTCACCCTCATCAGTTCATGCAACAGGTAAGGTACATAATAATTAATTTTAATAAATCCAATATAAGAGCTTGGCATATTGGTTCGTACGCTTTGACTTTCACTATCGAAAACCGAGCTACTTTCAGCCCTGGGAAGCGTGACCAAAACATTGTGGACTCCAGTTCTTCCGTGGTTTGAAAGGAGCCGTTGGTCCTCGCTAATGCAGCCGTTCCCCCCCCCACCCCGCATTGGGCCAGCGTGGTGGTGTTAGGGCCCATACTCATGTATTTCTCCACGTAGGAAGGCATGTGCCAAGCAGTAGCGCATAATTGGCCGTGACGAATTTTTAATGTCTTGTATTTGCTTTGAATTCATCTAAAAAGTGTTAATGTTTAATTTCATTTGATTACTTTGTGACTTTTTGTAGTTTCGAAGCTAAAGATTTAGGGAATACTCACACTCTATTGAGATTTTGTCCATAGAAAACGCCAATTTTGTATGGAGCTTGTTCAGTTTTTTCGCTTCCGTTCAGCCGCATAAGCGTCACATATAAAATTGACGTTTTACATAGTAAAACGCTGAATAGAGCTGAATAAATGTGAGTAGTTCCTTATACAAGAGCAGATTCGAAGCACAGCGAAGCGCCATACTCCATACTTCCTTCTCTTCTTTCATATTCTTTAAAATTTCAGTGATGTTGCGCGCATGCTCGCGCTCTCGCACGCATTCACGTTATTTTACTTTAAGACTGCGACTGACGACGCGTTGGTCGCGTTAAAGCCGCTTAGGTGCACGCGAATGCATGCACACAAATCAGCGTTGGTCGCGCGAATTCACGCACATTCCGCCGAATTCGCGTGTCCTCTTTTAAAACAACAACAACATATCATCACGCCTCTTTGAAGGGGTAGGCGAAGGTGTTAAACACCCACATTTCGCCAGATATGTTACGTCTCCATGGAACAGATCGCGAGCCTGTTGCCACGCTCCAGACACAGAGTGATGCTAGCGATTTTCAAAATCAACTGTGTATAAGTTTTGTAATCAGAATATTTTCATTACATTGCGGAGATAGGGTTGAATTTGCTATGTTACATTTCAGATTGACGCTTCGCTACGCTTCGATTCTCTAGTACAAATTGACCTTAAGAAGGAAGGATGCGATTGATACAAAATTTGGCCTGTGTAGCAGCAGGTTCGTTCCTGTTTTGACATGTAACTTTTTATTATAGCAGTCACACTTTAGCTCAAAGGTTCCAGACTTATATTTCTCATAGACCACTTTCAACATCTATCTGGTTCCGGTGGACCCCCTACAGCTCATACACATTTCTACCATATTCCCGAAAATTTAAAGATGTGAAGACAACAAGGCCCCCGTCATGTCTCCTGTGGACCCCTAGAGTGCACAAACATACATGAATTCAAGCCTTTTTCCTATATGTATAGATATCTTCCTTCCGCTTGCTACGATTTTTAGACACAAACACTTATACGCATTTTAAATGTTAAATATTTATTTATTTTCAGCATCCTAATGCATCAAGCATCGTCGCGACTTATCAGGAGCAACGATTACGTAGTTTGTCAAATATATTAGCGACAAATTACGTTCTAAATGAATATGAGAGTCATTTGGGATTAAATTACAACAATTATATTTTAAGAAATCCAAATAGTATAAATAATTCCAATGGACTAGTTCACGATAGGAGTGCGGCAAGAGACCTACAAAAACTTTTACAGCATTGCAATGGAGTAAGGGTAACTCAACCTAGTAATGAAAACAAATCGAATGACGTCGATAAGTCTAAACGGAACCGTACAGTTTTCTCAGATATACAGAAGCAGGCGTTGAAGGAAGAGTACAACATGAACAAATTCTTGGACCAAGAGAGACGAAAACATATAGCTAGATCCTTACACTTACCAGAGAAAACTGTTAAAATCTGGTTCCAAAATAGGAGAATGGAGGAAAAACAACTGAGAATTCCTAGAGAAGTAGACACTGAGATAACACCTTGTAGTTCGTCTACTAGCTAGCATCAGTACTACAGCGAGCGATTAAGTTGGTACTAATAACAAAGACTTATTTAACACTTTTATGATACTAATAATAATAGTAAATTTTACCAAAGACCTAAGTTGAGTTTAGCCTAGATTTAGCTAGTTAAATGACGCAAGCGCACAATCAGAAGGTCATGCCTGTTTGGGTTATTTTAAGCTCTAGCAAATCACTAACTATGATTGTACGTTGATGCGTCATGAAAATACACTTACTGAAAATCGCAGGAATTATCATCGCTTACATTCTTTATTAAAATGGAATATATGTCCCAGCATGATAGATATAGCCCTAATATAGTTCTATCTCTCGGGATTTATTTATATACCGGAACATAGTCATACGAAAGCGATTCTGATTCTTTTTCTTTGCATTTCAATGCAGATTTTGACCCGTATATCCTACAATTATTTCACTAAACTTGATCTAGAAATATAATTATTACATTAGACATTAAGTGTAATCCATAATTGTATTCGTAGTTAGATAGTAATGAATCGTTTTCGTATAATTATATGCCTAGGTATATAAATATAATACGGCTTTATCTATCAAACTGCGATTATTTAACTAAAGGGCTATGTTTGTTATTACGTTTGTTTAGTTCTTGTAATATCCGTAAAGTTGATACTTGACACTATTTTTATCTTGCTACTCACTGCGAAATTGTATTATTATTTTTATTAAATAGTTTTTGTTCTAACATTTTTGTTTGATTGTTATTACTTAAATTATTATTTTGTATATTACGTCAACTGTAATTTTTGTTTCTCCAGTAATTGTCTTACCGCTTTTAACCCTATTTTAAATAATGCCTGTAAGGTTTCCCCATATTTTACTTAATTGGTAACACGGATTCAGGAAGACTATTCCAGACCGTGGCAATGTTGAAGTAAATTGATTTGTATAATCAACCATAAAATTGCTTCTTAATGTTCGTATGTGATATTGACTTGCTTGGCGGACTGTAATCCAATCAGTGCATAGATTAAAAGTTAAATGTACTTTTTTTAATAATAATGTAATTTCTACTAAGACAATACAATTGTCACTAGAAACTACGATAAATATAATCATAATGATTATAATATTAGGTCCTTACCTATGAAATTGGTGTTTTGTATGGAGATTTTGGAGATGTCTGCATTTTACATACTAACATTTTTTGAGTTATATTCACAACGACAATTCCAAAGATAATAATATTTGGTATGTATCATTAGACAAGCATTAGCAATATGTGTGTGAACACGCTTGATAAAAATTATTCATCGTTTTTATGTTAATGCAAATCAAATGATGTATTCGGGAGGCAGTTAAAAAGAATTGTTTGTGTCTAATTTTAACACAATTAAACTTATAAAAAATTATCAAATTAAATAATACGAGCTCAAATATATGGTCTATTTTTAGAAGAGGCAATTATTTTATAAGAATGTTCTGAAACTTAATAGTTACGGACCAATTGCTAAGACAGAATAAAAACACCAATTTCATAGGTAAGGACCCAATATAATCATATTTTTGTTCTTGGTGGTTTTCAACATAGAAAGTCCGTAGTTTCTAGTGACAATTATTATTGTATTGTCTTATGCAAAAATAGTCCTTGTTATTGTGTAACTGACATGCCAACGACATTCACTCTAAAGGTGGTAAAGCGACTTTATGGTAGACGTACTATACTAGACATAAATTCAACAACATAGTGATGCATACTCACCATATCCTTTAGAAAAGCACATTATTATTTATTACTTCGTTTTTACAAAAAGTCCCTGGGTCCAATCCCACGTGTACAGTCACCAGCATGAACACGTATAGACTTGAAAACAAAGAACGACTTTATTCCCTTGTAATAGAAACCATCTACTCTTAAAAGTATACATTTTCATGCTCGTGATTGTACACACTACCTAATAAGTTCGCACAGGACTCATCGCAAATAGTAATATCTCTCAGGCAATCTTTGGGCAGAGATAGAAAGTAAGAAAATGTAGTTGTTATAATACTTACAAATATAGTGTACATATATAAACTACTATATGAAGTTTTTAATATATTATATACTTAAATATAATACTAGAATCATAAATACTATAATACTCGTATCCAATATAAGTTCTTTTGCAAAAAAAGAATATTAAAAAAAGCGGAAAAGAAATAAATTAATTTTGCGATATATACTTACATAAAAAGGTAACAGAGAGGAAAAGGTGCAAAATTATAATGTGAAGGGATCAAAGATGGAGGAAATGGACATGAACCAGAAAAAGGAAGCTGGGAAAGGCGGGTTTTCGTAGTTTCAAGATTATTAAAGGATGTTAAAGATTGGGATTGTATTTTATTGACAACGGGCTCAACTATTATTATATATTATACAAATAAGGATCTTAGGTAGAATAAAGAATTTAACAAGTTTTAAATAAACTACAATGCAATGAAGTCGATCTAAGGAGTGAAAAATCAGATATAATTATGCCATTTTTTTTCAATTAGATGCATTACTAAAAATAGCACCGATTAACTCCATTAATCGAATTTTAAGTTAGTTACACTATAAATTAACTTAAAATAACCTATTATTTTTTATTACTTTTCGCAAGTGCTCTCAATCATCTAGCTACATACCTATTCATCATTTTCTCAGTAACAGCTTTAAAAACGACGGCATATCAGTTTTATACCACCAGTCCATTTTTTACTTTATTACCTACGTTTAAGGTTAAAATCAGTAAGGTTAAAGTCAGTACTTTGCGTTATTCTAGACGAAGCTGAACCAAACTTTGCATGTTATTGCAAAAGTTAAAGCTAATGTTTAATTCACTGCATAAAACAACTCATAACAAGGTATCACAGGGCAACAAAGAACACCTGCATACACTACATTAAACACTTTATTGCTGGATATCAAGACACAGATTCAGGTTCGTTTATTTCATTTTATCTCAATAACACATTAAAATTTAAAAAAATGCATTAGAAAAAATGATCGTCAACAATAATGTACATTTGAATCTTACGTAATATAATAGCAACAAAATTATACAATCTACTCATTAAAATAGGAAATAATTTTAATAATGGCAATTGAAGTGATATGAAATGAAATGAAATTCTTTATGAAATGAAATGATTAATCATTTAGGTAACAAGTACTTATGACGCGTCAAAAACAATGAAACAACAACAAAATTAACAATGGGATAAAAGATTTCATAAAATTGTCGCATACTAAAATTAAATGTCAAGATATTACTAAAATATTGGGTCCTTACCTATGGAATTGGTGTTTTTATTCTCACTTAGTATTTTGTCTGTAACTATTAAGATTCAGAGTATTCCTAAAAAATAATTACCTCGTCTAAAGGGGGGAGGTCACGGAGACAACTCTTTTTAAGTGCCTCCCGAATATATTTTATTTGCATTCACTTAAAAACGATAAATAATTTTTATGAAGTGTGATATTACACATATTACTAAAGCTTGTCTAAAGATAGATACCAAATATTATTATCTTTGGATTTGTCGCTGTGAAGAAAACTAAAAAAAAAATTTGTATGGAAAATGCAGAATTCCCCAAAATCTCCATACAAAACACCAATTTCATAGGTAAGGACCTAATATAATAAAATATGATTACTCAGAGTAGAGTCATATCAAAAATTATACAATATATGCTTGTCAAAAAAAAAATTATATGAAAAAAAAAATTACGCAAGCAATTTTATTGCAACTTACAATAAACATTTCTCTGCTTCTTTTTAATCCTGTAGTGCTTTTTGTGATAGCCTTTGTATGTAATTGAGTAGCTTATGAACAACCACAGAATTAAATCACGACGATTATATATAGCCTATTTACAATATATTATATTATTATTTTATTTTATACTTATATATTAATTCTATATTATATTATATTCATATTGAAATGTGTTTATTTATATTTCTAAAAACTTAGTGTACCTACTTCTATTTGTTTTCTGCACCACCCAATGGTTGACTGGTAGAAAATGCTTTTGGCATTAAGTCCGCCATGTACACCAAATGTACTAAAGTTTGAAATAAATAAATTATAATAATAAATCCACTGTCACTGTTACCAGCTTTTTCAAAATAATGTCATGTGTATTCATGTATCATATTTATTTCTAAAATACTTATGTATTTTATATAGGTATTAGGTATGTATATTTATATAGGCGTGAAAATATGTAATGGTCGTATATATAAATAATTTAATATCTATGATTTGTTTATATACTGCATCCAAACCACCTTCCTCTTCAAGGCCGCCCAAAATATCAAAAGGATCATTATCAGACAACCTGGATAGGAATTATATAATTGAATGAATATTTTCATTAACTATTATATTTGCTAACTGATAAAATATATTACTCGCAGTTTATGAATTCTCTATACCTACTGGCCAATTTTGGCTTGATCACCTGTGTTGTTTAATTTTTTCGAAGTTCAAGTTTAAGAATTAATATTTTTTATTTATTGTTCATAAACATGGCTACAGAGTCCTTCAGTCGTATATATTGTGTGTAGTCTAGTCTTTAGTAGTATAAAATTTTCATTTGCATTGAAATGCAAGTGTAACACATTTCAATGCATCCTGGGAGAGTTTGGCGCCGAGTGGTCGATGGTAGACACTGTGATGCTAATTTGATGAGGTGTATTACGACGATGCTATCAAGTGATTAGAGCAGATCAAGTACCTACTCGTATTCACTGAAGCGGTGATCACGTGATCAAATAAACTTTTCAAATAAGAAAAGCGTTGACAATTAATATTTATAATTATTTAGGTAATTATGATAAATGAATGCAAATGTCCATCTTATTATTATAGTGTACATTTAAATTTTACTAGGTAATCACCAATTATCTTAATCACTTCATAATGTTATTACTTTGCGAATAAGAATTAACTTATTATTGAGGGTAATTACGAAAGCTAATGATTGATAATTTGTTTTTGTTGTTCTTAAAATGTTGGTGTTCAATAAAGGAATTTTTACGTTTTTACAAAGTAAGAACTACACAATTATGTCAGTACGTATAAAATTAGGAAGCTTTCTATTATACACTAGCTTATGCCCGCGACTTCGTTCGCGTGGAATAGTGACTGAGGTGGCGTGATGTTATATAGCCTATAGCCTATTGCAATCGGAGCAGTAGGTTCTGAGATTTGCGCGTTCAATCAAACAAACACACTCTTTAGCTTAATAATATTAGTAGTTATACAAATTTTCATCCCCTATTTTATCCCCTTGGGGGAAGAATTAATCAAAAGCATTTCTAAGCGGATGCCTACGTCGTAACATCTACCTGCATGCCAAATTTCAGCCCGATCCAACCAGTGGTTTGGGCTGTGCGTTGATAGTGATAGTTATATAATAACCGTGTTATTCATAAAAAATATTAAAGGCTTAATAAACCTATTTTAGTTAAAAAGTGATTTGTCACGTTCTTTCTAATTTAGATTACAAGTAAAACATCCCTAAAATAAAAAATAAATTGCGTGGACAGAGATTTTCATCACCTGAAGAAGCTGTGGACGCCTACAAAACGGCCATTTTGGAGACCCCAACTTCCAAATGGAATGGTTGCTTCAATGATTGGTTCCATCGTATGCAAAAATGTTTCAAATTTCGCGACGAATACTTCAAAAAGCAATAAAATTATACATTTTTAAATAGTAATGTTGTGTCACTTCCTTGATTCCCGAAATTTTCAGTACCGCCCTCATAGAAGGCCGGCAACGCACTCGTGACTCCATGAGCGACGGTAATTGCTTAACATCGCGAAATCTGTCTGCTCGCTTACAGCCTACACATAAACTAAATACCATTGTGTTTTTTCTAATCGGCTGTTGCTGACTTGCAATGTCACTGGTGCCATTCGCACTATTAATTTAAAATTCAAACATTACCTTTGGTAAAAAATATTCGCAAAAGATAGATTTGCTCTGTATACAGCGATTTGTCGAGTTTCTCATATTTGTTACCTGGGGACGAAGAAATTTGTTTGATTAGATTTTTTTTTTGTTATATACAAAATAATAATTATAAACTACAGATTTCTTCATACAAACTAAGAACTAAACATAACTTGCATTAGCAAACTAATTGCAGGGTAATTAATCATAATTAGCTTTTAATGACATATCCAGGTTTAAATAGTTCAGTAAAGGGATGATTTTTTCATTCTGATTCGGATTGTCGAAGGAAACGAAAATCATTTCAACATGTCTTCAATTGCCGATTGCACATGCGCCGGGGGCTGGTGCAGACTCCATCACCTCGGACGTTTCCTGCGGAGTCAGCGTAAGGTTCGTATTTTAAAGATAAACTGAATCTTATAAAATGATGACCAAATTTAGAAAATAATTATAAAATTGACCATTTTGAGTGATGCAGAAAAAATATTTATATTCCCGCTAACGAATAATCTCTATCCGCAGATTCCAGCAGGTGGTACCTCAGGGACTTCCCAACGACCAGCTCCCGCAGTAAAAAATGTTCATGATGAAGCTACTTCTGATGGAAGCCAAAATTCGTTGTGTCCAGTCCTCTACGCTGTACGCAGTCACTCGTCCCGCGTTTTTTGCTCAGCAACCGGCGAAACGTTTATAGTGCAAGAAATTTATCGCCTACCCTCAGGGAAAGACGTAAGGAAGCTGAGTGCAGGCGTGCGTAAGAGGAAGCGGTTCCAAACGGCTTTTACTGGCGCACACGAAAGAAGATTAGAGGAGGAATTCTCTAGAGATCAGGTTCTGGGTCAAACGCGTCGAAAATATTTGGCGAAGACCCTTAACCTGACGGAGAGAACCCTAATCCTTTGGTTCCACAGACGTAGAGCGAGAGGGAACACAAAAAACTAAAATCCATTATCTAAATTGTTAAATTTATGTAAAATCTAGTGCTTTGTTTCATTTTAAGTTTAGTTTAAGTTATACTATTTAAGTTTTGTTTTTCATGTTGTTTTTATTTTGTAAATATGCTTTTTTATATTATATTTGTGAGTAATGAATTATTTTCTCTCTTATTATTTTTCTACCAGCAAAAGAATCAATTGAAAACCCAAACAGTCACTCTCAAAACATTTATGGCATTCCTTGACATGTTACTGAAAATAAGTTGAAAGTGTAGCTATTTCAAAATATATATTTTTTTTTTGTTCTTTTAAGTGTCTATTCTCAACATAATTATCATTATATTAAATAGGCACAACAATCTGATGTGGATTACTGAAACTTAAGTGTACCTACCTGCCTTAGACAGATACACCACGTTCACATAAGTGCACTGCTGTGATCACATACTTGCTTCAATTATCATCATGGCCAACATTGCAGACTTGATGAAATCACAGAAGGCCTTAGAAGATTATTTCTTGCATCGCATGACTAAATTTGAAGCCACTCTGAAGGCCTCCCCTTCATCGGCTGCACTACTGTCTGACATGAACACGCTGCACAGGGACTTCTCTCAATTTAAGAGTATGGTGTGGAATATGCTGAATATACTGAGAGATCGAAATCATCTCGTTTGTTAGATCTGTTGATATAATTGATTATAAGCACAGAAGAAAGGCGTTGCTCATTCGAGGAGTTTAAGAGGATGCTTATGATAGCATCTAAAACAGTACCATTTGCCGAGAAAAACTTAGCATGAGCGAATTTTCGAAGTCTTATATTTGAAAATGCTACAGGCTCGGTGTAAAAACCAAGAAGATCCCGTTTTGTAGTGGTCTGGTTCTCGGATATAAATGTTAGATCTGCTGTGTGGATTGGAAAGACTAGACTTAGAGGATCTTATTTAGTAATGTTTGAGTTCCTAACGTGTCATAGGCAGGTGTTGTTGAATGAAATATTTTTGATAATGAAGAATCAATTAGCTATGGTATGACACAGTAAGTTCCCTTGGTCCTACCCTGTTTCTAGTCTACATGATAAATTATGCAAATAGATTCCAGATCTATAAGCTCCCAGATGGTTACGTACGCTAATGACACGGCAAACCTAATACATGGAAAGACTTGAGAGGAAACTAGACTTAATTCTGATTCGGATTGCCGAAAGAATCGAAAATCATTTCAACGTGTCTTTAATTGTCTATTGCTCATGCGTCGGGGGCTGGTGCAGACTCCATCACCTCGGACGTTTCCTGCGGAGTCAGCGTAAGGTTCGTATTTTAAAGATAAACTGAATCTTATAAAATGATGACCGATTTTAGAAAATAATTATAAAATTGACCATTTTGAGTGATGCAGAAAAAATATTTATATTCCCACTAACGAATAATCTCTATCCGCAGAGTCCAGCAGGTGGTACCTCAGGGACTTTCCGAAGACAAGCTTCTGAAGTAAAAAATGTTCCAGAGAAATCTAATTCTGATGGAAACAAAATTCGTTTTTATATTATGTAATGTGTTTTTTTATATTATATTTGTAAGTAATGAACTATTTTCTCTCTTATTTAATATTTATACTTCCATCAGAATTAATTGAAAACCAAAACAGTCGCTCTCAAAATATTTACGGTGTGCCTTCTCATATTACACATATTCACATATTAACAATAAGTAATTATTGTTGTCACACATACATTTATTCCTTCCGAGACAAGAATCCAAATATTTTTTTATAAGGTGTTACAGTCTCATAATACCTAGAAAAAATGAGGTGAATACCGAAAAGAATTTTCTTAATAAGTTGACACTAACACCAGGGCTGACGATGGATTTTTTTTAAATAATTGTACTGAATTCATTGCACCAGCTTTGAGAACCAAATAACATGCATTAGTAAAGTATTGTTTAGTAAAGAGATGCATTTTCACTTTAAAATCGACTTTACTGGCACCCAAAAAATATTTAAATGGGCGTATTTAAATATAATTTAAAGTGAAGTGTAAATTTCATGTACTATAGATTATTGAATTGTGGCTTATTTTCATTTTTTTAACGTTTCTACTACCAAGAGAAACCATTGAAAATTAAAAACGACAATTCTTTAAATATTTACGGGATTCCTCCACATATAACTTATTGTTCCACACAAACATTTACTCCTGCCTACAAAAATTCAAACCTTTAAGGATGGCACCTTCTAGTCTAGATAAGTCTAAAAATGTCGAAAAGTCGAGGTGACTACCGAAAGGTGCAGACACATACATCAGGGCTGACGAGAGCAACATAATTTTTAATAACTCCACAAAATTCTTTGCAACAACTTTGAGATTCCAACATACTATTACTATGCATTAGTAAAGCTAATTATGGGGTAATAATCATAATTGTATTAATAAAATATCCAGGTAAATAGATTAGTAAAAGGATGACTTAGTCATTGTGATTAATTTTATATTGTTTATGTTTTGTAAATGTGCTTTTTATATTAATATATGTTAGTGAAATATGAATTATTTTCTTTTTTATTTAATTCACAACCCACATGAGATTGTTGTACCTATTTAATATGATTATAATTATATTGAGAATAGTCACTTAAAAGAAAAAAAAAAGATTTTTTTTATTGAAACTGAAACTTTTTTTCTGAAATATTTTGAAATAGCTACATTTTCAACTTATTTTCAGTAACACGTCAAGGAATGCCATAAATATTTTGAGAGTGACTGTTTGGGTTTTCAATTGATTCTTTTGGTGGTAGAAATATAATAAGAGAGAAAATAATTCATTACTCTTAAATATATTATAAAAAGCACTTTACAAAATACAATATTCATGAAAAACAAAACCTTAAACATAAACAAAACTTAAATGTCATAACTTAAAATAAACTTAAAACGAAACAAAGCACTAGAGTTTACATAAACTTTTAAGTTTATGAATTTTAGTTTTTTGTGTTCCTTCTCGCTCTAAGTCTGTGGAACCAAAGGATTACGGTTCTCTCCATCAGGTTAAGGGTCTTCGCCAAATATTTTCGACGCGTTTGATCACAAACCCGATCACTAGAGAATTCCTCCTCTAATCTTCTTTCGTGTGCGCCAGTAAAAGCGATTTGGAACCGCTTCCTCTGACAAACACCTGCACTCAGCTTCCGCACGTCTTTCCCCGACGGCAAGCGATAAAATTCATTGACTACAAACGTTTGTCCTGTTGCTGAACGAAAAATGCGGGAGGCTCTTGGACAACGAATTTTGGATCCCATCAGACAGAGATTTCTCTGGAACATTTTTTACTTCAGAAGCTTGCCTTCGGGAAGTTTCTGAGGTACCACTTGCTGGACTCGGTGGATAGAATTTTCAAATGATCCAAGTCATCCTGAATGATTTTGATTCTTGTCTCGGCAAGAGTATTTTTTTGTGTAATAGCATTAAGTAGTATGTGAAGGAATCCCATAAATAATTAGAGTCACTCTCAAAATATTTATGGTCTTCTTCACATATTTGAGTTTTCAATAGTATCTTTTGGTAGTAGAAAAATTAAATAAAAATAAAATAATTCACTTTTCACTGACATAATATAAAAA
Organism: Parapoynx stratiotata; assembly: GCA_910589355.1. Classification (NCBI taxonomy): domain Eukaryota; kingdom Metazoa; phylum Arthropoda; class Insecta; order Lepidoptera; family Crambidae; genus Parapoynx; species Parapoynx stratiotata. Next base: position 1,706,396 of record OU342473.1, read on the forward strand.
GCACATTTACAAAACATAAACAATATAAAATTAATCACAATGACTAAGTCATCCTTTATAGATTGTTGGAATCTCAAAGTTGGAAACTCGACGAACAGCTGAATCATCTCATCGAAGTATTATGCAATGGCTATCTGCTAATATGCTGACCCTTAACCTCTCAATAACTAAACTCCTCACCTTTGCCGCTAATAAATCTTCTCGACCTTCTCTAAAATTTTCTGTTCAAGCCCAAACTAAAATTTGTAAGTTTAATATCATGTTACTGAAAAGTGAAACCATTGAAAATCCAAAACAGTCATTCCTTAAATATTTAAGGGATTCCTTCACATATTACTTATTGTTACCACACAAAAAATTACTTCTACCGAGACCAGAATTCAAATCTTTAAGGATTTTTTAAGCACCTTCTAGACTAATTAAGTCAAACACTATCAAAAAAATTGTGGTGATTAGGGAAATGTGCTAACACATACTCAGCGCTGACGAGGGCAACATAATTTTTAATAATTATTCTGAATTATCTGCAACGACTTTGTGATTCAAACATACTATGCATTAGTAAAGTTAACTAAGGGGAAATTCATGGGATTTATTTTTAATGAAATTTCCAGGTAAATAGATTAGTAAAAGGATGACTTAGTCATTATAATTCAATTAATGTTGTTTGAATTTTGTAAATGTGCCTTTTATATTATGTTAGAGAAAAGTTAATTATTTTCTTTTATTTTAAAATTTTCTACTACCAAAAGAACTATTGAAGAAACAAATATGTGAAGGAATACCATAAATATTTTAAAAATATTTTACTCAAAATATCTATGGGATTCATTCACATATTACTTATTGCTATCACACAAAAATGTACTCCTAGCGAGACAATAATCAAAATCTTTAAAGATGACGAATTGCTGAAAGGTTAGCACCTTCTAGTCTATGTAATTCTAACGAAAACAGAAAAAAATGAGTTCAATACCGAATGGAGTTGACACAAACTTTTGAGCTGGCAAAACATTTTTTATTAATTATACTGAATTCTTAGCAACAGCTTTGAGAATTTTACAACATATGCATAAAATTATGTTGCTCTCGTCAGCTCTGATGTATGTGTCAGCATCTTTCGGTAGTCACCTCGATTTTCGACCTTTTTAGACTTATCTAGACAAGAAGGTGCCATCCTTAAAGTTTGAATTCTTGTAGGCAGGAGTAAATGTTTGTGTGGAACAATAACTAATATGTGAAGGAATCCCCTAAATATTTAAAGAATGACCGTTTTTAATTTTCAATGGTTGCTCTTTGTAGTAGAAACATTTAAAAAAATGAAAATAAGTCACAATTTAATAATATATTGTAAAAAGTACATAAAATTTACACTAGACTTTAAATTAAATTTAAATACAACCATAGTTTTTATGAAATTTTGTGTTCATCTCGCTCTACGTCTGTGGAACCAAAGATTAATGGTTCTTTGTGTCTGGTTAAGGGTTTCGCATCATATTGTCGATCCGTTGGATCCAGAACCTGTTCTCCAGGGAATTGCCTCTCCAATATTTTTTCGTGTGCGCCTGTAAAGTCGATTTTAAAGTGAAAATGCATCTCTTCACTAAACAATACTTTACTAATGCATGTTGTTTGGTTCTCAAAGCTGGGCCAATGAATTCAGTACAATTATTTAAAAAAAATCCATCGTCAGTCCTGGTGTTTGTAGCAAATTTTGAACAAAATTCCTTTCGGTATTCACCTCATTTTTTCCAGGTATTATAAGACTGAAACACCGTAAAAAAAATATTTGGATTCTTGTCTCAGTAGGAATAAATGTATGTGTGACAACAATAATTACTTATTGTTAATATGTGAATATGTGTAATATGGATAATTCTTATGGAAGTATAAATATTAAATAAGAGAGAAAATAGTTCATTACCCACAAATATAATATAAAAAAGGACATTTACAAAATAAAAATTACAATACTTAATGACAAACAAAACCTAAAACATAAACAAAACTTAAACGTCATTACTTAAACTAAACTTAAATAAAGCGAAACGAACGAAGAAAACGAAACAAAGCACTATTTATTACATGAAATTTTAAAATTTTGAATTTGGTTTTTTGTTTTTTGTGTTCCCTCTCGCTCTACGTCTGTGGAACCAAAGGATTAGGGTTCTCTCCGTCAGGTTAAGGGTTTTCGCCAAATATTTTCGACGTGTTTGACCCAGAACCTGATCTCTAGAGAATTCCTCCTCTAATCTTCTTTCGTGTGCGCCAGTAAAAGCGATTTGGAACCGCTTCCTCTGACGCACGCCTGCACTCAGCTTCCGCACGTCTTTCCCCGACGGCAAGCGATAAATTTCTTGGACAACAAACGTTTCTCCTGTTGCTGAGCGAAAAACGCGGGAGGCTTGGCTACGTGCGGCGTAGAGGACTGGACACAACGAATTTTGGCTCCCATCAGACGTAGATTTTTCTGGAACACTTTTTACTTCAGAGGCTTGTCTTCGGGAAGTCCCTGAGGTACCACCTGCTGGACCCTGCGGATAGAGATTATTCGTTAGTGGGAATATAAATATTTTTTTCTGCATCACTCAAAATGGTGAATTTAATAATTATTTTCTTAATTCGGTCATAATTTTATAAGATTTAGTTTATCTTTAAAATACGAACCTTACGCTGACTCCGCAGGAAACGTCCGAGGTGATGGAGTCTGCACCAGCCCCCGGCGCATGTGCAATCAGCAATTGAAGACATGTTGAAATGATTTTCGTTTCTTTCGACTATCCGAATCAGAATGAAAAAATCATCCCTTTGCTGAACTATTTATACCTGGATATTATGTCATTAAAAGTTAATTATGATTCATTATCCTGCAATTAGTTTGCTATTGCAAATTATGTTTGGTTCTTAATTTGTACTGATGTGTAGCAAAATACCCACAACTAAGAATAATAATAATAATAATGAATCTATTTTTTCAAATCGGGCAATACAACATACAATTAAAACTTATGTTTAACTACAGAACAAAAACTAAATGTATAACTTAACTAGATTGACATAACAACCTGTATCATAGGTGTAGAGAAGGTGCTGACTTAACTAGTTATATTACAATATAAAACATTACATAGCAAATAAACGACACAATAATTATTACAAAAACTATGTTTTCGACCTTTTCAAGAATGCATGTAGAGCATACTCAATGTGATAATCATTATATTGGTATTATCTTGGTATTTTTCAACAATAAGAATAAAAGTGCATAAGTCATCCCTTTCAACTATTTACAAAATTCCACAAATGTAAACAAAAACTAACGCAAGAACTTGAGATACTTGGGTACTGTAATATAGAAGGCTTATTGTTTAAATATGAACATTAATATAAAACACCAATTATTCGGGTGCATGCAGATCATATACCATAAATTAAATTCACACAATACAACAACTCCTTTGCACACACTACATACATACATATTACTCTTCACAGCACCTCACACAATCCTAATTATTAATTTCGTAGCATTGTACTTTTAAATTGATTCATGGGAGGAGCAGTATCTCCCAATACAAGCATTTTACATGCTTCCTGGGAGATTCTGGCCACGGCATATATTAAAGATTGTATAATGTTAAGAAAATAAATAATTATAATTATTATTTACCTGGATATTTCATTAAAAGATATAACTTTACTAATGCATAATAATGTTGTTTGTTTCTCAAAGCATTTGCAATGAATTCAGTATAATTTTATCAAACAAATATTTTGACACCGTCAACTCTGATGTTTTTGTCAATTCCTTTCGGCATTCACCTCATTTATTTGTGTTATTGTTAGAATTATCTAGTCTAGAAGGTGCTAGCCTTTCAGCAATTCGTCATCCTGAATGATTTTGATTCTTGTCTCGGCAGGAGTATTTTTTTGTGTAATAGCATTAAGTAGTATGTGAAGGAATCCCATCAATAATTAGAGTCACTCTCGAAATATTTATGGTCTTCTTCACATGTTTGAGTTTTCAATAGCATCTTTTGGTAGTAGAAAAATTAAAAAAGAAAATAATTCACCTTTCACTAACATAATATAAAAAGCACATTTACAAAACATAAACAATATAAAATTAATCACATTGACTAAATCATCCTTTTACTAATCTATTTACCTCGCTATTTCATTAAAAACAATTATAATTAGCTTTACTAATGCATAGTAATAGTATGTTGGAATCTCAAAGTTGTTGCAAACAATTTTGTGTAGTTATTAAAAATTATGTTGCTCTCGTCAGCCCTGATGTATGTGTCAGCACCTTTCGGTAGTCACCTCGATTTTCGACATTTTTAGACTCATATAGACTAGAAGGTGTCATCCTTAAAGTTTGAATTCTTGTAGGCAGGAGTAAATGTTTGTGTGGAACAATAACTAATATGTGAAGGAATCCCCTATGAATGATGTTTTTAATTTTCAATGATTTCTCTTGGTAGTAGAAACGGTAAAAAAATTAAAATAAGCCACAATTTAATAATATATATTTAAAAAGTACATAAAATTTACACTAGACTTAAAATTAAATTTAAATACGCCCATGGTTTTTATGAATTTTTGTGTCCTTCTCGCTCTACGTCTGTGGAACCAAAGATTTATGGTTATTTCTGTCTGGTTAAGGGTCTTAATATATAATATTGTCTGGTTAATATATAATATTGTCGATCCGCTGGACCCAGAACCTGTTCTCCAGGGACTGTAAAGTCGATTTTAAAGTTAAAATGCATCTCTTCACTAACAAAACTTTACTAATGCATGTTGTTTGGTTCTCAAAGCTGGTCCAATGAATTCAGTACAAATATTAAAAAAAAATCCATCATCAGCCTGGTGTTTGTAGCAACTTTTGAAGAAAATTCCTTTCGGTATTCACCTCATTTTTTCCAGGTATAATAAGACTGTAACACCGTAAAAAAATATATTTGGATTCTTGTCTCAGTAGGAATAAATGTATGTGTGACAACAATAATTACTTATTGTTTGTTGTTTGTCTTCCACGGAATCTTCTAGAACCTTGCACCCGTGGAGTGTACAAAGAAGCGTAACGAAGGGAGATATTTTGAGAGCGACTGTTTGGGTATTCAATTAATTCGAATGGAAGTATAAATATTAAATAAGAGAGAAAATAATTCATTACTCACAAATATAATAGAAAAAGCACATTTACTTTCGTATTTCTTAATAACTTATTTTACAATAATGACACAAAATCAATTTATGGAAAGTTACTCTATATTTATAACAATTACAAAATACAATACATGAAAAACAACAACATGGAAAACGAAACCTAAAAAATAAACTAAACTTAAAACGAAACAAAGCACTAGATTTTACATGAACTTTTAAAATTTAGATTATGGATTTTAGTTTTTTGTGTTACTTTTTACTATATGTTAGAAAAAGATAGATCGATATATCTATAAGAAATAAGCCCTACCTTCTGTAATCGTCTTTTTATTTTATGAGTTGTATATTCAAAATGTTTCTTTTGTGTACAATAGCTTAAAAAATAAATAATAAATATATTTCTACTACCAAAAATCTAAATCTTTAAAGATGACGAATTGCTGAAAGGTTAGTTAGTTAGGTTACCTTCTCGTCTAGGTCATTCTAACAAAAACAGAAAAAAATTGGTGGTGAATACCACCAAGGTGAATACCGAAAGGAGTTGACACAAACATTAGAGCTGGAAAAATGATAATGATGATGACGCATTAGTAAATTATTATCTTTGGAAGAAATATCCTGGTAAATAGTTCAGTCAAGGGATGACTTGTGAGAAGTTTGATACAATGAAAATTTACACTATGTGGTTCAGGTCAATACGTATGAAAGTAACGCTTTTAATCATGCCTTTCACCCAGTTAGACATAGAGCATAGTATTCCACAAAAATCGAGGTGACTACCGAAAGGTACACATACATACATGCTGGATGTCCGTTGCAAAATGTGTTAATTCATTGCAAATGCGTTGAGAAACAAAAATCATAATTATGCATTAGTAAAGTATTATCTTTTAATAAAATATCCAGATAAATAGTTGGAAGGGATAACTTATGCACTTTGATTCTTATTGTTGACAAATACCAAGATAATACCAATATGATGATTATCACATTGAGTATGCTCTACATGCATTCTTGAAAAGGTCGAAAACATACTTGTGTCATTTATTTGCTATGTAATGTTTTTATATTGTAACTAGTTAAGTCAGCACCTTCTCTCCACCTATGATACAGGTTGTTATGTCAATCTAGTTAAGTTATACCATTAATTTTTGTTCTATAGTTAAACATAAGTTTTAATTGTATGTTGTATTGCACAATTTGAAAAAATAAACTCATATATACGTACATAAAATCACGTCTATAATCCCTCAAGGGGTAGGCAGAGTCCAAGGAGCACTGTTTCCCTTAAGACCACACATAGCCATACAAAAATTTGGTTTGGTTAGATGAAGAATCGTGAAAAGTAGTAACAAGTGGCTAGCACATCGCCTACACAACCACAGACCCAGTACCCAATACGCCCTTAGTCGCCTTTTAGGACATGCTAGGCAAGAAAAGCAGTTGGTACATTATTTTTGTGTCCCGGACTAACACGGGACAATTTATTATTATTATTTTTAGGGGTGGGTATTTTGTTACACTTTAGTACAAATTAAGAAGAAAATATAATTTGCATTAGCAAACTAATTGCAGGATAATTAACCATAATTACCTTTTAATGACATAATATCCAGGTATAAATAGTTCAGCAAAGGGATGATTTTTTCATTCTGATTCGGATAGTCGAAAGAAACGAAAATCATTTGAACATGTCTTCAATTGCCGATTGCACATGCGCCGGGGGCTGGTGCAGACTCCATCACCTCGGACGTTTCCTGCGGAGTCAGCGTAAGGTTCGTATTTTAAAGACAAACTGAATCTTATAAAATGATGACCGAATTTAGAAAATAATTATAAAATTGACCATTTTGAGTGATGCAGCAAAAATTTTTATATTCCCACTAACGAATAATCTCTATCCGCAGAGTCCAGCAGGTGGTACCTCAGAGACTTCCCAACGACCAGCTACCGAAGTAAAAAATGTTCATCATGAAGCTACTTCTGATGGAAGCCAAAATTCGTTGTGTCCAGTCCTCTACGCTGCACGCGTCCCGCACTCGTCCCGCATTTTTTGCTCAGCAACCGGCGAAACGTTTATAGTGCAAGAAATTTATCGCCTACCCTCAGGGAAAGACGTAAGGAAGCTGAGTGCAGGCGAGCGTAAGAGGAAGCGGTTCCAAACGGCTTTTACTGGCGCACACGAAAGAAGATTAGAGGAGGAATTCTCTAGAGATCAGGTTCTGGGTCAAACGCGTCGAAAATATTTGGCGAAGACCCTTAACCTGACGGAGAGAACCCTAATCTTTTGGTTCCACAGACGTAGAGCGAGGGGGAACACAAAAAAATAAAATCCATGAGCTGGATGGTTAAGGATTATGTAAATTCTAGTGTTTTATTTTGCTTTAAGTTTAGTTTAAGTTATAATATTTAAGTTTTCTTTATTTTTAAAGTTTTGTTTTTATGATGTTTTTTTTTGTTGTAAATATGCTTTTTTTATTATATTTGTGAGTAATGAATTATTTTCTCTCTTATTATTTTTCTACCACCAAAAGAATCAATTGAAAACCCAAACAGTCACTCTCAAATTATTTATGGCATTCCTAGACATGTTACTGAAAATAAGTTGAATGTGTAGCTATTTCTAAATATAATATTGATTTAATTTTTTTTTAATAAAATTTTATTCTTTTTTTCTTTTAAGTGTCTATTCTCAACATAATTATAAAAAAAAATTTACAATGTCAGCTTATGACGTATAATTTTTTGTCCTTGTTTGATTTCCTTTTTCAATTGGTTTTTCCTGCTTGTCGATCCAAAGAAGAAGTTTATTTGGCTAGTTAACATATAAATTTGATATTCATGTATTGGTGTAACTCCATGTATGGTTTTAAAAGAGTTCAGCAAAATATACTTTGTTGTTGTTTTGTTGTCAATTGGCAAGGACAACGCCGATATCCATAGCAACAGTCAAGGTTTCTACGATGTCACCTTTGTTCAATGCCACGGCTTTTCAAGGGACAGCGAGGCTTGAAAATCCATTTAGGTAAGTGTCACAAACCCCAGAATGCCTTGCCTTGCTCTGCCCCACCAGCAGCAGCGGTCTCAGATTCTTCACCTCCCATGAACCTTTCTGGCACATTTTAAGTTTGTTCAAAAGTAATACACCAGTTTTAAAACGAGTACCGCAGGGAGCGCGTATCTCTGTCGCCAAGTAACTTGCTGAAGAGGTACGTGCTATGGTCTCAGAAAATTCCCAAAGTGTATGGGAAAGTTTTCTCACTTTCCCATACAGAATTCTTCATATCAAGAAATTACAAAATTCAAAATTAACTCTCACATCATGCATAAAGCAAAATTGTACTTCTGTTTTTAATCCAAATTCGTTTAATTTTCAAAATCAAAATCAGTCTTCCAATCATTTCAATAGAGCAAAATAAATATAACAACATTACAACATTTTAACAATCTACTGCACCATGCAAAATAAGACACCATACATTCATACACCGACATCATGCGCGCACGCACACAAACACACACACACACACACACACACACACACACACACACACAAATACACACACACACACATCTTTTCTCTTTGTTATTTAATATTATTTGTCTTAATACCAAGCAAGTAAATGTAATGATCTATAACTATGGAAAAGCGAAACCACCTGTCATTTTTATTTTTATGCTTAAAAGGTGGTTTCAATCACAAAACTAACTATGTTAAATGTTTTTAATGAAATAAATTATTATTATTATATAGTCTAAAAGTATAACAAAAAAATTTGGTGAATACCGAAAGGCACTGACTCTGACGAAGGCAAAATAATTTTTATTTTGTATACTGAATTGTTTGCAAGAACTTTGAGATCCAAACAACATACGATACATTAGTTAAGTTAATTATGGCGTAATTAAATCCTAGTAAACAGTTGGATAAAAAGAGGACTTAATCATTTTGATTCAGGTTGTTGCAGGAAGCCAAAATCATCCCCAAAGGTCTCCAACTGCTCACTGCACCTGCAGGGGGGGTTGGTACTGACTGCACCAGCTTGGACTTTCGTTACGAAGCCAGCGTAAGGTTTGTATTTTAAGGATAAATTTTTATAAGGCAAAAAATGAAACCAGAATTAAGAAGATAATTAAAAAATTGACTTATTTGAGTTATTCGACGAAAGCTAAATATTAGCCTGCAAGCTTTTTCCATTGTTAGAGTCCAGCAGCAAGCAGCCCAGAGACTTCCTGACGGCAAGCTTTTCTCACTCACCGCTTTTCTCACACACCGAATACATCAGCTTTGACTTTTCTTACGAAGCCAGCGGGATAAGAGGGGATAAAAGGGGTGTATTTAAAAGTAAAATATAAATACGTAGACGTTAACATTCTTTTGAATCAGTCAACAAAGTATCAGTGTTCCAAGCCCAAAGATAGAATAACCATGAACGAAGAAACAATTTCCTCAATTTTCGTATCAACACACCATAATTTTTTCGTAACAGAAATAATGGAGATGTGGAAAGTTATTTGTATTTAACTACTGATTTGAGGCAACATCGTTTTTACTGTTTTCTTTGAAACAACGCTAATACAACAAATAACATCATTTTCATTAGCAATGTTAATTACGAGATATTAAATCATAATTATATAATGAATTATCTCATATTATTACATCAATATAAAATAATATTTAAAAGCACATTTAAATAATATAACCAACAAAAAACAACACTTATAAACAAATTAACCTATATTATAAACTAAACTTAAAACTAAGCAAGACGGTAAAAGCTGTAAGTTTTCAGTTGTTTATTTCCTTCTCGCTCTACGTCTGTGGAACCAAAGTATTATGTTCTCTCCACCAGGTCCGACAATGTTTAACGAAGACCCTTTTTTCGTTAAATATTTTCGACGTGTTTGGCCCAGAAGAACCTGGTCGGTCGATCGGTCGAGTATTCCTTCTCTAATCTCTTTTCGTGTGCGCCAGTAAAGAGGGTTTAGAACCGCTTGCCCTTTCGGGCGCCTACACCCAGTTTCCTCACATCTTTTCCCGAGAGCAGGCGATAAATTTCAATTACCATAAACATTTCGCCTGTTGCCAAGCGAAAAGTGCGGGAGGTTGACTGCGTGCAGCTTATAGAACATACCCAGTTTTGGCTTCCACCAGAAGTAGATTCCTCTGGTACGTTTGTTTTTCTCCAGAAGTTTGTCACCGCAAGGTCTTTAAGACACCTTCTGCTGAACTCGGTGGAAAGAGGTCATAAGTTAGCTAGCTAGTAATGGCTTTCGTCATTTTACTTTAAAAAGTCAACTTTATTATTATCTTCATATTGTGGTTAAATTCTTCAACCTATAATAATTTATCCTTAAATTACCTTACGTTGGCTTCGTAACTAAAGTTCCAGCTGGTGTGGTCTGCACCAACCCCGGTGCATGTGCAGTGAGCAGTTGGAGACATTTTGAATGTTTTTGATTTCCTCCAACAATCTGAAGTAGAATGAATAAAACTTTCCTTTCCTAAACTGTTTACCTGGATATGTTATTAAAAGACAATAATGATTAATTACCCCATATTTAACTTAACTAATGCACAGTGCATTGTTTGGTTCACATTTTCGTATTTTGCTCTCGTCATTCCTGATGTTTGTGACCTTTCAGTATTCACCTCAATTTGGATATTATTAGACTGAAACACCTTTTAAGAATTCGCCATCCTCAAAGATTTAGATTCATGTCTCGGAAAGAGTAAATGTTTGTGTGATAGCAATATGTAATTTATGTGGAGAAATCCAATAAATATTTTGAGAGTGACTGTTTTGGGTTTTCAGCGGGTTCTATACACGCCTGTGGAAACAAAGTATTAAGGTTCTTTCCCTCAGATTAACGGTCTTTGTCAAATATTTTCGACGCGTTTGACCCACAACATGATCAGTAGAGCTTTCTTCCTCTAATCTTTTTTCGTGTGCGCCAGTAAACATGGTTTTTAACCGCTTCCGCTTACGCACTACCGCACTCAGCTTTCTCACATCTTTCCCCGACGGCAGGTGATAAATTTCATTGACAACAAACTTTCACCTGTTGCCGAGTGAAAAATGCGGGAGGTGTGACTGCGCGAGCGTATTTTAGGTCAAGTCACATATCATTGGAATCTCAATGGAGCATGACAAATAGTTTAATTATGTAGTTATTTAAACAACTTATGATTTCATTGTTATATATTTTTTCATTTGAACACATTATAATTCACATTCAGGGAATTCAACCCAGAACCTTAGTGATGACAGCACCTAGAAACCGACCAACATACAACGACTTAGCCACGTGGTCAAATCCGTCAAGGAACATAATTCAGAAATTAAAATAATATTTACCAAGGATGGGTTTGCCGATTTAAGATTCAACAGATAAGTATACGGATAATTAGCAGACGAATTACGTCATTAGCTGACCAAGCAAACAAACAAACCCACTATCAGAATGAATGTTGAAGTAGCGAAGGTTTTATTATTTTTTATAATTATTGCAACTTTTATTCCAAATTTTATACCAATAAACCAAACTCCTTTAAACAGATTAAAAAGCATTGATATTATTATCAAAAGCTATTAATGCTTTAGGGCCACTTGCAGGAAATTTTAAACCTAGTTTAAATCTAGATTTTTTTAATTTTTGAAATTTCAGCCGTATAAAAATTGTCAAAAAATTACTAAATCTAGTTTTAAATCTAGATTTAAATGTCCTGCAAGACGCCTTTAGAGGGTAAACGTTGTAATTTTTATTTATTCTCTGACGATTATCTAGTTTACACAACAGATATTGCATTAAAAAACCTAGACTACATTCAGAGTTAGTTCTGAAGGAAGCTATTGTGGATTGATCCATTCGTCTTTGCCACATTAAATTAGAGAACAGAGATACAATTAAAAAATTTCCGTCTCTAGATTGTAAAAATAATCATACACAATTTCAATTTCATAAAATTGTAATAATGTAATATTCAAAATGTCGCAACAATAATGAACTTATAAGAGAGTATTATTTAAAAATCTGAGAGAATTCCTTCAATTCATTATAATCAATTATAAAATATGGGAAATGTAGAAACATCTCATTTGCTTAATGATTATTCTTTAATTGGTTCGATAATGAGTGAATATTGGATAGCAATTTTCATGAGATTTTTTATTGAAATATTGAAAAGGATAGATTGGACCGAATCTCTCTTTTTTCCATATTTGACTAGTCAACCAGCACAATTCAAACATCTATTTTTTGCGATCACCGGTGTGCGCGGTGCCCGCCAAAGGGAATTTTGAGAACGAAATGTTTACGTTTTCACTTGGATTAAAAATAGAAGAATAAATATTAGAGTATTATAGAAAAATGCATACATAACATTAACAAAATAATGTTTGTAAAACAGGAAAGGCGGTTTTTCCAATTCAAACTCTAATTTATTTTTCTGGACTTTTCGATCTGTAATTGAAAAGTGATTATATGCACGTCTTTAAGAATTGAAAAAAAATTATAACAAAGCAAATGCCAAAAACAATTTCTTCGGTCACTTCAAATTACTCCTAATTATTTTATTGTAGGAAAGCTCGACAAATTAGGGTAATTAGAGTGTTTCGTAATTTTGCGACCATATTATTATTGAAAATATGGTCTATATTAATGACCAGCTGCTAAGGGTCACACTCTCATTCGTAATTTTACTGGCTAAGCAGCACTAGCTCCCTTGTTCTTACCTTTGAAAGTTATTTGAGTGTATTGTAAAGATGAGTTCAAATTTAAATGGAGATTTTCAACTAATTAATGAATATCACCAGAATCAGCTTTACGGAGAACATCAGTTCGTGGAACAGGTATCAATGGGATATTATTTTAATATATTATAATTTATCATTTAATATCTTCAGTATTTTCAGTATCAAGCGCTGAGCTAAAAAAATGTAAAAAGGCTTAAAAAAAAGCAAAATATTGAAAATTCATCCAAGTTTAAGGACCCTTATAGTACTCATTAGTTTTAGTTATAAAATGAGCTATAAATCATTCAAAAGGATAATATAATATTCAGATTCTAATACAGTCACGTATTTTTCAGGATCCTGATCAAATCAACTGTATTTATAATAGCATAGCCCCAGACGTACAAAATAAGGAATTTTATGATGTCCCCCAGAATCCATACCCACAATTTCCTGCTGGAAGCCAAACTAGTCCATACATTATACTACCCAATGGTGCTAGTATAAGTGTAAATGACTTACACCAAATGCCTTCAGAGGGGCCGGTGCAAATTAAAAGCACCTTAAAAACCAAACGCTATCGGACAGTTTTCACATCAGCGCAAATACAAAAACTTGAAGAGGAATTTGCCATCAATAAATTCTTAGACCAGAGAAGACGCAAGAACATAGCGGCAGTTTTGAATCTTAGTGAAAGGATCGTCAAAGTGTGGTTCCAAAACCACAGAATGCAAGAGAGGAAGGCCGAAGGAAACAGGAATATATTTCACGCCTCATCATCCTATCAGGTACATATCGCAGACAGCACGTATCCTTTCCAACAACCCATTTATCAAGTTCCGCGACCATTTTCATCCGCACCCAGTAATCTTATGTTAAGCCCGCCACAGCATGCCAACAATTTCTCCAGTTGCCAATTTTCAACAAATTCTAATCCTAGTTGTATTCCATGTCCTTCAACATTTTCCAATAATCCCATCACCTTAAATCCTCCATTACATTCAGACGCTGCATATTGTCAACTTCTAGAAAATAACTCATGCACATACAATCCTCAATATCCTTCACTAAATTCAAATTTCTCCACCCCTGTAAATGAACCGCTACGTTCTAATTCCACAGCCTTTCATAATTCAACACCTTCGAACAATTTCGGTCTTCCTCTTCCTACCGCAAATTCCAACTTTAATATCCAAGAACCTGTGGCAATCCCGACCTCCAGCCATATCCAAGAATCTCCAACATCAGTAACAGTTGATTTCTATCCACAAAGTAACCCTCACCCAATCCAGTCCAATCATATTGGTTCTAGCAAGGCAGCTGAGAGATCTTTTCCACCTCCTAAAATGTGCAATATGGAATTTTTAGACCCAAACTCTTCGTACTCCAGCAACGATTTGATCAATGATCTGTCCAGTCTTGTGGATTAAACTGATCATTTTGATGCTGGTAAGTAACTCCCAGCAAGTAATGCTATTCACCCTCTGTCAATCCTTGATAATATTCCTACATTAAATGAATTTTTTCCTTTCCATTACTATTTAGCGCTTGAGAGATAGCATGGAGTAATTTCTGTTTTTTGGCCTTTTTCTCTTCTTAGGTTACGTTAGTTATTAGGGTTCGTTTAATTTTTGCTATTCGTTTCATTTATTTTAACTTAAGTTTTGTTTGTAAATTTAGAATAGGATTATTTTGTATATTTGGTATAAGGTTTTGTATTTGTTTTATTTCAATATTTTTTTGTGGTTTTGTATTTTTTTTTTGTGTTTAGAAATATTCTATAGGAACAGCATTTCTTCTATTTACAATTGTTTTTTTTTACATGAATTAAATTTACTTTTCATTAAACTTTTATTCTATAAACCATTTTTTTTCATTTGTATAACACTGTCCAAATCCCAAGTCACACTCCTATATAAGGCACGAGTTCACCAATAATTGTTTAACCAACGTTTTAGTGATTGGCCGTTCAATTCCGAAACATCGTTTAAATGACCATTCAAATTTTCGCTGTTCACCGCAAACATTTTTACCATGATTCCAAATTCGGACGTTTAACGATGCTAGAGAATGAATGAACGAATATTATAAAGTTACTTATTTACGAAGCAGCGCTGCCATATTAAACGGACGCAATATACGCTGACATCTTAATTTAGTAGCATAACGTAAAATGCTTCCAATTTGTAATGTGCGATGATGTGGTAAGAACGTTTTACTAGGACGTTGTTCTAATTTTGGTCGGATAGCACATTTCGTAACAGTAACTGTAAATGTCAAAAACAAAT
The DNA here is from genome assembly GCA_910589355.1 of Parapoynx stratiotata. NCBI lineage: Eukaryota > Metazoa > Arthropoda > Insecta > Lepidoptera > Crambidae > Parapoynx > Parapoynx stratiotata. The sequence goes on from OU342473.1 coordinate 1,721,598, forward strand.
TCGTGTTGATTTGTTTACATTTGGTTTACATAAATTTCTAAACCGATGAGAAGCGAATTCTTTCGAAATTAGTGCTAAAATACCGTGATGTTATTGAAAATAAACACACTGACTCCACCACAACTCTATAAAGCTACATTTTGGTAACACTTTTAATGTCAATATGTAGTAAATGTAAGTAAAACGGAGGTTAATCGTTGGTGTCAGGCTCGGTTAAGTTGATCGGTTGTTTAAGAGCTGTAATCGATGGTTAACGTGTGGTGAACACCAAAATTGATTTAAACAGCTGTTTATCATATAATCAGTTGTTTTAAATGTTGGTGAACTCGGGCCTAAGTAGCAATTTATAAAATTTGAAAAAAAAAATTAATATTGTTATTTGTCGCATAAATAATAATATTTTATATGGTAATTGCATTAGTAAAGAATGTGGTAGCGATCCCTCAATTTTGATATATGACTTTTCTGACGAAGCCAGCTGCGTGCGCCAGTATAGTCGGTATGGAACCGCTTCCTGTTACGCACACCAGCACTTATCTTCCTCACATCTTTCCCCGACAGCAGGTGATAAATTTCATTAACAACAAACTTTCGCCTGTTGCCGAGCGGAAAATGGATTGGCTGCGTGCAGCGTATTTTTGGTCTAGAATTTTAGTTGCTTATCATTGGGATCGCAATGGAGCATCAAATTAGTTTAATTATATATACACACTAAGGATTTTATTCCTTTTATTTTTTTTTAATTTTGAACACATTGTAATTCACATTTAGGAATCAACCCTGAACGTTGTGATGAGAGCACCTAGAAACCGTCTAACATACAACCACTCAGCCACGTAGTCAAATCCGTCGGGGAACATAGTTCAAAAATATAAAGGAATAATATTTACCAAGCGATGGTATGCCAATATAAGTTTCAACAGATAAGTAATTAGCAGACGAATTACGTCATTAGCTGACCAAGCAAACAAACAAACGCACTATCAGAATGAATGTTGAAGTAAAGATAGTTTTTTTTTAATTTATAATTATTGCAACTTTTATCCTAAATTTTATACCAATAAACCAACTACCTTGGAAAAGATTAAAAAGCATTTATATCATTATCGAAAGCTATTGATGGTTTTGAGGAAAAATGTTATAATAAAAATAAAAATTGTTTATTTGCCAGAATTTGTTGCAATTTTTATTAATTCTGTGATTAACTAAATAATACACAGGATAACAATAAGTAGTACAGAAAAGATTGAATCCGGTCTCAGAATGTTCAACATTTGGATCACCAGCCACATGAAGACTGCTGTTATGGATGAAGACTGGTAATGAGGTAACTACTGTAAAATATTTCTTGCTTGGTTCAATTTTGCAAGCACCTTCAGTAGTTATAACCTAAATAACCTACATTCAGTGTTAGCTCTAAAGGAAGCTATTGTGGATTGATCCATTCGTGTTCGCCACTTAAAAGTAGGGAACAGAGATCATCGAACAGAGATACAATTAGATAAGTAATAGCGAACTATATATCGATAAGCAAACCAAAGACCAGGATATTGGCAAGCGTATCTTGAGACTAAAGTAGCGGTGGACAGGACACTTGGCGAGGTATGAAGTGAAGACGACAGGTGTAAGAGGTCCTTAACGGAATGGTGACCAGGGCAAGGGAAAAGACGACGAAGTCGACGTATAATGCGCTGGGTCGACGACATCGAGCGAGTCGCCGGGAAGACCTGGGGACGGGTCGCGCAGGACCGGAAAGATTGGCACAAGAGAGAGGAGGCTTATGCCCTGCAGTGGGCCGTAATGGGCTGATATGATATGATATTATGAACCAATAATGCAAAATGTTAAAAGTTTTTAGCCTCAACGTTGATTGACTGCTTTACGGAGATAGAATAAAATTCTCATCTTTTTGTTGATGCTCGGTTAATGAGAGTAAAAAGAATTCTCCACAAATCAGGTTTTGTATAAAATATAAAATACATCGTTAAAATTTGGTAAGCGAATATAGAATAATAGATAACAGTGTACACGGGGCGTATCCTTAAAAATAACTATTACAGTTCACAGAGCCTGAACAAGTAGATATTGTCATGAAATTTAGCGTCCCTAGATTGTAAAATTAATCATAGATGCATTGGTAGGAGTCCATAAAAATGTATAAGGAAAAATAATGTAATATTCAAAATGTCGCAACAATAATGAACTTATAAGAGAGCATTAGTTAAAAATGGCTGTGAGAGAATTTCTTCAATTCATTGCAATCAATTATAAAATATAGAAAATGTAGAAACAACTCATTTGCTTAATGATTCTTCTTTAATTGGTTCGATAATGAGTGAGTATTGGATAGCAATTTTCATAATATTGAAAATGATAGATTGAATCTAATCTCTTTTTTTTCTATATTTATCTAGTCAACGAGCACAAAGTGAGATACAAATAGACACATCTATTTTTTGCGAACACCGGTGCTCCAATGGTGTGCCAAAGAGAATTTTGAGAACGAAATGTAAACGTTTTCGCTTGGATTTAAAATAATAGAAATATTAGAGTATTATAGAAAAAAACACACTTAACATTAAAAAAATAATGATTGTAAAACAGGAAAGGCGGTTTTTCCAATTCGAACTCTAATTGATGTTTCTGGACTTTTCAATCTGTAATTGAAAAGTGATTTTATGCATGTATTAGGTCCTATGAAATTGATGTTTTGTATGGAGATTTTGGGGATGTCTGCATTTTACATACTAACATTTTATCAGTTTTCTTCACAAAGACAAATCTAGAAATAATAATATTTAGCATGTATCATTAGACAAGCTTTAGCAATATGTGTGTGAACTCGCTTGATTAAAATTATTCATCGTTTTTATATTAATGCAAATCTAATGATGTATTCGGGAGACAGTTAAAAATAATTGTGTTTGTGTCTAATTTTAACACAATTAAAATTACAAAAAATTATCAAATTAAATAATTCGAGCTCAAATATATGGTCAATTTTTAGAAGAGGCAATTATTTGAAAAGAATGTTCTGAAACTTAATAGTTACGGACAAATTGCTAAGACAGAATACAAACACCAATTTCATAGGTAAGGACTTAACCAATACTTAAGAATTTTAACATTTTAAAACAAATAATATGCCAAGAACAAATTTCTTCGGTCACTTCAAATTACTCCTAATTATTTTATTGTAGGGAACCTCGACAAATTAGGGTAATTAGAGTGTTTCGTAATTTTGCGACCATATTTTTATTGAAAATATAGTCTATATTAATGACCAGCTAAGGGTCACTCGTAATTTTACTGTCTAAGTATGTAAAGGAAATTATTTTTCTGTTTTTTTTTTTCATTTTATTTCTACAGTATTTCAGTATCAAGGGCTGAGCTAAAAAAATTCAAAAGGCTTCTAAAGGATAATTTTGTAAATTCACCCAAGTTTAAGGAGCTTCGTACTACTCATTAGTTTTAGTTATAAAATGAGCTGTAAATTATTCAAAATGATAATATAATATTCAGATTCTAATACAGTCACGTATTTTTCAGGATCCTGATCAAATCAACTGTATTTATAATAGCATAGCCCCAGACGTACAAAATAAGGAATTTTATGATGTCCCCCAGAATCCATACCAAGAATTTCCTGCTGGAAGCCAAACTAGTCCATACATTATACTACCCAATGGTGCTAGTATAAGTGTAAAATAATAACTTACATCAAATGCCTTCAGAGGGGCCGGTGCAAATTAATAGCACCTTAAAAACCAAACGCTATCGGACAGTTTTCACATCAGCGCAAATACAAAAACTTGAAGAGGAATTTGCCATCAATAAATTCTTAGACCAGAGAAGACGCAAGAACTTAGCGGCAGTTTTGAATCTTAGTGAAAAGATTGTCAAAGTGTGGTTCCAAAACCATAGAATGCAAGAGAGGAAGGCCGAAGGAAACAGGAATATAACTCACGCCTCATCATCCTATGAAGTACATATCGCACACAGCACTTATCCTTTCCAACAACCTATTTATCTAGTTCCGCGACCCTTTTCATCCGCACCCAGTAATCTTATGTTAAGCCCACCACAGAATCCCAATTTCCTTCAACATTTTCCAATAATCCCATCACCTTAAATCCTCCATTACAGTCAGACGCTGCATATTGTCAACTTCCAGAAACTAACTCATGCACATACAATCCACAATATCCTTCACTAAATTCAAATTTCTCCGCTCCTCTAATTGAACTGCTACATTCTAACTCCACAAACTTTTACAATTCAACACCTTCGAACAATTTCGGTCTTCCTCTTCCTACCGCAAATTCCAACTTTAATATCCAAGAACCTGTGGCAATCCCGACCTCCAGCCATATCCAAGAATCTCCAACATCTGTAGCAGTTGATTTCTATCCACAAAGTAACCCTCACCCAATCCAGTCCAATCATATTGGTTCTAGCAAGGCAGGTGAGAGATCTTTTCCACCACCTAAAATGTGCAATATGCAATCTTTAGACTCAAACTCTTCGTACTCCAGCAACGATTTGATCAATGATCTGTTTAGTCTTGTGGATTGAATTGATCATTTTGTTGTTGGTAAGTAAGTCACTCCCAGCAAGTAATCCTATTTACCCTCTGTCAATCCTTGATAATATTCCTCCATTAAATGACTTTTTTTCCATTCCATTACTCTTTAGTTCTTGAGAGACAGCATGGAGTAATTCCTGTTTTTTGGCCTTTTACTCTTCTTAGATTACGTTAGTTATAAGGGTACGTTTAATCCTTGCTATTTGTTTCATTAATTTTAACTTAAGGTTTTTTTTGTAAATTAAGAATGGAATTATTTTGTATATTTCGCCAACACAACCACAGACCCGGTACCCAATACGCCCTTAGTCGCGTTTTACGACATGCCAGGCAAGAAAAGCAGTTGGTACATTCTGTTTGTGTCCCGGTCTAACATGGGACAATTCATTATTATTATTATTCTATTTAGTGGTGGGTATTTTGTCACACTTCAGTACAAATTAAGAAGAAAACATAATTTGCATTAGCAAACTAACTGCAGGATAAATAATCATAATTAACTTTTAATGACATAATATCCAGGTATAAATAGATCAGCAAAGGGATGATTTTTTCATTCTGATTCGGATAGTCGAAAGAAACGAAAATCATTTCAACATGTCTTCAATTGCCGATTGCACATGCGCCGGGGGCTGGTGCAGACTCCATCACCTCGGAAGTTTCCTCGGAGTCAGCGTAAGGTTCGTATTTTAAAGATAAACTGAATCTTATAAAATGATGACCGAATTCAGAAAATAATTATAAAATTGACCATTTTAAGTAATGCAGAAAAAAATATTTATATTCCCGCTAACGAATAATCTCTATCCGCAGAATCCAGCAGGTGGTACCTCAGGGACTTCCCGATGACAAGCTTCTGAAGTAAAAAGTGTTCCAGAGAAATCTACATCTGATGGGAGCCAAAATTCGTTGTGTCCAGTCCTCTACGCCGCACGTAGCCAAACCTCCCGCGTTTTTGACTCAACAACAGGAGATACGTTTGTTGTCCATGAAATTTATCGCTTTACGTCGGGGAAAGACGTGCGGAAGCTGAGTGGTCAGAGGAAGCGGTTCCAAATCGCTTTTACTGGCGCACACGAAAGAAGATTAGAGGAGGAATTCTCTAGAGATCAGGTTCTGGGTCAAACGCGTCGAAAATATTTGGCGAAGACCCTTAACCTGACGGAGAGAACTTTTGTTTCACAGACGTAGAGCGAGCGGGAACACAAAAAACCAAAAATTCATGATCTAAATTGTTAAGTTTATGAAAATTCTAGTGCTTTGTTTCGCTTGAAGTTTAGTTTAAGTTACAATATTTAAGTTTTCTTTATTCTTTAAGTTTTGTTTTTATGCTGTTTTTATTTTGTAAATATACTTTTTTATATTATATTTGTGAGTAATGAATTATTTTCTCTCTTATTATTTTTCTACCACCAAAAGAATCAATTGAAATCCCAAACAGTCACTCTCAAATTATTTATGGCATTCCATGACATGTTACTGAAAATAAGTTGAAAGTGTAGCTATATCAAAATATTTATTTTATTCTATTCAATACAATTTTTTTTTTTTTAAGTGTCTATTCTCAACATAATTATAATCATATTATATAGGTAGAACAATCTGATGTGGATTAATGAAACTTAAGTATACCCACCTGCCTTAGACAGCTACACCACTATCACATAAGTGCACGTGCTGTGATCACATACTTGCTTCAATTATCACCATGGCCAACATTGCAGACTTGATGAAATCACAGAAGGCCTTAGAAGATTCTTTCTTGCATCGCATGACAAAATTTGAAGCCACTCTGAAGGCCTCCACTGCATCGGCTGCACCACTTACTGACATGAACACTGCACTGGGACTTCTCTCAATTTAAGAGCATGGTGTGGAATATGCTGAGTTTACTGAGAGAGCGAAATCACCTCGTTAGTTAGATCAGTTGATATAATTGATTCTAGGCACAGAAAAAAAGCGTTGCTCATTGTAGGAGTTTAAGAGGATGCTTATGATAGCATCTAAAACAGTAGTCAGTAACATTTACCTTGAAAAACTTAGCATGAGCGAATTTTCGAAAATGCTACAGGCTCGGTGTAAAAACAAAGAAGATCCCGTTTTGTAGTGGTCTGGTTCTCGGATATAAATGTTAGATCTGCTGTGTGGATTGCAAAAACTAGACTTAGATGATCTTATTTAGTAATGTTTGAGTTCCTAACGCGTCATCGGCAGGTGTTGTTGAATGAAATATCTTTGATAATGAAGAATCAATTAGCTATGGTGTGACACATTAAGTGTCCTTGGTCCTACCCTGTTTCTAGTCTACATGATGAATTATGCAAACTGGAATCTATAAGCTCCCAGATGGTTACGTACGCTAATGACACGGCAATCCTAATACATGGCAAGACTTGGGAGGAAACTAGCGTACAGCAGAATCATCTCATCGAAGTATCATGCAATCGCTATCTGCAAATATGCTGACCCTTAACCTCTCAATAACTAAACTCCTCACCTTTGCCGCTAATAAATCTTCTCGAGCTCCTCTAAAATTGTCTGTTCAAGCCCAAACTAAAATTTGTAAGGTTAATATTGGTTGGGGAAAAAGACTTTTCGCATTATAGTATGTATAAACTTGTAATAAAATCTCTTTGGCTATACTATTTGTATCTGGCTGGTTTTGGTATCATTGAAAGTTTAAATTTTAAAGAACATAATTCCAAATTCAAATTAGGAAAATGTGTGATTTTCATTTGTTTTTCGTACCGCCAAGATGAGTGAATCTAATGAAGAAATTCGATACATTTTAAAATTTTACTACAAAAAAGGTAAAAATGCAACGCAAGCCGAGAAAAAAATTTGCGATGTTTATGGACCTAGTGCAGTGTCTGTGAGAGTAGCACAAATTTGGTTTAAGCGTTTTCAAACCGGAAATTTTGATGTCAAAGATGCACGTCGCTCTGGTCGCCCTATTACAGATAAAATGGATGCCATTTTTGAAAAAGTGGAGCAAGATCGGCATGTCAGTAGTAACGACGTAGCTGAAGAACTGGGAATTGACCACAAAACAGTTTTGGCGCATTTGAAAAAAAAACACACAAAAAAGCTCGACATTTGGGTTCCTCACGAGCTCACAGAAAGAATCCTAATGAACCGTGTACTCATTTGTGATTCTTTATTACGACGTAATGACCCCGAACCATTTTTGAAGAAGCTGATAACTGGTGATGAAAAGTGGATCACGTACGACAAGAACGTGCGAAAAAAATCGTGGTCAAAGGCCGGTCAGGCTTCACAGACAGTGGCGAAACCCGGGTTAACTCGCAACAAGGTGATGCTGTGTGTGTGGTGGGATTGGAAGGGCATTATTCATTATGAGCTGTTACCACCAGGCAGGACCATCGATTCTGAACTCTACTGCGAACAACTGATGAGATTAAAGCAAGAAGTTGAGAGAAAGCGGCCGGAATTAATCAACAGAAGGGGTGTGGGTTTTTCATCATGATAACGCTAGACCTCACACATCTTTAGCCACTCAGCAAAAATTAAGAGAGTTTGGCTGGGAGGTGTTAATGCATCCGCCGTATAGTCCTGACCTTGCACCTACAGATTTCCACCTGTTTCGGTCTCTTCAGAATTCTTTAGGCAGTGTCAGGTTAACATCACGAGAGGACTGCCAAAACCACTTGTCGCGGTATTTTGACCAGAAGTCCCAAAATTTCTATAGCAATGAGATCATGTCCCTACCTACAAGATGGCAAAAAGTTATCGAACAAAATAGTACCTACATACTTTAGTTAAATTTAAATAAACTATATTAAAAAATTTTTTGAATTTTCTTAAAAAATGCGAAGAAACTTTTTCCCCAACCTATTATCATGTTTCTGAAAAGTGAAACCATTGAAAATCCAAAACAGTAATTCCTTAAATATTAAAGGGATTCCTTCACATATTACTTATTGTTACCACACAAAAATTTACTTCTACCGAGATCAGAATTCAAATCTTTAAGGATTTTTTAAGCACCTTCTAGACTAATTAAGTCAAACACTATCAAAAAAATTGTGGTGATTAGTGAATCGTGCTAACACATACTCAGCGCTGACGAGGGCAACATAATTTTTAATAGTTATACTGAATTCTCTGCAACGACTTTGTGATTCAAACATACTACTATGCATTAGTAATGTTAACTAAGGGGTAATTCATGGGATTTGTTTTTCATGAAATTTCCAGGTAAATAGATTAGTAAAAGGATGACTTAGTCATTATAATTCAATTAATGTTGTTTAAATTTTGTAAATGTCCCTTTTTATATTTTGTTAGTGAAATGTTTATTATTTTCTATTATTTTAAATTTTTCTACTACCAAAAGAACTATTGAAGAAACAAATATGTGAAGGAATACCATAAATATTTTAAAAATATTTTACCCATAATATCTATGGGATTCATTCACATATTACCTATTGCTATCACACAAAAATGTACTCATGGCGAGACAATAACCTAAATCTTTAAAGATGACGAATTACTGAAAGGTTAGCACCTTCTAGTCTAGGTAAATCTAACGAAAACAGAAAACAGAATTGACAAAAATATTTGTTTGATAATTATACTGAATTTATTGCAAATGCATTGAGAAACAAAAAAACATAATTATGCATGAGTAAAGTATTATCTTTGAATGAAATATCCAGGTTAATAGTTAGAAGGGATGACTTATGCACTTTGATTCTTATTGTTGAAAAATACCAAGATAATACCAATATGATGATTATCACATTCAGTATGCTCTACATGCATTCTTGAAAAGATCGAAAACATAGTTATTGTAATACTTCTTGTGTCGTTTATTTGCTATGTAATGTTTTATATTGTAACTAGTTAAGTCAGCACCTTCTCTTCACCTATGATACAGGTTGTTATGTCAATCTAGTTGAGTTATACTTTTAGTTTTTGTTCTGTAGTTAAACATAAGTTTTATTTGTATGTTGTATGGCACAATTTGAAAAAATAAATTCATTATTATTATTATTATTATTATTTTTAGTGGTGGGTATTTTGTTACACTTCAGTACAAATTAAGAACCAAACATAGTTTGCATTAGCGAACTAATTCCAGGATAATTTATCACATGACATATCCAGGTTTAAATAGTTCAGTAAAGGGATGATTTTTTCATTCTGACTCGGATTGTCGAAGGAAAACAAAATCGTTTCAACATGTCTTCAATTGCCGATTGCACATGCGCCGGGGGCTGGTGCAGACTCCATCACCTCGGACGTTTCCTGCGGAGTCAGCGTAAGGTTCGTATTTTAAAGATAAACTGAATCTTATAAAATGATGACCGAATTTAGAAAATAATTATAAAATTGACCATTTTGAGTGATGTAGAAAAAATATTTATATTCCCGCTAACGAATAATCTCTATCCGCAGAGTCCAGCAGGTGGTACTTCAGGGACTTCCCGAAGACAAGCTTCTGAAGTAAAAATTGTTCCAGAGAAATCTACGTCTGATGGGAGCCAAAATTCGTTGTGTCCAGTCCTCTACGCCGCACGTAGCCAAGCCTCCCGCGTTTTTCGCTCAGTAACAGGAGAAACGTTTGTTGTCCAAGAAATTTATCGCTTGCCGTCGGGGAAAGACGTGCGGAAGCTGAGTGCAGGCGTGCGTCAGAGGAAGCGGTTCCAAATCGCTTTTACTGGCGCACACGAAAGAAGATTAGAGGAGGAATTCTCTAGAGATCAGGTTCTGGGTCAAACGCGTCGAAAATATTTGGCGAAGACCCTTAACCTGACGGAGAGAACCCTAATCCTTTGGTTCCACAGACGTAGAGCGAGGGGGAACACAAAAAAATAAAATCCATGAGCTGGATGGTTAAAGATTATCTAAATTCTAGTGTTTAATTTTCTTTTAGTTTAGTTTAAGTTATGACATTTGAGTTATGTTTAATTTTTTAGATTTTTTTTCATGTAGTATTGTATTTTGTATTTTGTAAATGTGCTATTTTATATTATATTTGTAAGTAATGAATTATTTTCTCTTATTTAATATTTATACTTCCATTAGAATTTATTGAAAACACAAACCTTCCTTCTCATATTACGCATATTTACAATAAGGAATTATTGTTGTCACACATACAAATTATCCAAAAATTTTTTTTACGGTGTTACAGTCTTATAATACCTGGAAAAAATTAGGTTAATACCGAAAGGAAATTTCTTAAAAAGTTGACACAAACACCAGGGCTTACGATGGATTTTTTTTTTAATAATTGTACTGAATTCATTGCATGAGCTTTGAGAAACAAACAACATGCATTAGTAAAGTATTGTTTAGTGAAGAGATGCATTTTCACTTTAAAATCGACTTTATTGGCGCACACGAAAAAATATTGGAGTGGCGATTCCCTGGAGAACAGGTTCTGGGTCCAACGGATCGACAATATTATGCGAAACCCTTAACCAGACAGAAAGAACCATAAATCTTTGGTTCCACAGACGTAGAGCGAGACGGACACAGAAAACCATAAAACCATGGGCGTATTTAAATTTAATTTAAAGTCTAGTGTAAATTTTATGTACTTTTTACTATATATTATTAAATTGTGGCTTATTTTCTTTTTTTTTAACGTTTCTACTACCAAGAGCAACCATTGCAAATTAAAAACGGTCATTTCTTTCATTCAGTTCTTTCTTCAGGTCAGTTCTTTAAATATTTAGGGGATTCCTTTACATATTACTTATTGTTCCACACAAACATATACTCCTGCCTACAAGAATTCAAACCATTAAGGATGGCACCTTCTAGTCTAGATAAGTCTAAAAATGTCGAAAAATCGAGGTGACTACCGAAAGGTGCTCACACATACATCAGGGCTGATGAGAGCAACATAATTTTTAATAACTACACAAAATTCTTTGCAACAGCTTTGAGATTCCAACATACTATTACTATGCATTAGTAAAGCTAATTATGGGGTAATAATCATAATTGTTTTTAATGAAATATCCAGGTAAATAGATTAGTAAAAGGATGACTTAGCCATTGTGATTTATTTTATATTGTTTATGTTTTGTAAATGTGCTTTTTATATTATGTTAGTGAAAGGTGAATTATTTTCTTTTTTATTTAATTTTTCTACTACCAAAAGATGCTATTGAAAACTCAAGCATGTGAAGAAGACCATAAACATTTTGAGAGTGACTATAATTATTTATGGGATTCCTTCACATACTACTTAATGCTATTACTCAAAAAAATACTCCTGCCGAGACAAGAATCAAAATCATTCAAGATGACGAATTGCTGAAACCTTGAAGACTGGGTAATTCTAACAATAACACACAAAAATAAGGTGAATGCCGAAAGAAATTGACAAAAACATCAGAGTTGACGGTGTCAAAATATTTGTTTGATAATTATACTTTGAGATTAATGCTTTGAGAAACAAACAACATAATTATGCATTAGTAAAGTATTATCTTTTAACGAAATATCCAGGTAAATAGTTAGAAGGGATGACGTATGCACTTTGATTCTTATTGTTGAAAAATACCAAGATAATACCAATATGATGATTATCACATTCAGTATGCTCTACATGCATTCTTGAAAAGGTCGAAAACATAGTTATTGTAATAATTCTTGTGTCATTTATTTGCTATGTAAGGTTTTTATATTGTAACTAGTTAAGTCAGCACCTTCTCTTCACCTATGATACAGGTTGTTATGTCAATCTAGTTAAGTTATACATTAAGTTTTTGTTCTGTAGTTAAACATAAGTTTTAATTGTATGTTGTATGGCACAATTTGAAAAAATAAATTCATTATTATTATTATTCTTTTTAGTGGTGGGTATTTTGTTACACTTCAGTACAAATTAAGAACCAAACAGTTTGCATTAGCAAACTAATTGCAGGATAATTAACCATAATTAGCTTTTAATGACACATCCAGGTTTAAATAGTTCAGTAAAGGAATGATTTTTTCATTCTGATTCGGATTGTCAAAGGAAAACAAAATCGTTTCAATATGTCTGCAATTGCCGATTGCACATGCGCCGGGGGCTGGTGCAGACTCCATCACCTCGGACGTTTCCTGCGGAGTCAGCGTAAGGTTTGTATTTTAAAGATAAACTGAATCTTATAAAACTGTGACAGAATTTTGAAATGATTATAAAATTGACCATTTTGAGTGATGCAGCAAAATTTATTTGTATGCCCGCTAACTAATAATCTTTATCCACAGAGTCCAGCAGGTGGTACCTCAGGGCCTTCCCAACGACCAGCTCCCGGAGTAAAAAATGTTCATGATGAAGCTACTTCTGATGGAAGCCAAAATTCGTTGTGTCCAGTCCTCTACGCTGCACGCAACCACTCCTCCCGCGTTTTTCGCTCAGCAACCGGCGAAACGTTTATAGTGCAAGAAATTTATTGCCTACCCTCAGGGAAAGACGTAAGGAAGCTGAGTGCAGGCGAGCGTAAGAGGAAGCGGTTCCAAACGGCTTTTACTGGCGCACACGAAAGAAGATTAGAGGAGGAATTCTCTAGTGATCAGGTTTTGGGTCAAACGCGTCGAAAATATTTGGCGAAAACCCTTAACCTGACGGAGAGAACTCTAATCCTTTGGTTCCACAGACGTAGAGCGAGAAGGAAAACAAAAAACTAAAATCCAAATTCTACATTTTAAAAGTTTATATTAAATCTAGTGCTGTGTTTCGTTTTAAGTTTAGTTTAAGTTATGACATTTAAGTTTTGTTTATTTTTTAGATTTTTTTTTATGTAGTATTGTAATTTGTATTTTGTAAATGTGCTTTTTTATATTAAATTTGTAAGTAATGAATTATTTTCTCTCTTATTTAATATTTATACTTCCATTAGAATTTATTGAAAACACAAACAGTCGCTCTGAAAATATTTACGGGGTTCCTTCTCATATTACACATATCAACAATAAGGAATTATTGTTGTCACACATACAAATTATCCAAAATTTTTTTTACGGTGTTACAGTCTTATAATACCTGGAAAAAATTAGGTGAATACCGAAAGGAATTTTCTTAAAAAGTTGACACATACACCAGGGCTGACCATGGATTTTTTTTTAATAATTGTACTGAATTCATTGCACCAACTTTGAGAACCAAACAACATGCATTTTCACTTTAAAATCGACTTTACTGACGCACACGAAAAAATATTGGAGAGGCAATTCCCTGGACAATAGGTTCTGGGTCCAACGGATCGACAATATTATGCGAAACCCTTAACCAGACAGAAAAAACCATAAATCTTTGGTTCCACAGACGTAGAGCGAGAAGGACACAAAAAATCATAAAACCATGGGCGTATTTAAATTTAATTCATAGTCTAGTGTAAATTTTATGTACTGTTTACTATATATTATTAATTTGTGGCTTATTTTCTTTTTTTTTAACGTTTCTACTACCAAGAGCAACCATTGCAAATTAAAAACGGTCATTCTTTAAATATTTAGGGGATTCCTTCACATATTACTTATTGTTCCACACAAACATTTACTATTGCCTACAAGAATTCAAAACTTTAAGAATGGCACCTTCTAGTCTAGATAAGTCTAAAAATTTCGAAAAATAGAGATGACTACCGAAAGGTGCTCACACATACATCAGGGCTGACGAGAGCAACATAATTTTTAATAACTACACCAAATTCTTTGCAACAACTTTGAGATTCCAACATACTATTACTATGCATTAGTAAAGCTAATTATGGGGTAATAATCATAATTGTTTTTAATGAAATATCCAGGTAAATAGATTAGTAAAAGGATGACTTAGTCATTGTGATTAATATTATATAGTTTTTGTAAATGTGCTTTATATAATAAGTCCTTACCTATGAAATTGGTGTTTTGTATGGAGATTTTGGGGAATTCTGCATTTTCCATACTAACATTTTATCAGTTTTCTTCACAACGACAACTCCAGAGATAATAATATTTGGCATGTATCATTAGACAAGCTTTAGTAATATGTGTAATATCACACTTCATAAAAATTATTTATCGTTTTAAGTGAATGCAAATAAAATGATTTATTCGGGAGGCACTTAAAAAGAGTTGTCTCCGTGTCCAATTTTAACACAATTAAACTTACAACAAATTATCAAAACAAAGCAAAAGAGCTCAAAAATATAGTCTTTTTTAGACGAGGTAATTATTTTTTAGGAATACTCTGAATCTTAATAGTTACAGACAAAATACTAAGAGAGAAAAGAAACGCCAATTTCATAGGTAAAGACCCAATATTATGTCAGTGAAAAGATAATTTTTTTATTATATAATTTTTCTACTACCAAAAGATGCTATTGAAAACTCAAACATGTGAAGAAGACCATAAATAATTAGAGAGTGACTCTAATTATTAATGGGATTCCTTCACATTCTACTTAATGCTATTACACAAAAAAATACTTCTGCCCAGACAAGAGTCATAAACATTCAGGATGACTTGGATGATTTGAAAATTCTATCCGCCGAGTCCAGCAGGTGGTACCTCAGAAACTTCCCGAAGACAAGCTTCTGAAGTAAAAAATATTCCACAGAAATCTATGTCTGATGGGATCCAAAATTCGTTGTGTCCAGTCCTCTACGCCGCACGTAGCCAAGCCTCCCGCATTTTTCGCTCAGCAACAGGAGAAACGTTTGTTTTCCATGAAATTTATCGCTTGCTGTCGGGAAAAGACGTGCGGAAGCTGAGTGCAGGTGTGCGTCAGAGGAAGCGGTTCCAAATCGCTTTTACTGGCGCACATGAAAGAAGATTAGAGGAGGAATTCTCAAGTGATCAGGTTCTGGGTCAAACGCGTCGAAAACATTTAGCGAAGACCCTTAACCTAACGGAGAGAACCCTAATCCTTTGGTTCCATAGACGTAGAGCGAGGAGGAACACGAAATCCAAAAATCCATGATCTAAATTGTTAAGTTTATGTAAATTCTAGTGCTTTGTTTCGCTTTAAGTTGAGTTTAAGTTACAATATTTAAGTTTTCTTTATTTTTTAAGTTTTGTTTTTCATGTTGTTTTTATTTTGTAAATATGCTTTTTTATGTTATATTTGTGAGTAATGTTCAATCAATTGAAAACCCAAACAGTCACTCTCAAAATATTTATGGCATTCCTTGACATGTTACTGAAAATAAGTTGAAAGTGTAGCTATTTCAAAATATTTATTTTATTTTTTTCAAAACAATTTTTAATTTTTTTTTCTTTTTAGTGTCTTTTCTCAACATAATTATAATCATATTAAATAGGCACAACAATCTGATGTGGATTACTGAAACTTAACTGTACCCACCCCTGAGACAGATACACAACAACAACAAAGCAATTAATGCTTTAGAGGGAAAACGTTGTAATTTTTATTTATTCTCCGACAATTATCTAGTTTACACGAGAGATATCGAATCAAAAAACTTAGACTACATTCAGTGTTAGCTCTAAAGGAAGCTATTGTGGATTGATCCATTCGTCTTCTCCACATAAAAACAGAGAACAGAGATCATCGAACAGAGACACAATTAGATAAGTTATATCGAGCTATAGTTCGATAAGCAATCAATAATTCAAATAATTAATTTTTTTGCCTTAATGATCTTTTTGTTGACGTTCAGTTATGACATGAGAGTAAAAAAAATCTTCCACTAATCAGGTTTTGTATAAAATATACAGTACATCATTAAAATTTGGTAAGCGAATATACAATAAAAGATAACCATGTACACGGGGCGTATCCTTAAAAATAACTATCTTAGTCCACAGAGCCTGAAGAAGTAGATTTTGGAATGAAATTTAGGTATCTATATTGTAAAAATAATCATAAATAATTTCATTAAATCAATTGTATGAGTAAAAATAATGTAATATTCAAAATGTCGCAACAATAATGATCTTATAAGAGAGCATTATCTAAAAATGTGAGAGGAATTTTTCAATTCATTACAAGCAATTATAAAATATGGGAAATGTAGAAACATCTCATTTGCTTAATGATTCTTCTTTAATTGGTTCGATAATGAGTGAGTATTGGATAGCACTTTTCATGAGATTTTTTATTGAAATATTGAAAAGCATAGATTGAATCGAATCTCTCTTTTTTCCATATTTATCTAGTTCACGAGCACAAAATGTGATACAAAAGAAACATCTATTTATTGCAAACACCGGCGTTCCAAAGGCATTTTGAAAACGAAATGCTTACGTTTTCACTTGGATTAAAAATAATAGAAATATTAGAGTATTATAGAAGAATGCATACATAACAATAACAAAATAATGTTAAAAAAACAGGAAAGGAGGTTTTTCCAATTCGAACTCTTATTGATGTTTTTGGACTTTTCAATCAGTAATTGAAAAGTGATTTTATGTATGTATTTAAGAATTTTAACAATTTAAAAAATATAATATGATAAAAACAAATTTCTTCAGTCACTTCAAATTACTCCTAATTGTTTAATTTAATTTGTTGTCCCTACAAGAAAGCTCGACAAATTAGAGTAATTAGAGTGTTTCGTAATCTTGCGACCATATTGAAAATATGGTCTATATTAATGACCAGCTAAGGGCCACACTCTCATTCGTAATTTTCCTGTCTAAGCAGCACTGGTTCCCTTGTTCATACCTTTAAAAGTTATTTGAGTGTGTGGTAAAGATGAGTTCGAATTTAAATGGAGATTTTCAACTTATTAATGAATATCATCAGAATCAGCTTTACGGGGAACATCAGTTCGTGGAACAGGTATGTAACGGATATTATTTTAATATATTATAATGAATTTTCAGGGCTTCATTATCAAGGGCTGAGCTAAAAAAATTTTAAAGAGGAGGAAAAAAGCAAAATTTTGAAAATTCACCAAAGTTTAAGCAGCTTTATACTACTCATTAGTTTTAGTTATAAAATGAGCTATAAATTATTCAAAAAGGATAATATAATATTCAGATTCTAATACAGTCACTTATTTTTCAGGATCCTGATCAAATCAACTGTATTTATAATGGCATAGCTCCAGACGTACAAAATAAGGAATTTTATGATGTCCCCCAGAATCCATACCCACAATTTCCTGCTGGAAGCCAAACTAGTCCATACATTATACTACCCAATGGTGCTAGTATAAGTGTAAATGACTTACACCAAATGCCTTCAGAGGGCAATTAAATGCACCTTAAAAACCAAACGCTATCGGACAGTTTTCACATCAGCGCAAATACAAAAACTTGAAGAGGAATTTGCCATCAATAAATACTTAGACCAGAGAAGACGCAAGAGCTTAGCGGCAGTTTTGAATCTAAGTGAAAAGATTGTCAAAGTGTGGTTTCAAAACCACAGAATGCAAGAGAGGAAGGCCGAAGGAAACAGGAATATAACTCACGCCTCATCATCCTATGACGTACATATCGCAGACAGCACTTATCCTTTCCAACAACCTATTTATCAAGTCCCGCGACCCTTTTCATCCGCACCCAGTAATCTTATATTAAGCCCACCACAGCATCCCAACAATTTCTCCAGTTGCCAATTTTCAACAAATTCTAATCCTAATTGTATCCCATGTCCTTCAACATTTTCAAATAATCCCATCACCTTAAATCCTCCATTACAGTCAGACGCTGCATATTGTCAACTTCCAGAAACTAACTCATGCGCATACAATCCACAATATCCTTCACTAAATTCAAATTTCTCCGCTCCTTTAATTGAACCTCTACATTCTAACTCCACAAACTTTCACAATTCAACACCTTCGAACAATTTCGGTCTTCCTCTCCCTACCGCAAATTCCAACTTTAATATCCAAGAACCTGTGGCAATCCCGACCTCCAACCATATCCAAGATTTTCCAAAATCAGTAGCAGTTGATTTCTATCCACAAAGTAACCCTCACCCAATCCAGTCCAATCATATTGGTTTCAGCAAGACAGCTGAGAGATCTTTTCCACTTTTCCACACAGACGCAAACTCTTCGTACTCCGGCAACGATTTGATCAATGATCTGTTTAGTCTTCTGGATTAAATTGATCATTTTGTTGTTGGTAAGTAAGTCACTCCCAGCAAGTAATCCTATTCACCCTCCGTCAATCCTTGATTAAATTCCTCTATTAAATTATTTTTTTCCCTTTCCATTACCCTTAAGTGCTGGAGAGATAGCATGGAGTAATTCCTGTTTTTGGCCCTTTTCCTTTCTTAGGTTACGTTAGTTATTAGGGTATGTTTAATGTTTGCTATTTGTTTCATTAATTTTAACTTAAGGTATTTTTTGTAAATTTAGAATAGGATTATTTTGTATATTTGGTATTAGAATTTATATTTGTATTATTTTAATTATTTTTTGTGCTTTTGTTATTTTTTTGTGTTTAGAAATATTTTGTAGAAACAGCATTTGGTTTACAATTGATTTTTTTTCATGAATTACATTTACTTTACATTTAACTTTTATTCTATAAACCATTTTTTTCATTTGTATAACACTGTCCAAATCCCACGTCACAATCCTAAAGTAAGAAGCAGGAATTCATAAAATTTGAAAAAAAAAAAAATATTGTCGCATAAATAATATTTTATATGGTAATTGCATAAGTAAAGAATGTGGTAGCGATCCCTCTATTTTGCTACAGTTAAGTTAAATATGGGAATTGTTAAAGCATTTCACTTGCTAATGATTTTTCTTTTTATGACTTTTCTTACGAAGCCACCCGCGTGCGCCAGTATAGTCGGTTTGGAACCGCTTCCTTTTACGCACACCCGCACTCATCTTCTTCACATCTTTCCCCGACAGCAGGTGATAAATTTCATTAACAACAAACTTTCGTCTGTTGCCTAGCGGATAAGGGCTTGGCTGCGTGCAGCTTATTTTATTTGCTGATCATTGGGATCGCAATGGAGCATCAAATTAGTTAAATTATGTAGTTATATATACACACTTAGGAGTTTATTCTTATATATTTTTCATTTAAAATTTTGAACACATTGTGATTCACATTTAGGAATCAACTCTGAACGTTTGTGATGAGAGCACCTAGAAACCGTCTAACATACAACCACTCAGCCACGTGGTCAAATGCGTCGGGAAACATAGTTAAAAAATGCAAAGGAATAGTATTTACCAAGCGATGGTATTAAGTTTCATTTGATAAGTAATTAGCAGAAGAATTACGGCATTAGCTGATCAAGCAAACAAACAAATACACTATTAGAATAAACGTTGAAGTAACGTAGGTTTTTTCAATTTTTTATAAGTATTGCAACTTTTATCCAAAATTTTATACCAATAAACCAAACTCCTTGGAACAGATTAAAAAGCATTTATATCATTATCGAAAGCTTTTGATAATCTAGAGGGAAATGTTGTAACTTTTATTAATTCTGTGGTTAACCAAATAATATACAAAGGAAAATAATAAGTGCTAGACCACCAGCCACATGAATACTGCTGTTATGGATGAAGATTCTGGTAATGACGTAACTATTGTGAAAGATTTCTCGCATGGTTCAATTTTGCAAGCACCTGCAGTAGTTATTTGTGACAATTGGAGTTATTCAAAATCGGAGAATGAAAGTCCCAAAACCGAAAGATATCGCATTAAAAAACCTAGACTACATTCAGTGTTAGCTCTAAAGGAAGCTATTGTGGATTGATCCATTCGTCTTCGGCACATAAAATTTGAAAACATAAATCATCGAACAGATATACAATTAAATGAGTAACATCCAACTATAGTTCAATAAGCAATCAATAATGCAAAGAGTTATAAAAATTTAGCCTCAACGTTGATTAACTGCTTTACGGAGACAGAATAAAATTCTCATCTTTTTGTTGATGCTCAGAAAATGAAAATAAAAAAGGATTCTCCACTTATCAGGTTTTGTATAAAATATACAATACGTCGATTAAATTTGGTTAGCGAATATAGAATAATAGATAACCATGTACACGGGGCGTATCCTTCAAAATAATTATTATAGTTCACAGAGCCTGAAGAAGTAGATATTGGAATGGAATTTGCGTCCTTAGATTGTAAAATTAATCATACATAATTGCATTGGTAGGAGTCCATAAAATTTTATAAGGAAAAATAATGTAGTATTAAAAATGTCGCAATAATAATGAACTTATAAGAGAGCATTATTTAAAATGTGAGAGAAATTTTTCAATTAATTATAATCAATAATAAAATATGGGAAATGTAGAAACATCTCATTTTCTTAATGATTCTTCTTTAATTGGTTCGATAATGAGTGAGTATGGGATAGCACTTTTCATGAGATTTCTTATTGAAATAATAAAAAGGATAGATTGGATCGAATCTCTCTTTTTTTCCATATTTAACTAGTCAACGAGCACAAAATGAGATACAAAAGAAACATCTATTTATTGCGAACACCGGTGTTCCAAAGAGCATTTTGAGAACGAAATGTTTACGTTTTCACTTTGATTAAAAATAATAGAAATATTAGAGTATTATAGAAAAATGCATACATAACATTAACAAAATAATGTTAAAAAAACAGGAAAGGAGGTTTTTCCAATTCGAACTCTAATTGATGTTTCTGGACTTTCAATCTGTAATTGAAAAGTGTATTTATGCATATATTTAAAACTTTTAACATTTTATTACAAATAAAAACAAATTTCTTCGGTCACATCAAATTACTCCTAATTATTTTATTGTAGGGAAGCTCGACAAATTAGGGTAATTAGAGACTTTCGTAATTTTGCGACCATATTGAAAATATGGCCTATATTAATGACCAGCCAGTCACACTCTCATTCGTAATATTACTGTGTAAGCAGCACTAGTTCCCTTGTTTTTACCTTTGTAAGTGAATTGAGTGTGTGGTTTAATATGAGTTCGAATTCATATGGAGATTTTCAACTAATGAACTATCATCAGAATCAGCATTACGAGGAAAATCAATTTGTGGAACAGGTATGTAATGGAAATTATTTTTCTGTATTATTTTTTTTTTTCATTTTATTTCTCCAGTATTTCAGTATCAAGGGCAAAAAAAATGTCAAAAGGCTTATAAAGGATAATTTTGTAAATTCACCCAAGTTTAAGGAGCTTTGTACTACTCATTAGTTTTAGTTATTAAATGAGCTGTAAATTATTGAAAATGATAATATAATATTCAGATTCTAATACAGTCACGTATTTTTCAGGATCCTGATCAAATCAACTGTATTTATAATAGCATAGCCCCAGACGTACAAAATAAGGAATTTTATGATGTCCCCCAGAATCCATACCCACAATTTCCTGCTGGAAGCCAAACTAGTCCATACATTATACTACCCAATGGTGCTAGTATAAGTGTAAATGACTTACACCAAATGCCTTCAGAGGGGCCGGTGCAAATTAATAGCACCTTAAAAACCAAACGCTATCGGACAGTTTTCACATCAGCGCAAATACAAAAACTTGAAGAGGAATTTGCCATCAATAAATTCTTAGACCAGAGAAGACGCAAGAACTTAGCGGCAGTTTTGAATCTTAGTGAAAAGATTGTCAAAGTGTGGTTCCAAAACCACAGAACGCAAGAGAGGAAGGCCGGAAGAAACAGGAATATAACTCACGCCTCATCATCCTATGAGGTACATTTCGCAGACAGTACTTATCCTTTCCAACAACCTATTTATCAAGTTCCACGACCCTATTCATCCGCACGAAGTAATCTTATGTTAAACTCACCACAGCATCCCAACAATTTCTCCAGTTGCCAATTTTCAACTAATTGTAATCCTGGTTGTATCCCATCTCCTTCAACATTTTCAAATAATCTCACCACTATAAATCCTCCTTTACAGTTAGTCGCTCCAGAAACTACTCATGCACATACAATCCACAATATCCTTCAATAAATTCAAATTTCTCCGCTCCTCTAAATGAACCGCTACATTCTAACTACACAAACTTTCACAATTCAACACCTTCGAACAATTTTGGTCTTCCTCTCCCTACCGCAAATTCCAACTTTAATATCCAAGAGCCTGTGGCAATCCCGACCTCCAACCATATCCAAGAATTTCCAAAATCAGTAGCAGTTGATTTCTATCCACAAAGTAACCCTCACCCAATCCAGTTTAATCATATTGGTTTCAGCAACACAGCTGAGAGATCTTTTACACTTTTCCACACAGACGCAAACTCTTCGCACTCCGGCAACGATTTGATCAATGATCTGTTTAGTCTTGTGGATTAAATTGATCATTTTGTTGTTGGTAAGTAAGTCACTCCCAGAAAGTAATCCTATTCACCCTCCGTCAATCCTTGATTAAATTCCTCTATTAAATTATTTTTTTCCCTTTCCATTACCCTTGAGTGCTGGAGAGATAGCATGGAGTAATTCCTGTTTTTTGGCCTTTTTCTCTTCTTAGGTTACGTTAGTTATAAGGGTACGTTTAATGTTTGCTATTTGTTTCATTAATTTTTACATAAGTTTTTTTTGGAAATTAAAATAGGATTATTTTGTATAAGATTTTATATTTGTTTTATTTTTATTATTTTTTGTGCTTTTGGTGTTTTTTGTGTTTAGAGAATATTCTGTAAGAACAGAATTAGTTCCGTTTTCAATTGTTTTTTTTTTCATGAATTAAATTGAGTTTTCATTAATTTTTTATTCTATAAACCATTTTTTTTTTCATTTGTATAACACGTATTACTACAATCCTATAGTAAGTAGGAAATCAAAAAATTTGAAAAAATAAAAATATAATTTTAATATAAAATGTGGCATCAATAATATTTAATATGGTAATTGCAATAGTAAAGACTGGACAGCACTTATCTTTTCCAACAACCTATTTATCAAGTTCCGCGACCCTTTTCATCCGCACCCAGTAATATTATGTTAAACCCACCAAAGCATCCCAACAATTTCTCCAGTTGCCAATTTTCAACTTATTCTAATCCTAGTTGTATCCCATGTCCTTCAACATTTCTAATAATACCACCACCTTAAATCCTCCATTTGACAATATGCAGCATCCAGTCAGATGCTGCATATTGTCAACTGCCAGTAACTAACTCATGCAGATACAATCTACAATATCCTCCACTAAATTCAAATTTCTCCGCTCCTCTAACTGAAGCGCTATATTCTAACTCCACAAGCTTTCACAATTCAACAACTTCGAACATTTCTGTCTTCAACTTCCTACGCAAATTCCAACTTCAACATACTAAAATCTATGGCAACCCTGAACTCCAGCCATATCCAAGAATCTCCAACATTAGAAGCAATTGATTTCTATCCACAAAATAACCCTTAGCTAATCCAGTCGAGTCATATTGAGTCAAGTAAGATAGCTGAGAGTTCTTTTCCACCACCTAAAATAAGCAATTCTTAGACTCAACCCTTTGGTTCACAAGCATCGATTTACGTAATCAATGATGTGTTAAGCCTTGTGGATTAAGCTTGTGACTTTATGTTAGTAGTATGTATTCTAGAGTTTCATAGTAAGTATGTCTCTCAGCAAATAACCTAATTCACTCTCTATCCTGACAATACTCCTCTTCTAAATATTTTTTTTTTCTTTTCCATTCTCTCCTTGTACTTGATCGTTGAACACGAAATTATTCTTGCTTCTGGTATTCCTCTTTTCCTAGGTTAGTTACGTTTAACTTTTGCTATTTATATTATTAAAATTGCTATTTATTGTATTTTTGTTTTAGATTTTAAATTTGCATTTGTTTTTTTTTTAAATGTGGTCATAAGGGACACAGTGCACCTTGGACTCTGCCTACCCCATATGGGATTACAGGCGTGATTGTATGTATGTATGTGTATTTTATTTTTGCCTCCTTATTCATAAACGCTATATCAATTTTAAGCAACAGTTTTACTATGGTTAAACAATTGCTTTAATCTTAAAAAACCTTTAAAAATAAGGGTGTGAGTGTTACTTTAACTTAATATCAAATTTTATAGCAAAAATGTATCACGCAGTTTCAGTAATATTCTAAATTGGTATTTTGCATTTAATACGAAAAGCTCAATCCAAAATACCAATTTAAACTTGACATGGTGCTATTCTGTCTATGTACTTATAATAAATAAATAACAGCTAACCGAGACCAACTACGTTCACACTTCTGAAGCATCAAAAATCACAAGATCACAATATCTTGGTCACCCATCCCAAAACTGACCATGGATAAAGTAGCTTTTTTTCAAAATCGGAAGTCAAAGCTTACGAAGCACCAAACCACCAAGCTCCTTTAACCAGCTCCTCGACCTATTCAATTGATTTTATCAATTTGAAACAAATTTTTTTTAATTCTTTTTTTAAATAGGTCCTGGTTCCTTCACCAATTAAGAAAAAATAATTAAATAATGCGATGCAAGGTCATATTACCCCTTAGCTTAAGATCATTTTGGTTCATGTCAGCCTCTCTTCGTGTCATATACGCTCAATGACCTTTGTGTGTTGACACCGGTGTCCACCCTTTTGGGGATAAAAGCAACATCATAAATGGATGAACGTAGCAAAAAACTACAGAAACAATGGTAAAAAAGATGTTTTCTTTAACCTGCAATGGAATATTACAGCTTATCTTTTAAAAGATGTAATTAGCAAGCGAATGACAGTAATCGATCAAACAAACAAACACCTATACAATGAAATGTTTACCTTTGTTATCTGTTACAGTAAACAATTTCTTTTCATTTTTTTTTCAAAATACTGTTACACGTTATGTCAAAATATTTGTTTTGATTCAACTCGTTGAAACAATGCTCCTAATTATTTTATTGCAGGCACGACAAATTAATTATTGTCTTGTTTTGCGACTTACACCCTTTAATTATTATCCTAATACGGGTTGCACTTCGCATTTGTTTTCCGAATCTCTTAGGAGCTTAGTCGAAGCTTAAAACAGTTATTTGTGTCACAGTGAATTTAAATTATCACACAGTGAGCACAAAATGCATCAACATCAGGACAACCAGATCTTGCAAGTCTCGCTACACTCCAGGTATGTGTTTTTTTTTTCCTTAATATTGTAGCATTTTAGCTACTTTTATGTATGACAAGATTTTACCCGCGACAACCAAGACAGACAAGAGTTACGATCATATTTCTAAGTATAGACCAGAGGTTCCCAGACTTATTTTTCTCATAGACCACTTTCAAAATTTATCTGGTTCCGGTGGACCCCCTGCAGCTACATTCCGACCATATTCCCAAAACTCGACATTAATGTAAAAATGCGAAGACAACAAGACCCCCGTCGAGTCTCCCGTGGACCCCTACAGGTCCAGAGGTACACTTTGGGAACTAATGGTATAGATTATCATATTATATTTATTTATACAAACAAACTTCAGAGTATAGCCAAAACGCTTACCTATAGGTCTTATTTATTACCAATGACTCAATTAATCAACAAAATAAGAATTCAAAATCGTAACCACTAATTGCATTAAGGACCTTTATTTGAAAATAAAGCTATAAACTTATCCATATTTTTAAAGCAAGTAAATCAAGTGAATTATGCCACTCTCAGTTCAACTTATTGTCGAACTACTCAGAAACTCACTCATTTGAACACGGTACCTCAAACTAGTATGGTCAGTCAGTCTGTCAATTACATAAAATTGAATCTTCATAAACTTGTATTCAGGCCTTACATCTTATTATTTATTTCATAGTTTTATGAATTTGTCATGAAAAACGAGCAAAAATCATTTAAAATTAGTTACTTCTTGAAAATCATTTTTAAACTGCGTTCAGTACCCTTCGGGTACTACTTCGGGTAAGACTTTACTTTTTATTTTCGTTTTGATTATGAAACTTAATTTCCCATAGAAATTGAGCTTTAAACGCAAAAAAACAAAAAATTTTAAAATTCAAACTAGGTAGTGATATTAAAAAACCTATAATTTTTTTTTTATCCGATAGGATTGTTTTGATTTCAAAAATCTTGCTCCTTATGTCCTAAGCGTTAACACTAGAAGCGCGGGCGTTCCAAATTTGACCCATTACGTTGTTCTTTATGCTCTAGTTAATACATTATTATGCCTATGATCGTATTGTACGACTTTTCATCAAATATGACGACTTTTATTTATAAGATATTTCAACCACGTAAATGGTTTAAATATTTTTTTAAATCCATATTTACCGCTCAGCCCGATTGGGTCTATTTTGACCCATTTATGGATGTCAGAGTTTAACTTTACTTAATATTTCGAGACACTAAAAAAACACAAAAAAAAAAAATTTCTTCTTAGCGATATCTGCCAAGTTAATTCATATATAAAAAGAAAGCAAATGAGTGAGAAAATTTTCACAATTATTCAAAGTATGGAGCAAATGTTGGAGATAAAATGGCTCGCCAATATTCTGTCAGTCTTATCGAGGCGTTGACCAGTTCATACTTTTTTTTAATTTGCTAGACTTATCAGAAATAAATTCTTCACCTTGGTATTGTAGTTTCTGGGATGTAGTGATTAAAGTGTCGTATTTCGTTTTTATTACATAGATTTTAGTTTTAAAAAGAATGTACCAACTGCTTTTCTCGCCTAGCATGTCGTAAATGGCGACTAAGGGCGTATTGGGTACTGGGTCTGTGATTGTGTAGGCGATGAGCTAGCCACTTGTTACTACTCTTTCACGATTTTTCATCTGACCAAACCCAATTTTTGTTTGGCTAAATGTGGTCTTTAGGAACACAGTGCTCCTTGGACTCTGCCTACCCCTTCGGGGATTATAGGCATTATTTTATGTGTGTATCTATTTTATTTTAAAATTAATTGTTTGTGATGAGCAACAAAAACATGTGTAATACGTAATGAAAATATTCTATCTTATTTATAAGTTTTATTTCTTTATATAACGTAACATTTCTGTAGTGAAAATAAAATGTCCAAAATTGACCCATCCGCGCATCTAGGGTTGACAAGAAGTTCCGTGCTACTAGTGTTAAACCTTTTGAAATTCCATTTTTTTTCGTGGACGTCAAGTCACATTACAATGTGTATTACACTACGTCACACGAATGTAATTATTATCATCGCGTTACGCGAAAATGAAGAACACGTGTTCGATTCTCGCGTCAGGACAATTATGTTACTAGAATATTGGATTTGAAATTTATGCAACTCAAGTTTTACAATTCCATTTGTTTTTAACTAGTTATTTGATGTAGTATTTTTTAAATAAATTAGACGATAATTCTGATCCATAATGATATTAATTATTATTTTCTCCTGCAATCTTATAGTTGTGATATTGACTAGATAAGAATGAAGAACTTTAAGGGATAAGCCCGTCTTTGCCAACTTATATACCATATGAATATTTTGTTCTTAATTGCATTAAAAGGCTAAATTGACTGTAACGATAGATTATTTAATCATTATTTGAATATTATTTCTTTATTTTGTTTCAGCGTCAAGAATTTCCAATGCCGCCTACATCTTCCGGGTATATCAACATTGCCCCAGGGTGTAACTACAGCCAGATTAAAATTTTAGTTATGTCCACGGTAACCACAACGGTAGACCTTCAGCAACTCGCAAACTCATCATTTTACTGCATGGTGAAGCGATAGAACTAGACAAGCTTACCCAAGCCCACACAAGTACAGTTAGAACCCAATAGCGGGTAAAACTCCGAACGGATTCGCACAGTTTTTATTCCGAAAGCTAAGAGAGAACATCTATGGATATTTAGACCAGAAAGCACTTATTGTCTCAAACTCCATTCAACATTCCCGATCGCCTTAAATACCCAACATTACCCAACAAATATATTGATTTTTTTAAAATATATTAACAGGATTCTTTTAAAAAAAGTGTTTTTTTTGTTATTTATGACTGACACCAACATCAAAAACACCAAATCCTTATTTTTGAAAATACGACTTGGTTCGATTTTCGGTTAGGTATGAAAGTTGAAAAAAAAATTAAATGCCATTATTAATTTATCTGAAATCGATGTCGCGGTTCCAAAGAACAGATTTCAATATCTTTCATAGTGTTAGATTTCTCCCCACCCATTTGGATTGATCATTTGGACCCATTTGGATTGATCACCTTAATAATTAACCTTTTAAATAAATATTTTTATTGTCCTTTTTTCCTCTCCTTGTTTAATTATTTATGTTAGTTAAATAGTTTACGATCTTCTTGTATTTTGTATAATTGTGCCTTTTTTTTCTTATTATTATTTTTAAGTTAAAATAATTATGGATTATCTATATGAGAAACTTAAGTTTTTATTGTGGTAAATGTAGATAATGTTTTAATCTTGTTATTTTTTTCACTTTGTGTTGTTTCAGTAGTTATTTGTTTTCTTCTATTTGTTTTTATTTCGGTTGTTCTTTGTTTTTTTTGTTATAATATTTATTATGATTATGAAAATTTATTTTAATCTATGTTTTTGAAGTTTTAAATTCTTTGTGATATTTTTCTTAGCACTTCTATTTCTGTCGGTCCTTGCTCTTTTTACAACGAACCAGTTTCAAATAACAACTTTGGTGACCTCCACGGAATTTCCTATGATGAAAGACCAGGAACACGAAACCTTATTATCCTAGCGAATGATGAGCTTTACGCATTTCCTACACAAGCACAAGCAGAATCGAATAACGACCAAAACTAGACGAATTTGTTCAGTATTCACTCGAGAGCAAGAGCTGGAAGAGGAATACCATATCCATGAGTATTTAGACAATAGCAGACGTAAGAGAATCGCGAAATGTTTTTAAATTAAGAGAATGAAACAGAGAAAGGAAGAAAAAAGCTCTAGCTATAATCTGGACTCCTATAATCTTACATTAACTTAACTAAAACTAAACATTTGGATTTTAATTTTGTATTTTGGTTTGATTGTTTAAATTTTGAGTAATATATGTTTGACATGTTTAGCTGATTTTTTATAACAATTCCATTCAATTTAATATTCAACAAATGAAGGCATACATACATATAAGCTCGAGAAACAAATCTAATATTTACCTTAAAGAAAAACAAGCCTATAATGAATGCTCCAAAAATAACATTTCTAATATTTGTTATTTGTTAAATAAAATACTTTAAAAAAAGTTAAAATCAGCGAACGAGTCACAAAAACCCCAGTGTATGCCACTGAGTGTTGATTTTATAGGAATCAAAATCATCAGTTAATTTTATTGATTTATATTCCTATATATAAAAGTTATAACAACGGGACTACACGCGACGTACATTATGTAGTATATAGATACTATATATAGATATTTTATATACAATGCAACGCGAAAGTTTAAAATTTTATCCCACGAAATACATTCTGTAAAAAACTAGCCATGTCTCGATGGAGCTGCTTGTTTATCTTAAAAAGTAATGAAATCTAGACAAAGTCGTGCCAAGTCTAAGATTCCTTACTGCGATTTCTTTATTATTATACTTAATGTTATAAACAAGTGGCTAGGTCATCGCCTACACAATCACAGACTCAGTAGAAAATACCAACTGTTTTTCTTGCCTAGCATGTCTTGGGCATGCTAGGTAAGAAAAACAGTTGGTATTTTCTTTTAGCGTCCCAGACCAACAAGGGACCAATAGTAGAAGGGAGTATTACCATAATTATTTCTAATACAGCTGAGACGAGCTGAGTGTTCTTCATCAGATACCTTCAGACCTTCGATTTTCGACATCAAATGAAACGGCCCACCAAGTTGAATATTTTTTGTAAGGGCGGTATAGGTCGATCTCTAATAGTTTGGTTGTTTTTTGTTTGGTTTTGTTTTCTAATCAGGGTCACCAGGTACTTCAAATTTTCGATTATCCTAGTTTTTATAGTTTTTCCTTTAAAGCTATAAAAACTAGGATAATCGTTTTTCCTAAAAGACCTACAGTCTTCAAATTTTGGATTTAAAGTATGTGATTATAGCTTACTGGATGACGAAAATTTCTGCGTTCTGGTCTTATCCAGAGGTTCTCAAATAGGGGCCTGAAAATGTGGCGAAATGGTTCCAGTAAAGGATGGTACGGCAGTGTTTGCTTTGAGCTCGACCTGGCGGGGGCACTACCGTGCCCCCCGATATTCCTATATAGCTACTTAGAAAAAAAGAAAAACAAGAAAAACATTTAAGACCATTTTTTATTCAAATTAAATTAAATCACATTTATTTGCAAATACAGGTTATACAGAGGTGTTGCACTATAGTATTAAAATATTTTATCTGTGCAAGATAGGAAAAAACAAAAAGGAAATAAGCCCCAAGCTCGAAAACTCCACTTTCAATATAAACACGAAAAACAAGCTACAAGATCAAACACATGTCAACATATCACGTCTATTTCCCCGAAGGGGTAGGCAGAGGTGTTAAACACCCACTTTTCACCAGATATGCTAGGCCCCCATGTAATAGGTGGTGAGCCTGTTGCCATCCACCGGGCACAATGTGAGGCAAGCGACAAAACAAGATGACAACAACAACAGTCCAGACAAGATATTATTATTAATATGAGTATAATAAAAGATTTAATTAAGAAGGACGATCCTGCGCAATTTAATTAAACTTCACCATAGTTTTGCTAAACCGTGGGTCTTAAAATATCACCTGCAAAATGCCTACATACGAGTTTAATCGATTCCTAATAGTTCCAGTTCGTAACCTAAATAGTGATAATTCGTCTATGTCAGCTCTGAGTGCTGGTATTAAAGGGAAATTCGTAACAGATTTGTCGAATGTAGCTACTTCGGTAATCGAACTTTACAATAGATTCGATAGATTCGCTATAAGCTCGGATCCTTATAAATAAATCAATTCATAACAAAGATTGATGTGAATATAAGAGAGAACCATCTACTACATATTATTTGAACACTATCTAGAAATAATTATGTTTCTAGATTGCGTTCAAATAAATTAGTATATCCTATATATACTTTTTATTCATTACTGGTTTTTTAACTTTACCACGGGAAACCTTTAATTTTCCGGAATAAAAAGTATCTAAGATGTTGACCATCCAGCGATTTCGGACAAACAAACAAACTGACGAACAGACAGAGAAACAAAAAATTAAATTTATTGGTATATTCCCTCTTTTTACATCTCCCTGACTTGATTTTAAACATTTTTTTTCTATGAACAGACATTCGACCTCTAGAGTTTTATTATATGTGTTGATATATTCTATCAGGGGTGTGACTTTCCATACATATTTTGAAATTTCATAAAAATAATGTCTTTACGAAAATTTTATTTATTATTAATAGGTATTTATTTATTTATTTACCCTTATTTAAGGCCAGATGACTATTTGTATAGGTTTTGAACGGAAATTTTTATTTAAATATTAGTTGACCTTCACAATTGCGTGAAATACCTCTGTCCTTTAACACCAACATTCTAATAGCATCCAAAATATGTGTGTGTTATACGCACAGTTTCCACTGCAAGTCAAGACCGAAGATAATAAATATTTCGACCAAAACAGACACAGAAATGCACTTACCAGACCAAGATAAAGATGTGCAAGTGTGCTTACGAAATCATAGAATTCAAGAGAGAAAGCCAAATAGATAAATAAAATTGTAAGTATAGCCATGTATAGCTAAAGCAACCAATATAGATGAAGAGGGTTAATAAGTCTTCCTACAATCCAAGTGATATCTTGGGAGTGAGCATGTGTGCCAAGCCCAAACTACACACAGACACACACACACACACACACACACACACACAGACACACACACACACACACACACACACACACACACACACACACACACACACACACACAGAAACAGTAATAAATAATACTGAAACAAATAATAATGCATATTGCAAGGCTGTATTTAATTTTTAACATTGATCTTACCAACATTGTTTTTATATTCTTATCTTTTAAGGGACATTTGACTTCTTTTTACAGATTATTCTAATTATTCTAATGTTGCTTCGTTTTTATTCTAATATTGATTGTATTTCTGGTAAATATTTTTAATTATTCATGACTGGAAGGTAGGTCGGCAATCCCTGAAAACCGGGATGAAAGTATGACTTTTTGTCTCTAGGGAACAAAAGTAACTGATAGCTATCTTTTAAATCATCTTTTATCGACATATAACAAGGAACTATATGGCGCCACTAAACCTATGAGGAGGCACAAGGAAACCAGAATTCCACATGTGACTAGATGGTGCCACTAAACCAAGGAGAAACTTTATGCAGTCACTCAATCGAAGTAGTTTTTTTGTTTATTGCTTTGGATTGTTTTTTTTTTCCAAACATTCACCCTGAACTGCTTGTATATTAAAACTAATACTACAGAAACTTCCTAAACACCAAATGTAAACTGTTGAGGATGGAGAATTGAGAGCAAATAAGACCACGCACTGATGTAACACGTATAATGTCTAATAGCACACACTGACAGTAAAAAAGTACAATTGTTTCTATCAAAAAGATTGACATTCTCAATATAAATAAATCCAAAAATATGACGTACTGGGAATTTGGAGTTAAGGTCCGAAAAGGTTGGTGCTGGTCGCCAACATGGCCCCCGACGGTGTGAAGCACCCAATTATTGGCCGGCGACCAGCATGGCCACTTTGCGTGTGGGCCGGCGCAGCACACCCCCTTTAGTGGCGACATCCACGACCCGTACTATACCGTCTTTGCCCGGGTAAGTGGCGACTATTCGTCCTCGAGGCCAGCTATTCCTGGGTAATGTTCCATCGGCGATAAAGACTAAGTCCCCAACCTTGAAGTGCGACGCTTGCGTGGGACTGTTTCGACGAGGTACGAGCGTCGGCAGGTATTCTTTAACAAAGCGCTGCCAGAAGCTGTCGGCGAGGCGCTGGGCCTTCCTCCAGTCTACTCGCCGGTGTAGGTCAGCGTCATCGAAGGTCCTAGTCTTCAGGTCATTGCTAGACGTTCCGATCAGGAAACTAAAGGGTGTGATGGCACTGTCTGATTCTATGTCCACGGAAACATGCGTAAGGGGCCTAGAGTTGATGACGCTCTCTGCCTCCAGGAGTAGCGTGTGCAGGACTTCCTCTTTAGGGGATCGTTCCTTAAGTGTCACCGAGAGGGCATTCTTGACGGAGCGGACCAATCGCTCCCAGCAGCCGCCCATGAATGGCGCGGAGGGTGGAATGAAGTGCCACTGGATCTTTCGGTTTACGCAAAAATCATAGAGTTCTGGAAACATCTTTGCTGCTCGGACGAATGATGTGCCGTTGTCAGAGTATATTCTATCTGGGCATCCTCTTCTGGCTATGAAGCGCCTCACAGCCATCATCGCAGAATCCGCAGATAGGTTATCGACTACCTCTAGGTGGACGGCTCTGATGGTCAGGCAAGTGAAGAGAGCTATCCATCGTTTGGCGGTGCGTCTGCAAACAGTGACGTTGATAGGGCCAAAATAGTCGAGTCCGACGAAGGTGAAGGCTCGTAGGTGATGTGCGAGTCTGACGTATGGAAGGTTTCCTAGAGGTGGTGGCACGGGCTTAGTTTTACGGTTGAGGCAGAACTGACAATCTCGAGAGGTGCGTTTGACGACTGGCCTCAAGCCCAGGATGTAGAATTTCTGGCGCAACTCGTTGACCACTAACTCGTTGTTTCCGTGTGCAGATTTGATGTGGTAGAAGTGTACGAGTAGACTGGTAATCCGGTGTTTACCCTCGAGGACGATTGGGTTGGTTTCAACGTCTACAGAAGCAGCTGTGCGGCCGGATAGACGAAGCAGTTTATCTTGCCCGTATTGAAGTGATAGCCCTTTCAACCTACTCTCGCTTAAAACGGGGCGTGCTGCTTGGACGCGGAGCAATTCTTCAGGAAATGAATCTAACTGAATTTTTTGGAAGAGGTGGGCCTCTGCTACGTGGAGGTCCTCGACGGAAAGCAAAGGTAAGTTGCGAGAATCTCGGGGTGTGTCGTTTGGCAATTTTGAATTTTGGCATAAAAGTGACCGAAAGGGTCTTGTAGCTTTGTGCACTCGAGCGGTTGCGCGAAGAAGGCGAATCCACCTACTGAAACGTAGGTGGTCTGCGACTACCGGTGAAGGTAGACATTGCAGTTGTTTAGTAGTGATGTGCCTCACCGATTCCGAAGTGATTTTCAGTTCTTCGGAGATCAGAGGGGCATTATCTATAGGTTCCGCGGGCCACTCTGACTGTGGTAATAGAAGGAAGGCTGGGCCGCTGAACCATCGTGATGAGACGTTGAACGCACAATCTCGCGTAGCGTCGTCTGCGACGTTTAATGCGGTTGGTACATAACGCCAATGTTGGCAGTTCGTTATTTCCGTTATCTCTCCTATACGAAAGGAAACGAACGCTTTAAACGCACAGGCGTCGCTGCGGAGCCATTTTAAAACGGTTGTAGAATCCGACCAGTAAAAAGTTTGGTTCGGCTTCCTTTTATGAGCATTTACGATATAAACGCTATAGCGAGCGGCAATTAGTGCTGCTTGCAGCTCGAGTCTTGGGATCGACGTGGGCTTTAAGGGTGCCAGGCGACCTTTGCCGCCGATTAGCGACAACTTCACGCTGCCGTCGACGAAAGCGAAACGCCAATAGGCTGCACAAGCGTAAGATCGTTCGCTGGCGTCGGCGAATACATGAAGTTGCAAATTTACTATGCAACCTGTACCAGATATGTAGCAACGAGGGATTGCATGGTTAATTAGATTTTGAATTTCGTGGTACCAACTTTTCCAAGACTCAACCAACGAATCAGGTAAGGTTTTATCCCAGTCGATGCCCAACTTCCACGATTTTTGGAAAAGCACACGACCCTTCATAATAACTGGAGTGATGAGACCCAAGGGGTCGTAGATGCTCATGAGCAGGGACAGAACGGAACGTTTAGTGAACATGGCGGGCAATTTTGGGAGAGTTTTTAATAGGTGGAGATTATCTTCGTTAGTGTTCCAAGTTATACCGAGCACCCGGACTTGGGATGAGGGAGTTGACCCTAGAAGTACTTCAGAGGCATCCTCCATTCGCAGTTCGGGGGGTATTAAGGCCAACGCCTCCCTGCAGTTTGATACCCAGGACCGCATTTCAAAGCAGGCTGCTTTATGGATCTGGACTATCTCCTTAACTCGGCAGGCCGCTTCAAGAACACTGTCAAAACTCCCCAGGTAGTCGTCCATGTAGTGGTCTTCGATGATGGCTCGAGTCGCATCGGGATATTGAGTTTGAAATTCTGACGCATTTTTATTTTTGATCCACAATGCAGTGCATGGACTCGAGACAGCTCCGAAGATCATCGACGACATTCGGTACTCTAGGATTGGCAACTCTGGTTTGTCTCTCCACAGGAAGCGCTGGGCGTCTCTGTCTTCTGACCTAATCTTTACCTGTGGGAACATTTCTCTGATGTCCCCCGTGACGGCTACCGCTCCCTCTCTAAAACGCATGATTATAGCGAGCAGCGATTGTAAAAGATCAGGTCCTGCAAGAAGAAGCGAGTTGAGGCTGACGCCCGCGCACTTCGCTGCGGCGTCATGAACGACGCGCAGTTTCTTCTTATGAGGATGAACTACGCCGAAGTGAGGGAGATACCATGTGGTTTGTCCCTCCGTGGCAGGTTCTGAACATATTTCAGCGTAGCCTTTGCTTATCATGCCTTCAATATTCTGTTTGTAGGCTGCAGCATACGAGTCATCTTTAGTCATTTTACGTTCAAGGCTAGTGAACCGGGATAACGCTAGGTCGTAACTCGGTGGTATAAATGATATATCCTCACGCCATAGGAGACCAGTTTCGAACCTACCTGAGTCAAGACGCTTAGTAGTGTCCTCCAAAATTTTTAGAGCGCGAGTATCGCTTGCGCTCTTATGATCTACCTTTGTGATGCCGATGGAATCAAGTTTAAAATATTCTCTGATAATGTTGTCGAGTGTTGAACCATCGTTGATTGTAGTGATGTGGTTGACTGAGAGGTGGGAATAAGAAGGATTAGACAAGTGGCCAAATAACACCCAGCCTAACGAGGTGAGGGCTGCTGCTGGTTGGCAGGTACTGCCCTGGCGGATAGCTTGTGGTACAGTCAAATGCCAATTGTCTGCTCCGATTAAGAGCATTGGTTTTGCTTGGTCGTAGCACAAGACCTCCACCAAGTCAGATAAATAAGCGTACTCATTCAGATCCTCAAACCTTGCCGACTGACTATTAATACACAGATTCGGAATTGATCGGGCTTTGACTTCGTGTACTACCGAATTATGCCCTTTTACTTTTACGTTGACGTAACTTACTTCAGCTCGTTTGCTCAACCCTCCAATGCAGTCAACATTCAAAGTGCACTTAGGGCCTGTAGCCCCAATCGAGTCGGCCACGGTTTGGTCTAAAAGTGTCACGGAGCTCCCGTCGTCGAGAAGCGCAAAGGTATCTACGCTTCCGAGGGGTCCGGAGATGGAAACCGCGATGACTTTAAGAAGTGGCTTAAGGCCTAATCTATTGGTTGGGTGAGAGCTATGAGCCACAGTGACAGACGGTTGTTTTTCTGTGGTGGGTTCGGACACGAAATCAGAGTCGGGTGTCTCCGATGCTGACTGTACTTCGGTTATGGTCAGAGTCTGCTGATCTGACTGTACGTAGGCGGCAGTGGACATGTCGCGGTGGAGCGCGGTATGATGTTGGTTGCGCGAGCATCCATCAATTTCGCACGTGTTTTTACAGGTGCGATATTGATGCAGGCCCTTTTTAAGACATCTACGACATACCTTACTCTCGATGACCCATTTCCAGCGTGCATCGATGTCGATAGATAAGAACTTTTTGCATTTACCTATTTCATGGCTCTTATCTTTGCAAAATATGCAAAAGGTTTGCTGCTTGACAGCTGAGATGGCATAGACTTTATCTCTGGCCGATTTTATGACAGCTTGACGATTGTTGACAGATTGCCAATCATTTGAAATTAACCCAAACCTAACGTGTAAGTTTGACTCATTTTCTAAAAAGTCTGCGAGAATTTCAATTTTAAAGGAGCCGGGGCGTAAATTAGCTGCCGCAAAATCGACCCAACGAGAACGCAGGAGGGGGGTTAGCTTCCCTACGATGGTGTTGACGAGATCGGGAGCCGCAAGATATTCGGGCTGATGCAGAAACCTAATTACCTCTACGCAGTTGCGGATGCGGCTTGCGAAGACGTTGAGCTCACGGGGACCTTCGAACGTGTTGAGCCTGGGAAGATTCCTCACCATGGCGAGCTGTTGAAGCACGATGAACTCGGGCCGGGCAAACCTACATTCAAGGGTCTTCATGATGACCTCCGGGTCCTCTGCGGTTGTGAGAAGAACCCACACGGCCTCTCTGGCGGGGCCATGAAGAGCAGCAGCGATCCTGGCGATATTGTCCCTCGCCGAAAAGCTCGCCTTCGTCTGTTCGACGGCTCTCTTGAAGGGGAGCCAATCGAGGAGGGCACGTCCGTCGAACCTAGGGAGATCACTTACCTTTTGAGTCTTCTTCCCCAGGTCCGCGATGGCATTCGCGAGCAAAATAAAATTGTCTGGTGTACCTACTGTTGTATTTTTATTTTTATTTTTATTTATGTCCAAATTACAATTTTGGCTACAGAGGTAAGTACCTACACCTGGTGAGTGTAAAGTGGTGTTATTGTTTCCGCCTTTAGGGAGCCCTTCATCACACGGAAAGGCTTTTGGGCTTGGTCCCGGAACTGGTTGTTGGTAGGCGCTCGCAATTGGAAGCACCGGGGCTTCACTGGCCCGCGCTGCAGTGAGTGCAGCGGTATGTGACGCCAGACGCGGCACCTTTAGCGCGTCAATAGGGACGTCGTCGCAACCCATCTCCCTGCCAAACGGGTCAGTTGGATTAAAGTGCTCTGAGATTACGGTATTATTATCATGTGAATTGACTAACCAGTTCTCTATGTAGGCCGACTTGGAGCTTTGAGAGGCGCTGCAGCTGATGGCAGCGAGCTCGGCTTGGAGTTCCAGTTTAGCCAGAGCTTTTGCACGGTCGGAAGCAGCTCTTTCTCGCTCCGAGTCAATTTGCGCAAGGCGTCGAGCGTAATCCAACTTAGCGGCCAACTCTCGGGCTTTTGTTGAGTTGCTTGACTTAGTACTGGATTTGGTGCGTGCTTTACAAGCAGGTATAGCATTATTAGTGTTACCGGGTAAGGCGGCTGGCTCGTCCGGGGATGTCGGTACCTCGTCCCTGAGGTGGCGCGTGCTGGACAACGCTGGCGTAGAAGCGCCAGTAGAAGAGGCGCTGTCCTTACAGAGAGCACTGACACGAGGCACTGGGTTAGAGACCGACTCGCGATTCTCCGGATCACTTTTAGGAGCTTGAGCGCGTGAGCGTGTGGTCATGGGCATGCTTAGTTCTTTTAAAATCACTTCTGACACCAAATTATGTTGAGGATGGAGAATTGAGAGCAAATAAGACCACGCACTGATGTAACACGTATAATGTCTAATGTCTAGCACACACTGACAGTAAAAAAGTACAATTGTTTCTATCAAAAAGTCTGACATTCTCAATATGAATAAATCCAAAAATATGACGTACTGGGAATTTGGAGTTAAGGTCCGAAAAGGTTGGTGCTGGTCGCCAACATAAACATACCCACAAAGGACCTCAAGTTGTTCAAATTTTTCTCTTTTTTTTACTTTCCTCATATTCGTAATGAAAAGCAAAGTGTTTCCCTCGGGTAAAAGGCTTATTTAGTCCCTCGACACTTTCAAGCCTTGTGGAACAATATACAGTTTCTAATTTGTTTTTGGTTTTGTCTGTGTATGATACAAATAGTTTTTTTATTACATAATTATTATTAGTTTAATTTGTTGAAGTTCCTTTTGTCATTGATTTTTGTTTCAAATATTATTACATAAATTACATTATTGGTCGACAGTTTTTTAAATAATTTCGTACATATATCATTGTCCGTCAACAATCTATTGTTTACAACATTTTAATCACATGCAACAAGAACTGTATGGCTGGTGCCGGCCACACGCGCGAGATTTCCATACACAAGCGCGTGCGTGTGGCCGGCGCTTTCGGCGGCGGCGTGGCTCTGAAACCATCTTAAACAATGTCGACTGAAGTTAATATTTTTACCGTAGCTCTGAAATCGTCCTAAACAATTTTGACCGAAGTTCATATTTTATTCTGGATAAAGAAAATTTTTTGTTTTTTCAATTAACTCGGTCTGAGTCCGCAAGATAGATTTGTTGAAAGTTAAAAGAAGTCACGATCTCCAGTAATGGAGAACACAACTTTTAGATGACCTAAGGTATTTTCGGAAGTCCTTCAAAATACCTAAAGCGAGGTCACTATATAACGTTATTGACGTTTCTGTACTCAGCATAATTTTTGTAAAAAAAATGGAATCACGTTAACTCTTTGCCCCTGACGTGGAATAAATAAAAATTTTAAATGCAAACCGACCTCTTATCTCATGAATAAACAGTGGCTTAGGATGTTTCATTATGAGAGAACATGCCAAATGAAAATACCGAACTGAATTTTTGACAATTGGAATTAAGAAATGTTGACATAAAATTTTTGTTTGTCCTTTTCCTGATAGTAATTTAAAAAAAAAAACAATATTTGAAATATTTTTTAGAATGACTAGAAGTTTAATAACTATATAGCCGATTATAGTAATATTTTATAATGCTCTTCTTCTTCTTTTTGCCCTTTTCCCACTCTAGGTGGGGTCGGCACAACATGTCTTCTTCTTCCATTTTCCTCTGTCACTCGTCAGCTCAGCATCCACTTCTTTTATCCTCATATCATTCTTCACGCATTCTTCTTTAGTCTACATCTAACTCTAGGTTCGTCCACATCCATGCTCAGCATCCTTCTTGTAATGTGACATTCATCCCTCCTCATCACATGTCCATACCACGCTAACCTATTGCTCCTAATGTTTTCTGTCACTGGCGCTACTTTCAAACTTCCTCTAATATATTCCTGATCTTGTCCATTCTTGTAACTCTACACATCCATCGCAACATTTGCATCTGTGCTGAGTGCAGCTTTCTTTCATCCATCGCTCTCGTTGCCCAACATTCAGATCCATACATTACAACTGGTCTAACGACGGATTTATAGATTTTCCCCTTAAGCTTAAGGAGTAATCTAGGGTCACACGTTGTCCTGAGACCTGTCGCCATTTCATCCATCCCGCATTTATTCTATTTCTTACATCCTTGTCAATATCGCCATCGTTTTGAATTAATGATCCGAGGTACCGGAAATCGGAGCAAACAGTTAGGGATACACCACCTAAGGTCATGTCCGAAAAGCTAGATGCCTCCCCAAAAGGGCAAAACAAGTGCTCGGTTTCCGTCCTACTAATCCTTAAACCGACACTCTCCAGCCTACTCTGCCATTTTCCCAGCCTGCTCTGGACCTCGGATACATTTTCTCCAACAAGAACAATGTCGTCGGCGAACAGCATACACCAAGGTACCTCCTCTTATATGTCTGCTGTAAGTAATATTTTATAATGCTATAATCAAATAAAATTTGATGTATTGACAAGACGAAAACCTTACAAGTTATATAAGACTTTTATTTTTCCTGTAAGCAGTCTTGAAATCAGTATTCAAATTATATCATTTGTAAATAGCGACTTGTTTTCAATAAGCTACGCTATAAAAAATGATTCGGAACCTATTTCTTTGTGCC
The DNA here is from genome assembly GCA_910589355.1 of Parapoynx stratiotata. Classification (NCBI taxonomy): domain Eukaryota; kingdom Metazoa; phylum Arthropoda; class Insecta; order Lepidoptera; family Crambidae; genus Parapoynx; species Parapoynx stratiotata. The sequence continues at coordinate 1,762,822 of OU342473.1, forward strand.
TTGGCGTTATTATATTTTTCACGAAAACCTTTTTGAGCATAACTAATTGATATTGAGAATGAACTTATTTTTATCGGCGACAAAAGAATCGTCACTTGTAGTAGTATTGCTGATGCAAAATTTGTAGGTGTAATAAATTCAAAATTCAATAACTTAAAATTTTAAATATATGGATTTTAAATTTAGATATTTGAACTGAAGGGATTTCGTCCATTAGAGGTTTTGATATGCGTTATCTATTGGGCGTGTAAACAAGGAGGAGGAAATGTAAAGATAAGGACTAAGGAACGTTTTCAAACATATTAGTATAAATCTCGAAGGGGCGTTTAGGGAAGATTAGGAAAGATTACAGGGAAGAATTCCTGCTAGTTTTCGAAACGATCAGACTGCCCACTTGTTGGATGTCGTGGGAAAATTATGCGTCTGTCCCTTTATGTGGCTAGTGGGCAATTACCGCCAAGATAATTAATTATAATCATTTATCAGTATGTTTTCCCTGAAAGTGGAGCTGAGTCATATTCAGTGCTTTTATAAAAAAATATTTACAGAATTTTTTGCCGAAATCTATGGATTTAACATAGCAAAATTCTACAGAATTTAGCATTATAATGTTACCACGCCTATCACCGGAGGTGCAGCGCAAAGGGTGATGTGGTGATGATGATCAACAGAACCGAACGTTTAAAAGATCACCACACGGTCGTGTTGCTCAACTTACGATATTAGAAAAATACTAGTAACTTTCACGCCATATCGTTTGTCATTATCACAGTTCGTTCTCGGTACCAACGTTTTAATTAAAAATAAACATTCAACACGTGTTAATAGAAAAGAAACACGTGTTTCAAATTTTAATCAACTTAAACCTGCCTACCTGCCTACCTCTCTGGAGAAGAAGGCGTGATATGTTTGTTATTATTTTCATGAAGATAAAATGCACTTACACCATCGGCCATGTGCAATAGTTCGAAAAGCAGTGTATTTAAGGGTGCTTTTCCACCACAGCTATGCTGACTTCGTTTCACGTGACTAGTTCAAGTTAAAGTTCTTTATTTGCCAATCATGTGCATAATAACAACAACAATAACAACATATATATACACATAACATATATATAATATATATAATAACGCCTCCCAGATTAATGAAGGACCAATTCACGCCACTATGAACTTTGCTTCTAATAATAGAGTAGGAGTTAATTTTCAATACCATCACTTACCTACGTAGACAGAGAAGAGTATAGACTAATGCATATTTTCCCTCACATTCGCACATGAGAGAGAGCAACTTATGCGCACACCCTGTGAACAAATGAGATGCAAGTTCACCATTTTTTGTCTCACTAGCGTGGCCGACATTTTCAATGCCAGAACACTGTGTGCTAAACAAAGATTGACAGCTTGTTGACGCATTGTTATAAAAACTCGTAAAAATATTATAAAACCTTAGTAAATCCGCTTAAAAGTGTAATTTATACTTAACTATCATTAGACTATAAAGTTTTCTTGTGTGTTTCATTGTCAAAATGGTTCGATGTAGTGTAAATACGTGCAAAAGTGATAGCGATCGTAAACTTGCCTACATATCTTTCACTCGTAAGTACAGTTTACTTTTATGTTGTTTGTGGTCTTAACATATATTTAATATCATTAATTATTAGTAACCAACACTATTTAGATTAAATATTAATGTTAAATAATGTTATTATTGAAATAAATTTGTCATAACCTAAAAATATTTTCGTTCAGTGTTACCAGCATATCCATTGAAGTTTCCCTAAAGATAAAGACCTATGATGACTTAAATTTCGTTTAGCTTCTATTGTAGTTTTTTCGCTGATTCATTTAAAAGTTTGATATTCTTAAAGCGAATAATTTATAAAACCAATAAGTATTAATTCTTTTAGATAAAAATTATTAGGGATAAATCCCTTTACATACTATTTTTATTGACCTGTATTTGTGTTATTCTCGTACAATAAAGAGTTTATATAATTGTATGTCTGCTACTATCTATACTAAATATGTTGATAATTTGTTGTAGCTTTCCATCCGACAATGATTTAAGGAAGCAATGGATTGAAGCTACGGGTCGAACAAATTGGGAGCCAAAGAAATCATCATGATTATTTAGCCGACCCCTCCAGATTATCTTTGTATTGCAAGGAAATTATTCCTTATATAGGTGGATTTGTGGTAAGAAAATTATTAAAAACTATTAAATGCGAAGATTGCTTAATTACACTTGTCAGTGCAAAATTTTCGGCACTTATTGCGTCTAAAGATAAAGGTGGCCTCATATATCCCTCTCATGGAGTAATCAATATTTGTACTTTGGCTGAACAAATATTTAAAGAAAATATTTTAAGAGGTATAGAATTTTTTGCTGAAAATAAAATTATGATCAAACTAATAAAACCACTTTTAAAAAGATTTCAAAACGTATTTGCAAATGAGCACTTTAAATACCAACCCCTTGTTGGCAATCATCGAATTTTATTAATAAAGGCTATTGCAGCACGATATTCCGAAATCCGCATTCATCATGCTACAAAAAAATTAGCACCAAATGTAAAAATAAGAAATGTGCATAATAAGCTTGTGTTGTTCAAGGGACAATAAAGATTTGAATAAAAATTATGTGGTTCTTTATTTTATAAGTAAGTACTTTTACGTTTCATGAAGGAATGCCCTTGGCTTAGACATATTGATGTTGTAATGAGATCTAAAATAGTGTACACGCGGCATTTTCGATTCTTGCCATATCTCCTCTCGCAGGTGGGCTGGTAGATATTTCTTTTAGGAATAAGCCACACTCTTTGAACTGATTTTTGTTATTTGTCTTTTTAATGTATTTTTTTGTGTGCAATAAACTATTAAATAAATAAATAGTACTTTTGTTGGCACTTCTTTCTTCAAACGAAATCTAACAGGTATTTTAGTAATACGGGATGCAGACCAAGAGCTAAGCTATGTTGGTTTAGCTTAGATTAGTTGATTAAGTCCCACTTGCTGGAAATTTAAATCTTGGTTTAAATCTATATTTTGTCATTTTTTTAAATTCAGACGTAGCAGAAATTAAAAAAAATCGCTTAATCTAGTTTATCTTGATTTTAATTTCCTGCAACTGACCCTTTAGAGTAGGTAAAAAATAAATAACAATTTATTGAACTCTGATTATAACAATGCATATATACATACCTATAACAATATAGAGGTAATATTATCCCACATGAATGTTTCCTGAATCTGACAGAATAGATCGTTCAATAGTGTGTAAAGTCCATTAATAATTTGTACGGAACTATTTGAATAAAATTTTGTCTTATTCTCAAAAAATGGGAAAAGCTTTTACTATGGTAACTCTGCATAGTAACAGTCTGTCTCATAAGCGGCACGACAGCTAATCGTCTATAATATTCTCTGTCTACGCTTACCTAGATGAAGCTTACCTGTCATATTTAATTTAAAAAATAAAAGAGAATTCACATTAAATATGTCAAAGAACAAATAACGTTGTTAAAGCGAAGCGATATCCAATTGAATCTTAAGTAAGTTTAATGAAATTATGTGAATACTTACATATTAATTAATGTTGTTAGCACACATAATGTGTTGTAGAATCACTATCACTCAGACCACGCTAATAAACACACTACCATTAAAACAGTCATACTTTTTTAAAACCCATATTCGCTATTAATGTTTATGTTCTAAATATAACTGACACGTTGTACAATAACCCTCGAAATATATAAACTCAGTAATAGATAAAATGATCTGTAATTGCTACTTACTAAATTAAGCATCAATTCGTCTAATGAACATTTTGGCTGAACAGAACTTTTTGTGTGAACCAACAAAATAACATTTGACAAACCTATTTGACAAAGGTAATGTTATTTTTAAGTATAATGAAGCTTGAACAGTCGAAAGAAGATAATTACCTGAAACAAAAAGCACATTTATAACAAGAGAAACAATATGTTAGAGAATTAGTAGCTGGGACGTTTTATAGGAACGCTGGCCGGCAGCACTAGTCAACAGCGTCAGCGAGATTTTCATTCTTTTTGGTGTTCAAGCGTGTGCGTTTGGCGATGTTAGCTCCGTGTAATAGTAAGCGCACGCGTGTGGCCGGCGCTGGCGGCCAGCGTACCTATGAAACCACCCAAGTCCTGCTAGGTACAAACAGTGCGCGACTAAATGAATGTGGAAAGTTTTTTTTGTGTTATGATGATAATACACAACACAATTAAAGTGACTACACAATTAAAGTTAATTAAATAAAATATCGCTGGTATCACACAGTGCCTAAGGTATCGCAAAAGTTTATTAGGCGAAATGTGTATCTCCTTCGCCTACCCCTTCGGGGATAAAGATAAGATATGTATGTTTATTATTAAAATGTAGTAATCCATACTAATATTATAAATGCGACAGTAACTCTGTCTGTTTGTCTTGCTTTCACGTCAAAATTACAGAACCGATTTGATCTAAATGTGGTACATAGATAGTCTACAGTCTGAGAATGGACATACCCTACTTTTTATTCCGATATTCCCATGAGAACGGGTACCGCTCGGGTGAAACCGCGGTTATCGGTATTAAAATTTCATTTCATTTCGAATTTTAAAATTTCCCGGCATTGTAAAATAATGACACGACAACAGATATTTACCATGACAACCATTAATCAAATGACACTGATAAGAAATGTCATTTTCATAATTTTAATCTTCAGAGGTTTTAGATCAACTTTTTAGTCAAAATTTTACTTAAAAATGGTCTTATTTTACAGTAAATGACTCTTATTTGAAGGAAATAAATATTGTCACCCCTAAAATGTGTATACATATGTTTGCACTCGACTGTATCTATTTTAATACCTACTTGTCATTCTCAGGTCATTTGATGTTGCGGCACTAGACACTTGAGATGTCAAAACGGCAAAGTACTTTCTGCTTGTGATTGTACTAAAGACGAGTTTATTAAAGCGACTGTCAAAGCTTTGATGAAATTTCATAAACTAATAAATATAATGTATGTTTTCATGTGTAACATGAAAGGGTACGTAAACAAATTTGAAAGATGAGACGGTTTACGAATTTCGTTGCGTTATTTTATTCACACGCAGACCCAGCGATTTGTTCTGAAAACCCACATTACTTTTCTGTGTACCGTTTCTCTTTTATATAAATAGTTAACACGTTGCTATTTGTCGGCCAGATCCGTCTATAAAATTGGATTTAAAGAAATCTCTGGATCATCTATATTTCTGTACGGACGAGGTTCGCAACAAAAACAGTTGAACATCTTATTATTTGGATAAGGTTTTAGATAATTTTATTATTTAAAGTAAAATATTGAATGTCAAAATGACACTATTAGCAATCAGATATGAATGCATTAATTGAAGTACAATTACAAAACACAATTTTCAATTGTTGTCAGTAAAAATTTATACAAATAAAATTATTATTTGTTACTGGGTAAGTACATAATCCACCACCACAATATCTCACCATATCCCATTCCACCATTCTCTTTCTGCAAGTTTGTATCACTAATTCGATAAGTGTGTTGTGATTAGAGGTGAAACTTTTCACGAACTTTTCCAATTCTAAGGAAGTACCTACCTATTCCTGAAAACTTCCAAAACTTCCGGCAACCTTAGCAGTTTTGCGAAATATTTTATCTTATAATCTCTCTATCTTATAATCAGGTAAAAATACAATAATTTCATTACATTTAGTTAAATAATATGCTTATAATATATAGGGTCCCACTTTAAATATGAAGATAAGGAAAATAAAACTACGTTAAAGCGGCTTTAGTTTGATTTTGATTGATGACAATAAAAAATTGGTAATTTGTAATATTTAGTATTTTTAGGGCGCTAATATTGTATTTGAAAAGTTAAGAAGTTGCTGGTAATTTTGTAAGTTGTTAAGAACACCTCTGGTAGATTTCTAGAAATATTCCTAAGTTTTGGAAGAATTCCGAAGTTTTCACCTCTAGTTGTGATAAACGTGTTGTGCCGTGTCCTCTGTACAGCTCGTGCCACACTCTTGACAGCTTAGGCTTGGCTCTGCCGGTCCCGTGCGTACTCACCAAAGGTACATACGGGACATAGTCCCATATGTACCAGCACCAAATGGAATTTTGATTACCCCGTTTCAACTAAAGCGTGAGTTGTTGTTCAATATCCAAACCGAAACCGTTTGAACCATAAAATTTAAATATTGGGTCCTTACCTATGAAATTGGTGTTTTTCTTCTCTCTTAGTATTTTGTTCGTAACTATAAAGTTTCAGAGTATTCTTAAAAAATAATTACCTCCTCTAAAAATAGACCATATTTTCGAACTCTTTTGATTTGTTTTGATAATTTGTTGTAAGTTTTATTGTGTTAAAATTGGACACGGAGACAACTCCTTTTCAGTGCCTTCCGAATACATAATTTGATATGCATTCACATAATAAAGATAAATATTTTTTAAGAAGTGTGATATCACTCATATAGCTAAAGCTTGTCTAATAAAAAAGACGTGTGGCACTCGGGGACTGCCGCGGTAAAGCTATTGCATTTTGTATCAACTTAATATATGCAATTATGTTTTTTTTTTTTTTTTACAAAATGCTTAACTTAACATTCGTACCTCTTATGTAGGAAAATGTGACCTCTTATGTAGGAAAATGTATAAATAGTTGAACTAAAACGTCTAAAGATTAAAATTATAAATTTCTGACATGTACATATTTACGTAATTCGTCACTTACCATCAGCACCCCTTTTATTTCACGTCACCACCCCTAGTATTGTAAAACTCGTGACTGTTTTAGTTATGTTATGAAAGTCAATTTGTATGTACGTCTCTCTCTCTCTCTCTCTGGAGCGTGAGGTTTTTTCGTTACGGAATTTCTGCATTCGGTCCCCGCGCTCAAGGCCCGCGATGAAGAAGCTATGCAATAGCTTAATAACAAAACTCACAATAAACAATGTGTAATAGTTTGCTTATAAATAAAACCAAAGTGGCGTCTTTGTTAAAATTAGTTCTTTGTTGTATCACTAGACGGCGCCACCTATCCTTTAAAACGCACTATTGTTTACTCTCATAGACTTATATGGTCAAACCGATGTTAATTAAAATTTGTATTCGCCTTGGACACGGTGTTTCATTTTCGTAACCACCTTGGGTTTTAACATGCACGGCCTTCAAGCCACACCTCCTTGCGCATCGGAGTGGGGAGCGTGAGGTTTTTTCGTTACGGAATTTCTGGATTCGGTCCCCGCGCTCAAGGCCCGCGATAGTAAAAACAGCACAATATCACTTACATTCCGACGAATTCCTTGCTGTTTTTCGCATTGTGTTTTAAAAGCATTGTTGTATTTCTATACGTGATTGACGTCGATATTGTTATTTTTGAGGAAAATGTACGGGAAGACATTCAATCAGTAAATTGACTGGTTTTTATACCTACGTTTCATACGATATTGGATAGTAGTTTACTAATATAGTCTAATTATATCACAATTTACTAAATTTTTTGATTTATGTACAAAAGTTAAATATTATCTATATATACATATAAAAAACTCAAAGGTGACTAACTCTTCTTCTTCTTCTTTTTCCTGCCCTGTTCCCAATTGTATTTGGGGTCGTCGCAACATGTCTTCCTCTTCCACTCTTCTCTATTACTCGTCAAGTCAACACTCACGCCCATCCTCAACAAATCATCATTCACACAACCCATCCATCTTTTCTTTGGTCTTCCTCTCCCCACACGCCCATCCACTTTCAAGTCCATAACTTTCCTGGTGACATGATCATTCTCCCTTCTCATTACATGTCCATACCAAGAAAGTCGTTTTTCTCTCAGTTTATCAGCAATCGGGCCAACTTTCAGAGTTCCCCTAATATATTCATTATATTCAAAGGTGACGGACTGACATAGTGATGTATCAACGCACAGCCCAAACCACTGGACGGATCGGGCTGAAATTTGGCATGCAGGTAGATGTTATGACGTAGTCATCCGCTAAGAAATGATTTTGATTTATTGCAGAGTCAGCAGTGAATACCACGAGTAACTGGGTATATAATAATTTATTAGACTTTTCTCTACATATTTACACAGGAGCGACAAGAGAATAAATTACAGTGCCACACTGACACACAGAGTGTTCTCTATATTTGAATTCAAGTGTGCCCACATTTACAGCAAGTAGTTTCAACACCCCCCCGCAATGTATAGAAGCATATAGACATATCAAAAACAACTTAGCCTAAAACACTGTAAAACGCATTAAACACAAATAAACACAATAAAAATATCATCATATTAAAATTCCACTTAACACTACTATACACACCTTACAACTACCTACTACCTACAAATATAAAACACGACAAAAGGACATACATGACTAACCTAGTTGGTTTTTGTCCCACTGCCCAGTTTTGTCCTATCGGATATGTTAAAGCGGACTATGAAAACAATCTTGTGGACCGATGTTCATTCATAGGATTCGTCTTCCAAATGAGCGGCTCACCAATTTCTTGGGAACAAGCAGCGAACAGTCGCGCTTTCCACCACAGAGGCCGAGTACATGGCTCTCGCTGATACCTGCAAGGAGGCCATATACCTCCTATCGCTCATTAAGGAAGTCTTCTCCATCTCACATGCCATCGACATATTCACAAAATAACACTTACCATTCACGCACAAAACACATCGACATCAGACACCACTTCGTTCGCGACACACTAACACATCACAACATTAAACTCCACTACATACCCACACATAAGATGATTGCTGACATACTCACCAAACCTTTGCCGAAACATAAGCACATTAAATATGCCAGCTCTTTAGGTTTAGGTTAGGTTAGTCATGTATGTCCTTTTGTCGTGTATATTTGTAGGTAACTAGGTAGTAGGTAATTGTAAGGTGTGTATAGTAGTGTTAAGTGGAATTTTATATGATGATATTTTTATTGTGTTTATTTGATTTTAATGTGTTGTACCATGCTGAGTGGAGACCAATTTGGCATACTTAATGTAAATTTAAAGTTTACTATGTACTGCTATTAATTTTTAATAATTGCCAAATAAACTTTTTCCTTTCTTTCTTTTCTTTCTTTGTACAGTGTTTTAGGCTAAGTTGTTTTTGATATGTCTATATGGTTCTATACAGGTTGTCCACATTGTGGGGAGGTGTTGAAAGTACTTGCTGTCAATGTGGGCACATCTGGATTAAATAGAGAACATTCTGAGTGACAGTGTGACACTGTTATTTATTCTCTTGTCGCTCCTGTGTAAATATGTAAAGAAAAGTCTAATAAATAATTATATACCCAGTTACTCGTTGTATTCACTGCTGTCTCTGCAATATAATAAATTCTACCCCCAAGGGGATAAATTAGGCGATGAAAGTTTGTATGAAACTATGTCAATTTAAAACCGATCGAGTTGAGACTTTGAGAGAAAATTTAAGGGTTCCCGTGGGATAGTTAAAAATCCATAGTAACCGCGGACGAAGTCGTGGGCAACAGCTAATAATAACATAAACACCTATAATACTCGTGTAATAAAAAGATTATGGACTATATGGACCATAATATATACTATCAAAATCAAGATGAGCTAATCGGTACCTACAAATTGCCGCAGTTGGACTACGAGGACCTGGCTATTACACAGTTTGGTATGCCATCCAGAGCCCAACCATGGTGAAAATTGCTTCGTTTTGAATTTTTTAAATTTGTATCGTTTTAAAACTTGTATCATTGTATCGATGGTACAATAAAAATATTTTTATCTACACTCATGTTATAATGTTCGAATTATGAACTCAGACTCGAACTCATAATGACATACTTTTTAACACAGATGATAAAAACGAAAATTTTAAATTGTAAACTGTATTATAACGACCATTGTGCAACAGGTAAGACTCATTATGCAACACATATTTTTCTTAAAAACGCACATCACTATGGCAAATGTTTTCCAGACAGCCAACAATAAATCAAATTAATTAATTATTTTGTTTTATTTCTTTAAATAATTAACGTAGATAAAGTTTAAACTACTCTTTTAAATTAGGCAACCTTTATGGGAAACAGACAGTAAAACCTGTCCGTTTTCCCACAAATGTTAAAACTATAATAACATAGATATTCAATATACTTATTTAAATATAAAATAATTATTCTCTTTAGTATCAAACATATTGAATACCCCTCAAACTCGCGATAAATAGGCCAATGAGTATTCCATTCAATGTTAAAACATTTGGATACGAACTCTTTGAAATGTGAACTCGAATGCGTTTAATATAAATATTTAACTATCCGTGTTGATTCTGTTCATTGCGAAATCTGCTTACACGTATTACTGTTTTTAGATACTAGCGTGTAACAGTTATATTTATATACTTTTACCATGACTTCGTTCGTAAAATTGACGACCTATGTACGCCGGTCTCAAGGCGTCGCCATCTCGAGAGGTCCTGGGTTCGATCCCCAGTGGAGGCAAGTGTTTGGGTGATGAATTTTCAGACATTTGTTATCCAGTCTTGGATTTTCATTTATATGTATTATATTATGTATTTTCTAAATAATTATATTATTTATCTATTAAATATATTTGTCCATCATCTAGTATCCGTAACACAAGCAGCATTTAGTTACTTAAAATGGGACTAGTTGATAGGTGTGAATGTCTGAGGATATTTAGATAAAAAAATTATGATACAGTCGTGTCATTATAGCTATATTCTAGAAGAAGTAGGAGTTGAACCCAAATTTTACTTTGTTAGGAGAAACAAAAAAGAGATTTTTATTCAACAGTTTTATAAATAACTTTTCTAGAGGGTCAGCAACGCGTGCATTTTACCCCTGCTTAAGTAGATATTTATCACGCCCAATTGTTAAATTTCATAGTAGGTACTTCTACAGTTGAACGTGATAAGGAACCCGATATACTTAATGAAGTCGTTGGCGTTGGCGTAGTCGTTAATACGCTTTGGCTTTCGATATCAAAAACAAAGCTACCTTCGCCATGGTCAGGCATTGGATGGGTGACCAAACTTTGTGATCTCGAACTCGTCCGTAATTCAGAAGGCACGTTGAAAATAAAAAATAATTAAATTTGAGCCGTTGGTCACGGTTGCTATTACAACCGTTCCTGCTCACCAACCCGCATTTGGCCAGCATGGTGGTGTTACAGCTCATACTCCTCATGTTTGTATCTACCAGGATCCACTTCCCACTTCCACTTCCTATCAGGTGGTCCGTCTGCTTAATTGCCACGTTAGGAGTATAAAAAAGCAACTACAGATAGTTCTTTAATATGACAATACCGTAGAAATGTAGTCACTTCCTTTATTATCTCAAGGTACATCTAAACAGCAATCAATATTGAAATTCAGGGCAAGCTATCCCTGACTGACTAGTCAATGCCTTCCAATCTACCCTTTTATCTGAAAACCATCCACGCAAACAATACAAGCCGTTTTGTTACTTTGAATAAGCTTTATGTCAGGGCCCAAAGCGTATTTTGCTTTAATAACTCCTACGATTGGGAAAAACGAGTAGAAAATAGTTCGTGTAAAGGATCATGGGCAAAATGGGCGTAGATTGAAAATAAATAAAATCCTAATAACCCCTAAAAATACTGAAAAAAGGTATCAATTTATAGAATTGTTGTTGAATTTTTTAACATATTGCAATCTTTGTGTTTTTTTTTCCGGTATACGAGATGTGTTTTGGGGTTTAAAAGTTTTTAGGGGACATTAGGAAGAACAGAGTAAATTAAAATTCATTTTATTTCTGTCGTTTTCCGCAAAAATGCCTATGAACCTTTGAGTTTCATTGTTATTTGAATTTGGACAATCGATTTATTTCATTTGAAATATGTCAATTGCTGATACGGAACCGTACGTGAGTCCGACTCCCACATGACCTTTTTTTCTAATATATTAAATTAATAATAAAAGCATAATTTTACAATACCAATGTATACTTATATCAAGTTGTTTTGATAAAAACTTTTAATAAAAAGTTATCAAAAGCCGTTCTATTTTGAACTCTTTAGTGAATTTTATTTTTAAAGTACTCCCCAAAGTAGGAAGTTTTTCAAGCTTTCGTTTTGTGGTTTCAAACGGAACTAAGTTTGCCTTTCCCGGGTTTCATTACTTTCATTATTGTTTGCTTTTGAAAGAAATTCGCGGGGGTAATGTTTCTGTTTGCGTTTCGGAATAGTCCAGTTTTCGCAATTTTGTTTTAGTTTTTTAAAAGTTAGAAAAGAAATCACGTTTATTTCACGGATGTTCTACTTTTGGACGCTCGTAATCAATATGTTTCTTCACAAAAAATATTTTGAAGCTTGGTTTTACTTTTGTGTTTTTTGAACTTTAAAGTAGGTAAATTTTATTGTTGTTCAAAAATTTGTAGAATAATTTTAATTATTCCTTAACTTTCAGAAACTGCCGATCTACGAAGAATAACAAAGACAGTAAAATCAAATATTAGTTTTTGTACACAGATTCGGTCGCGGTAAATCCTGATTAACTTAGGTCATAATTATAATCTCCTTCTTACAACCTTTCCCTATGTAGGTAAATTTTAAAAATCCTTCGCAGTCAATGCGTCATATCTATCTGGGGAATCCATCAATTTATCGCAATTCCTTTCAACGAATTTCATTACCCATAAAACGATTCGCGGAACTTTTTGTTCAATATTTAACAAATCCTAGAATTTCGTTTTATCCCATTTTCATTTTTTCGAACATTTATTATCTATAAACACAGTTCATCGTTATTTCATTTTATGTTTTATACTTATCGATATAACGGTACATCGAAGTTTCGTTTCCCAAAATTTTGTTTGTATCACTTAGTTTCATCATGTAGTTGGAAAACTAATGAAACATCAATTTTTACTTCAATAAATCAATATACATCAAATACGAATACGACTTTATGCAATTAATTAAGGTAGTTTTGTCTTTTTAAAGCATTATCCAAAACAAAAATTAGGATGAATGAAAAACAAGGCATTTAAATCGACTCTGTTTACCCCGACTCCACGTAGTCTTATCTGCCCTATTATTATTTGTGCTAGTCGGGGCTGTTTCGCATCACTGCGGCCTAATAAGACCTACTGTGACGAGCCTCCTATGTAAGTTCTATTTAGGCCATACAGTAGGTCCATCAACTGGGCACTGTCTGAGAAAGATAAGACGTTTGGATTGTTTTTATTTCATCTGGGTCAAGGGTGTGTTTCCCCAGGTGCTTCTTATGTGAATCAGCGATTCACAGTAGCACAAGAGGTGCATTGGTATTTCACGCTCTTGTTCGCAGAATCTGCAAGTGTCAGTTTCCTTTATTTTCTTGTTGTAAAGGTGTTGGTTTAACTCATCACGCTCAGGTTACTCCTGTTGAGTTTTAATATCTCGTCAGTGCGTTTGCGAGGGTATGGTTCGATTAGTGCTTTTGAAAGTGTTATCCCGGACATTTTATGCCAGTCTGCTTTTGCCTCGCTAAAGATATGAGTTTTTAGGTATTGCATAGCGTGGTTCTTTGAGATACCACAAAAAGGCTCTGGGCCGAACTGTGTTCCTTTATCTGCCTTACCCGTAGAGTGCAATATAAAAGCACGTGAGCTCGGATGTTTGAAAGCATGCCACCGCAGCTGAGGGGACGGCGTAGCCTGCCATCAACTTAAAAGCTGCGTTTTCGTTAACTAAACATTCGTTAACTAAATACTTTAACGAAATGTATGTTCGATGTACCGTTGTTCTGGGTAACAAAACAATTTTAAATTTTTTTTTAGAATTTTTTTTTCGATTATATGAAACAGTGATGAATCATTTTTCGATGATCTGAAAAAAAAATCTGTGTTAAGAATTGGAAAGTATTTGAAGTAGGCAATAGTACAAAATAGAACTTGCAGTATGCATTCTTTTCACTACTTTTTTAACTTAATCAAAATCCAAGCTAAGCTTTATGAGCTTGCTTTTGGCAATTTTCTTTAGTTAACACCGAGAAAGATCTAAACCCGTTTGTTTACTGGAAGGGCACGATAAATTTTAAGTAAATCCCCGACGTTTTGCACTAAAACAATGCGGATTTAACGCCAAAGGGGGAAATTCAAGGGACAAGTTATAAATGAAAATTTCGTAGAAGCACTAAATTTGTTGTCTGGAGATCCTACGACAGTTAGGAGGCGTATTTTACCTAAATATGGTGATGACGGGGTAAATTCAATTTTACAGAATGAATATTATCTTGGGCTTCAAATAATAAGCACTATTATTAGACGACCTCCGTGGCCGAGTGGTCTGTACGCTGATCTCAAGGCGTCGCCATCTCGAGAGGTACTGGGTTCGATCCCCAGTGGAGGCAAGTGTTTGGGTCATGAATTTTCAGACATTTGTTCTCCAGTCTTGGATGTTCATTATATATGTATTATATTATGTATATTCTAAATAATTATGTGTATTTATCTATTAAATATATTTGTCCGTCATCTAGTATCCGTATCACAAGCTGCATTTAGTTGCTTAAAATGGACTAGTTGATAGGTGTGAATGTCTGAGGATATTTATTATTATTTATTTATTATTAATCACAAATTACCTTTTAATCTGAACATTAGTTTATTCTTGAAGTTTACTTTGCATTAAATCGTATGTATATATGTGTTTATTTTTATACTTAAATGAATAATATAAATGAATAATAATATAATAATAGTAAATCTGGTTTGTATTTGTTATTCTCTTACACTTTTTTAACTGCAATAAAGTGTATTATTATTATTAAATCCATACTAATATTATAAATGCAAAAGTAACACTGTCTGTCTGTCTTACTTTCACGTCTAATCTACTGATCCAATTTAACCAAAATTTAGTACACAGATAGTCTAGAGCCTGAGAAAGGACATAGGCTACCTTATATCCCAATATTGGGACTGGAACGGGTGCCATGCGGGTGAATGTTGAAAAAATTAAATTAGGGACAAAATTTTACGCCACTATGAGCTTTTCTTCTAATAATAGATTAGGAGTAAATTTTTAATTCCATTGAAGCTACTGTTCCTATTTGAAAAAAATCTATCAGTGTTGAATGGCCTATTTAAGGAAGGCTTTAGGCTAAATACCATCATACTATCTCAAAGTACTAAGTAAGTCTACGCGGACCCAGTCGCGGGCAAAAGCTAGTTGAAATATAAAACGGAATAAAGTAGGTATAAACCATCTCAAACATTGTACGATTGTACTAACACTCCTTTGTCCAGTTAAAATGCATTACAGTATTTGCTATTCCAGGCGGAGGGTAAAATAATAAAAAAGAGACTACATTTCATTTTAACGTTGCAGTATATTACACGAAAATTAAAAGAATTTACTCTTAACCTCAACCCCGGAGCACCCGCAGGCGTAGTCGAGCACAAACACAGGTACACAAAAATAAAATGTACTCTTACTTATACAGTTTATTATTCATCTGTATAAATAAGATAATGAAATTAGGGATCCTTTGTCTAACGCAACCCGTGTGGAAAATTAGTCTGTGTGGAAACGGGAAAAAACCTTATTATATTTGGATCTTTCACCTCTGACTGTATTTACTAACGTATTATCTAGAGGATGTACTACAGACTGGTTCACTTAGCACTATGTTAACATAAGTATATTATGGAAAAATTTACGAAATTTAAATTATGTTATATAGTAGAGAATACGTATTTACTACATACATACAATCACGCCTGCAATCCCCGAAGGGGTAGGCAGAGTCCAAGGAGCACTGTGTTCCTTAAGACCACATTTAGCCATACAAAAATTGGGTTTGGTGAGATGAAAAATTGTGAAAGAATAGTAACAAGTGGCTAGCTCATCGCCTACACAATCACAGACCCAGTACCCAATACGCCCTTCGTCGCCTTTTACGACATGCTTGGCAAGAAAAGCAGTCAGTACATTCTTGGTTCTTGGTTTGCATTCTTGGTTCTTGGTTGGTACGTATTTACTAGAAGACATTAAATTAATCATGTGTCGGCGAAGGGATAGGCAAGGCTGTAAAATATTAATCTACTTTTTTCTAAAGGGTGTTATTTAATTTTGGTCAGCTAAAATAACTAATTGGGCAGCAACTTATGAACAGCAAGTATTTCTCCCTTTTCGCCGAAGGGGTAGACTCCCATTTCGCCGGATATGTTAAGTCCCCATGTTACAAGTGGCGAGCCTATTGGCACAATGCGAGGCAAGCAATATTCACAATCAACTGTACAGTTTTATGAGCCTGTATAAAATTGACCTTATTATAAATATTTCTTAAGGTTCACTTTCATGAAACACGCGTCCGTCGCTTAAGTGCTTAAATGAGACAAATAGTCCAGTGAGCTCCGAGTAAATCAAATTTTTATAGTCTGTTGATTGACGAGATATTACGCACTATGTCTAATTGCCCGAAGTAATGGCCCTCCAAAGCTTAATGGTGTCGTAAAAGATACAAAAATCTCTTCTATATTGTACAGATTACTGACCTTTAGGGGTGGAGAAGTGAGACAGTCATAAAACAGGGATTGAGGAACATAAAAATATGTTAATTTGAACTGAATTAATGTTTACAGTAAAATTGAACCTACTTAATAGGTACTAGATTTAGCAAACTAAAGTGTTTGCGCAAAGTATTTTAGTTAAGGATTGAACGTTAGATATTCATGAGACATAAATATCTAATAATATCGTCCTCGTCTTCAGTCTATATACGTCCCACTGCTTGGCACAGGCCTTCCTCATGAAGAAACACATGAGGTGGCCGTAACACCACCACGCTGGTGGTGTTACGCCAATAGCACCGGGACCAACGGCTTAACGTGCCTTCCGAAGCACGGAGGAATCGATAGATCGATATCACAAAGTTTTGGTCACCCATCCACGGCCTGACCATGGCGAAGGTAGCTTTGTTTTCGAGCGAAAACCACAACGCCACCGAGCTCCTCATCTTATATTGTACTAAAACCTTTTTTTTATAATTTTGGTCTGTCTAGTTATTACATAAGTGCATAAATAAATATTGAACTAATGTTGGTTTACGATTGGTCACGGTAACATTTAGTCGTCACCCTGGCTTTGGTAGTTTCATTTAATTTCCTGTTGATCAACATATGATAAGGAATGTAATAAATTGAGCAGCCATTTAATTATTTGGTCAGCAAAAAAAGGTGAGCCGAGAAATCATTTAGGCAGCAAGCAAATATTTTGTCAGCAATATAATAATATGAGCAGCAATATAGGTATATGTTACCGGAAATGTATAAAATCTATGTAAAGATCAATGAAGTTTCAAGGGTCAATTCCTAGGAAACGTATTCTGATAGATATTAGGTTAAGTTTATTTTTTATATGACCCATAAAATTTATTTATGGCATCGAAATATATATTAAACAATTTTGCAACAGAGAAAACATTTCAGTTGCTGCCCAATTAGATATTTTGCTTACCAATTTAGGAATATTGGCTGCCCATAAGTTGCTGACCAATTAGTATTTTTCTGCTGACCACAATTCGAATATTTTGCTAACCGTTTAAATAGCACCCATATTATAATGTCAACAGCCTAATAATCGCTCTATTGCAGGCGTAGACCACAAACCACGCTGGCCTGGTGTGGTTTGATCGATGAAAATTATGTATACTAAATATTTACAGCGGCATGCGGCGGTCTTTGTATCAAACCTAGCTTAACAGCCATCAAATAGCTTATAGCGGCGGCTCACCACCTGCCACGCTGACATCCAGTTGCAGAAACGAACTTTAAAATTTAATGTCGGCATTATCCCTAATGCTCCATTAAATTTATTTATTGAAGTGTCAAAAGAACACCTAAGCGTAGTTTTTACGTTGCACAAAACGACATTAGCACCCTATCAATGCTAAAGAGACATTAGCTAAAACTATTATTTATTTATTTATTTTATTTAATAATTTATTGTACACAATAAAGAAAGAAATATACAATGAAGAAATAAAATTACAATAGGTAGGGCTTATATCTATAAGATATCTCTTCCAACCCACCTGCGACAGGAGAAGTGCACAAAGAGAAAAACAAGTTGCGTGTACCTACTTAAAATTATTATAAGCATAATAAATTATATTATAATAAATAGCCTACTTATATTAAATGACTTTACTTATTTATATATATATATATATATATAATTAAAATATATACATATATACGTAATATATACTTGCAACTAATATACATATACTTACATACCTACCAACAAAGTACTATATATAGGATGATGAAAATAACAGAAAGTTAGTCTTAATGAAAGAAAGATAAATAAATATTTATAAAATCAAGTTAAGGATAAATAATATTCTTTTAGCCTCTTTTTAAATTGAGTGAGTGTCTGACAGTCTCTAATTGACGACGGTAAAGAGTTCCACAAGCTGACGGCGCGAAAAGTAAAGGAATCCTTGAAAAATTCAGTGCGAAGTGACTGTGATGGCAATCTGAGCAGGGAGCGGAGGTGAGATCTGCAAGGAACAACTGTAGAACGAGCATATTGGAAACGTTCTCGAAGATATGTGGGATAGGTTGGATTATGGAGAATATTGAACAGCAAACAAAGAATCCGGGAATTTCTGCGTAGACGAATGGGAAGCCACTTCAGCTGAGATCTAAAAGTCGAGATATGGTCGTATTTTTTAAGTCCGAATATGAAGCGAATGCAAACATTTTGCAGACGCTCCAGCTTATTTAACAAGTCCTCAGTGACGTCCAGGAAACAAGCATCAGCATAGTCAATGATTGGCTGTATCAAAGACTGTGCCAGGGAAATTCTAGTTGGAATGGGTAGGAAGTACTGGAGGGACCTGAGTGAGTGAAAGGACGAAAAGACTTTGCGGCTTACCTCGTTTACATGCGCTTTCCAGTTCAGGTTGCTGTCAAATATGAGCCCCAAGTTTTTAGCTGTAGACGAAATGGGTATTACTGATCCATTTAAAAGGACAGGCGGAAATGAGTCTGTTTTTACCTGACTTAGCATGTAGCGGCTACCAATAATCATAGCTTTTGTTTTGGTGGGATTAACAAGGAGACCGTACGAGTTAGCCCAGATATTGACCCGCTCCAAGTCTCCATTCAGAACCGAGACTGCTTCATTGATATCGGTTATACTAAAATGATGATATATCTGCAAATCGTCAGCATACAAATGAAACCTAGAAGTAATTACTCCGGCCACAGTGTTTATAAAGCATGAAAACAAAAGAGGTGATAGTATCCCGCCCTGAGGCACACCGGCCGAAAGACCGCACCAGTCAGAGCGGTTGTCATCATGTCGGACACACTGACACCGGTCGCGAAGATACGACTCGAACCAAGACAAGGCTGCACTAGAGACATTCAATGAGCCAAGTACGCCTAGGAGAATATCGTAATTTACAGCATTGAAGGCACTGCTAAAGTCCAAGAGCAGTAGAAGAGTTAATTGCTTGTTTTCCATCGCCAACCTTATGTCATCAGTAACTTGTATAAGTGCTGTAACTGTGCTGTGACCAGGACGGAATCCGGACTGATAAGGATTTAGCAGATTGTTGGATAGCAAGAATCGTGACAATTGCTTGTGGGCTAGATGCTCAAGGACCTTGGAAAGGAATGGGAGAATTGAAATAGGACGGAAATCTGAAGGGGAAGTGGGACAAGTAACTTTAGGCAAAGGTATGACATGAGCTTGTTTCCAGGCGGAAGGGAAACAGTGATTAGAGAAAGAGAAATTAAAAATATGAGTCAACACAGGAGTTAGTTCATCGAGTAAGAGTAGAATCATCTTGGAACTTATATTATCATTCCCAGAAGCAGCAGACGAAATTGCTGAGACGGACTTCCTGACATCGTCACACGAAACATCACATAGATCGAAAGAGACAGAGGTAGGGCAACGCACGTCTAAAAGTTGTTGCAGCGTCGCAGCTTTAATATGAGTGTCAACCGAAGAAGGAGGAGATGCAAAGTGTTTATTTAATAGGTTAACATCGACATTAAGTGAACTCTGGGAAGAAGTCCTACCAATGCCCACCGATCTGAGGAATCTCCATGTATCTGAAGCAGACTTACCAGATAAGGAATCGCGAAAGTACCCCCTTTTCGCAACTCTACACATGCGATTGCACCGGTTTCTAAAGAGTTTAAATCGAGCCATATTGTCTTCACTTGGGAAGCGTTTCAATCGACGTTTGGCTCTGTCTCTTGCAGCCATAGCATCCTTAATCTCTTGGGAAAGCCAGGGTGCGGGGTTGTGTCTTACTTTTATTCTTCGGACTGGAGCATGCTTGTCAAATAAATCGACTAATTTTGTGTTGAGTACAATGACCTTATCATCTATTGAAGCATTCGTAAATATTTCCGACCAGTTCAATTGAGATGCATCCAGTTTCAAGACGTTTAAATCTATGGACTTAAAGCTGCGAAACTGACGATATGAAGGCCTGCGCTTAGGTGGACGGATTTTAAAAGATAGGTATATAAGGTCATGGTAGGAAAACGTCGCAGTAAGCTGACCATGAACAGCAACTTTGTCCACAGAAGACACAATCATGAGGTCTAAGAGGGAAGGAGTACAGTTGGGAAAAAAATGAGTAGCTGAGGAAGGTAGAATGTGAAGATTGAATGATGAGACAATATCTTGTAAGAGATGAGATCGAGGATTGTTTTTAATGAGACAGGTATTAAAGTCACCCAATATCACTACGTCACTGAAGTCAGGACAATTTTCATTAAGCAATCGTTCCAATGTCGGGAAGTAATCGATAGTCAAATTCGGACTATAAAAAACTCCAAGCAACAATTTTTTGTGATTGACACTAACTTCAATAAAAAGGAATTCAGCAGATTCAGAATAAAGGCTAGGGGAAGAATTTATTATTTTATATGGTAAATCAGCACGAAGGTAAATAGCAACTATTTTGTGTTCCAATTTAAAATTTAATGAACTTTAAAGTTTTAATGTCTCATTACTAAATGTCGTCTTTAAAAAATCTTTGTGCAACTGAGCGTGAGTGCCGTCACTGCTTGGTGAAGCGCGCGCTGTGGAAATGGACTGCTTTAGCTGTGCTTTTGCCTAGTCTCTGACTAAGCTTTAGGGGATAATAGTCGTCATTATATGTATGTATGTGTGAAAATATTTTGCCCTTAGTAAAATTGACACAAATATTTAAGTTATTAACGGTATCCAATGTGCCAGCCGTTAAATGACAAAAGAAAACAAATCAATACAACAGAAACATTCGCGTGCTGGCTCACAATAAACTATTCTCGTGAGGTTCCACGTACGGCTTAAAACTTCAGCAGTGCGATATCCAACCTTAATTTACCGAACTTAAAGTCCAAACTCCCCTACTCAATCCCAGGGTTAATATAGAATCGTTGGTCGGTCTATAGTTTTGTAAAAGTGATATTCTTAGCAATCTGAATAGGGTTTTATGATTATGATCGAGGGTTGCAAATAGCTTGCAATGGCTCGGCCGTCTACTTAATGACTGGGAAACAACAGCCGAAAAGCTAATAAGTTCTACCGATACCAAACTAGCTGTAGATAGTTTGATAGATCATTATCGTTTTCGGCCTATTTATATACTTCGTTACTAGCAGGACTTAAGTGCCAGTACTTTCAATGTAGAAAAAGCAATCTAGTTTATTTAAGGCCTATCAGCGTTTGTACACAAAAAAAATACCATAACATGCAAGTGTGCATGTGCGTGCGTGTGTGTGCGTGTGAGTGTGTGTGTGTGTGTGTGTGTGTGTGTGTGTGTGTGTGTGTGTGTGTGAGTGTGTGTGAGTGTGTGTGTATGTATGTGTGTGTATGTATGTGTGTGTGCGAAATGTACAATGAAACTAGAGAATAATTATGGTCGTAACATAACGAAAATGTCTTGGATACTAAACCTCCGGGATTAGACGACTTTGGACATTGTGGATCGCACAGATCTGACGACTGAACTGACGACCAACGTTCAATAGTGGAGCACTTTTACAGAGAGAGAGAGAGGAGAAGGTGAGTACTATCATAAAAACAAGCTTCAACTATTAAAAAAACTTACAACACTTATAACTCACTAATTGACCAAGATCGAAGACATGAATAAAGCAGATAATGATCGAAGACAGAAACCTATTTGTTTAAAGTATTCACTTCAACAGCTTCTATAGGCACAGTAAACGTTAATCAACAGAATATTTGTAATTTAAACGCTTATGCGTGAAACATGATTAATGACAATGGCATTCAAGTCCACATGACGGGAAGTCTGAATTTTATTAATGGTACGTGTTGTGTTTACATCAATGCATTCTTTATGAAGGCTGTGAAACGTAGATCTTTAATAAAGTTAGGATTTGGGGTTTATAAAGAATGAAAAAAAAAAGATTACTTAAAAGCTGTGAAACTTTTTGACTCTAAAAAATTGCCGTGTTCTTTCACTGGAGCTTCATATAATCTGATGCAATGTAACCCTCTAAAAATCAAAATCAAAATAAATTTTATTTCATAGGCCAAGCTTGGCTTTTAATATCGTTAAAATAAATAATGATTAAAATATTATAGTAAAGTTGATTACCCCGAGCGCTTGTATCAAGTACTTCTATAGCGCTCTGACTGTAGATGTAATCGATACAAGCGGCCGGATTCCGAGAGTAAGGCTTTTTATAAGAAGAATCCTGCAAATGGCTCATATTTTAAATAGCCAAACATGTAATTATTATTTTTTTATTTCTCTCTCCATGTCCAGTATTCCATCAGGCGAGATTGAGGTCAAAAGCATTCGAATTAAAGTTTAAAAAATGGTTATTTATTAAGTAGTTAATTAAAATAGAAATTTTCTATTCTTCTGCTGTGACTCATCCCCGTATTCCCTTTGCCGATATCAAAACAAATGACTGCTCGTCTCATAACAAACAACAGCTCATAAAATCAGAACAGTAACAAAAGACGTACACACATTCCTCCTTCGGAAGAAAATGTATGAAATAAATCTACGTTTAACCCGGTATCTGAAGAACAATAAACAATATCTGTGAATGATGAATTGTTTCTCTAGTGAGACGTATAACTTGCTCTGATTTAGGGGGGTGGGATTGTGGGCTGTGACTTTTCGCTTCTCTGAAATACATTACGCTTAGTTACCAATATTTTGTTTTCAAGATTTAATTATGTTGACATCTTCTAAATGTTTCAGCATTTCTTTCCACTCACAAAACGTTTTGAGCGACAGTAATACAAAAGATTTCTACTGTTTTGGGTTTTCGTTTATTAAAACAAGATACAAGACATTAGATGTTAATAAATGTAAATTATTTCCAGGCTTTTAATTTTAATGATTTAGCTTTGCCTTAATAGTTGACACAATTAAAAGTCACAGCTTTAGATAATTATGATACTAATAAATAATGTTTCAATAATTATTTGTTTAAAAGGCTACAAGCAATTCACTACGTTTTATACGTACATACATATAATCACGTTGATCCCCTAGGGGTTAGTCAGAGACTAGGCAAAAGCACCGCAAAAATTTTCCATTGCCATAGTACGCGCTTCACCAAGCAGTAACTACGTTCTGCGTGACAGAAGGCCTAGCACGGGCCGGAGAGAAAAAGTCCCTGGAGACAAGATTACTCATTACCTCTCGCTTCCGCGCGAACGAAGAAACGAGAGGCAATGACGATTTTTGTCTCTGGGGACGTTTTCTCTCCGGCCCGTGCTAGGCCTACAGGTGGTGAGCCCGTCACCGCTGTAAGCTATTGGATGGCTGCTATAAGCTAGGTTTGATCGCATAATAATTATACTTTGAACGTGCAAGGATATAATCGAGGGTCATAAGATAAAAACCCTAACATGGACTGCAGCACCAAGACCAGTCATAAACTGAATGTTGTAAGCAATAAGCCACCCAATGGTCTCTGCCGTTAGGATCGTTTCTCATTTAAGAAAAATATTCTTGTACATAAATGTGTCATTTCACACAGACCGGCTCGGAGGAGAGCATTTTTTTATCACGTTTGAAACAGTGTTTTGAATCATTGCAATAAGGTTTATTTTTTCGTTTCACTTCTTTTGTTTTTGGGTATACTCGAGAGGATATCCGAACACGCTTAAGGTATAGCACATTGTAACTAGGCGCTATACCACTGTTAGCGACTCTTTGCTGTTACTGCGCACCTCTCTGGCCGTTTTCTCTTTGGTTCTGCCTTTTTATTCACTGTCTGTCTGTGTTATCATTTTTTTTGTTCTCCAGCTTGCAACCAAAAGTTATATTTTTTAAATTAAAGTATTTGAGCAGCTGAAGTAGCTGGGCAGATTTATTATTACTATATATTTGTTGTAAAGGCACTAGGTATTAGTGCCTTATTTTGCTATAAAATATACCCCAATAAGTGACGACCCAACTGTACTTTCATTTATCCCTGGCTTCACCCCGTCACAACATTATACCGGCACCGCAGCCGTACAGCTGCAGCACGGCGTCGTCTCGAATTTAGGCTACGACTTGTTGCCAGCGCGCTAATCACGCGTTGTACGCAAGATGCAAGCTCGCAGTCTGCGCGGTGGCCGAGTGGTGCAAGCTTGCTGTCACCACCAACTCAATTGTAATATGACATTTAAGATTGAACACGCCTAGGACTTGCACGTTTTCACAATGTCTCGGCTTACATTGCGCGATTGAGGCGGCGCGTAGTAAGCATTCTGTCGGCGTGCTGTAAGCACTCGCTTGCAGCACGCGGGCTGTGAGTAGAGTTGTATGGTAGCGGCAAGCGCGCTGATTTCCCGCCGTTTTGGCTTTTACATATTGACAGTATGAAATATATTATACTACACACGATTCAATTCTCTAAATTGAATGTCAAGTTAATTGCTGGCTTGGAGCGATGTCGGTATAATGTGCCATGACCTTTAGTTGAAACAATAGGAGTAGCCAATCAGCTGCTCTTGTGACTGTTCCGCGGTCGGGTAGCAGACTGCTCCGAGCGTATCTCGTGCCGGACGGTATGAAAAGAAAAGTGCGCTGTGATCCTGTCTACACCGGTCTGTATGGACACTAACCGGTCTAATGGGCATGCTCTCAAAGATTTATATATAAAAAAGTATTTTTTTTTCCTAAAACGGTCCCATTGCAACGAGGCGCTATATCAGCATTAGCGACTCTTCGCTGTTATTGCGCTGTTCTCTGGCCGTTTTCTCTTTGTTTCTGTTTTTAAACTAACCTTCTGTCTCTTTTTCATTGTTTTTGGTCTCCAATTTTCATTCGTATTAGAGTCATATTTATAATTTCATTACGATAGTTAACTATTAATCAATAATATATAATAATATTCCCCGGTGCACTACACACCAGGAAATAAAAAAAACGCCAACTTTTCAAGCTACAAAATACTAAACATCCTAAATCAAGTAGTAGTTGCCGATGGTTTATAATGACATGTTTAAGGATATCGATTTGTTTGCTCAAAGCAAGAATAAATCTAAGGCTCATGCGACAGACATTCTTAAAAAGCGATATTTGTGTATGTGATGGGTGTAAAATTAATTTAATTTAATTTAGTTTTAGTCAAGGTTCTAAAATTGTTCATTTATTGTGTGTTTCACTATTATTGTTACTTAACTTGTTTCACGTCCAATACAATAAGTCACGTTAAGGGAAACCTGTTATTAGCCTTTCTAATTATAAGTATTAGACTGTAAACTATGTTACTGTTACGCAGTTGGTTTTCTTAATAATAAAAAAAAAAAAAAAAGTAAGAACTCTATTCATTTTAAAACTCAAACATTTTATGTCCGGCACGATCTAGGTTACCTTGATGAGCTTCTTGGTCGATTCTATTCTATAGAGCTAGTCTATAGAGAAGCTATTTATTTTGACGACCTCCGTGGTCGAGTGGTCTGTATGCCGGTCTCAAGACGTCGCCATCTCGAGAGGTTCTGGGTTCGTACCCCTGTGAGGGCAAATGTTTGGGTGATGAATTTTCAGGCATTTGCTCTCCAGTCTTGGATGTTTATATATATTTATGTAAATTCAATATTTATATGTATTTATCCATTAAATATATTGATCCGTCATCTGGTGTCCGTAACACAAGCAGCATTAGTTGCTTAAAATGGGGCTAGCTGATAGGTGTGAATGTTTAAAGATATTTATTTATTTATTCAGATGGATGCCTAGAATTTATCACTGGCATTCCTAATAGCTTGTATAACATGGGTGCTGACTGAGGCAACGTTATAACAGCAGACAATTTCGTTGATTGGAGGGTTTTAACTAATCTCTTTGTTGATTATCACAACCAAATGGAACGAAAAGCCAGAGTTATTAATGGAGTAATGACCAATTTGCAATGAAGAACCATTGTTATTGTTAGGTCCCGAACACTAGATAATTCACTTTTGCTAAGAAGATAATAATGATATAGCTTTACCAAAATTTTTTTTGGTATCTTCCCCCTCTTTACATCTCCCTGACTTGGTTTTAAGCATTTTTTTTCTTTGTGCAGCATTCGACCTCTACAGTTTTATTATATGTACAGATTAGTTTTTATTTTAAATCAGTTTAACATTATACTTAGTACTTATACTTGATATTAATATTTTATGTAGTGCAA
This sequence comes from Parapoynx stratiotata, assembly GCA_910589355.1. Classification (NCBI taxonomy): domain Eukaryota; kingdom Metazoa; phylum Arthropoda; class Insecta; order Lepidoptera; family Crambidae; genus Parapoynx; species Parapoynx stratiotata. The sequence continues at coordinate 1,789,511 of OU342473.1, forward strand.
TACTCGAGGAGTATGGGCCGTAACACCAACACGAAGGCCCTATGCGGGTTGGTGAAATAAAAAACACAAATATATAATAAATATAGCAGCACATAACATTAACTTCAAATAAAAAGCTACTTGTATCCGTGAAAGAATTTATTCATAACGAAAATTACAGGAAAAACAGCCCAACTTTGCACGTTGGTAACAGAGGAAACATTATTTTGATGATATCACAAATTACTACGGTCTTGGTTTGAACATATAAACAAGATACTCCCGTTGAGACTAACCTTAGTTTCTCGGACTATTCCAGCAAAAACGTGAATCAAGATTTGGAAGTAACTTCAAGTTTATTTTATACTAGCTTTTCGTCCGCCTAGAATATTTACCTTGAGATAGTATGATGGTATGTAGCCTAAAGCCTTCTTTAATAAAAGGCTATTCAACACTGAAAGTTTTTTTCAAATTGGAACAGTATGAATTTTGTAACAATATAAATTGGTACAAAATTCATAGTGGCGTTATTTATTTTTTTTTACATTTACCCGCATGGCACCCGTTCCAGTCCCAATATTGGGATAAAAGGGAGCCTATGTTTTTCTCAGGCTCTAGACTATCTGTGTACCAAATTTCGGTTAAATTGATTCAGCAGTTTGGCGTGAAACCGAGACAGACAGGCAGACAGAGTTACTTTCGCATGTATAATATTAGTATGAATGTCCAAGGTATAAGACATGTGTGCGTGTTTCACAAAATTACCTTTTACAATTACGTCAGCAATTTCTCAAAGATCATTTGAGTAAATCCTTTATTTAATGTTGTGTTGATCGTGTCTTAGGGCCACTTGTAGGAATTTTAAACCTAGTTTAAATCTTAATTTAGTAATTTTTTGATATGAATGCCATAGTAAAAATGTCAAAAACAGACAAAATCGAGTTTTTAATCTCGACTAAAAATTCCTGCCAGACGCCCTTACAATTTTGTTGAATGTATATGTGTGCATAGCACGATATATTGCATTGCTTCTATAGAATCCATAAATGGAATTAGCAGAGTGAAGAGAGCTAAAGCGACTGTGCAAAAAAAAACAACAAAAATAGACTAACACCCAGTTGTAGAAACGAACCTTAAAATTTTATGTCAGCATTATCTCTAATGCTCCATTAAATTTATTTATTGAAGTGTCAAAAGAACACCTTAGCGTTATTTTACGTTGCACAAAACGACATTAGCACCCTGTCAATGCAAAAGAGACATTAGCTAGAACTGTTTTGTGTAACAACCTTAACTTTAATGAACTTTAAAGTTTTAATGTCTCATTAACAAATGTCGCCTTTAAAAAATCTTTGTGCAACCAAGTGTAAGACTAGCTGTTACCCCGGTAACTGTGGTTTTTTAACTATCCCACGGGAACCCTTTAATTTTCTGGAATAAAAAGTATCTAACATTCCACCACCAAAGTACCTAAGATACCAGGGACATAAGGTATCGCCATGCAAAATATCATTGAAATCGGTCCAGCCGTTTCGGAGATCAGCCCGTACAAACAGACAGAGAATAAAAAAAAAGAAACATTTTTTGGTACTTTCCCTCTATTTACGTCACCATGAATCGATGTAATCGACTTAACATAGTATTAAGTAGGTACATTTCCATTTCACAAAATATATAAACAGGTAATGTCAACTTAGAAACCAAACACGATATTTTATATCATTATGCCCAAACTATAACTAGAAGTCTCTGTATCGAAAATTGAATTTTAATGAAATTGTGCTTCGTTATACTAGACTCTAAGTTTAACGTTATAGAGTTCACAAAATCCGTGGCCTAAGTTAATTAAACTTCGTATAGTGTTGTCCCGGCGTATGCGTCCCGGTCAATTATGGCCGATAATATCTAACGGTTGAATTACTTTGGAGATATTAACTAAACGGTACTGTAGATACATTGCAATTTGCTATCGTCTGACATTAAAATATGTCGGCAATTGCCCTGATTTCGCGCGGGAGCATTATTCATTTGTATTAATTTATGAAAGGCTAATTCACATACATTGGCTAAGGAGCCCATACGAGTCCCACTGCTGGGTACAGGCCTTCTTCCTTCTATGTATGGCCTTCCGGAGGTACCTATATCGCAAGATATCGAAAAAGCTACCTTCGCCATGGATGGCTGACGAAAACCTCATGATCTCGAGCTCCTCCGTGCTTCGAATGCGTCGTCCTGATCGCTTTTGCACACTTTTTATGACAGGTAAGCTCTTGGTCTTCAATCTCACCTGATGGTAAGTGACGATAAGACCGAAGATAGAAGCGAGCTTCACCTGTAATTCTCAACAACGGAGGAACTGGCTATCTTACCTCTGACCGGAACACAACAATGCTTATAACATTGTTATTATGGCGACAAATTTAGGTAAGACGGTGGTAGCTAGCCAGGCGGGCTTAGAAACCCTACCACCACCCAAACCGAGCAGAAAAATCCCTGACCCCGTGGGGAATCGAACCCCGGACCTCCAGATCTACAACCGGTTATGTTGAGTAAACTACCTACCCACCGGCGGTTAAACTACCTACCCACCAACCCGCATTGGGCCAGTGTGTGGTGGTGTTTCAGCCCATACTCTTCATGGATTTCTTCAAAAAAAAGGCCTGTGCCCAGCAGCGGGACTTACATCCTATAACACCGCCTCACCCCTGCCTACCAATTCGGGAATTAAAGCGTGAAAATATATAACAAATTAATTCTTACTACTACCTCTACTTCCCGGAAATCAAAGTCACGTACCCACCTTCAAATGAGACTAAAATGTCCAATTTTACAGCATTTAACGGTTTTCTCGGAAGTAAGTTCGTTTAATGAGGATCATTCAATAACGTTGTAGTGTGTAACGTTCGTTGCTTCGGTGAACTAATTTGATGTTAATGAAACGTTAATTATAGCTAGCTTATTAGTATAAGCACAGCGCAGCTCATGTGTAGTCACTGCTTTGTGAAGCGCGGACTATGGCAGTGGACTGCTTTTGCGGTGTTTTTGGCCTAGTCTCTGACTAACCCATAGGGGATAACAGTCGTGATTATACGTATGTATGTTACAAGTATACTGGAATGATCAAAACGTATTTTCGTACAGTCTAAACAAGGGGCCTAATTTCAAAACGTAGTCTAAATTTAGGATTACTGATGCTAACCCTGTCTTTCTCTATGGAAATAAAAGAAACAGCGCTAGATTCATATGCAGTCAAATTTTTGTACGGATTTTTGAACTAAGCGTAAGGACACTATTGCGGGCTGGCGAACTTAATGGCTTTTTCAAACTGGCAGAAAATATTAAAAGATTGAAATAAAAATAAATTACATCTTATGGCTGCTCCGCATAATGCTGGTGCCACTAATGATTAAACGTAATAATGGTTGGTTTGGTGGTATTGGTGGTGGTGGTTGGTATTATAGAATTACAACAGGAAATATTTATATAAACAAATAAATATAAATATTGGTACAAATATTTGCCTACACGTAAACATCGGCCAAGTGTGAGGCCCATACTGCTAACGTGGTTTTCCATGAGGAAGGCCTGTCCCAGCAGTGGGACGTATATAGCCTGATGACGAAACATCGGCCACCACCGGCTTTCGAATCATCAACTGATACCATTTGTAGACACCATAGAAATCAATAAAATTGTATCTGGTCCAAAACAGACTGTGTCAGTCCAAGGTTTATTCATCCCACAAAGAATTGTTCAACTGGATTCGAATCCAGAACCCCAGAAGCATAGCAGAGTTAATTGTTATGTGGTTATAATAAAACAAAATATTAATAAAATTAAAGTTAATATGGTTTATTTTCAGCCTTAATTGTTATATTTCTCCATTTTTATAAGTATTTGTATGAATTTTGTATTTTAATATTGTGCAAGACATGGGGCACATTCGTATGCGTATGTATTCTTACCCAGAGGGTCTAAAGGTCGCTATTCTATTCCACTAATCGATTAAGTCATCGCTGAAAATAAAATTCCTATGAAACATCCTGTATAATTAGTATGTCAAAAAAAAGAATGTCTTCTCCTTCTTTTCATTAGAGGAAACATTAAAATTTATTTCAGAATTCAAATACTAACTTCAAACATAGACCTAATTAACCGAGTCTTTTGGGATACAATTTGGCTTTAAATGTATTCTGGCACGACTGTTAAGCAGCCAATCTTTTTTTATTATCATCTTGAGACTTGGTATAAATTCAATTTATGATGTCCCATTATGTTTGAACTGTGCATTGTCAAATTTATGTTTCGAGATGTACAAAATGAACACAACAACAATGTTGCGAATTATCGAATTATGTGAACCTAATTTAGTTATTTCTTAAAACAACTAAATCCTTTTTTTAAAGAGGTGACTACATTAAATGGGAATGATTGATTCTCTTTGTTTCTGTTTTTAAATTAAGCAACTGTCTCTTTTTTTCATTGTTTTGGTCTCCAATTTTCATTCCTATCAGAGTCAGCGTCTGGAGCGGTTGTCTCGACGCCTATAAATATAATTGTTATTATTAAAATTATAATACCTATATATTATAGTAAATGAAACTATAACGTTAAATGTTCAAATAAGTTTACGAAGGCACTATTGTAAGTAGCCCTACCTTTCATAATGTTCTTTAAGTTTTGTGTTCAGTGATTTGTGTTATTTACCTTTTTATAAATATAGGTATTATAAGTTTTGCCTTTTTTAATCAATATACAATAAGTGACATCATCTCAAGCTTTAGCAATATGTGTGTGAACACGCTTGATAAAAATTATTCACCGTTTTTATGTTAATGCAAATCAAATGATGTATTCGGGAGGCAGTTAAAAATAATTGTCTTTGTGTCTAATTTTAACACAATTAAACTTACAAAAAATTATCAAATTAAATAATACGAGCTCAAATATATGGTCTATTTTTAGAAGAGGCAATTATTTTATAAGAATGTTATGAAACTTAATAGTTGCGGACAAATTGCTAAGACAGGATAAATATATATATATATATATATATATATATATATACATACAATAATATTATTATGTTTAATTTAGTTTCAAATTATAAAGAATTTAATTATTTTGAAAATATTTACCAGTGATTCTCTTTATTATAAAACATGTGAGTCAGCGATAGCCGATAAGACTACTAATGTATGTGATCTTTGGTTCAATTTCTACTTATGTCACTTAGTTTGAATAAAAAAAAACAATAAGTTAATTTTGAGTATCGCTTGCCTCACAATGTGCCCTGTGCATGGCAAGGAGATTGGCCACACACACACTAACTTATATAATAATCACACACTCAGATAACTTATTTCGGCCTTTAATAACGTTATAAGTAAATTTTGATTTAATCTCTCAACGGTCACAAAAGTCAAAACAATAGAAAAGTCCTATTGTTTGCGAGCACCGGTGTTCGCACTGACCCTCAAAGGGTAATTAAAAGTTATTTTACAAGTACATACCTATATTTTTTTAAATTTTGAATGTGACCTTTTTTTGCCTTGACTTAAATAGCTGCTAGCCCATTAACTGTACCTATGAAAATGGTGTTTTTTTTCTCTCTTAGTATTTTGTCTGTAACTATTAAGATTCAGAGTATTCCTAAAAAATAATTACCTCGTCTAAAAATAGACTATATTTTGAGCTCTTTTGATTTGTTTTGATAATTTGTTGTAAGTTTAATTGTGTTAAAATTGGACACGGAGACAACTCTTTTTCAGTGCCTCCCGAATACATCATTTTATTTCCATTCACTTAAAACAAGTGTGATATTACACATATTACTAAAGCTTGTCTAATGATAGATGCCAAATATTATTATCTTTGGATTTGTCATTGTGAAGAAAACTGAAAAAATTTTAGTATGGAAAATGCAGAATTCCCCAAAATCTCCATACAAAAGACCAATTTCATAGGTAAGGACCTAATAGTTACATTTGTTCTTCGCGACCCGTAATAATGTTAGCGTATCTACCCTCCTATGCCGATATTTTTGTGCCTTAGTCGTGTTTGCCTAATTTTTTTTACCAAATGGTGTTAATCCTTGTTTCCCTAGGTACAAGGTCCTCTGTGCCCAGCAGTGGGATGTTCAGCCCCCATTACATTCGGTTTTAAGTCAACAAGGTACGGAAAGAGACCACGACCTTTGGCATTTTAGTACATAGTAATTATTGTGTCCTTTTTCCAATTAAATTATTAATGGAAGCCTATGCCGCATAATGTTAGGTATTTTTGAACGTCGCGTCACCTCTATTAATAATATAAATAAAGTTTTAGTGGAAAATAAAAATAAGTGTTACATTTAAAAGTGCCTGTCAAAGTTAAAAGACAAGGTTTACTGTATTTACAATAACTTACGTAGCTAGTGTTTTTATCACGAAACTATAAAAGAATATTATCTACAGTAATCATAAAAGTGAACTTATTACTGAAAAATGAAATAGTTTTGGGGTCGGCACGCAATATAGTAATTTAATTCTACAAACCTCGTATAGTAGGCGTCTTACATGTATACCGAACCGCAGTGCGAACTCAGCATAAATAATTCAACCCACCACGCCTTCAAAACTTTCCACTGAAAAGAACTCACTTTGAATAAAACCTACTTTTTATTTTTTTATTCTTTACTTGCACTTTTAAAGACCGAATACCATTTTCAAAATTAGAACGACGACAAATCAGCCGTGGCTTGCTGCCGGCTTCCCGAGTATGACTGAAGCTTCAGAACTTCTACGCATGCGTAGTACAAGTGTGTCCGATACCTAGGTACATTTCATTTTGTAATGAACCGGAAAAACGCAAGCGGTTCATATTGAGCCTTAAAATTCTGATGATAAAGTGAAATTTTGAGCGAACAAAGATTCAAAGGGTGAGTTTCGACTTTGAAAAGTTCTGTCTCGCTCTCGTGTATGCATTTTGATTGAGGTGGAACATGTTATATATTAAACTATTTTGTCGGGCATTGTGTCAGTGTTTCAACAAACATCTTGTGGCACTTCGTCGAGTGGTATAGTTTACAACTTATGAAATTAAACCGTTGCGTCGCGTTCGCACGTAGTTTGGAAGTGACAATGCCCGTGTTAATAAAATCTAGAATACATTTAAGGCCTTCATGAAGCTAGCTATTTTGCTAACAGTTTGTCTTTATTCAACTTATTGGAAAACAAACTGACATCCCGCCCTACTCTGTAACGTCATTTTCATAAATCAATATTAATTAAATGCAACGTCAAAGGTGCTCCAAATGACAAAAATCCAATTCCTAATATAACATATCATCACGCCTCTTTCCCCGAAGGGGTAGGCATGGGTGTTAAACATCCACATTTCGCCAGATGTGTTAGGTCTCCATGTAACAGGTGGCGAGCCTGTTGCCATGCACCGGGCACAATGTGAGGCAAGCGATATTCACAATGAACTGTACATAAGTTTTATTCAATCTTAGTGGTACAGGCTGTGGGATCGAACCCGTGTTTCCCGTGGCCTTTTGAACGAGTAGTGTCTGTCCCATCTCGGCAACGCCTCCGCTCGGCCTTTATGCTGTAACTAACTCTGAAGTGCTAATAAATCTTGAGGTAGCACCTCATATATTAGGTCCTTACCTATGAAATTGGTGTTTTGTATGGAGATTTTGGGGAATTCTGCATTTTCCATACTAACATTTTATCAGTTTTCTTCACTGCGACAAATCCAGAGATAATAATATTTGGCATGTATCATTAGACAAGCTTTAGTAATATGTGTAATATCACACTTCATAAAAATTATTTATCGTTTTTAAGTGAATGCAAATGAAATGATGTATTCGGGAGGCACTTAAAAAGAGTTGTCTCCGTGTCCAATTTTAACACAATTAAACTTACAACAAATTATCAAAACAAATCAAAAGAGCTCAAAAATAAAGTTTATTTTTAGACGAAGTAATTATTTTTTAGGAATATTCTGAATCTTAATTGTTACAGACAAAATACTAAGACAGAATAAAAACACCAATTTCATAGGTAAGGACCCAATAGTTTACCGGCCCCTACCATGACCATTTAAACACTACCACGCTGGCTTAATGCGAATTAGAAACGGTCGCAATAGCTTAACCAACGGCTTAACGTGCCTTCCGAAGCACGGAGGAGCTCGAGATCAGTTTTGGTCACCCATCCACGGCCTGACCATGGTGAAGGTAGCTTTGTTTCTAATCGAAAGCCAAAGCGTACTAACCACTACGCCACCGAGCCTCTGAACACAACGACGAAACTTTGTACGCCTATAAACATGCATCAGCGTGTGGGTGGACAGACAGGGGTGTGTTAGCTCTAACATTTCGGTGAAGCAAACTGGTTGTCCTAATCACCACCACCTTTCTGATTCATACATACATACATACATATAAACTCGACAATTATCAGATTTTAAACTTTCGCGTTGCATTGTATATAAAAGTTAAAAAATTCTATTACCAAGTCAGGAATGCATTGAGATCGCCATTAAAAACCACAGCCTATCTCGCCAGGGGTAGCCTTGATATTAAAAATTAGAGTTAAATTTATGTTTTTGTTTTCACTGAGTGCAATGTTCTAATTTCTGTATCGCGCCAATTCGTGGCTACTGTTGGCCAATAAGCATGTAGTGTGTATACAATTAGGTTTTCAATCTAGCCCTTAACTACTAACATATTTACTGTTATACTAACTACGATTGTCAACTGTAGTATAGTATATACCAAATAAATAAAAAAAAGGTATCTATAGACTACATAATAAATGAATAAATAATAAATAAATATAAATATCCTCAGACATTCACACCTATCAACTAGTCCCATTTTAAGCAACGAAAAGCTGCTTGTACGGATACTAGATGACGGCCAAATATATTTAATAGATAAATACATATCATTATTGAGACTATACATAATATAGAAACCTTACATACATAACCTTACATAGAAAATAAGCCAAGTGCCTATTTTACTAACATAGATCTAAGAATATTGTTACGAACAATATGGACTGTAAAATTGTCTGAAAATAAATGATTATTATTATATAATACATATACAATGAACACCCAAGACTGGAGAACAAATGTCTGAAAATTCATCACCCAAACACTTGCCTCCACTGGGGATCGAACCCAGGACCTCTCGAGATGGTGACGCCTTGAGACCGGCGTACAGACCACTCGGCCACGGAGGTCGTCATAATGTACGTCGCGTGTAGTCCTGGTGTTATAACTTTTATATACGACTATTATCCCCTAAGGGTTAGTCAGAGACTAGGCAAAAGCATCGCAAAAGCAGTCAACTACCATAGTCCGCGCTTCTCCAAGCAGTGACTGCACATGTGCTCAGCGTGACAGGTGGTGAGCCCGTCGCCGCTATAAGCTATTGGATGGTTGTGCAGTTCTAAGTCCATTAGTCGCCTTTAACGACACCCGAGGGAAGAGATGGGTTGGTAGTATTATTTTAGTGAGCCACTACCACTACCAGAATTTTCATGCATGATCCTTAATACGTCTTTTAATAGAACCCATCTGAATATCTTAAGTAATTTATTAGCCTGTACTCTTAAAATACATACTAATATTATAAATGCGAATGTAAGTTTGTCTGTCTGTCTGTCGCGCTTTTACGTCAAAACTTCTGAACCATTTTAATCGAAAATTGGTACACAGATAGTCGAGAGCCTTAGAAAGGGCATAGGCTACCTTGCAACGGGTGCAATGCGGGTTAATGTTATAATATTTAAATAACGCCTCCCAGAAAAATGAACGACAAATTTACGCCACTATGAACTTTGCTGCTTATAATAATATTGTAGGAGTAAATTTTCAATTCCACCAATTGAGGCTACTGTTCCAATTTTAAAAAATCTTTCAGTGTTGAATATCCTGTTTATTGAGAAAGCTATAGGCTATATAGCCTCACACTATCTCAAAGTAACTTCGCGGACGAAGTCGCGGGCAAAAGCTAGTAAGTTATAAATCCGTATAAATCCGTCATCGGACACTATTTTAAGAGGTCACTCGAGTCATAATAAAAAATCCATCCATTGTTTAAATATTGTAGATAATCTTGGCTCGGATGGTATCCCATTTTTTCTGACGCCTCTCGTATGGAGGGCCCTCTATCGGTTCAATACTCCTCTCTAAAGTGATATACTTCGATATGTTACGAGATGATTCTAAGCTTGGCTCAGAAAACTCGATTATCGGAAAAGCAAAATACTTTGTACATTTTGTGTCCACTTTGAACACTGAGTCTGTGTTTTTTCTAACGACACTAGGTAGGGTTAGATCTAGGAGTTTGTAAGGCTGGTTTTTGTATATTAGTTTCTAGCTGCGCCCGCGACCTCGTTCGCGTGGCTATTGATTTAACGATAAAAATTTACAAAAGTTTTTGTGTGTTTGTTAACACTGTCTTTGTCATTGTCTATTTACGAAGTGCTCAACATTACAGTCCTACCTCTTATTAGCAAAATGTTGATTGTTAATAGTTGAACTAAAATCTCTAATTATTACAATAATGAAAATAAAATTTCTTGTCAGTGTCATCTGATTAATTGTTGTCATGGTGATAAATCTTGAATTCGATATGAAATTACATTTTGACGGAATATGTAACATAATACTCAGTCGAGTAGATTTATAACCACGGTTACACCCGCGCGGTACCCTTTTCCCATGGCAATATCAGGATAAAAAGTAGCCTGTGTCCTTTATTAGGCTCTAGACTATTTGTATAGATGGACAAAAACTCGGCCGTTTTTGTCCATCTATACATGAGATGACAGTGGCATGTTGTGTGAATTAATTATAAATAAATAAATATCCTCAGATATTCACACCTATCAACTAGTCCCATTTTAAGCAACTAAGTGCTGCTTGTGTTACGGATACTAGATGACGGACAAATATATTTAATAGATAAATACATATAATTATTGAGAATATACATAATATAATACATATATAATGAACATCCAAGACTGGAGAACAAATGTCTGAAAATTCATCACCCAAACACTTGCGTCCACTGGGGATCGAACCCAGGACCTTTCGAGATGGCGACGCCTTTAGACCGGCGTACAGACCACTCGGCCACGGAAGTCGGTCGTCAATTATTAATTTATACACACAACATTACATATCATCATGGGTTTTCCCCGAAGGGGTGGGCAGGGGTGTTAAAAACCACATTTCTCCTGTTATGTTAAAACCTCGTGGCGAGATGTACAGGACAAATAAGTAGTTACAGCAAATAATTTAAAAGCTGTTGCTTATCTTGTTTTTTCAAAATTCTCAATAGATATGAAATTCTTACTTTACAAACAATAGGTAGGTATGATTTTTACTTGGGCAGCAACATATTGCATTATTAATTTCACTTGAAAGTAAAAGATTATTATCCAATAATTTATTTGAAAAGTTGGTCTCTTTGATCTACGAGTTAAGTACAAAATTCGTTGTTCCCAAAACTTTTCGACTTTTATTGTAATATTTAATGTATATTCTGGGCTTATTATATTCTGACTACCTTTGTAAAAAGGTATGCTTTATGTGAAGGCTTCTTTTTTACTTATTTCAATATTTTACACAATATTTTTTTACATTAGAGATTTTTTTAAAAGCGGTGTTGGGCCACAGTGTTGTGGTTTTTCTGGCCGTACTCGTAATGTGTTTCTGCATGTAAGAAGACCTGTGTCCAGTAGTGACTAGATGGTGACGGCAAGATTTGTGTTTCACTCCATACTAACAACTTTGAGCCCAATAAAAGAGGTGTGTCCGACATACATACATACCTATAATCACGACTATTATCCACTAAGGATTAGTCAGAGACTAGGCCAAAAGCACCGCAAAAGCAGCTGCATTGTCCACGCTTCGCCAAGCAGTGACTGCATATTTTCTCAGCGTGACAGGTGGCGAGCTCGCCCCGCTATAAGCTAATGGATGGTTGTGCAGTTCCAAGTCCATTAGTCGCCTTTTACGACACCCAAGGGAAGATATGGGTTGTTAGTATTCTTTTAATGAGCCGCTACCACACGGATACGGTTGTATTTATTCCTTAAAAAAATTACTTTACTAGAAACATAGTCTTTCTGCCTCATCACATTCTCACTTCTGCTGCCCTCTGTAACATAATATCGATGTACAAACCATTGTTAAATGTTGATTCGTAATTTGGCCAATAGATGGCGCTGCTCCCAAGGACGGCATTTCTGAATCACGCTATTTAGTTTTTTCACCGAATGTATATAGGCTCCGATTTTTTATATGTAATAAATTCTTTTTGTATGGCTAAAGGCATATTTTGTTTAGAACCTTTTCCATTACACAATCAGGAGCGACTAGTTGTACCCAAGGTAATACAATCGACAAATCAATATTGATTTAACGCAGCTAAGCTTCTAATGTCTTGTCATTTGGCACTTTTTAAAATAATTTCACAAATTTCAATGAATGAAATACAGTAGGAAGTTAGTTCACATAATAACCGCTTAATATTGAATCAATGTGGCGCTTGTTCCTTTCAATTGTGTGCAAGAATTTCCATTCCATATGACAGAAATTCCATTGTAATCCATTAAAATTTGGTTAGAGAGCGGAGCAGCAGATGGTGCGTTTAATTTAAAAAATAATAATGCACCGAAAGCAATAGACTTATTCGCGTCGAGTTTTGTTCCTTTGAATTCTGCAAATAGCGTATTTATTTCCGCAAATCTCTGCCGAAATTCGAATTTTAATATTTTCTGGTATTCTGGCAATCGAATTCTTTGTTATAATGTAAATTGAAGCGTTCGGAAGTAATTTATTTTTAAATTAATTGCGAAAAATTGTTTGCGCCTTATAAATAATATTTCTTGCGTCTTTACTGGGCTATGTTTAGGTTTTTTTTTAAATATTTTATACCATGGAATAGTTATTCGATAGGGCACAGATTGCTATCGAGACTATTTTTTATTTAAAACAATGACCTTTTTTTGGAATCTTATGTAGGAAATGTTTTTCTTCGTTTTTTCCTGATGCAAGCCAAATGCCGACCGTAAAAGTATTCGCAATAACATTAATTGACTATCATTGAACAATAGATTTAGTAGATACTAGCTGTTGCCCGCGACTTCGTCTGCAGTTACTATGGTTTTTTAACCACAAGAACCCTTAAATTTTTAAAATGCGGTTATTGCAATTTATGGCAATGAGAAAATAATTTGATCAATAATTCAGTTACTCATCAATTTTGCAAACAATCAAATGGAACTACTACACCTAACTTTCTTGTTTTGAATTTAACTTCATTTTGACGTCAAAAGTACTGAAAGTATAAAACTACTGAAAGTTTTTAATTAAACTGAGAATGGGAACAGAATGGTAGGAAAAATCAATTTACGCCCCCAAATAAACTTGGGAAAAGAGCAGGACAAAGTAGAAGACTTTTAATGTTTGTTTATCTAATGTTGTTTGATCTGTGTGATCTAAATAAATCGAATTATTATTAGCAGGTTAATTGAAAATATCGTGTAAGCTCTAACCTTGAACCATATAAAAGATAAGCTTAATTCACGTCTTAAAATAAGAATTTCTGTATCACGCGCAGTCTAATTTTATTTATTTATAGAGTTAAATGTTTATACAGACTTGCGCGAGTGATCAACACGAAGTCATACGAAATACAGTTTATTTGCATTGCAAGACATTTAAAAGAAACAGAATTACGTGTTTCTCGACCTACATGGGTGAGTGATCAATTGATCAATGAATCTGACTATTAAATCTAGACTTTTCAGATTAAAGTTGTGATGTGGTGGGTGGAGATGGAAATAAAAACACGGAGATGTCGTCAGTTATTGTATATATTATTTAAGAACTTAAGGCACATATAGTGCCTTAGAAAAGTTATTTGAAACTTTTGAACATTTATCGTTATAGTTTAACGACGCCGCGCTTTGCTATAATTATTAGCAGCCAACGCATTAATTATTTGGCTGCAAATCTTGTGGAAAACAGTAAGCTAACTAATTAGCTTTAGGAATAAAACCTCATATATTTCGGGCGTCCACAATCAAGGCAATTTGAAATACAAAGCTTATGAAAATGCATACTGCAGTCTAAGGAGTCGTTTACAATGTAGAATAAATAAGTAAACTAAGCATTACTTTCGCATGAAATGAAAATTATTATTATTCGTGGATGTTCGTTACATTGGAAAGTTTTGTGGGTAGTCATTCCTACAGTGGCCATGATCAGACGCTGGACAATTCGTACACACGTCTTCCTACCGTAAGAGAGGAGTAGGTATAAGTCATCATAATTTTTTTTTCCATTTTTAATGTCTTATAAAACAAAAGTTACATTGAAAGGAGAAAAAGTTTAATAAAGAGGGGAAAATTCCTTAAGAAGCTTTTTCTTTAACCTTATCTTTTTGTCTGCTAAATTATTTTACCTGCTATAGACACTGCGCATTCCGCCACAAGGCTGCCTAAACTGCGGTATATTTTTGCTCAAAATCCCACACAACCGCAAGACGATTAAAACTGCATTTTTAACCAGCATGGCCGCACCTTTCGCAGTTAAGTGGAGGCTACATTAACAGCGGGCGCGCGAGCGCAATAAACGCGCATCTTTTACCTCTTAAATTAAATACTTCGGTTCACACCGCGAATTACAGAACTACGCAGTGCTGATGTAACATAGCTATATACACTTAGAGTAAGTTACCATTTAAAAAAAGGACTTTTTTTGTTGCGTTAAAAAGCTAAATTTTTATGGGAAATGTGATTTCAGCTACATCCCGCTAGGGGCGCTGTTCACGTCTCCCATAGAAATCGAGCTTCTCAACGCAACTAAAAAAGATAAGTGAAATATTAGGTCCTCACCTATGAAATTGGTGTTTTGTATGGAGATTTTGGGGAATTCTGCATTTTCCATACTAAAATTTTTTCAGTTTTCTTCACGACGACAAATCCAGAGATAATAATATTTGGCATCTATCATTAGACAAGCTTTAGTAATATGTGTAATATCACACTTCATAAAAATTATTTATCGTTTTTAAGTGAATGCAAATAAAATGATTTATTCGGGAGGCACTTAAAAAGAGTTGTCTCCGTGTCCAATGTCAACACAATTAAACTTACAACAAATTATCAAAACAAATCAAAAGAGCTCAAAAATTTAGTCTATTTTTAGACGAGGTAATTATTTTTTAAGAATACTCTGAATCATAATAGTTACAGACAAAATACTAAGAGAGAAAAAAAACACCAATTTCATAGGTAAGGACCCAATATGTACTTGTATTTAAACAAATAAAGAATTATTATTATTGTAAGTTCTTTACAATGATTACTTACACTAGCGGTGCTGTAGTTCGCATTGTGAACGAAAGTACGAAAAGAGGTGAAACCACAGATATACATTCGCGTAGAGTTGTCTACTTGCGTTGGCACATACAACAATTTGTATTGAAAAGCGTCAACTTTTCAACGTCTACTGTGACGTCACAGCCGTAATTTTCCGTTTTTTAATAGAAGATCAAAACTGATCAGAGATACCGATGCTCCTGCACCAATAATCATACGACGAGGCATTTTTTTAGTTTTTGCAGCCGCGCGCAGACTAGCTAGCAGCGGTCAACCCCAATTCGTCGGGGTTTTCGATCTGGCGCAGTACATGCATTTGCGTCGTCTATGTATATTGGTGAAACTATGCTTGTTTTTTACGCTCGCTGCCAATGTGACCTACGCCTTAGGCGAGAACAAATGAAACATCTAATGACCCAATTACTGAACCGCGTTGTAGCAAACGATAAGATTGCTACTTTAAATATTTACATGCTAGCGAAGAACTGGGTTGAGTTTAAACCCATTACATGGGGAGGATGCTGGAATATTTATTCACTGAAAGCGGTACTTTCCAGTTTTTATTCAAATTACAGCTTCACGGTGTTTTCGGTGCCGAGAAGAGAATAAGCTTAAGTAACGTGTCAATGAGCTGGTTATATTGCTCGCAGAATAGGCGATCGTTGGTCGTTTAGCACTGCAATTGATCATATACAATAAATAAATATCCTCATTCACACCTATCAACTAGTATCATTTTAAGCAACTAAATGCTGCTTGTGTTACGGATACTAGATGACGGACAAATATATTTAATAAATAAATACATATAATATTTATTCAGAATATACATAATATAATACATATATAATGAACATCCAAGTCTGGAGAACAAATGCCTGAAAATTCATCACGCAAACACTTGCCTCCACTGGGGATCTAACCCAGGACCTCTCGAGATGGCGACGCCTTGAGACCGGCGGCGGCGTACAGAACCACTCGATAACAGAGGTCGTCAAATACAATAAAATTTATAATCGGCTTATGACCAGGCTCTCAAGCCTGCTGCCCAACTCTGTGACGTAATTTAGACAGTAAATATTGATCTAATGCAACGTCAAATGTCATGTCATTTGGCACTCTCTAAAATAACTTCACTAACATTGATTACGATTGAAATTGAACCTTAAAATAGACAATAGGAAGTAAGTTCACATAATAACCGCTTGATATTTAATCATTGTGGTGAGCTCGTTGGCTGGTTCGTAGTGGTTAGTGCGCTTTGGCTTTCGATTGAAAACAAAGCTATCTTCGTAAAGTCAGGCTGTGGTGACCAAAGTATTGTGATCTCGAGCTCCTCCGTGCTTCGGAAAGCACGTTAAGCCGTTGATCCTGGTCCACCAACCCGCATTGGGTCATCGTGGTGGTGTTACGGCTCTTCATGTGTTTCTCCATGAGGAGAAACATGAGGACGAATTTCATCAAAGTGGCGCTTTTGTTACTTTAAACAGTGTTCAATAGTACGAAATGACAGAAATCTAATTCCAATCCACTGAAATATGGTTAGGGAGTGAGCCAGCTTATCCCAAGTTAACGAACACTATTAAAAATCTACCATACATTTTTATCTTACTGTCAAAGATGTTAGTTTTGTTATTTATTTTATTCAGCGTGTTTCAATGATTATAATTGTTCTAACGGAATCCAGTAGCGGTTTTAGCATTGCTACTCGTACAATTCTTTTTTTTTTTAAATATGTCTCATTTTCTTGGCCTTCACCTCACCTGATGGTAAGTGACGGTAAGGCCGAAAGTGGAAGCGAGCTTCACTTATATTCCTCTATCATTGTGCAACTGGCTATCTTACCTCTGATTGTAGGAACACAACAATGCTTCCCCAAAGCGGGTTGGTGGGTATTAACAGTAGCAATCAGCTTAACGAGCCTTCTGAAGCACGGAAGAGTTCGAGATCACAAAGTTTTGGTCACCCATCCAAGCCCTGACCATGGCGAAGTTAATTTGTTTTCGATATCGAAATCCTAAGCGTACTGACCACTACTAAACCCTAATTATAATTACAACGTGACTATCTATGTGTCCTCAATTAATTGGTCTGGCACTAACTTTGATAGAAAAGGCCTTGTAAATTGGTTCACTGGCTAGAATGATTAAGGGCTCTTTGGTGCTTTTAATGGAATTGTATGTAAACTCGAAAGCTTATCAGGTTGTTATGGACTGCCCAATTAAGACATTGCTTTTATTAGTCACTCATTAATTTTAAATAGATAAATATCTTCAGATATTCACACATATCAACTAGCCCCATTTTAAGCAATTAATGCTGCTTGTGTTACATATACTGTGACGAGGTGGATGCTGGAGGTTAAATAAACGATCGTTTTTGACGTCGCAATTTCTTTGTATGCTTATTAATAAAACACTAGGCACACTGAAACAATTTATAAAAGGTTAATTTCAAAAATCACTGAACATAATTATAAACCCTGAGATAATTGACGACCTCCGTGGTCGAGTGGTCGAGTGTGGTCGAGAGGTCCTGGGTTCGATCCCCAGTGGAGGCAAGTGTTTGGGTGATGAATTTTCAGACATTTGTTCTCCAGTCTTAGATGTTCATTATATATGTATAATATTATGTATATTCTGAATAATTATGTGTATTTATCTATTAAATATATTTGTCCGTCGTCTAGTATCCGTAACACAAGCAGCGTTTAGTTGCTTAAAATGGGACTAGTTGATAGGTGTGAATGTCCGAGGATATTTATTTATTATTATTATTTATAATTATAAAAGGTAGGGCTACTTACGTTAGTGCCTTGACATTGACATTTAAGGTACTTTCGAAATTTATTGTAGGATACTCCACGAAATCCTTTAAGCTTAATTATAACAATATATATATGATATATTTTACGTATTATATTATTAGTTAGTAATGAACATTGGAGACCATAACAATGACAAAACAGACCGGTGGTTAGTTTAAAAAAAAAACAGAAACAAAGAGGAAATGGCTAGAGAAGAGCGCAATAACAGCAAAGAATCGCTAATACTGATATAGCGCCTCGTTACAATACTATAAGACCGATAGATAAATACATACTACATATTACCAATATTCATATATAATACATAAAATACTATATGTAAACATCCAAGTCTCAAGAACAAATGTCTGTATTCATCACAAAAGCATTTGCCCCCACTGGGGATCGAACCCAGAACCTGAGATGGCGAACGCCTTGAGACCGGCGCATAGATCACTCGGCCATGGAGGTCTTCAAGTTTTTAATACTTGTCTTTCTAGATGCTTCTTCATTTAACTTCTTAGTCTACTGCTGAACTTTGGTCTACCGTAAGGTCTACCACATTTCAGTTTGTCTTTTGGCTGATTATTTTATTGGCTACAAATGTCAGCGGCAAGTTATTTTCATTTTCTTTTGTTTAGAGACGCCTAGTATGTGGTAAGTAATTGCCAATTGTCAGAATTGCATCCATTTGCAACTTATACCTATCATCCCTAAGTCGTTGCAACGCAACCACTACAGTGTTACAGTTTACGTTTCTTGCAACTTATAACTATCATATAAACTGTTTACTGCACCAAGAAACACAATTACAGGTCATTAAAAAAAAAGATATTGTCACATTGCCTAGTAATTTCACTTTTTATCTTACCCATTGAGCCGGGACATAGCAATGCTAGCTGTGCAGAACTTAGGCTTGCACACCTCTTTAGATACCTATTATTTATGTTTTGAGAGAAGGAGTTTGATGGCGTAGTGGCTAGTAGGTCCTTACCTATGAAATTGGTGTTTTTTTCTCTCTTAGTATTTTGTCTGTAACTATTAAGATTCAGAGTATTCCTAAAAAATAATTACCTCATCTAAAAATTTACTATATTTTTGAGCCCTTTTGATTTGTTTTGATAATTTGTTGTAAGTTTAATTGTGTTAAAATTGGACACGGAGACAACTTTTTTAAAGTGCCTCCCGAATACATCATTTTATTTGCATTCACTTAAAAACGATAAATAATTTTTATGAAGTCTGATATTACACATATTACTAAAGCTCGTCTAATGATAGATGCCAAATATTATTATCTTTGGATTTGTCGTTGTGAAGAAAACTGAAACAAATTTAGTATGGAAAATGCAGAATTCCCCAAAATCTCCATACAAAACACCAATTTCATAGGTAAGGACCTAATATTTGTGATTTCGAGCTCCTCCGTGTTTCGGAAGGCACGTTAAGCCATTAGTCCCAGTCGCTATTGCGACTGTTTCTACCCACCAACCCGCATTGGGCCAGCGTGGTGGTATTACCGCCCATGCTCCTCATGGGTTTCCTCATGAGGAAGGCCTGTGCCCAGCAGTGGGACGTATATAGACTGAGGACGAATTTATGTTTTTTTATCCTTTTTTATGATTAACGTTTTACCTTAGATTTTAAACTTTCGCGTTGCATTGTATATACAAGTTATAACAACGGGCCCGCCCGAGCAGACGACGCCGCGTCAGTCAGCTCGTGACCACGGTTGGTGTAACCCCGCCGAAACGTCGAGCAGTAAGTAGTATCTTTATACTACATAATGTACGTCGCGTGTAGTCCCGTTCTTTTAACTTTTAACATTTTACATATTGTCTTTTACTTTATTTCAGCTTTTTAACTTCTTACAGCCTTACTTATTTCCTAGTTTTGGCTCCTAAATCACATTTACAGTCCCATCACTCACATTTGTGGACCTTCTCCACTTTTTTCGAAGGCACATTATTATCACAAAATTTCATACATTTCAAAATATCCCAATAGTGACATAGTATGGCGGAGATCAGAGCCAGAGAAAAGCAGGAAATAAGTAGAGCCGTGACAAGTTATTGAGTTGTGATAAAGTAAAACTCAAAAAGGACAATATCTGTCAGGATTACAGGTGAAGCACGCTACTACCTTCGGCCTTTATCGTCACTTACCGTCAGGTGAGATTAAGGCCAAGAGCTTACCTGTCTGTTTATGTAAAAAAAAGTATCAAATACATAAATAATATCAAAAAGGTATGCAGTCCTGTGTTGTACACACTACTGTTTTATGGCAGACATAGAGAGGTGAAGACGAAGAATATCAAGTCTCAGGGTGATTTAACCAACATTACTTCTCGCCAGAAAGCCTCACACGCACATTTGCCAAAAACCAGTAATTCTTTAGAATCAGGTTCAAAAAGGTTCATTCTACCACAAGGTCACTTGACCTCATTCCTCATATAATAAATTATTCGGTTCCAATTCTCAGTCAGTCCATCCTCACAAAAGGTCAATCCCAAAGGTCACTGTGCCCTCACAGTTAAGATTCAATCAGTAGTCGAAAATATTACTACTGATGGTTCTTATGATTTTATTATAATTATTTATTTATAAATGATGTAAAATTTGTTATGTCTGTCAGCTATGTGCACATATGTAAGATTATGGTAATTATGGTTATCTTTTACAAATCGCAGAAGGTCTTGACCTGAGAACCTGCACTGCCAGGAGCAGTCAGCAGTACTGTACCTATTCTCACATATACGGCCTTTTTAAACTACTGTGGTTATTTGAGTTAATTTATTTTCTCAGAAAGTTAGTAACGCTAGTCAAATTTTTATTTATTTATGTATAGGTACAGAGACAGATTATAATCGATGCAATTACAAAATACAGAATATCTTAACTTATTAGACAATAATCCACTAAAAGTAAACCTACATACATATAATCACGAATATTAGGTAATCCCTAAGGGGTTAATCAGAGACTAGGCAAAGGCACCACAAGGGCAGTAGCCATAGGCCGCGTTTCACCAAGCAGTGACTTAACACAACATGATTAAATCTTAAAAACAAAAAAAATATAACAAAGATGCTAAATAATTCTCGCCTGATTTATGAAGAGGAAAATAAAACAAATCTCTTGTACCGATGGGAATTTTCTTAAAAAATGTCAATATCTTTGATACCTCGCGCCACCACATTATAAGAGCGACACAGTCATTCTGACCAGAGGGTTATAATAAAAAGTGTTGTTTCTTTAGATGTTGTGATTAATAAAGTGATTAACAAGTGATACACCATGGTTTAAAATAATCGGTGAAAGGAAATACAGGATAGGATAAGATTTTGATATACTGACACATAAAAAATTTATTCACTTATTATTTACAGTCGTTTTTTGTTTATAAATCTCAGAGTAAATAGATATAAATGCAAAATAAACCATAGACAAAGAGGTCCAAACATCCTCCAGGGGCAAAACAGGAAAAAAAATCCTTAAAAACTACATTATATTATTTTTACAACTAACTGCTAACTGTATAAGCTAATATAAATGTATTTAATTGTCAATATATATATAAAACAAAATAGCACAACTTAATTATACGTGCATTATTGTTTGCCGTAGACTTGAATTGCAAAAATGTTAGATCGTCGCGACTAATATCTTAAGTTGTCCTAACTGATACGGTTTGAAGTTTGATAAAGAAAAGAAGAATCTTTATAAAAAATTGTATATTTACTTTCGGCTTTAGTCGCCAAAGTCGGTTTTTATTCAACGTTCCATGCAGATAACACCACTGGAAATATCGTTTCTATTAAACTTTTGTCAATTGGTATTATTCTTTTTCGATGAGGAGCTCAGTGGCGTGGTGGTTAGTATACTTTGGCTTTCGATGTCGCAAACAATGCTACCTTCACCATGGTCACGCCGTTGGGTGACCAAAACTTTGTGATCTCGAACTGCTCCTGCTTCATTAATAATCTAAGAATTACTTTATGCCTTGTTTAACTAAAGATACTGCTTATCAATATTACACCTAACACCCCTCGTGATAAGGCATTATTTTGCTAGACCGTATTTTTGGTTAGACTAGGCATAAAGTTATTCTTACTTTTTTAATAAAGCGGAAAGAGTTTTCTGTTCTTAACTTCACTATTCATATAACTTGGACGACTATACCCGTCAACTGAAAAGTTAAGTTGGGACCACTCCACAACTTTAAGTTGAAGCATTTCAAGAACACACGTAAATTAACGACAAGCTAGAAAGAAATATAAGATAAAAAAATGATAGACAGTCATCATCGTTAGAAAGCTCGGTTATACAAACTAATACGCTTTGATATATATGTATATATATTCATTTATTTACGTTAGTACTATATTATTTAAGTTTTTATGTGTATTTTATTATTATGTAAGCAACCATGTTATCTAATTTCTGACATACCTACAGCCTTCCTTTCTTGATGATCTATTTCCTCTCCATCCTAAGGTTTTCTTGAAAATATCTCTCTTAGCGGCAAGGCATCCCATTGTACATTTTAGTTTTTCTCAAGATGTCTGTTTCGTTTCTTAAAATATGTTGTATGTACAATAAATTATAAATAAATAAATATCTTCAGACATGCACACCTAACAACTAGCCCATATAAAGTAAATCTGCTTGTGTTACGGGTACTAGATGACGGATAAATATATTTATTAAATAAACAATAATTATTCAGAAAATATATAATTTATCAAACATCCAAGACTGGAGAACAAATGCCCGTATTCATCACATCGAACCATAACAGAACGAGATCGCGACGCCTGGAGACCGGCGTACAGGCCAACCACGGAAGTCGTCAAACACAACGAAATTACTGGCAATTTCGTTAGTCCCATGTATTAGGGAGGCAAGCCTATTCTCTCTAGTACCTCTCTGTAATTCAAACCGAAATTCCAACGGCCAGCACAGTTTGTAACGCACGACTAAATATACTATTTGCAGTCCGTGTTGATTTGATATTAAAATAACAACAAATTTTTTTACACCGACAACCTTTTTGAAATGATTATATATTAGGTCCTTACATATGAAATTGGTGTTTTGTATGGAGATTTTGGGGAACACTGCATTTTCCATACTAACATTTTTTCAGTTTTTCTTCACCACGACAAATCCAAAGATAATTGGCATGATATTTGGCATGTATCATAAGACAAGCTTTAGCTATATGTGTGATATCACACTTCCTAAAAATTATTTATCTTTTTTATGTGAATGCAAATCAAATTATGTATTCAGAAGGCACTGAAAAGGAGTTGTCAACGTGTCCAATTTTAACACAATAAAACTTACAACGAATTATCAAAACAAATCAAAAGAGTTCGAAAATATGGTCTATTTTTAGAGGAGGTAATTATTTTTTTAAGAATACTCTGAAACTTAATAGTTACGAACAAAATACTAAGAGAGAAGAAAATCACCAATTTCATAGGTAAGGACCCAATATTTGTGAATCTAATTCAAGTTCAGATCTTTCTTCATTCTGATGATCTGTTGTGGTTCCAACTCCATTTATTAATGTGACTGCAGACCCAGATGCTGCACTAATTGTAGGATATTAAATTTTGCTTGTAGGACTTGTGTTCATAATGAGTTTTCCTAGAATAACTAGTTATTGGTATTACATACTCTCCTGACTAAAAAAAATATCAGTTGTCAAATGTAGTAGACTAAAAATTTTATTGTGGAGTTCATATTTTATAGAAATCGCGAACTCGTTAAGCAAACGTCCGTCCTCAGCCTATATACGTCCCACGGGATCCTTTTTTGGTTTAATGTTTTTACTCATAATATACTTTGGCATATGAATTTTGCATAATGTTGTTTGGCATAATATAACATAAGCATAATTTTCTTTTGGCACAATATTTATTTCGCATAATTATAATTTAGACTAATTTAATTATTATCCATAATATTAGGTCCTTACCCATGAAATTGGTGTTTTGTATGGAGATTTTGGGGAATTCTGCATTTTCTATACTAAAATTTTTTCAGTTTTCTTCACAACGACAAATCCAAAGATAATAATATTTGGCATCTATCATTAGACAAGTTTTAGTAATATGTGTAATATCACAATTCATAAAAATTATTTATCGTTTTTAAGTGAATGCAAATAAAATGATGTATTCGGGAGGCACTTAAAAAGAGTTGTCTGCGTGTCCAATTTTAACACAATTAAACTTACAACAAATTATCAAAACAAATCAAAAGAGCTCAAAAATATAGTCTATTTTTAGACGAGGTAATTATTTTTTTAGAACTACTCTGAATCTTAATAGTTACAGACAAAATACTAAGAGAGAAAAAAAACACCAATTTCATAGGTAAGGACCCAATATTATTCTGCATAATGTAAAGTCGATTAGGTACGACAATGCACGAGCGACACGAGGAGGAGTGTTAGGTAAAACTGTTCCCTCAACTCAGAATCTATATTTTTTATTGATAATTATTTCTCAAATCCCAAAATCCCAAATCTCTCCCATGGGTGTCGTACAAGGCGTCTAAGGATAATTCAATGATGAGGAATGGGCAGCAGCGTTCCTCTTATACCACATAGCAATAGCAATGTACTGCGACTTTTGTGCCCGATTAATGGCAATAGGCTCGCCACCTACATAGGACCTAACATAATTGGCGAAACGTGGGTGCTAGTTCACCTCTGTCTACCCCTTCGGGGATATAGGCGTGATTTATATATGTATGTATAATTATTTCTTTAATTTAATGCGAATAGTGAATTATGCCTCAAGATGGTTATGCCATTTGTAATTATGTGTAAATAATTATG
Source organism: Parapoynx stratiotata (assembly GCA_910589355.1). Lineage (NCBI taxonomy): Eukaryota > Metazoa > Arthropoda > Insecta > Lepidoptera > Crambidae > Parapoynx > Parapoynx stratiotata. The sequence goes on from OU342473.1 coordinate 1,814,555, forward strand.
CATAACATTTTATGCCAAAATCATTTATGCGTAAGTAGATTCCATTATGCCAATTCATTTTATGTAGATTCCATTATGCCAAAATTTTATGCAAACAGATAGGGGACCACATCCCGCTGCTGGGCACAGGCCTTCTTGGCGAAACACATGAGTCCAGTTCGATCTGTAAATCTGTTATTTTATTCCATCGAATTTCCTTCCATACCTGTATATCGAATCATTTGAGATCGTCAAAATACTCTTATGAAGAATGTTACGTCAATGTGGGTACTTTACCCTTAAATGATGTCGTGAAGCACATCTGTGTCCGTTATCGTCACACACGAGGCAAAGCTATTCCGTTATGATAAGGGGTGTTAAATATAAATGACATAACATGATGTGTCAGGCTGGTTCAAGGCCGAGGACTAATGACATTGAGGTGACTAGAAAAAGGGAAGTAATGAATTGGGCAGCCATTTAATTATTTGGACAGCATAATAATTAATTGGGCAGTAAGATATTCGCTCGCAGTAAGAGGAGCTCGGTGGCGAAGTGTACAGTGCGCTTTGGCTTCGATCGAAAACAAAGCTACCTTCGCCATGGTCAGGCCGTGGATGGGTGACCAAGACTTTGTGATCTCGAGCTCCTCCGTGCTTCGGAAGGCACGTGAAGCCGTTGGTCCCGGTCGCATTTGTGACCGTTTCTACCCACCAACCCGCATTGGGCCAGCGTGGTGGTGTTACGGCCCATACTCCTCATGTGTTTGTTCATGAGGAAGGCCTGTCCCAACAGTGGGACGTATATAGGCTAATGACGAAGATAATTATTTTAGCTGCAAAGTAATTATTTGGCAGCAATATACATGTTAACAGATATTCATAAAATCTTGAAGAAGGTTCAATTCGTAGGAAATGTGTTGTGATAGATATTAGGTTAATGTCTTTTTTATGGTCTTTGAAAACAATATTTTGTGTAATCAAAACAATGTTTAGTAAACAATTTGGCAGCAGAGAAAACATTTGAGTTGCTGCCCAATGAGTTATTTTGCTAGCAAATTAGAAATATCTGCTGCATATAAGTTGCTGCCCAATTGGTTGTTTTGCTGACCAATTTAGAAATATTTGCTGACCAATTAAACGACGACCTCCGTGTTCGAGTGTCTGAGGAAATGTCTGAGCACATTATTATTATTAATTAGTTATTTTGGCTGACCAATTGTATTTTTTTGCTGGCCAAATTTGGAATATTTTGCAAACCATTTCAAAACCCTAGAAAAACTTCCAAAGCGTATGAATGAGTGCCACCAAAACACCACTAACCTGTATAATCTGCAAGAGGCCTTCCTCCATCGTATAGGCACTGCAGCGGCAACAATAAATCCACCACCTTCAATGTCCGAGAGTTCATAAGAATGCAACAAATCGCTCATCCAAAAGAATAATGACATAATTACCAAAAAGTCGAAAATGAGTTTTTGATGCCATAACTTCATGTTTTGTACGTTTTATCTACGGTAAAAACGACAGAGTTGTTGTTCCATTAGTTTCCGAAAGAGAGAGTCATTGCCGTCATGGTGTTGGCCTATACTTCGAAAGGATACGCGAAAACATCGACAAAGTTTATAAAATGTAGACAGATTTATAAAAATAAAACTAAAATTGAATATAATGTTGTTTAAATTCATGATTTATTCCCATATTCAAACCTAGTTTAATGTCATAATTGTATTATTTGATGTATAAAATGTCTAAAATGTACGTCTGGTTTGTTTTATTTCGTTTTTTCAAATAGTTATCTTATGTTTTCTCGCAAAATTTTTATGTTATATTATTGGTAGTAAAGTAACACAACATAACTATTAAAATATATCAATAGAATGATTGGAAATACACAATATTTTCGATGTCAAACTTTTAAAACGCTCTCTTGAAAAATCGCAGAAACGTAATTACGTCATTATTCTTTTGGATGAGCGAAATGTTGACGTAAAGTAGCACTATCACTAACATTAACTTAAACGCGTGAGAAAAACTTTTATATCGCTATGATGATGTATACAACAATATTATTATGGTTACCGGTGAACGGAGAAAAAGAGTGGGTATCCGTACCATAGTGCAATCGGATAATTATGTAGGTATCTACGCGTTAAGTCAAGCGGCGCTATTTTCATTGTTGCATTGCTCGAAACATATACACAAGATCAACAAGTGGAGACGAACTCAAGAGATTTCTTTAAGCGTAATCGTACGAGAATATTTATGTTACAAATACCAAATAACTATATTTTTTTTTAAATATCAATTGATTAAATAGCACAGCTTAACTATCTATTGACTATCCAAATGCAAACAACTTACGCGTTTGTTTTTTTTTTTAAGTTGTCCTCATATGCAGGGTAGGCAAGGGGAACTACAGCCCATACAGCCTCGTCTTTAGTATGTTTATTCGTTTAATTTATTTAAGTATGTTTATTTAATGTTTAATGTTTGTTGTGTATGTTTAATGTTTTAATCTTGTTGTTGTTGTTTATGTGTGTGTTTGTTGTAATTTAATAAGTTAATTTCCATTTAATTTATTTTAAGTTTTGATGATGACAGGGTAACCTTAAGAAGAAGTACCAAAGCACACGTTTTAGTACTTGTTCCTACGTCCATGTTACGCGTTATTGTTATAGATTCTTGGAGACGGTAATATCTACATAAAAATTATAATTACCTATCTAAATATTTTATATTAAATAAATAGCTATCCAAGACTGGACAGCAAAAATAGGCAAGTTCACCCTTTTTTTTATTGGGCCCCAAATGATTAATTTCTGAAAGCCATCACCATAAAAAATAATACATTTTTTTCTAAAGCCTATAACACAATACATTTTTTATTATAAATAACGTTTTTGCTTACATGTCAAAAACGCCCTTGGTCCTGATTGTCTATGAATTATCTGTGCAATAGCGTCACGATTATTGTAAACAATTCGATAAGCATGCGTGACATAGCCGACAGCTATGCTTGATTGGTTGCGACTGGGGCTCAACGGATTTTGACCATGCGTAGTAATTGTTTATATGAATCGTTACTCAACTAATTTCACGAACATGGTAGATAGCGTTTTTGGCAGATGAAGAAAAAAGTGAAAACAAAACATATTGAAATTGAATTTCTACTGCAATCCCTTATTTATATTTATCGAACTTGGTTTATTTCGGACCCTTGTTCTAAATACTATGTGATAAACATATTATTTTCATTACTTTTGATATGAATCAACAAGACTATTATTGTGTTCATCACATAATTGTCTGTCCTTACCGAGTCTAGAACCCAGAACTGTCGATTTTTCTTCATCATTCGAAATTAGTCACCAGACTTAAATTTTATTACTTTATTAACATAATAAAACACAAACACTTTCTGTCAATTTTGTGTATTCAAACAATAAACTGGATACAATAAAATTACACTAATTTACAAATTCCGTCCCTCGTACTTTCAATTCAACAATTAATTGATACCTCTCTGACCTGTCTTATTTTTAACTTTCGCCGATTTAATCTAACGATTTAGAAAAATATTCTAGACCTAAATATTTAGACAATACATCAAAGATTTTTTTAATTGGTGATGAACAAAGCTTAAGTCCTCAGGCTTATAAGTTAAAGTTGTTGTCATTATAAAGGGCTCGACTCGTTTGAATTTCGTAATGCATAGTCACAAAACTGTGAAAGAAGCTAGTCTATTTATGGCCTTTAGGCATTTTATATTAAAATAAATTGTAAGTAAAAAATTAAACTTCAAGTCGAAATTTAAAACTAAATACTTTTAATGAAGGTTTGCTAATTTTATGCTTTGTCAACGTCTGCTGTGGACACCCTGGCACAATGCAGATTGATGGCAGAAACGATTTCACTAGAAACCATTAGACTATCCATCGAAGGACCGTGGAAAAATCAGCTCTTTTCAATATCGACAGTCAAAGTGGTCAAACCAATACTTATCTAGCTTGCCGCTAATATTGTTTATGAATATTCAACATAACGACTCGAAAACTCAAGCCTTGTACACCATTTATAATCCATAACAGTGATTTTGATAACAATTCTCATCTATTATCAGGAAATAAGGCAATTTAGCCATTTGTCACACTATAATTACAATTTTATTACCATTCTGATATAACAATTAGTACATTGAGATTATGTTTGAGATTCATTTTTATTAATAACAAGATTTAATTATGCGCGAGTTTCACCAGCTCCGGATTAATATCCAACAAATAAATTCTAAACTAAATTAATTTCTTAATTAAATTAAATAAATTCTAAAACAAATGAGTCAGCGATGAGAATTTAAAAGGAGGTGGTGAATCCTGCCGTAAAATAGATATATGTGACTGTTTTTGATTTAGTGATATATTTTAAAAGACATGGTTGAAGTCAACTTTCAAAAGCCAGAGATAGGTAGTAAATTAGTGAAACATATTAATCGGCGCCTTAAACAAGGAAAGAAAATTGGCATATTGAAAAGAAAAGAAGCACCAAGCAACATCATCTTAGTTAACATCAGCAAGCTTACACTTGAACGCAATCCCGATCAATCGACATTGAGATTGTGATATTTAATACTCTTCAGTTGCAACACTAGGGCAATAAAATGGATTCAAATTTTGCAGATATTGAGTGTTTGTGATATATTGTCAGATATTGGATTGTGTTCAAGAGTAGGCTAGCAGATCTGCATGCGCTACTAACAAGGAAAAATTTATCACTGCATCTGGAAGAGTTCCCATGTAATCATTTCCCTTACATCATTATTCATTCACGTGTCCGAAGCGAGATACAATAGAAAAATCAATCTTAATTTTTAGACTTCATATGGTTTGTAATCACTAATAACACACAAAAAAATGTTTTTTATAGTCAGTGATGACTCCAATAATGTATCTTTTGTGTCAATTTTGTGTCAATCTAATATTTAAACCTTATTTTGTATGGCTAGACATACAAAATAATATTTCACCTATAAAATAAGCGTTTTAGGTAATTTGGACTAGATGACAGGTATTCGTATTAGAATTGCTATATTGTAACTAAAAAGATAGATGATCTGATCTTCACTAACCACGTAAATTCAAAAAAGAATACGTCTACTATAATTATAATGTGATACCTATTAGAATGTCAGTTTTCTTAACAATATAACACTGTAAAACATAATACAAGCAAAATGGAAAACTTTGGATTTGGCACTACACTGTGGCAATCTCATTCCCAGTCAATTATTCAAGATCCAATTTGTTACAGCCATTTTTAAACTATTCTAATTACAATGAACTACTTAAGTATAATAATACTTCAGAAAATCTTTGGCACGATTGTGTTTTAATAAATCTTTTGAGGACATTTTTTCTGTTTTCAGAATATTGGCATTAAGTAAATATTATTACATAAACTTGTTGGCACTACTTTGAATAATATCACTATTTTTAAGAATAAAATATTTTATAACATGTAAAAAAAGTTAACAAACAAATGTAACATTGCAATGAGTCAGTCCCAAGTTACAAAAAAAATATATTGGAGCTTTTACAGATATCTAAAATAAAAATTATACTTATCGGAATTAAGGTATTATAGATATTGCCTCTACAAATGATCTAGTTGCATTGATGTGTTAAAAATTTGTTGTTGGTAATAATAATGATTCCGATTCTAGAAGATTTTAACCAAAAATATACAACAATTGTCAATTAAGATTTCCCAAAATCGTAATTATTCAAACCCTCAAGATTTGTTAAATTATGTATTCCAACACGGTGTCCAACTTTGTCACAAATTGGAGAAGCTTAAATAACTTTGTATGTTGTTGGAGCTAGCGTGCAAACGGAAATTTTAGTTTTTAAATAAATTATCATAAAAAATATCAACGAGCAAAGAATATCATTATCTTTTTTAACACCTCAAATACTACCAGTTCATATGCAAATATCATGATTCATTTAAAATTTTATTGACCATTTTTAAAGTTTTACATGAATTTACTTCAGCATTCTTCAGAACTATAGCAATATACAATATAATCACTGTCACGTCTTTCATTTACAAAATATACAAAAACTTTGTTAGATAAACTACCGTCTAAACTAGTTTGGTCAAGATGAAGAAAATGCCTTTTCACCATAAGCCGATTTATACCATTTCTTTGCCTTAATCAATTAACAACAATTTTGGAGTTTTAGTTGATTCAAATAGATTTAAACAGGGATAATTGGTTTATCTACGAAGTTTAACTGGAGAAACTTTTGCTTAATAATTACAATTCGTTTAAAATAATTGTAATTGGAAACATTAGATTCACTTATTTGGGGTTTCACGACTAGAAAATGATGTATTTTACATATAACATTTATTTAGTAATTGAATTTCAACAAATTAATAAGAATTATTATTAGGACTATTATCGTTTGAATCACTGATTAGACTAGTATCAACTGTTTTCATGTCAATAGTATTAGAATTAATTTCATCTTTACAAGAATCGCTTTCTATAGTGTACGCTTCGTTAACTACATTGTGATTATCACTTTCATCGCTACTATTTACATGATCAGTAATCCTATCTAAATTTTCACAACTCTTTCCTGAATTTTCTACAGTACTATCACGTGCTGAGCTTTCAGAGATCGACTCTCTTTTCTCGACTATAACTTCTACTCTAGGCTTAAAACTATCACATTCTTTCTTGTCATGTAGATCTGGTGGTCTCACAGTTGAAAGGGTACTGGATAGAAAAGACGATTGAAGGTTGTATCCGGGTAATAATTTTGGTTGCAACGGTAGCATTAGATCTAGCGAGCCGGTGGTTGCGGGTCTCGGTTGCAGGGGTGGGGCAGTCATCAATGGCGGTTGCAATGACGCTAGGGATATGGCTCCGGACTGCGTGTTGACTATTGGGCTCTCAACTGCAAAGATAACATCTATGTGAGGCTATATTGTGTTAGCACTACTTCTATTTTCTATCACTATATATCATGCATGTATCAGACTAAAATCCTTTATCAACATTACTAATTGCTTTGGTTCTAAAAATAATCTGAAATGTATACCAAATACAAAAGTTAAATTAAATACATTAACTTTTCATTTTTTTATAGTTCCTTATAAAATTTCTCGATAGAACTATCGAATTCAAATCAAAAGGTATGAATTAGGTATACTACAAATAAAATCAACACTTTTTATATCAGGCAAAACAAATGAAAATATAACAAAGGAAATTGAACTAAAAATCAGCGTACGTTTTCCCAAACATTCATGCGTGATTCATGCGTTTTCTGACAAGCATCTATAGAATGCGTTTTGGCGGAGAGCTCTCTGAAGACTGCATTATAATAACGTGGGCTTTACCAATTGGTGCTCTTGCTTGGAGAGGCTGTGCTGTTGTTGTTGGTGGTCGAAGCAGGTTGGGAGGACCTTGCAGTGCAAGGCTGATCATGTTCATGCCGTTTACACCTGGAAATGTTAAGGAATATTCGTAAGTTACGAATCCTTAGTGTTCATTCTTAATGGACATACTTATTATTGTATGATAGTATACAGAACTGCTTTTTTTTGTTCGCAGAAATTTAAGATACAATCACTCCTATGTCTACCAAGATGTATGAATAGGTGTTAACACAGATAAATATTTACATGGATGATGCAAATGTATGTATTGCTCTTGTTCGAAAACACCGACCAAAAGTCGGGGTTGGCCGCTGCGAACTAGTCTGCGCGCGTCCAAATGGCTGTAAAAAATGCCTCATTGTGTGATAATTGGCGGAGGCGCATCGCCGGCATCGATATCTTTCAATCAGTGTGGATCTTCCGTCTCAAAATTACGGCTGTGACGTCCCAGTAGACGTTAAATAGTAGATTAGTAGCCAAGGGCTGTAAGGCATCAATTGCAGCCCGAGATATTGAGGCGCACGAGCGCAGCGAGGGCGCTTATAGTTCGAGGGTGCAATTGATGCTTACACCCGAGCTAACTACTCTGCTTTACATCTCGATTGTGAGGTAAGTGGAAAAAAAGGCATTACAAGAATAAATAAATTTATTTTCAAGAACTAAATTTAGCTTCGCCGTTCGATATTCAAAATTGATGAAAATAGCGAAGCGACAGCTTTTGTCATTGGGCTGAATGCATGATGTCTAGTGCCAGTAAGATGGTTAAATGTACGCGAACTTTTTGAAAGAGTTTTTCTTTTAATTACTTACCGCCCTAGGGCGTTTCTAGCTACAATATTAGCCTAGGGCGGTAATTGATCACTTACAACCCGCATCTGGGGGTATTAAGGACCTACTTACCGAATATGAGAGATGTAAAAGTTGTTACTCACATTTTTAACGTCTACTGTGACGTCACAGCTTGGTCTCAAAACAAATCGTTATACTTTCGTTATCTATGTAAATGCATATCTGTGGTTAACACGCACATTTCGCTTCGTAATCATTATATTTATATCCTTATATAAGGCAGCGGTAGCCGAGTTGGGACAGGCGGGACACTACTCGTTCGAGAGGCCGCGTGAAACGCGGGTTCGATTCCACTGCCTGTACCACTGAGCTTGAATAAAATTTATGTACAATTCATGAATATCGCTTGACTCACATTATGCTCGGTGCATGGCAACAGATTCGCTACCTGTTACATAGGGACCTAACATATCTGGCGATATGTGGGTGTTCATCACCTCTGCCTACCCTCTCAGGGAAAAGGTGATGATAATGTAATGTTATATCCGTATATATCAGTTAGCGCGCCAGTTGCCTTTACTTGTCATGCCCTGGGTACAGTACCAGGAAATCAATATACATTATAAACTGCTGTCAAGTTTTATACAAACTCAGTGGTACATCTATCAATCCATACATACGCGGATCGAACCGACAACCTATTGTACGGATACTCGTAGTACGGTTCTCCCAACACAACTATCGCTTCCTTCTTATTCAAAACATCCCAATAAAGGCTTTAGTTCGTAATTAATAATAATAAAATTAATGTTCGTAATGAATAATAATAGGCGTCATTCCAATAACCCTTCACAGTAGCTTGAACACCCTAAAAATTCACCCACTCACCTTCCTTCTATTGCAAAAAGCCGCTATTTTAAACACATGCCGGATAGTCCGCAAATTCCTATCAATCGATTAGCTTTAGTTTGAAATAAAATTTTCGTTTTGACCACAAGTCTGCGAAATGAAAAAAACCCCAGAAATGGGAGAAATGTGTTAACACATAATTTCTCATAATAATATTAATGTTCGTAATTAATAATAATAATATTAACATTCTCTAGCCAACTAATTGTGGACACAATTCTGCCTAATACTAAAAAAAACTTGATTTTAGCGCCATCTATAGCTGTTTTTCAAAAACCTCAAATACTTCGACACTCACCAAACTTGTTGCTTCCAGGGGACATGATATTGTCCTTCAGCACGATGGGATGCTTCACAGCATTCACGCGCCGGTTGGAGGCGCTGGCGTCGCGTTTCCTTCGGGGTTGTTCCACAGGGAGGACGCGGCGCCTCTTCTTGGGGAGTTTTGACCGGGCCTGCGGATAGATGGCGCTATTTTCAACAAACGTTTTTATTGCATGATACCTATGATTATTTTTCTTATTTTGATCCAGTTAAAGTTAACTAAGGACATTATTTTTAATTAAAATTTGAAATCTCGGAGGCATCTCGAGATGCCATGAACAATAGATTTAACAATGGTGAATCGTGTCTGATGTCTGAGAGGCTAAAATACAAATCATGACATATGAATAAAAAAATGTTTTTTTGGTCATAATATATCAAACCAACGAGAAAGTCACTTCTATTTGAATATTAATCAGGGCTTTTGGTTACATAATAATTTTCTACAGTCATAGTAATACAAGTTTTGAAAATAGAAATATTATTTCACGCATATTGAGAAATATGAATATGAGCTCGTTAGCGTAGTGGTTGATACGATTTGGCTTTCGATATCGACAACAAAGCTACCTCTGTCATGGTCATGCCATGGATGGGTGACCAAAACTTTGTGATTTCGAACACCTTCGTGCTTCGGAAGGCACGTTAATCCGTTGTTCCCGGTTACTATTACATTGCAAGCGTTTCTACTCACCAGCCCGTATTGGGCCAGCGTGGTGGTGTTATGGCCCATACTTCTAATGTGTTTCTCCATAAGGAAGGCCTGTGCCCAGCAGTGGGATGCATATAGGCTGAAGACAAAATTAAATGTCGTCAACCATTCTTATAAGGTCAATAAAGTTGCACTCTAAAATATTATGGTAATTATATTCATAGAATATGTATCGTATTCATGAAATGCATAATGCAACTGCTATTTAATTTAGAAGCGGCGCATTAAACGAAGGGTTAATTGGAGTGAATATAAATATTTTATTCGTTCACTTATTATTTTCTCTGTGCCAACACTTTATAACACGTGATAACTTTTTTGTTTTTATAGAGAAGAACCAGTATTGCCTGATGACAGACAGCACACCAAATGGAAAGTGACAGCTATAGACTATCCATTTTGATCTGAGACAAAAGGTAAACAAAGAATTTGTGGCTCTCAAACTTTTTATCCAATTCTAGGACAAAAAAAAATGGTGTCTAATATTTTCTAATAAAATAGGTAAAGGTCATTGAATATAAACATTATTTATTTTTGAAATGAAGTTCCTCATATTTTATACTGTATTATGTATAAAATGTATTTAAACGCAAGCTATATTGCTTTCATCCAAATGATAATAAATAAGGATGAAAATAAAACAATGAGGTAATGTATTAAGATAATGTTAGTTCAAAGTATCATGAAAAGTCATGATTTCATCTTCATTTGGAAGTATTTTATATGCATAAAAGTTTGAGAACACCATTCGTTTTAGGTATTTTTAATAGCAAATATTAATTTAGTAATCTAAACTTACATTTAAAAAATATAACTTTAATGAAAAAATATCGAAATTGGTTGAAGGTGACAAGTAATTGCTTAATTGACTTAAATTAAAAAGTCTGTATCTGTATCCTGCACGCGGAGCACGCGTGCTGGATTGCGGAGCCACGCTTATACGGTGACCTCTTTGCCCGCGCGTACTAAAAAGTTTAGGGAATCATACTTTGCTCGTACATCCAGAGCATGGAATTCTCTACCGAAACACGTGTTCCCTCCTTCCTACAGCATGGGTTCCTTCAAAAGAGGCGTGAAAAGGCATCTTCTGAGCCAGCAAGGTGGAGGTCGCTAGGCCTGTATCCTTTGGTGCTGCCGTAGCATCCTTCGCATTGGCACCACTGCCTCCTTCCAATCAACCATGAATTTAATTGCCAAACTTGACCTAACTACCACTAAACCACTAAACTACAACACTAAACTACAACACTAAAATGAGAGACGAGCGCTGGCTTTCGTCGTCCACAATAGACTGTCTCGTACCGTTCCGTCCGCACGTCTTTATAGGCCGTTTTTCTAAAGCGCCATCTACAATTTCTGGTTACATTTAAAAAGATTTAAAGCTAGTCGACCATCTGGACCATGTGTACGCCCTCATACACATTCTATAATAATTTAACCTAATAATACACAAATAAAAACATAATTTATTCACTTATCCCAGACGAGTGGGTCAAGAAGCGAACTGGAACATGTTTAAATAAATGGAACTGATATTTCCCGAGGCAAAGTAAATGTGATATTCAAAAGACGCGTACAAAATTATTTCAGATAATTTTCCGCATGAGATACATCAGAGGATATACTCTTATGTTTATATTTTACAGTTGGTAACGATACTGGCACATTTGTTTGTGAAATTGTTCGGAGACCAGAATTCATCAAAATACAGGTTATACAGAACTGCGAAAATTTTCAAAAATAAAACAAGAACGCCTTGATATAATGAATTAAGAATAAAATACCGAAGGCAATAATTCACGATATTCAGGGTTAAAGATACTCGAATTAAAGATGTAGGAACTAGGAGTAAATGAAAAATACTAAGCAGAGATGGATATGCAAAATCAGGAGTGAGGAAAAGCACACTAATAATACATGAGCTGTTATTATGTTTGTTCAAATAGTGATAGGTCGCCATCTCGAGAGGTCCTGGGTTCGATCCCCAGTGGAGGCAAGTGTTTGGGTGATGAATTTTCAAACATTTGTTCTCCAGTCTTGGATGTTCTTTATATATAATATGTATTATATTATGTATATTCCAAATAATTATATGTATTTATCTATTAAATATATTTGTCCGTCATCTAGTGTCCGTAACACAAGCAGCATTTAGTTGCTTAAAATGGAACTAGTTGATAGGTGTGAATGTCTGAGGATATTTATTTATTTTTATTTTATTTATAGGTGGGGTTAGACTTGGACAGCAGTCTGGTGTGGAGCCACGAGCAGTGTCGTTGTCCAACTTTGCTATCGATGCCTTTATGCAAAACCTGCCATTAATCTTTTTTAAGTATTCTACAACCTTTTTAAGGGGTTCCTTATAGCAAAGTTCAAATTCGCCTGCCGCCCCGCCCGTCGCTTGTACTCGTGGCCGGGCCGTAAGCAAGTTGACTTTGACACTAGCGAGTGTCGAGTTCACTCCAAAAAGCCACGATAGTCATTCTCATCTCATTGCTATGGAACATGATTGCGTTCAGAGCTATCATTTGAAGAAAAACCTTCACGTAACTGTAGGTGTGTGCCTTACATAACTTAGATAAACAGATCATTCTACACAACCAACGTAGGCCTTAACAAAGTACAAAAAATTCGTTATTTTCTTGTACTTTGTTTCTCTGTGCGAGTCATTCTCTGTTTACTCTCTTCGTGATGTTATTGTAAAGTAATTAACGTTTAAATTTGCGCATATTTAATTTCTGTTGATGTTAATTAAACGCGGTGTTTTGCATTTTGACAATAGCTGTTGAGTTTGTTTTTCATTATAAAACAGGGCCTGAATTTGCTCTGAGGGCTTTTATTCAAACGTCTTAAAAACTTTAATTTTATTCACTTGTAATTATGCATAAAAATCAACACTTCAACACTTTGAATACGAAATAAGAAAGCTACGAACCAAATCTTACACGTGGAAAACAAAAAAACGTAAAGAAAGCACATCAATGATTATTACTCAGAGTTAAAAAAATTCAATGTTTATTTATTATATCTAGTATTGGCCTAAGATTAAAAAAAAAATATTACACTTTATATCAAACTGGTTGACTTCAACTTATAAATACTAGTAAGCACGCTCCTCAGAAGTCTTATTAGTCAAGCGACTTGATTCAATTTAAAACCAATCATTGGTGACCTTTGATGTATGTTTTATAATAAATTAAATTCTACGCGAGGAAACGTGTGTACGTGTCGTGTTTATTTTTAGTGCTTTGCTTGTAATACCTAAGAGGGTCTACTTATAGCGGATCAGAGCTCCTAGATGGTTCTCTATCTGTTTGCATAAAGTTTTCAAGCATAGTTTGAATTGGCATAAAGTAATCTACCCTTAACATACTTAAACATATTTGATTTTGATATAAATTTTTATGCATAATTATTTACGCATAATTACAAATAACTATCTTAAGGCATAAATTTACTATTAACATAAAATTGTATAAATAATTATCAATAAAAAATATCGATTCTGGCGCTTCACCGGCCGCTGCCGCAGCACGCTCGCTTTGCTCGCTCGGCTCACGCGTTGAGGGCACAGTTTACCTAACACTCCTCCTCGCTTGCTAGTCGTCGTACCTAATCGACATTACATTATATAAACAATTATGCGGAATAATATTATGGATAATTACATTAGTCTAAATTATAATTATGCGAAATATAAATTGTGCCAAAAGAAAATTATGCGTGTATGTGTGTGTGTCTGTAAGTTTGTAGCATCGTAGCTCCCAAACGGATTAACCGATTTCTATTCTGTTTCTGTTGTTTGAAAGATGAGTAAGTCGAGAGTGTTCTTAGCTAAGTTTTATGGAAATAATCCGATTTCCATTTGAAAGATATAAGGAATGAAAGTGACAATGAAAAATCAAATGTTTACAAATATACCAATATACCCGACTGGGGTGTCAAATGAAAGGCTGTACTTAGGATTATTTGTACATCATTTAAAAATAATGAAGTAAAAATTTTAAAAATATAAAAACCCCCGACCAAAAACATTATAAAAACAAATAATCGTTGTCTCGTCGGAGGACCGCTCTATACCTAACAATCAAGGGCATAGCAAAGAACTTTAGAACTTAGCGGACCCACGACGAGACAAGGATAATTTGGTTTGAAATTTTTGGTCAGGTTTTTTTCATTTTTGTAATTTCATTTTGTCATTCGTTATCATTATCGTCAATAGCAAAATGTGTGTAATTTTACAAACGTATCGAATGTAAATGTCAAATCGTATATATTTTTAACAGACTTCAAAAAAGGAGGTCCGGAATCTTTTTCTTTTATGTAAGATCTCCGATTACACGAAAAAGTATTTTTTTGTTAGAAACGGCATACGTCAAAGCTGGTCCCACATACATCAAGCCAGAAAATAAAATAATGAGTAAATCTATATACAATTTGTAATGTTGGTGGCAATTTATAGAATTTATTGAAAATTTATAGAAAAAATCGGCTATGAGCGTGTCGCACCACGCTCACTGTAGGGGTCCGTAGTTTCCCGTCCGTCACACGAGTGTCCCCACTATGAGTTAAAAAAGTCTAAAGTACAGCGCCATCTCTCGATACAAAATAGGCGGTTGTATGTTGGATTTTCGGTGGTTATTTTCGATTGCGTGAACCGATTTTAATAATTATTTTTTTATTTGAAAGAAGATACGTTCCGTGTAATGAATTGTGTAAATTAAAATAAAAAAAATCTTGCAAATGCGGTTAAAATATAAACTTAGTTCGGACTTTATTTTGAACAAATTCTAGTCTTTTTGAAGTAATTACAACTTTGTAGGAGTGATTGATAATTGATATACAGATTGGTACCAAATATTATCAGTTTTCTAGGTAACGGTCACTGAGATTATCCGCGGACGGACTGACAAGCATGCGGACTTGGCGAAACTATAAAGAATTCTAGTTGACTTCGGAACCCTAAAAACATAACACTGGGCACGTGGGTAGTATGTACTGGACCGACTTCACAAATTACATAGATTTACTTGTTTTTTTTTTATTTCAGTTTGAGGTATTTTTTGAAGACGGTTTTTATTTAATTTAAAATAATTCTTTTTTTTTATGTAAACAGGGGGCAAACGGGTAGACGGCTCACCTTATGGTAAGTGATTACCGCCGCCCATAGACATCTACAACACCGGAGGAGTTGCAGATGCGTTGCCGACCCTTAAGGAGGGAATACACTCTATTAAAAAAAAATCTTTTTATATTAGGTCCTTACCTGGTTGGTGTTTTGTATGGAGATTTTGGGGAATTCTGCATTTTCCATACTAAATTTTTTTCAGTTTTCTTCACAACGACAAATCCAAAGACAATAATATTTGGCATCTATCATTAGACAAGCTTTAGTAATATGTGTAATATCACACTTCATAAAAATTATTTATCGTTTTTAAGTGAATGCTAATAAAATGATGTATTCGGGAGGCACTTAAAAAGAGTTGTCTCCGTGTCCAATTTTAACACAATTAAACTTACAACAAATTATGAAAACAAATCAAAGGAGCTCAAAAATATAGGCTATTTTTAGACGAGATAATTATTTTTTAGGAATACTCTGAATCTAAATAGTTACAGACAAAATACTAAGAGAGAAAAATATCACCAATTTCATAGGTAAGAACCCAATATTTAGCAATATCCATATCGATTGTTGAAACGTATTTTGTCTAGGGGCTCAGATATGCAGGGCTGTGTTTAGGTGTTGGTTTCATTCGAGTGTCTTCACCGTTCTCCATTTTGTTTCAGTCCAGTTCCAGTCATAAAAAAGGGGTGATAATAAGTTTAAAGCTTTACAAGCTTGAAACATGTGTGGTGAACTCGAGTTAATTAAGTGAAAACCTGCGCAGATACAGGACCTGTACAGGGAAACGTTCCATGTAAACCCCGGCAGCAGTAGCTGAGTTGGGACGGACGGGGCACTACTTGTTCGAGAATAGCACTACTCGTTCGAGAAAGCCACGGGAATCGCGGGTTCGATCCCAGCGCATTTACCAATGAGTTTGAATAAAACATTGTGCCTGGTGGCGTAGTGGTCAGTGCGCTTTGGCTTCGATCGAAAACAAAGCAACCTTCGCCATGGTCAGGCCGTGGATGGGTGACCAAGACATTGTGATCTCGAGCTCCTCCGTGCTTCGGAAGGCACGTTAAGCCGTTGGTCCCGGTCGCATTTGTGACCGTTTCTACCTACCAACCCGCATTGGGCCAGCGTGGTGGTGTTTCGGCCCATACTCCTCATGTATTTCTCTATGAGGAAGGCCTGTCCCAGCAGTGGGATGTATATAGGCTGATGACGATTGTGCCTGGTTCAAGGCAACAGGCTCGCCACCTGTTACATGGTAACTTAACATATCTAGCGAATCGTGGGTTGTAACATTCAGTAGGAGATAAAGCAGTGTCAATAGAATATAGTGACTCAGTAGTAGTGAAGCTACGAGGGTAGTTTTCGAGTGAAACTAATAAGCATACATTCATTCATACATATAATCACGACTATTATCCCCTACAGGTTAGTCAGAGACTAGGCAAAAGCACCGCATAAGCAGTTCACTGTCACAGAGCAGTGACTGCACATATACTTTTTATCATCTCATAAAATATAGTCGTGTGGTAGCGGCTCATTAAAAGAATACTACCAACCTTGTATAGGTGTCGTAAAAGGCGACTAATGGACTATGCCCAATTTCACCATCAACCCCTAACTTTTAGGTGTCGCTTACGATATTTTAGGTGACACTTAACATTTATTTCCTTTTTACCATCACTTAGGGGACACCTAAGGTGAAGTTAGATGATCGTTTAGGGGTAGTTTTAGTTTAAGTGACTTTTAGCCATGTGATGTTTAAAAGGATGTTGGTGAAATCGGGCATTAGAACTGCACAACCATCCAATAGCTTATAGCGGCGACATGCTCACCAATTGTCACGCTGAATGCAGTCACCGCTTGGTGAAGCGCGGACAGTGGCAGTGGACTGCTTTAGCATTGCTTTTGCCTAGTCTCTGACTAACCCTTAGGGGATAATAGTCGTGATTATATGTATGAAAAATATTTTTATCATCACACCTATCTCGGATATTCCTAATTCTGATATGTCTATGTCCCTATGGCGGCATGCTCGAGGCACAAAACGCCAGCGATAAATGTCTATTGAAGGCATTTAGTATAATGGCTGGTGATCAATTTCCTACGATGTTTGACGTTCCAAGTAACACAGATTTTATTTACGGAAACACCCAAAATTATTTTCATCAAATAGTTTTCATCTTGATCGTGTTAAGTGATTTGAAAAGCTTCTCCCAATTTTCCAGCTATTATTGAGCTGGCACAAACATGTTTTCGCCTATTAGACTAAGGGTCTAATACGATTTTTCCAATGACGTCACGGGGTAATTCAAGGACGGTACTTTCGAAATAGTAATCACGGCTGTAATAATATTTTTTTTAATAATAAAATGTTGTTTTAGTAGGTTTTATTTTCAAACACTTATATAAACATCTCAAGTACTTTATTTTCGTTTCTTTAATAAAAAACAACTTTATACTTAGTACGTAGACCAAACATTGAGATCTACCCCTAAAACCCATTAAACTGTATTTTCGTATTTGAAAGCCCAGCGATGGGGCAATGATGATACGATATTCAAAGGAAACAGTAGACATAGTTTAAAGTTTACTAATATTACGAGAGTCATCTATCTTCTTAAAGTTTTCAAAGGGATTAGGTAGGATATCCACTATTATTATTACGCTGATTTCATTTAAGTTTTATTTTTCCTTAAACTTGCAAAACAATCCACGTTCATTACTCCAGTCACATACACACAATGTCCAAAATCAACAAAAAATCTCACAATGGAAATGGATTATTTCACGCAATCGTGTGCCTATAAAAACTTTCTGCGGCCGAGTCTATTCTGCCTATCCATACTAATACTATAAATGCGAAAGTAACTCTGTCTGTCTGTCTGTCTCGCTTTCATGTCAAAACTACTGCACCAATTTAACCGGTACACGATAGTCTAGAGCCCGACAAAGGACTTTTATCCCGATATTCCTATCATAAAGGGTGCCATGCGGGTGAATGTTGAAAAATTAATAACACCTCCCAGAAAAATGAAGGACAAAGTTACGCCACTATGAACTTAGCTTCTTATAATAGTTAGCATAAAATTTTCAATTCCACCAATTGACGCTACTGTTCCAATTTGAAAAAATATTTCAGCGTTGAATAGCCTATTAATTGAGGAAGGCTATAGGCTAAATACCATCATACTATCACAAAGTATTCTTCGCAGACGAAGTCGCGGGAAAAAGCTAGTTCTAAATAAATAGTGATTAATAAATTCGTCTTTATTACGTTTGAATGGGGCTGGAGCGCTCTCATTAACTTTCACCGTAGAGTCGTTAGGCGTTTTCTTACAATTCTGTGATAAAAATGAGCACTTAATGCTGCAACGTCACGTAGGAGAAAATTTTTTCAGGTCTGTAGCAAAAGCTGCAAGCGATTAAATGGAACTTCAACATTATATTGGTTTTCAAGGTCAAGCGTATAGTTGTTTAATGCTTGCACTGTGAAATGTTGCAATGTTGCTTTTCTTGAAGTAAAATATTCAATTTGGAAGGCTATGATAAAAAAATTCTGACCTTCGTTTCTGCTGCTTTTTGAAATTCCTGCAGCTAAGAATGATGCTCACTGTATCGCGTGGAGACTATTGTAGGTGTAGCTCGTATCGCGCCGCTTTAAATTTTCGTCCCACTTTTTCGCTCCATCCCAAGTCCTTCTGTATCTCCTCGCCGATTCTCGAAGGACCAATGTCGGGTTGAGGATCTTGGTGGCCGGAGAAGCAGGAAAACGACGATATTTTTCAAGTTAAAAAAATATTTATTGGGAGCACACGTAAGTACAGATCGGTCGCCACGATTAGAGAGTGTTGCCGTACAGAAAATAAAATTAACATTTTTGTTGGTGTTGCCAACATCTTCGAGCTCTAGCTCTTTGTCTGTTCGGGAAAATTATGATATTTCATACAAACATTATTTCATGTAAAATAAATAGTTGTTTATACCATATACATATTAGTAGGCTTTTATTTCTGCTCAGTAAAATAACGTTTTTGTATTGTCTATGAAATTGGAATAACAGCAATGTTTTTCAATTAACGCATTAAAGCAAATGCAATTACTTGTCACTTTTCAATCATGGTTAAACTACTAAACTGGTCATTATGGAAGTGTGGCGTATGGTGTATAAATGTCGAAGGTCACCGCTTACACGGGTATTCCCTAATAGAAATCTACACCAAACCCAGAAAAGTTTTGTGAAAGCTAGTTTAACTGCCCCTCATTATCAGGTAAGTAAGCTTAACCGCTGGACGCTAGCTAGTGCGTCCGAAGGAGTTGCAGCCAGAAAAGCAAATAAGTGTGCCTTTTTCGAATCTTCTAGAGAGCCGTGACTCTTTTTTTTGTGTCGACTTGCAGTTTTTATAATCTCCTACACATCGGTCACATATTGTAAGCAGCTGCTGTAATTAAACCGCAAAAGATACAGTCCACTCTGTCAGTGATCTGTGAGTCCACTATAATTAAATCTAAACTCGCTATTGAGGGAAAATGAATCCAGCACATGAAGCTGCTAAAATCACTATATACCAAATCGCGACCTCTCGTGAAACAGGCCATCACAGTCAAGCTTTTCATTTTTTCAGAGTCTTCTCAGGCTCCTATTCACGTCATAAATATGTCGGCATGACTCGGCAGAGGCGCTTGTGACAAAGTACCCCGGGTTGAGTGGTGCGACTTATTACCGCGGTCTCGGCGAAAAAGGCCAATTTGGGGATATAATTTTTGGTAATCTCTTTGAAATGCCTACGCAAATAACGGATGGTTAGTGTAAGTGGGTTTTAGATTTCGAAGATATTTTGGTAAGCGTTTCGAAAATTATACAATACTCTAATGCTAGTATTAGGTCTCAAACGGTTCATTACTTTTAACCACCACCATAATTTTTTTGAGGCCTATAACACAATAAATTTTAATTACGTTTTTGCTTAACTGTTAAAAACGTTTTCGGCCGTGATGGTCTATGAATTATCTGTACCGTAAGGTCATGATTTTGGTAAGCAATTCAATACGCATGCGTGACACAGGCTGACACAGCCGACAGACATGCTTGATTGGTTGCGACTGGCGTTTGCCGGATTTTGACCATGCGTAGTAATTGTGACATGACCGCGTTATTCGCTAATTTCACGAACATGGTAGATAGCTGTTTTGGCAGATGAAAAAAAAGTAAAAATAAAACACTTTTAATTGAATTTCTACAGCAACCCCTTATTTATATTTATTGAAGTTGGTATGATTCGGACCCTTGTACTAAATACTATATGAATTACACATTATTTTCATTACCTATTTATGATATGAGTCAACTAGCCTATTATTAGAAATTGTGATAGGCAGGTTAACGACTAAAAGCTAATTGCTACACTGCTGGTTTGGAAGGATAAGGATTTCTTAATAAATAATATTTATTATATCGAGCCCTAATTACATAGAGGAGTATCATATTGTCTCGCAAAAATTTTACTAGGATTATGAGGAGCTGTATCGAATATATCCGCATTCTGATCGAGAAATCACGGTTAGAATCATGTGGTTCTGGTTATCGCAACCGCAAAAAAACCACTCTGGTGGACTAACGGAAAGAATTATATAAGTATCTATCAAATAGTAAGGCCTAGACACAATACACAGGACTGAGTGACAAGTTGTACAATGAGGTGA
Source organism: Parapoynx stratiotata (assembly GCA_910589355.1). NCBI lineage: Eukaryota > Metazoa > Arthropoda > Insecta > Lepidoptera > Crambidae > Parapoynx > Parapoynx stratiotata. The sequence goes on from OU342473.1 coordinate 1,835,547, forward strand.
TTAGAAAGAAAGTTTGAAAGAGGATATAAAGACAAACATTGAGAAAGTGATGCTTAGATGGTTTGGTCATGAGGAACGGATGGATGAAAGAAGACAGGCCTAAAGGATTTATGAAACTGAAATGAGTGGAGATATGGGATGAGGAAGACCTAGGCGACAATTTTTCGATTAAATCGAAAGCGTTCTATAGAAAGGCCAGGTTTAAAGTATTCGAAATTGCCGTGCATGCTCAAGACTGAAATGAAAGTAGATGAAGCGAAAGAAGTATGTAATTTCTTACTGAATAGAAATTACGATTTTTTTAAACAAATAAATATCCTCAGACATTCACACCTATCAACTAGTCCCATTTTAAGCAACTAAATGCTGCTTGTGTTACGGATACTAGATGACGGACAAATATATTTAATAGATAAATACACATAATTATTCAGAATATATATAATATTATACATATATAATGAACATCCAAGACTGGAGAACAAATGTCTGAAAATTAATCACCCAAACACTTGCCTCCACTGGGGATCGAACCCAGGACCTCTCGAGATGGCGACGCCTTGAGACCGGCGTACAGACCACTCGACCACGGAGGTCGTCAAAAATTATATATTTTTTAAAGTGAATTATACAATTTGATAAATGATAATAGTTCTGACATAATGATAATAGTTCTGTTTTGTTTATGTAGTTCTGTAATTTTTGTGACTTGAAATTGCTTATTGGTAATAATAACCTTTTGACTTTTATTTTAATTAAATTTTAATCTTGGAAGACATAATGATGTTATTTAAAATTTGCATACTGTTTGTGATAGCAGGAACATGTAAGAACGTTGAAATAGCTATAAGATCTGCATTTACTTTGTGGATACTCATTTTTGTTGCAAATAAAGTCTACTCTATTCTAAGGACCACCGCAAGTGGAAAGAAGTAATCTCTGCCTATCCCTAGGGCGTGTTGTATGTAAGACAGAGTTGCAATTTAACCAAACCATTCCTTTCAGAAAAGAGCGTATTCCCACTTCAAAGGCTGACAACACACTCGTGACTTCTTTGATGTTGTGGGTGTGCATGAGCGACGGTAATTGGTTAATTAATATCAGCCCATAACAAAAAATTGGCAGAAGACTCTTTGTCATCAGCTCACATGGACCTTCATAGATGAAACTAACTAAATAACTCAGAAGGAGTAGGCGGAGCTGTTTAATGGAACGGTGATGCCCCATGGAACGGTGGCGAGCGTGTTGTCAAGCATCGGGCATGTATGGCAAGAGATATTCACAAACAACTGTATTATATACTGGCGGTGGGATCGAAGCCGCGACCTCTGTAGCGAGTAAAGCCTTTCCCATATACAGAGACTTTACTGTAAGTTTGGAAGATTCTCAGATTTGGGTCTAAACTTCACGCTAGAAGGTCTATGTTTAAGGGTTCTTTGATCCCATTATCTATTGATCGACAACCTCAACTTGAACCCGTCCTTGGTACCTAGCTAATTAATTAATGTTTCAACCCCTTTAATATACACATTTATAGGGTCGGCAGCGCGCGAGTGATACTCCTTATGTTGCAAGCGTCCATGCTTCCTATCAGGTGGACATGCAAAGTAGTGCAAAGGGCCGCAAACATAGTGAAGTCAATGATTAGAGTGCAGTGTGCATGTTCTATCACGGTATTTTCTATCACCGTAAGACGATTCACAGTAATATAGGGCCTTTGAACACCACGCTTTTTAAACGCGCAGCATTGGTGGACCGACCACGTAGGAGCTAGCAAAGATAGCTGGAAATCGCTGGATGCGGATCAAGGCCGGACACAGTAATAATAATAATAATAATAATAACCTTTATTGTACTTCCAAGATAAAGTATTACATGGGTTGGTACAGCTTCATTTAAGTTTATAGAAACTTGTATTAGAAGAGTACCCTCTTAGCTGTGGTACTTATTTTGTATCTTAAGTAAAGATCCTTGGTGGCCCAGCAAAAGGCTCTGGCTGAGAGATGCTACTCATGACATTTGCAAAATTGGGTAGTAGTTTACCTTCGATTCATTCGTTACTAACCCACGCGCGCGCGCACTGATGACGACATAGACAATACGCTTACCAAAAACGCGTGAAAAGCAACGTTTTTTTAAGTAGATACGTTTTATTTAAGCTCAGCGCGACTCAATTGGCCACTTTGCACGAACACCATTTACTTAATCGACTGTCGCTACCACAAGTCATCTTAAATTCATGAGCATTATTATAATACATTGCGTGGTTAAAAAGAAATCGCTTATCACGTCCTCAAAATAAATCGTCAAACATATGTGTTCGTTTAGTACATATCCCCCCGTCGCCTCGGTATGTTGCCTACAAATCACTTTCGGGGGGTGAATTTAATCAAAGGTGCCGCAGATTGCCGTCGTCGTCTTTAATTTACGACCGTCTAATAGACTGGAACCCTTACCACTTGATCTCGAATGAAAGAAGAAAAAGTTACTCTAGGTGACTACAATTTTGAAGTCACCTAGAAACCATTATTATCATTACAAAGTTTACTTAAAACACATCATGTGGCTTAAAATGTTTACTTCCCTTCCCTTTTATTCAAATTAAAATAAATAAACTATTTAAGTGTCTACCGAAAATAATGTCTGTGATGACAGTAGACAATAAATATTTAATAAAAAAAAAAATTTACTAAATAAGTTAGTAGGTACGCGTAGTAGGTGCCTCGCGTCTTCCTGATTTCATTGTATTACACAGATATAAAAATGTCAGAGCAACTTCCTTTCAGTACAAATTATTCCGGCTTCTTTTGAAGACAGTGAAAACATTTCTAGGTACGCTCTAAATTGATATTATCTGTCGTACAATTCTACTTTCAAACCGCTGGTTTCAGATGCTTTTTGATTTTAGATTTTGCTATTTGGTATAGATTTGTCATCCCCTTATGTAAGTATTACTATTATTTTAACTACATACATACAATCACGCCTGCAATCCCGTAGGGGTAGACAGAGTCCAAGGAATACTGTTTTCCTTAAGACCACATTTAGCCATACAAAAATTGGGTTTGGTCAGATGAAAAATCGAGAAAGAGTAGTAACAAGTGGCTACCTCATCGCCTACACAATCACAGACCCAATACGCCCTTAGTCGCCTTTTACGACATGCTAGGCAAGAAAAGCAGTTGGTACATTCTTTTTGTGTCCCGGACCAACACGGGACTATTTTAAGTATTTACCAGTAAAGGATCAGTTCCTTATCTCGAGAAATAACACAGGATGCCGTTGATTTACACGGATTTTTATTAACACTTCTGTTCGTTACAATATTCAAATTCAGAATGGCGGCTCAGACAAAAGTGACGTTTATAAATACAACTGTCATAACATGAGGGGGCAACTGAATGTTGCCATATTCAAAAAAATAAATATTACTGTTGATAATAAAATATATTCGTATCTACCTACTTAATAAGTAATTACGTTATTGATAAATACAAAATAGAGGTAACAAAATAAAGGCCCTAATTAAAGAAAGCTTACAGCTCGGCCATCCTATAAGTGTGGGTCCTCACACATTTTAATAATAATCACAAATTAAAAATAAATTAACTAGTAATTTACTATTACAAATAATACAAACTCATTATCATATAAAGAGAAATGAGAAAAAATAACAAAAAATACTTTTACTTTTAATCATAATTTCACGATCAAACCTTAAAATCTATCTTGCACAATCTGCTTTGATCTACGGTCATCTGTGCGATATCGATTGCTCGACACCATTCACTCTCTGCACTGACCGCTCAAGGCTTGTGCTTACTGCTCACTATCTAATACATGATTTAAAAAAATTCGAAAAAGAAAAAAAAATATATACAATATTAGGCTTTATTTTCGTAATACATTTCAAATTCAGTTCCTTAATCTTATCTAAGTCTAATCTTATCTATATCCTGCACAATCTGCTTTGATCTACGATCATCTGTGCGATGTCAATTACTTGACACCATTCACTGTCTGCACTGACCGCTCAAGGCTTGTGCTCAAAATCAAATCAAATTCCAATCCACTCAATTTCTCAAAATCTATCTGAAAATAAATCTCATTAACAAAACAACAATTAACAGTTCTACCTAAGCTACTCCTCAGGAATGTCATCGTCATTATCAGTATCACTATCATCAGTAGACTGATTCTTGAAGGATAACCAGGGATGCATTTTGTCCAACGCAACAACATTCTCATACCTCTTATTACCCCTTCTAGATAGGGGTGTGTCTTCAACTAAAAATCTGTCATTAGGCAGAATTTTCAGTATACGATATGGGCCATGAAATTTGGGAAGTAGTTTTTTTGATTTTCCAATACTATCTTTATCAACTAGATTTCTTTCAATCCTAACTAAATCTCCTATATTGTAATCAGTCCCCTTTTTCCTATGCTTATCAAAATCCTTCTTAGCCATTGTCTGTTGCTCATCAATCTTTTCTTTTGCCTTAGATCGTAATTGCATAAGATCGTCACCGGTGACATAACTAGTGGTTTCTTGCAAAACACCGCTTAAAATGTTTTCAGATCCATTTATTAATTTGCAACCAAATAATAGCTCGGAAGGGCTTTTGCCAGTACTTTTATTTATGGTCGAATTTATACCTAATTGAACATCTCCTACGTAGTCATCCCAGATATTATCATTTTTGCCATGACACTTGGTACTCAACGCATCGGTAATAGTTCGGTTAAACCGCTCTACCTGTCCATTTGCTCTAGGAGAGGCAACAGCATTTAGTATATGCTTTATGTTCAATTTATTTGAAAACTCTTTAAACTTTAAGCTTGTAAAACAGGATCCTCGGTCTGTGATAAGACGGCTAGGCACACCGAAATAGCTAAAGTGATCTCTAAAAACTCGAATTGCGGTAGAAGTTTTAGTGTCTTTTACAGGCTTCACGTTAATGAATTTTGTGAAAGCATCAATAATGACTAGTAAGTACATATTGCCTTTCCTAGAGCGGACGAACGGACCAAGGTGGTCTGCATGCAGTGTGTGGAATGGAATTTCAATTTTAGGGATGGGGTGTAACATACCCTCCTTGCGACCGCCAGGCGCCTTATGATGCGCACATTCCAAACACGCTGAGACGTACTTTTTTGTGAATCTACGCATTTTTGGGAACCAAAAGGAAGCTCGCAATCGTTCTAGAGTTTTATCAAACCCAAAGTGCCCTACTTCATCGTGATTCATACGTAAAACTTGCCACCTTACACCCCTAGGCACAACCCATCTAATACCATTCTCAACCGTACGATAAACATGATCTCCTCTTAGTTGATAATTATTGCGAACATCAGCTATAAATTTTGTATCTTCATTCAGTAAAATCTCTCGAATCCGTTTAATTTCTTCATCATCACCCTGGACAGTCGAAATCCAGTCCTTAATATCGACATGAAGAACGTCAATTACGTGGTCATCGATTCCATCAATGGAATCAGCTACGGGGCCTCTGCTCAAAGCATCGACGTGAGCCATACGTGACCCTGGTCGGTACTCAATTTCGCAGTCATATTCCTGGAACTGAATCCACCAACGAGAAATTCGGGGTATGAGATCTCTCTTAGTTAGCGTAGTCCGCAGCGCATTACAGTCGGTCACGATTTTAAATTTGGTACCAAGTAAATACACGCGGAAACGAGCCAACGATGCAATAACTGCGAGCGTTTCCAATTCAAATGAATGGAACTTCTGTTCGTCATATGTGGTTTTGCGACTGTAATACGCTACGGGTCTAAGCAAACCGTCCAAACCACGCTGTAAAAGTATTCCAGCAACCCCCAGTTTGGAGGCATCCGTGTGTAATTCCGTCTGCAACGCCGGATCGTACAACGCTAATATTGGTCTTTGTACAAGTTTCTCCTTCAGTGTTGTGAATGCCCTAGTATGTAATTCAGTCCATTGCCATTCAAACTTTTTCTTCAACAAATCAGTTAACGGCTGTGCTAAGGAGGCAAAATCTTTAACAAAACGGCGGAAAAACCCGGTTAAACCTAAAAATCGTCTTACCTCAACAACGTTCCTCGGTGTTGGAAAGTTTGATATGGCTAAAGTCTTACGAGAACCTGGTCGAATGCCTTCACCACTAACGTGGAATCCAAGAAAATCTAAATCCTTACAGAAAAAATGGCATTTTTTTATTTTCAGTGTCAACCCTGCTTCTTGTAAAAGCTGTAGGACTGCCTCCAGTCGCGTTAAACCTTCCTCAAACGAGTGCGCTGGTATTAATATATCGTCCATGTACAGAACTATATACGGTATTTTGCTACTAGACAAAACTCTGTTCATGGCCCGTTGGAAAACCGACGGTGCGTTTGCAAGTCCGAAGGGCATGCGCTTAAACTGGTACTGACCATCCGGAGTTACGAACGAGGTCTTATCCTGCGAGTCCTCACTAATGGGGATCTGATAGTAACCCGACGCGAGATCTAAACTTATGAATAAAGAGTGACCAGCCAATCGATCCAGCTGATCATCAATCAACGGTAACGGATAATGCTCCTTCTGAGTCTTACTATTCAAAGCTCGATAATCGACGCAGAGTCTTTTTTCCCCTGTCTTCTTTTTAACAAGTAATATTGGGCTAGCGTATGGGGAATTAGATTCGCATATAATATCCGCGTCGAGCATGTCCTGAACCATTGATTGAACCAGCTGACGTTCCGAATACGATAAACGATATGGCCTGTAAACTACCGGCCGCGAGTCTTTCAAAGTGATTTCCATCTGAACGATACTTGTAAACCCCAAATCCTTCAAGCTGCTCGAAAAGCAAGAACTATACTTTTCTAGTAATTTCTTTAGTCTAGCCACTTCGTCGTCATTTAAATGTTTACTAACGTTTAATTCTGAATCTAAGCTACTCATATCTAGAACGTTCACACTTATGCAATCAGTACTACTATCTATAACACGAGTCAGTAATGTGTCTTTTGCTAAAAATATTGATTTATTGATGAGGTTCTGTACAAGAATGCAACCGTTCCCGTTTTTAATACTGTATTCACCAGCCATCAAATAATAATCATCCCCATTTATTTTCCGTAAAGAGCCTCGAACGTAAATAAAACCGGAATAATCATTTCCACTTGAAACAGGTACAATAGACATTTGGCCAGGTTTAATAGTTATTGGTTCACGACATACTAACAGTTGCTTTCCGGTACAGTGCCTCTTAAAAATTAACGAATCTGTGGTTTTAGTGATGACTATTCCAGGTTTTTCAGTAAAACTATGCCCTATCAATACTGGGTACTTTATGATACTGTCCCCTACGATGAACACATTAACTGTCTCGGTAATATTTTGAATCTCAATATCAACACAAGTTGAACCTAAGGGTAAGACAATATTTTCTCCAATACCACGCATGACCGGTAAGTTTTCATTTGATATCGGCAGATTCAACTGTTTTGCTAAGCTACAACGCAGAAGAGTACATTGGCTCCCCAAATCTACGTACCCCTGCGTTAAGGTACCGTTCAGTTTCAGATCAATCAGGTATTTGCTATCAGATAAATTATTTGCGTCTACCCTAAGAACATTTTTTTCACCTGGTATATCAGTTTTACTAGTACTACTGGCAGTATTTGGTAGTCGTGGACAATTAATCGATATGTGACCTAATTTATTACAAACGTTACATTTTAGAATCTTTTTCGTGCATTTGAAACTAAAATGGCCCGGTTCATTGCAATTATAACAAACAACCGAAGCTCCAGCTTGCGTTCTGCTAGATTTCTGATCGTGGCTAGTGCCTTGACTTGAGGTGGCATTGCTAGGCCTCAAACTTGTTCTCTTATCATTGTGCATAGGTCTAGACCTATCTGATTCACGGGGCTGCTGTTTAATCGACTGGAAGTATCTTAAGACCTGCTCTGGTTCCTCACATTTCGCGGCTTTTGCTCCTAAACGTAACGAACGGTCTTCTATACCATACAGAAGACAGTCTACCGCACGTTTCCCTTTAATCTCGCAGCGATTGAGAAGGTTAATCTTTTCGTAATAATAGAGCTCTAACGACTCGGAATACCTAACGCGCTTTGATAACATTTCTGTTAATAGTTCTGCGTAGTCATCGCTACATGGGAAAGAATCTACTAATTTCAGTTTCCACTCTGACCAGGAAAATGACATGGTTGGCAGCGCTTGGTACCATGTCTTTGCAACTCCCGTCAGCTTAGGCAATGCATAGTGGATAATTTGATCATCACCCCACCCATACAACCTACTACATTCCTCTACTTTACTAAGCCATATGTCAATAGTTTGCCCCTTTACCATTGGATCGAACTCTGGTATGACATTTCCCAGCATAGGAAACTTATTTCCTTCTGGCCTATTGCTACTGAGACTCTTCACAAGTTCAGATATAAACAACTGAGCATCGCTATTGAGGAATGATGGTTGACTTACTTGTTGAGGAAGAGGGCTGCGGCTATTATCACGGCTCGTGTAACTGTCACAGCTGCGATCACGCACGCGAAAGCGACTGCGTTTGTGACCACAGCCTCGACCGCGATCCCGGCGGCGGCTGCGTTCCCGGTCCCGGTTGTGGCTTCGGTCACGGCCGCGGCTGCGGCTCCAGCTACGGCTGCTGTCTCGACTACGGTTCCGGTTGCGGTCACGATTGCGGCTGCAGCTACGTCTCCCGCGGCGACTGCTGCTTCTCCGGTCCTTGCTCTGGTTACGGCTTGTACTACGGCTAGCGTGACGTTCGAAATTTCTCGTCTCCTGGTTCCTCATGTAAGTGAGCTCGTGGCACCTTCGAGACTGACTCCTTCTTTTCCCGTCGAAAGGTGAACTGGTTTCTGGTCTTCGATCTTTATTTTCTTTATTCCTCCGTTTTTTAGCCTTATTTTCATGACGACGACGTTTTCTCTTCATTGGTGCACCTTCGGGCGTTTGACTCGGAATTTTCTTGTTATTATTGTAGTAAGAATCGTCCATACTGCAATGTTTGTATCACACAGATCGGTACACGAAAAAAAAAAAATTCCTTCACCATGTGGCTATTTCGTTGAAATTGTGGGTTTCCTGGGTATATCCCACTTCTGAGATAAAGGATCAGTTCCTTATCTCGAGAAATAACACAGGATGCCGTTGATTTACACGGATTTTTATTAACACTTCTGTTCGTTACAATATTCAAATTCAGAATGGCGGCTCAGACAAAAGTGACGTTTATAAATACAACTGTCATAACATGAGGGGGCAACTGAATGTTGCCATATTCAAAAAAATAAATATTACTGTTGATAATAAAATATATTCGTATCTACCTACTTAATAAGTAATTACGTTATTGATAAATACAAAATAGAGGTAACAAAATAAAGGCCCTAATTAAAGAAAGCTTACACCAGTTTTCTTGATATATCACAAACCCATACTTTCGGATAATTTAATACCAGCGTTAATTTTGACCTTTTGGGCAAATATTAATTACCAGTAAATTAAGCCAAAGAAATACTCAAGGACCATAGCAAGTGGAAGGAAATAATATCTGCCTACCGTATGGGCGAAGAGTGTGATTATAATCAAGACTATTATCCCAAAGGGTTAGTCAGGACTACGCAAAAGAACCGCAAAAGCAGTCCATTCTAATGGTCCGCCCTTCACCAAGCAGTGACTGCACTCAGCGTGACAGGTGGTGAGCCCATCGCCACTATAAGTTATTGGATGGTTGTGCAGTTCTAAATCCATTAGTCACCGTTTACGACACCCAAGGGATGAGATGGGTTGGTAGTATTATTTTAATAAGCCGCTACCACACGACTCATAGATAGATAGATGTACCAATTACCAGATAATAATATGAATAAGATAATGTTTCATATAAAAGCGATTAGGAATCCAGTTTTATTTGATTTTGTAGGGTTCACCAAAAGATCTTTACAATGATAGTTCAGCGCTGATATCCAGTGACATTCTGCATCCATCCACCAGCCTTTTAGACGTCCACTGCTGGACATAGGCCTCAGCCAAGATCTCCACAATGTCCGGTTCTGCGCCGCCCGCATCTAGCGACTCGCAGGATCGTCGGCCCATCTCGTCGGTGCCTTCCTACAGTGCGACTCCCATTACGACTTTCAGCACTTTATGTCAACCAACTACCCACATTGAACCCTCTAACACAAAGCCGCCTCTCGTAATACCGCTTAACGTCCTAATAGCTGTAAATTCTAAATTTTCTCTTCTCACACATAACTTCTCACACAGACAGCATTTATAGTATAGTCCATCCATACTAATACTATAAATGCTGTCTGTATGTATGTCTTACTTTCACGTTAAAACTACTGAACCGATCTCAGAGTAAACAGAACTGGAGTAGCCTTTGTCTAACATTCCCCTCTGCCAAATGCACAAGCATCGGATGCTTGCACGTTTAATAAAACTAGTTGAGCCGCCATTTTGACAGCCATAACATTGTAAACGTTGCGGCGAACAGAGCTCCCGCGAAAATGCCTGCCTGTGCTGTTTTTTGTTGTAAAAATAAATAGAAAACATCGAGTATGCTAAAAGATGGTGTCACCTTTTATTTGTAATTATAATTTTTAAGATTTCATGATTATTTACTTCATTTTTTCATGTTTTAGAATTCTACGATTTCAAATTTCGAGCGCTAGTCTCGTGGGGAGTGCGGCTGTGACGTTGTCAAAACGCACACCCCACGTGACTATTTTAAGCGTGTGTGTGCGTGAAATTTAAATTTGTGTGTCGAATTATGCATGTGTGCATTTGTAAAAACGGCTGGCTTTGAGTGTAGTGGTAACCTCACCCCCCGCAAGAAATGGCAGAAAAAAATGTTTGAGAAATTGACTAATGGCTACTCCAGTTCTGTTTACTCTGAGGAACCGATTTAATTGAAATTTGGTACACAGAGAGTCTAGGACTTTTTATCCCGATATTCCCATGGGAACGGGTATAATGCGGGTGTTACCGTGGTTATCCATATCTGCGACCGAGTATTTTACATATTCCGTCAATATGTAATTTCGTTTCGAATTTTAAAATTTCTCTGCATTGTAAAATAATGACACGACAACAGAGATTTATCACCATGACGACAATTAATCAGATGACCCTGACAAGAGTTGTTATTTTTATTATTTTGATAATTAGAGGTTTCAGTTCAATAATACCATCTTTTTTTTCATAACAATCAACATTTTGCTAATAAGAGGAAGGAATGTAATGTTGAGCAGTTTGTAAAAAAAACAATGCGGTGTTAACAAAAACACAAAAACTTTATGTAAACTTTTATCGGTGTTAATAATAGCCACGCGAACGACGTCGCGGGCACAGCTAGAATCATTATATTTATAACAAACCTCATTACTGATCGACATCCTGTAGTAATTTAGTGCGTTAGTAATTAATGAGCGTGTCTATAGTCAACCATGACTCGCTAAGCCGAAGAACATATCAAGCGATCATTGCTTGTAAATGAACCGAACCGACTTGAATCCGATAGGATTTATGGGACTTCGTTAATGATAAGGGGTATTATTTGATATTAGTAAGCTTGGTAATTCATGTACCCTCAGAGCCACGGAGCTTGTTGGTGCAGAGGTGTTAAAACAAAGTGTTGGTGTCTCTCCGTGTAATGTTCTCCGTGTTTTGGATACCACGTTGAGATAGGTGGTACTAAAAAATTATTTAACAACAATTGTTAAATAAGATTCCGTGTAACAATAAAAAGACGTGTGACACTCGGGGACTGCCGCGGTAAGGCTATTGCATAGCATTTTGTATCAACTTATGCAATTATAATTTTATTTATTTATTTTATTCATGCAGTATTTCTTTTTCTTTGATATTAATTCAAGTTACACTTTTTGAGCGTGGTGACCGATAAGGTAACAAATTTTTCTATTATTAAATAAATAAAAAAAGTTAATATTGTTTAAAAATTTTGTTTTTTAATTTTTTTTTTTCTCATAAACAGCTGCTTATGTATTCGTCCGATTTCGGAGCACCTCGTCTCGATTCGTGCGAGTTTCGTAGAGTCGTAGAATACGTCTAATCGCACGCACACAACGCCGTGTCGAAGACTGCCGAACTGAAACGACGTTAGACGATGCACGGCCTTCAAGCCACACCTCTTTGCGCATCGGAGTGGGGAGCGTGAGGTTTTTTCGTTACGGAATTTCTGGATTCGGTCCCCGCGCTCAGGGCCCGCGATAGAAGCTATGCAATAGCTTAAAAGATATTCCCTAAGGGTTAGTCAGATAGGCAAAAGCACCGCAAAAGCAGTCCACTACCGTAGTCCTCTTCACCAAGCAATGATTGCACGTGCTCAGCGTGACAGGTATCGTCACGTCATCCCATCGCCGCTATAATGGTATTGCTATAAGCATATGGATGGTTGTGCAGTTCTAAGTCCCGTTTTCGCCTTTTACGACACACAAGGATGAAATGTGTTGGTAGTATTCTCCTAATGAGCCGCTACCACACGACTAGAACAAAAGATGAAAACACTAAAATACAATCTGTATTCGGAATACCTCTGTATCTTGTGTGTAATATGTGTTTTGCTTTCATACAACAAGCAACAATGTTCCCAATATAGTTGTAGGAAGCGCATAAGCTGATAATGATGAGTGAGTATTTTTTAAGGAGCGATAGCGGTTGTTATGTTTTTTATTTATTTTTCTTTTGTTATTTAACTTTATTCTTAAACGTACATTATTCCCAACGTATACTTTGGTGTATTTCTGCATTTCTTTCTTTCCAAATTTAATTGTATAAAGAATACCGTATAACGTTTTCTACTATGATCGGTTAGATCCGCTGTTTTTGTTGTTTTAATATGTTGTTAATTGTGGATTCTTTATGAGGCACCTATTTTTTACCTTTAAAGCATATTTTGTAAATTTTGCCATTAGTTTCCCGAATATAAATAAAATAAATAAATAAATAAAATAAATAAAGGGTTTGGACCACGCCAGTAGTTTTCAAATAAAGACCTTTATCCGATTTAAATGGTAAGACAGATTTATCATTGAGTACCTTTCATCCAATGCCACAAGTTGACCATAAGCCACTTATAAGAGGCGGCATATAACTTTGGTGTTGACCGTTGCGTGGACGTCATAGCTACCAATAACGGTTGGCATAATTTGACATTCATAAGAGTATGTAAATACCTAAACTGAATAAATTATTTGACTTTGACTTTGACTTTAACTGCGCATGGCAGCAATGAGGAAGATGGAATGCGACTGGAGAGCCAATCGGCGCCGCCAATCACGGATGAGATGAGATGCTGAGCGCCGATTGGATATCGGTCAGCACTACAAGTACACAGTGAGCTCGTTGGACTAATGTTTCAAATAAGAAAACATTTTTCTTTTATTTTCTTAACATTTGCTGCAATGAGTCTAAATATGATTAAGACTTTAGCTTTAAGCTGAAAATTAAATATAATATTCTACATTGATAATCATTTAAGCTGTTCACATCCCGGGCTTGGAATCCAGCCCGGATGTCCAATTAGTAAGCCGAAAGTCAGACATTTCTGAAGAGGACGGAACTTACCTGAGGGTCTGAGGGTTAAGGACGTTTTAAGGGCGTCAAATACGCCTTATTTCTTAAGCAGCAAGAGTCAGTATCGAAGTTCTTAGCTGTATGTTCCACACATGTTCGACTTGTAAGTTGGAAAAAATAAAATTCTGTTTTACCCTAACTTTTATGGTTTTGGGTAGAAGCAAAATATTCTTTGCCCGATAAATATAGATGGGTAGGCTTAAGGCCAGACTTCTTAAAAGTGTATCAAAGAGTAAATAAGAGTGTATAGGCAGAGGTGTTTATACCCATATTTCGCCAGCTATTTAAGTCCCCATGTAAGGTGGCGAGCCTGACGATGATGATGGCTAAATAAATCAAATCAAAATCAAAAATATCTTTATTTTATAGGCTTGATTACAAACACTTAAAAACTATCAATTTATGAATAAGTGAATCTACCACTCGTTCGGAACGCAGACATCCCCGAGAAGAGCGAGCCAGAAACTTGAGGGTTGCTCATTTTTCACATTGTTTTATAATTCTTTTGATTTTTATAAATGTTAGACTAGAACAATCAAGTGGTTGATTATGAACATAGATTTTTAGCATTATAATCAGGACGAATATATAAGCACTTGAAACAATGAACGATGTTGAAATTCGCTAAGCAATTAAGATAAAAACCAATTAATTAAAAACCACTGCCAACATCCCATATTACGAGTCAACACAATTTGTAACATAAAGACGTGTCAATCTGTCGACGCATTTTTATCGTATAATTGGCCAATAATTCTCAATGGTCAGAAAACCAGACGCAATAGATACATCTACTGTTTGCGAATACCGGCGTTCGCGCTGACCCTCAAGTTATGCAGACGAATAACTATTTTGTTACGAAAATGAGTTGTGACTGCAATTAGGCTTAGTTTTGTTCACTTTACGCAATCATAATTATCCTGCCCTTTTCCCAATTTCATTTGTGGTCGGCGCAACGAGTCTTTCTCTTCCACACTCTCCTATCACACGCCATATCAACATTCACTCCCATTCTAGCCATGTCCTCATTCACACAATCTATCCATCTCTTCTTTGGTCTTCCTCTCCCTGCATTACTACTCTCATATTCATAACTCTTCTCGTTACGTGCTCATTCTCTCTCCTCAATTTACGCAATCAGATTCAAAATACGAGGCATCTCGAAAAGAATGTTAATTAGTTGATAAACCACTTTGGGCTGTTTTTATGTAGGGTCAATACACATCATCTTGCCTCTATCCCCGAAGGGGTGGGCAATGATGTTAATACTCATTATTTACTTTATGATAATCCATATCCATATTTACTTTGCCATGCAACAGGCACTGTCTGAAGCAAGCAATATTTACAAAAAATTATAAATAAAAAAAAACTATTCTTAAGTTTTATTCAAACTCTGAAAAGAAAGTTTGTATAAAATAACCTTCCCTGTAAACTTCAAAATAACTTGAACAATAATAGTAGTTTATATTATGTGCAGTTACATACACTACATTATGTGCACTCATTATTCAAAGAAATAAAACAAAAAAATTAATTAATTTATTTATTGTTGGCTGTCTGGAAAACATTTGCCATAGATTTATGCGTTTTTATGAAAAATAAGTGTTACATAATGAGTCCAACCTGTTGCATAAAGATCATTATGTTACAGTTTCCAAATAAAATTTTCGTTTTTATCATCTGTGTTAAAAAGTATGTCATTATGAGTTCGAGTCTGAGTTCATAATTCGAACATTATAACATGAGTGTAGATAAACTAATTTTACTAAATACACAGCAAATAGAATTTTCTTGATGAGAAATTTAATTTCCCATCACTAATAGTGTTACTATCGGACATAATATTGGTGGTCAACAGCACCCCTTCTGATGGAGCCAATCTAATCAGCGACGCGGCGGAAGCTAAGTACTGTGAGCAAGACATCTAGCTACCACAAATGCGGGAGTTTCTCAATCAATTCTGCTCTTTATGCTGGATATACCTAAGGATCAAAATTGCAGACATTTAATAGTGTCATGTTTAGACACTTTGTTGACATAAATTCTGCACTTGCGGGATATAAGAACTAAAGTTGCAGGAGCTGATAGTGCTGTGCTTAAAATATCGATATCCCCATCGTAATCAATTTAAGCAAAATACGCTTCTGGTTCACTGAATGTAAAATCTTTTACCTATTTTGTGTGATTAAGTACTACTGTACAGTCGAGTACAAACACATGTTTACACATTTTAGAGGTGACAATCTTTATTTCCTTCTATTAAGAGTCATTTGCTGTTAAAAGTGGTTATACTTGTGGCAGCACCTTTGTTCTCCACAAGAGCTACGCGCGCGCGCTCAAAGACACTCGTCGCCCGCGCGGACCGACCGACCGGCGCGGGCGGACCACCGCGACTGCGAATGCACACGCCCGTGTTATATTGGGTCCTTACCTATGAAATTGGTGTTTTTATTCTGTCTTAGTATTTTGTCTGTAACTATTAAGATTCAGAGTATTCCTAAAAATAATTACCTCGTCCAAAAATAGACTATATTTTTGAGCTCTTTTGATTTGTTTTGATAATTTGTTGTAAGTTTAATTGTGTTAAAATTGGACACGGAGACAACTCTTTTTAAGTGTCTCCCGATTACATCATTTTATTTGCATTCACTTAAAAACGATAAAAAAAAATTATGAAGTGTGATATTACACATATTACTCAATCTTGTCTAATGATAGATGCCAAATATTATTATTTTTGGATTTGTCGTTGTGAAGAAAACTGATAAAATTTTAGTATGGAAAATGCAGAATTCCCCAAAATCTCCATACAAAACGACAATTTCATAGGTAAAGACCTATTATAATTTCGTTGTGCTGTGTTATTGCGAAGTAAAAAACATTTATTTACAACTGTTTGTGCGGTTTAATTTGACTCGTCTCACTCCTCACACATTAGGTACACCATATTACCTACACATTTTTTGGAGTCGACATATCATAACACGTTGGAGAAATGCAACATCAAACAAAAACACAACTTTCCCTGAAGGGGTAGGCAGAGGTGTTGACACCCACATTTCGCCAGACCCCTATTAAGGTGGCGAGCCTGTTGCCTCGCACCGAGCACAATGAAACCAAACAAAACGTTTTAAATCACGAATTTACGGAAGGAAACAACATCATTTAGGCATTGTACTCGTATTTCAAAAAGTAGAGGAAGAGGGAACTAATTTTAGAGCAAGAAACATGTTTTGGCTTAACTAAAATAAGAAGAACCCAAAGGACGGATTGAATAGTTCAGGCGGACGGACGGATGGTTCGGAGGACGGTTGAAGGACGGATTGTTTCTATTTTTTTACTATTTTTTGTACCGACGTTTTAGGTCTTCTTACTCCGTTTTCCGGTAGGCATTAAGTCCGCCATTGTATGTGCAAAAAGAATAAATAAATGAATAGTGGAGTGCAAAAGTAAAAATCACAAACTGATGCTAAATGGCAGTGAGCGAAAAAGAAACTGATAAATCATTCTTCCTCTTCCCTACATTACATGTGAAAGTTACCACTAGCAATAAGTAACAAGTAATATACGAGCAAAAAGCCTAAGCGTGATGCTTTTACGTCAGCACATAATTGATGCATAAGCCAAAAAACCCGATATTCCAGGAATCACTCCCGCCGCTGATGTGCCGTGATCGACGGAGACGGATACGTGTTGTTTACTAATGGAGTGTGAACACCTTGACAGAGTCTCGTTTGGGTTATCGAAAATCTTTTCAACGAAACCGTTTATTTCCACATCTTTTTGGCATAACTTTTTTCAAGGCGGTGACGGTGTTGGGTAAATGGCACTACTCATTTATGAGGTTATGACGTGTGGATGCCGATTTTAAAATAAAAAAAACTGCTTGATGTCACTAATTTAGAAGTTAAGGTACAAAATAGTGTCTTGGAAAAGTTATTTGAACATATTACGTTTTATTAACTATAATAATAAATATCTTCAAACATTCACACCTATCAACTAGCCCCGTTTTAAGCAACTAATGCTGCTTGTGTTACGGACACTAGATGACGGATGAATATATTTAATAGATATACATATAAATATCCTGAATATATATATAAATATATATAAACATCCAAGACTGGAGAACAAATGCTTGAAAATTCATCACCTAAACATTTGCCCCCACTGGGGATCAAACCCGGAACCTCTCGAGATGGCGACGCCTTGAGACCGGCATTCAGACCACTCGACAACGGAGGTCGTCAACTATAATAGGTATTATACTCGTATTATAATTTAATAATAATAATGTTTATTATTTCTATTTCACAATATAGTAATTACAACTACAATGCTTAATATCTAACAAGTAAATAAAAAGAAACATCTGTAATGACCATTTCATTATCAACAACTTTTTTTTTTAACAAAAATTTATTGGCGTCGAGACAACCGCTCCAGACGCTGACTCTGATTGGAATGATTGGAGACCAAACACAATAAAAAAAGAGACAGATGTTTGGTTTAAAAACAGAAACAAAGAGAAAATGGCCAGAGAAAGCGCAAAAACAGCGAAGTGTCGCTAATACTGAAATAGCGCCTCGTTACAAGGTTACTCTAAGCCTGTGTTTCTTAAACTCAGTTGGAGTTTAACATTAAGTACATGTCAGAATGAGTACTGGTGTATAGCAACAGGCTCGGCTTGTTACATAGGTACATAAAATATCAAGCGAAATGTGAGTGTATATGATAAAGGCGTGATGAGAATTAGATTGTGTCTTGCAATTAAAGAAACAGCTAGTATATATTGGGTCCTTACCTATAAAATTGGAGTTTTTATTCTGTCTTAGCAATTTTTCCGTAACTATTAAGTTTCAGAACATTCTTATAAAATAATTGCCTCTTCTAAAAATAGACCATGTATTTGAGCTCGTATTATTTAATTTGATAATTTTTGTAAGTTTAATTGTGTTAAAATTAGACACAAAGACAATTATTTTTAACTGCCTCCCGATTACATCTTTTGATTTGCATTAACATAAAAACTATGAATAATTTTTATCAGGCGTGTTCACACACATATTTCTAAAGCTTGTCTAATGATACATGCCAAATATTATTATCTCTGGATTTGTCGTTGTGAAGAAAACTGATAAAATGTTAGTATGTAAATCTCCATACAAAGCTTGTGTATAGGTTATACCAACATTGGTATACCCTATACACAAGCTCAACCAAATATAACTTCCATTTTGCATAACCATTTCTAATCATTCCCAGTGCTAAAGTAATACTAATTTAGAATTCATGTTGACATCCTCAGAGGCACTGTTTAAGTTGAATGTATGTGAGAGTCATTAACAAGATTCCATATAAAATTTTTATCCTTTCATACTTATTTGGTTTCACCTTATGTATATTTCTCAAAACATTAAAAAAAACTGTTCCTTTCGTACTGCATTTCATTTTCAGCTTTAAATAATAAACTCCCGACAGTTGAACAAATGCCAGCAAAGAGTATTTCGTTGAAATGTGTTTCGCGATTATAATAATATGAAATACCTATTTAAAGTGGAATGTTTCTAAAAGTTGTTCCGTATCTCGTTTTTTCATTAGTTATTGAAAAGACTAACAGAAGTTTTCTATAAAATAAAAAGTTGAGTGAACTTGTCACGTTTTAAAATAATTCTTCGATTCATGGATTTAATTCTATATTCGCTTTTTTAAAAGAGGGCTCTGCAAAAGGTTGGACATCACCTGATGGTAAGTAGTTAGATGAAATAGAGGATTAAAGGACGAAGAATATATAAATAAGTTAACTACGCTAACCAATATCAGCAATTATAATAGGTTTCCCAATATTGCCATCTCGATCTCATCCATTCATGGTCCAACCGTGACTGTAGTTTCTTCGACTTGTTTATATATTAGGTACCTATGAAATTGGTGTTTTGTATTGAGATTTTGGGGAATTCTGCATTTTCCATACCAACATTTTTTCAGTTTTCTTCACAACGACAAATCCAGAGATAATAATAATTGGCATGTATCATTAGACAAGCTTTAGTAATATGTGTAATATCACACTTCATAAAAATTATTTATCGTTTTTAAGTGAATGCAAATAAAATGATGTACTCGGGATGTACTTAAAAAGAGTTGTTCCGTGTCCAATTTTAACACAATTAAACTTACAACAAAACAAAAGAGCTCAAAAATGTAGTCTATTTTTAGACGAGCTAATTATTTTTTAGGAATACACTGAATCTTAATATTTACAGACAGAATAAAAACACCAATTTCATAGGTAAGGACCCAATATATCAAGTTCCCATCTAAGGATTAATCATGCCGATAGAACCTTTGTTGCAAAATATGTTTGGCTAATAAAAAATTTATCAATTTATATTTCCATTGTGTCTCATTTTAGACACGTGAGCGGCAAACTTTTAAACCACTCGGCTTCTCAGCTCCTAATGAACGAATATGTAACATTACATCTTCATATTTTGAAGCGACTCAACTTTAACTAGCCAAAGTCTAGTACACCGCTTAACCTTTAAACAAATGCCGTTGTAATAGCGTTATTACATCAGTTACACCGTAACACGGCTATCAAAGTGATTCCGTTGAAATTTTCCATGAATATTCAGAACTCATTTGCCTAACCGCTTTGTATAGGTAAGATAATTGCTGAGGATATAGTTTGGGACAATGTCTTCCATGAAATTGGTACTGTGCTAATTGCATTAGACCAATCTCTTCCATTGGGTGTCGTAAAAGGCGACTAATGGACATAGAGCAAAAAATCAAAATCCTAAATAATATTACATATTATTTTACATTTACAAAATAAATAGTTTATTATAAATTATTACAAATTAAGAGTATTAAACCATTGAATTAAAGTTCATTACCGCGAGCGCTTGTAGCAAGTACATCCACAGCACAGTACAAGTACATCTTTGACTGTGGTTGTAATATATACAAGCGGCCGGGTTTCGAGAGTAAGACTTTTCATGAGAGGAACTCGGCAAGAAACTCATGAGCCACTTTTTTAAATAGCCGATCATACAAATTTTTGTCACTTATAAATATATTTTTACATTATTATGCTTATGATAACAGTAGTACATAACTATTTCCACACCATTTTATTTTCTAGATAGTCTTGAAATTTGTAATAGCTGCACAACCATCCAATAGCTTATAGCGGCGACATGCTCACCGCCTGTTACGCTGAATGCAGTCACAGCTTGGTGAAGCATGGACTATGGAAATGCTTGGCTTTTGCGGTGCTTTTACGTAGTCTCTGACTAACCCTTAAGGGATAATAGTCGTGATTATATGTACGTAGACATTAGACCAAACCAGATTGAATGTAGTTATTGCAGAAGATTCGACGTGTGTTGAGGTAATTGGTGAGAAAATTGTTGGTAGGAGTGAGTCAATGGCTGGAAATGTGGATTTTATTCAGGGGGCTAAAGATAAATTAGGATAATAATAATATAAGAATGAAAGAAAGAGAAAAGAATGTACCAACTGCTTTGCTTGCCTAGCATACGACATGCTAGGCAAGGAAAACAAAAGGCAACTAAGGGCGTATTGGGTACTGGATCTGAGATTGTGTAGGCGATGAGCTAGCCACTTGTTACTACTCTTTCACGATTTTTCATCTGACCAAACCCAATTTTTGTATGGCTAAGTGTGGTCTTAAGGAACACAGTGCTCCTTGGACTCTGCCTACCCCTTCGGGGATTACAGGTGTGATTTTATGTATGTATGTAATAATCTAAGCTAATATTAACATATATTAAAAAATATAAATCTACTATTTTCATAAAATAAAATCCAAAAATTTGTAAACAATAAAAGTTTGCGAATATATTATCCCTAGACGAAAAACAGTTATTAGCCAACAAAATTTTAGCAGCAACACAAAAAAATAGGACATTTATATCGTGTGAATTCCTCACCAGCCTATACACGCTGCGAGAGCTCAGGTGTTCTTACATAAAATAAACAAATGAAAGGAACAAAACATAATTACGGTGGCCCTATATTTATTGATGGGTCGAAAGTAACGGCTTAACGTGTAACGTGTCTTTCGGAACAATGAGGAATTCAAGATCACAGTGCATGATTACAACCCTTTCTTATATTAAATGGCAAGGACCACGAACCACTAAAAACTATGAAATCATCAAAATAATTACGAAGTCAAACAAATTAAACATCAGTACAATATAAATCGTTGTAGTTAAATTAAAATTAATAGGATTTTATAATAATTTTGCCGTTTTCATAGTTTATAGTTTGAGTCAACTCAATATCGTGTCACAATATACAACTTTAATAATAACTGTTGGCGAGAGCAATTAAAAGCGGAGTTAAAAATATTTGTGCTTTACTCTCGCAAGACTAATAAAACAATAGTAGTAGAAAAACATGTCAAACGTATATAATAAACAGATATTGTACAAAATTAAAAAACAAGTAATAGACAAATTATCAAAGTGTTTGGCGGCCAGCTCTACGGCCGCAGACCAGTCCGCAACAATAACATAAAAATTGGTTAAGATTTTTCCTTGGACTTTAGATCGAATCACTTTTGTGCCTTTTGTAAGAGACAGCGTGGTAAAATAAATAGCATTGATCGATCAAATACGCACAATCGTAAGCGAAGACTCCAAACGCAGGCATTATCAAATTTTTGTATTGCATTTTTATCATACCAAAGTTCACCGTTAAGTTTGTCGTATTCTTTAAGTTCTAAGATAAGTTCTACATTGTTAAGATTTTTAGTCAGTTATTCTTTATTGCTGAATTTACGTTTCACCCAAGCACTCTCTTGTAAAACCGAGATTACAAATTTATTTTATTTCTCAGAAGAACTAGTTAAAGTGAAATGAGTCTAAACTTTTAAATCTTATTTTCCAACAGTCTGAAACTTCCATTTACATTGCGACTCCACCAAAATTGTATGGAGCACATCAAAATTTATGTTTACTAGAAAATTGTGTTTCGACTAACAAGAGTACAAATAAGTTAGTGAGTTGAACAAAACCAATTAGTGGAGCTATAAAACACGCTAGATAGTTAAGCAGTAACTGACTCTATCCAAAGGGAAAACATAATGAGATATCCAAGCTCCCTCTTACAAGAGTTGTGAGTCAGAGAGTCATGAAATTTTGATCAAAGTTATATTAACATTTATATGTAGTTTTACCGCTCATAGCTTACAAGTAGCGTTTGACGCTGCCTTTATTGACGAATCAAAGGAACATTTAAATCAACCACATTTCTGACACAGTCAAGCACGTCCTCGTCCTCAACCTATATCCATCTCATCGCTGCACACAAACCTTCCTCATGGAGAAATACAAGAGAAGTATGGGCCGTAACACCATCACGCTGGCCGAAAGCGAGTTGGTGGGTAGAATCGTCACCTATATAAGGATAGTTTCATAGGTAGGCATTTACAATTACACGGAGCTACTAATATCGTTTCACAGACGTCAAAATTTGTTGAAGAACTATCGACCGATTTCACTTCTAAGCCACGTCTATAAGTTGTTCTCAAGAATCAACTCGAATGACTTGACGAAGCTAAACTTCCGGAGTAGGACGGGTTCCGATGGAGTTATAGCACCATAGATCACATTCACACGGTAAGGCAGGTTATACAGAAGACAAGTGAGTATAACCAGCCACTTTGGCGTTTGTGGACTATGAGAAAGCTTTTGATTCTGTCGAGACCTGGTCTGTTCCTTGCAGAGGTGTCAAGTTGATTGGCGATACATCGAAGTGTTGAGATGTCTGTACAAATCTGCCAGTATGTCTGTCGAAATCCACAATGGGCGGACTGACCCTATCCTCCTGCGCCATGTTGTAAGACAAGGGGATGTCATATCCCAAAAACTCTTCTCTGCGGCGCTGCAGGATATGTTCGGTACGCTGGACTGGACAAGACTAGGCATTAATATAAATGGCGAGTACATCTCACACTTGCGATTCGCAGACGACATCGTCATCATAGCTGAAACCCTGCAGGACTTAAAAGAGATGCTGAACAGCCTACCTGAATCTTCTGAACACATCGGTCTTCGGATGAACTTGGACAAAACCAAGGTCATGTTCAACGGTACGTTGATCCGGGACCGATCACAGTGAAGGTAGTATCTCTAGAGGTTGTACAAGAATATGTTTACTTGGGGCAAATAGGCAGAAGCAACTTCGAGAGAGAAGCCAATAGAAGAATTCAGCTGGGCTGGGCAGCATTTCATAAGCTTAGTGAAGTTTTCTCGTCACCCATCCCTCAATGTCTTAAGTCGAAAGTCTTCGACCAGTGCGTCCTTCCTGTCATGACCTACGGTGTTGAGACGTGGACACTCATGGCTCGACTAGTCCACCAGTTTAAAGTCACTCAGCGAGCTATGCAAAGGGCTATGCTCGAAAAGACCGCATCAGGAATGATGTGATCTGACAGAGAACTAAAGTCACCGACATAGCTCACCGGATTAGCAAACTGAAGTGGCATTGGGCTGGTCATATTAGCCGTTGAACTGACGGCCGTTGGGGCCGTAAAATTCTCGAGTGGAGACTGCGTCTCGGTAAACGTAGTGTAGGACGCCCTGCGACCAGATGGGATGACGATATTCGTCGGTTGGCTGGAGCGGGCTGGATGAGAACGGCCGAAAATGGCGAGCGGTGGCGTGCATTAGGGGAGGCCTATGTCCAGCAGTGGACAGGAGTAGGCTGTAGATAATGATGATGATGAGACGTAAAAATGTATGGCAATCTCGCCGGCGCTGTTGACCAGTGCTGGCGGCTAGAGTACCTATGAAACGTCTGACCGTAACGAAGGTAGCTTTGTTTTCAAATTCTTCAATTAATATTATTGTTCCGTTAACTTACACCCTTTAGGCACAATTACATAATAACTGGTACGGAACTGTAATTGGTTCTGTAAAAAATTACTAGTATTTTCGAAAGTTTAATACTTTGGAAAATATTGGATAAAAGTAATACTTGAATACTGCTGCTGTTATTATTAATATTGCATTTTTACGTGATCTTGTTATATAGTGTGTTTACAGTTTCCACATAAACATACTGTGACACAAGATTTAAATTTTGTTGAGTCGGTCCAAGTCTCAACCGTAAGCGTTTATAATATTTACAATATTCTCCATGTGCATACTGTTTACATTATAGGTAACTTGCTAAACCACGATATAACATGATAATAATATCGCTTTGAATTGACAAAATAAGACGGAATAAGAACATAAGTAATACATAAAAATCATAAAATTTTGTGGTTAAAATCATCATCATCATTACATGTTGGCGATTGACTGACATCATCAATTTCTTATTAATACTTTACTACTGGCTTCCCGAGGTTTCACTCGCGCCGTACTCGCTCGGTACATCGGGATAAAAGTAGCCTGTGTCATTTCTCTGGCTCTAGAGTATCTGTGTACCCAATTTCGATTATATCGGTCCTTTTTTCATGACTTTTGTTACTGATTTGTTGACATTCATAATAAGTGATTGCATCTCTCGTTATAAAGAATCTTTTACGTCTTTACTGGCGTTTCCTTCATCATAGCACTCTTCACCACATTAAATTTAGTTATCAGTATCTTTTGTATAAAGTAGAATCTAGTATGTATTTAACAAAATATATGTTTCCTTAAATATGTTAAGTATATGTATCTAGACCCAAGCACAACATGTCTTGTTCTGCTATTCACCTAAATATCCGGCAGTTTTCTAGCAAGATCATATATAGTGTTCTAATTTATAAACCGCTCAAATCTTCCTAATTGAGTATGCTAGGTCCTTGATATATGAGAGTCATATGTAATAAAATAGCTGTACACATACAAACTAATATACTGTAGAATAATTGGTGGAACTTGATGAGGGTAAGCTATAAAGTTCAGGAAGTATTAATGATTGTTATTGATAGGAGTTTCTCATTTTGTTCTATTTAAACAATAGTTATTATGAAATAGGATCAAAATAATCACTAATGAATCAGTGTTAACTTTATTAAATCATTATAAAAATTAAGAATAAATGGCACGGTTTTGTGATTAGGATCGAGACAGTGTAAGTAATAAATAAATATCATAAATTTTGTTTTAGTTTTCCCACAAGTAACTACTTTTTAAAATCGAAACCATATAATCATCTACATAAATTATGTAACTTCTCCAACTGGCTTACAAATTTGATTTCGCAAAAAGACTAATGTCTCTCACATCTCGCAAGCCGTTCAACGTTATTAATTGGAAGGAATATAACGATCCCGTACATTTGGCAGCTTGCCAATGGGACTGCGGCTCGAACTGCGATGATGAAACCCCTTATTGAGGTTCAGCCATTTCAGAAGACAAACAAGCAAATAAATGCGCAGGGGTGTGATTGAGTGTTGATGAATGCCTGGATTAATTACTAACTACAGAAATTCGTAACGTTTATATCTTTGCTTGTTTAGTGGTTTCCTTGCCCAAAGAACATTATTCCCACTTTTTCGTGACCTCGTTAGAGCTTCATTGAAAACATTTCAGTAGACGTTGCGCATCAAATAAAGAGCAAACTGATGAAATTTTAATGCGAGGGAAAGAACGCTTTATAATTGAAGAAACCTTTATTTCAGTATAACTATTTTTCTTATTTGACAAAAATATAATTAAGGTCAGGATTTGTTTACTACAGCGATGTATTGTATTTATTTCTACTCCTATAATATTATTAAAAGCAAGCTCGAATAATGGGACTTAGCGAACGATATGGATGTCTGTAATTATTATTATGTTATTTACCTAATTTGCATTTCATGTTTTCGAAGATCATTTATAATGAGTTATATTACGTCTGGCTATTGAATGAGATCTTGATGCGTAATTGCTAGTTTGGTTTCAAATGCTTTTATTATTTTCCCTTGCTCATAAAATTCAAAAACCGCATATGCACTTTGATCCGTCAATATATTTAATTATACAGTAACCGGACTTCTAAACTAACTATGAGGCGGCTTTATCACCCGTTTGTTATTAAATAATAATCTTTCAAGCCTTACACAGTAATACCTCATACTTAAAATCAATAATGGGATATTTACTATTCAAAATAACCTTAAACGTTAACCAATTATGTAGGCATTTGGTTCTTCGTCCCATGTTAAACGGTCTGGAACGTACGACAGGACATTAGCAAATGCTGAATCACATTATGTATATCCAATAGGGTGACACTATGTCGCCATTAAACGCAATGACTCAACAGGGATCCGATCCGCCTATTACTAACGGAGTCGATCATCATACTATCGTTAATCATTAACGAAGTCCTTGACTCCAAACTAATATCAAAAGATACAACACTTGACGCTCGTTGGTTATGTGTTTGGGGATTGTTACGCGGCTGTTGTAATACATATTCAGATAATCCGCAACGCGTTATCAATTAATGTTACGATGACAGTAATCATGCAAATCCTAATGCTATGGCAGTAGAAAATGAGATTTGGCAAGATAGATCAATACTGAAATGATAGACATTATATAAAACTTTATCAAGAATCTTACAATCATACTAAAAGGGGGTTTAAATCAAAGACAAAGTATTAAAATTGAAGGCTAGGTAGTAAATACTAGAATTAATTTATCCATACTAATATTAAAAATGCGAATGTTATTCTGTCTGTCTGTCGGTCTCGCTTTCACGTCAAAACTACTGAACTGAACTGATTAAATCTAAATTTAGTAGCCTGAGAAAGGACATAGGCTACTTCTTATCCTGATATTCCCATAAGAAGGCGGGTGAAATCTAATATAAATCTAGATACCATATGATTACAAAAAGTCTTATGAAGGAATTTTGACAGGGAGCTTTTATAAAAACCTTAAAAAAGAATACCGTAGATGAGAAAATGTTTAGCTCATAACAAAAGTCTTTGTACAAAACGGACACATTGAATAATTTATTTCATTCTGTATCTTTTGTACTTCTGAAAAATAATGTTTCTCGTAATCTTTCATGAGAAAATTATTTTATTTTGAAACAATGCAAAAGGTAAACTTCCTGGAATTTGATTTAAATGTATTGTAATCCCCGAGAAGGAAGGCAGAGATGGTAACACTCATTTGTATAACAATAAAATAATTAATTGTTGCAAAATTGGGAATTAAAATAAGTAAGAAATAAAAAATACATTTAGCATAATGTAAGCACAATAAGGCTTACTCGTATGTTAAATGATCTAAATAAAAAAAAATCATAAATCAGATAGGTGTACATCATTATTTTCGTATTTTTCATAGTTATTTTAACTAGCATACTTTGTATAATAGATACTGAAAAGTCGCAAGTAACTACTTTCAGATTTTGGTGCATTGCAATCGCATCAGGCGAAATGTGAATATAAAATCATCTGTCTAACGCGTTTTTTTCCCTTAAAATATTCATTACCTAACTATACAACGCCCAAAGGATGGATGAAAATAGGTTGACTAAAGGGATATAATGAATCGGGTGTGAGTGGAAATTTGGGACGAGGCAGACCTATACTTCATCCAAATCCAATGACGAATGTTTAATAACAAAGGGTTGCCTAGCAACCACTGACAGGCATATGTTAATAACCTTTTTCTATCAGGCACATTAAAAATATATTAACTATCTTACTGTATTATAAGAAAATATAATAAAGCGATAAAAACGAACGATAAAAAACGAAGAACGTTTTTGGACCAAATTAAAGACTTTCTTGAGAAGGGCCAGGTCAAAAGTACCCGAAATCACCGAGCATGTATGAGGACTGTAATGAGAGTTGATGAAGCGAAAGAAATATGCAGGGATCGTACCAAGTGGAAGGATGTAATCTGTGCCTACTCCTGTGGGAAAAAGGCGTGACTTATGTATGTATGTATATACGTACAACGCCCAAACAATACACAGCCGTGAAATTCACCTGAGACAGCGGTTACCAGTTGAATATTTTCAGATTTGATTTGCTTCTTTATCCAATACATCGTCGGTATTGTCCTCCAATTTTCTTTAAGTCGTGAATCGACCAACCAATCTGATTCTATTGTACTTTCGCTTGACTGAGCTGTAACAATACGTAAATACCAGCCTAGAGTCAACATTTACTCTGAAAGCTCTCGATTCTCAAGATTCTTTGGAGCTCATCTTGAGATATCGATACCTTACGGAAAAGATAAATCCTTATCAAGATAATATCGCAAGTCTTTCACAGATATTGGATTGCATGCCTCTTACAATAAGTCTCTTCAAAACCTTGTATCGTATTCTTCAAGAATGCTCGATGAAAGTATTTACTAAACACCTCACAATGTGTACAGTCAGCTTCATAAAGATGTGACAAGGTAGTCAAATACATGTTTAGAGTAACAGTGCAATTATATCTTTTCATTTAAAGTTATCAAAATATTGTATACAAAGAACCAGTCATAAATATCTATACATTCTCCAATTATATAAACACGATTATGCTGTCACGAAACTTATTTTAATAATTATGTGTTCTGCAAAGTCGTAGTACATGTTTATTCTATCATCATTAATAGGTAGTTTGCGCAGCGCATGCGACGTTTAGAATATTTAAGGTCCTTTTCTTTATAAGAATGTTCATTTAATTGCATATAAGTACCTTAGGTTATATTGTTAGGTAATTTTAATAAAAATGTCAATTTTAGTAACAATGCTAATGTCAACTGGGGATACTATAGCTTCCCAACAGTGAATGAATTTTTGAAATGGGTTCCGTATTTTCGAAGCCTATTCAATGCAAACAAACAATCAAATATTTCCTCTTTATTAGTTTATTTATTTATATTTATTAAACGTGGTATATTTCAGACCCTTGTACTAAATACCATGTGAATTAAACATTGTTTTCATAATTTTTGATAGGAGTCAACTATTGTTTTGTTAAGATAATATTGAACACTCTGGGCAATTACAACAACGTATATAAAACTAAACTCTTCTTGTGCACTTCAGATAATTTTGACCAGTCTTCACACTACGATCTTTATGAAGCTGTACATACTCATACATTACAGTACATTTGTATTTGTCTATTATTTTATACGTTTCTGTTTTTTTATGCTGTTTAAATTGTAGTAAGAGCGCCATATTAACAAATTCAAGCTAATATAGATATTTTCTTCGTTACTAATAAATCAAAGAAATTGAAATAGCATATTTTAATATTCATCTCCGTCATTTATATTGGGTCCTTACCTATGAACTTGGTGTTTTTTTTCTCTCTTAGTATTTTGTCTGTAACTATTAAGATTCAGAGTATTCCTAAAAAATAATTACCTCATCTAAAAATAGACTATATTTTTGAGCTCTTTTGATTAGTTTTGATAATTTGTTGTAAGTTTAATTGTGTTAAAATTGGACACGGAGACAACTCTTTTTAAGTGCCTCCCGATAACATAATTTTATTTGCATTCACTTAAAAACGATAAATAATTTTTATGAAGTGTGATATTACACATATTACTAAAGCATGTCGTATGATAGATGCCAAATATTATTATCTTTGGATTTGTTGTCGTGAAGAAAACTGAAAAAAATTTAGTATGGAAAATGCAGAATTCCCCAAAATCTCCATACAAAACACCAATTTCATAGGTAAGGACCTAATATCTATAACACAAGCGCGAATTTGTAGTTTAAATTTGGCGTGCACGAATTTATTATGATCTCGCAACAAACATTGTTTTCTTTACATATGACAGGTAAGCTCTTGGCCTTCATCTCACCTGATGGTAAGTGATGATAAGGCCGAAGGTTGAAGCGAGCTTCACTTGTATTTCTCTACAAATGAGAAAGTAATCTAACCTCTAATTGCCAGAACATAACAATGCTTTCAACATTATTATTATGGCGACAGATTTAAGTAAGATGGTGGTAGCTAGCCAGGCGGGCTTAGAAGCCGTACCACGAAACAAACCGAAAATATCCAAAAAACTCATAACGAAGTTTGTTTTACACATCGCCCAATAACTGTCCAAAACGCAAAAAGTCGCTTCCAACACAAAAAACAGAATAAACTATGGACCTTATATTTATGAAGCTAAGAGTCATAATAAAACCAATAGCCTTGGTCCACTTCCCCTGAAACCTATCGAAAATGTGCATACGAAACTTTATTGAACACGGGCTGATGTAACACAGGGTGTCCTAGTGCTTTGTGCTCGCTTTTATTTAGTTACCACAGGGAATTCGATATTTCAGTGAATTTCAATCGATAGGAAAATTGATGTTTGTTTTGTGGAATGATAAAAGTTAAAAGTTGTCGAATGGGAAATCTAGCTATTCAAGAGGTAACTAGGTTTGTTCCTGTATATAGTAATGAGATTGAATTAAAATCAGTTTCTACTTAATTTTTTTCTGTACAATTAGTACAAAACCCCACATAAGATTATTAGAACCCTTTTTGATTTATTCAGAGAACTAAAATTATTATCAATATGATGATAAATGATACGATTAATTTCGCATTACAACTTAAATGTTAACGTTATAATGTGGATATATCGAACTGTCTGTACCAAAAATTAAACGCAAGGCATAAAAATATTTCTCTTAAAAGCAGCAGTACTTTATTTCTTTTTCCGGCTTCACAAAGAAGACAAGCTGTGTAATTACTCTGTACTATGACTTGACATCTTATGTAACTTGGCAACGAACACTGTGTGGTCCTTAAACTTGCAGACAGAAGCGACTCTTTCAAGTATTACTAGAACGGCGAAGATTTTTCTCTGTGACGAATTCTTATTAAAAGTTTTTAATTTTCATAAGCGAGTCCTGTAGTGTTGGGCACAGGCCTTCCTCATGGAGAAACACATGAGGAGTATGGGCCGTAACACCACCACGCTGGCCCAATGCGGGTTGGTGGGTAGAAGCTTATTGTGAGTGCTAAGTTAAATAAAAATATTTTTGAGTCTCTATAACGACCGGGACGAACTGCTTAACGTGCCTTCCGGAGCACGGAGTTCGAGATCACAAAGTTTTGGTCACCCATCCACGGCCTGACCATGGCAAAGGTAGCTTTGTTTTCAATCGAAAGTCAAAGTATACTAATCATTACGCTACCGAGCTCCTCATAAGAGAGTACAACAAGATTATGCTGAATAAACATTTTTGAATTTTGAGTTTATTTACAACATGTATTTTACGCGACTATAGCCAGATACTATTATGTGGGGATATTATTTGATAACTTGTTAGGTTTAAAAATACACAATTCATTATCTAATTTAAATCTTTGATTCACCCCTAAGAAAATTTTAAGATAAGAAAAGTAATATTCAGCTCATAAATATAAAAACAAATTTATTTCCATGCTTAAAATGCTCGATGCTACAATTAAAGCAAGTAGCGATATTCGAGACAAAGTAACTAAAAATTTTTTTAAGCTCCTTTTTTATATTTTGCAATTTAAATAGAGAAGACGTGACAGGCATGCCGCGTCAAACGGGGCAGTCGACTGTGGAATGAGCGCTGGGCATCCTGAGATATATCTCTATGTTACGCAGGGTATAATTTACAGTAAGTTCAAATAATTTTGTTGCACATTTTAGGCGCCCTCCATGGCCAATCGTTTAGCGTAGAAATGAAAGAAGATGTAAATTTTCAATGCTTTTTTCTTCTCTGTTCATATGACATTGTATCCAAACGTTAGTTAAATTATCGTTACTTGTACTAAAATTTATACTTAAATCGTTACTTATACTAAAGTATTATTTTTTGCATTGATCTCTTGTTTATAAAAAGTATAGCAATTTAGAACCAACCAGTAAGCAGTAAATGAGTCCTTATGTAAAGTAAGGGCATTAGAAAAAAAACTAAGCCTAGATTCCTTTTGATGGCCGATTAGGAGCCTTTTCGCGTTTATAATGCAAAAACACCTTATATAATAGTCGGTAGCGGTAGCCGAGTTGGGACGAACGGGGCACTACTCGTTCGAGAGGCATCGGGAATTGCAAGTTCGATCCCACCGCCTGTACTAATGAGTTAGAATAAAACTTATGTACAGTTTATTGTGAATATCGCTTGCCTCACATTGTGTCCGGTACGTGGCAACAGGCTCGCCACCTGTTACATGGGGACAACATATCTGGCGAAATGTGGGTGTTTGACACCTCTGCCTACCCCTTCGCAGAAAGAGGCGTGATGATATATTACGCTATGTTATGTTATAAAAGCCTAAAAAGTCTGTTTTTAAAACGTTCACCCCTTTCTTTGTATTGTGTCCCTCCGGTGACAAAGTTCATCTCAGTTCTTT
Organism: Parapoynx stratiotata; assembly: GCA_910589355.1. NCBI lineage: Eukaryota > Metazoa > Arthropoda > Insecta > Lepidoptera > Crambidae > Parapoynx > Parapoynx stratiotata. The sequence continues at coordinate 1,868,495 of OU342473.1, forward strand.
GCCTACTCTAATGGAAAAGCGGGTCAAGGATATTGACCTCGCTTCGCCAGTGGTATGACTAACAGCGTTAATCAACTTTTTAATTCAAAGAGCAAATTCGTGGTCTTGAAACACCTGTTTTAAAGCATTGCCATCTCTGAGATCCCTAGTTCGTTTCCCAGTGGGGTAGATACCGCCTATTGTGTGATGGTGAGAACACCATACTGATCATCATAAAGACAATCATCTCATGATGATGATAAAAACCATGACAAGATGATGATGACATGACCATGGAGTACCATACATTGATTCCATTAAGATCATTTATTTATTACTGTTATTTGTTTATGTACGTAAGCACGGTAATAGGACTTAGATATTAGATCATAATAATGTGAATTGAAGTATGAGTGTTGACACCTCTGACTAGTCTTTCTGCTTACAAACGATTCTTGCCTTAACTGTTCATTCAGCTATTCCATATTACGCTAAGGGCGAGTTCGACGAAACTCCGTGTTACTAAATGGGGGTTCGGATACCAATAAATAAATAAACTTCTTCAGTTTCGCAGCTATCAACTAGCCCCATTTTAAGCAACCAAGCTTGTGTTACGGATACTAGATGACTGATAAATATATTACATAGATAAAGACGTATAAATACTCAGAAAATATACAATACATATAAAAACATCCAAGACTGGAAAACAAATGCCTGCCATCACACAAATATTTGTCCTCACCGGGGATCGAACCCAGAACCTCTCGAGATGGTGACCCCTTGTGACCGGCGTAAAGACCACTCGATCACGAAGGTTGTCAGAATAAATGCTTAAATTTCATTGTTCTAGTCGGCTGTAATGATTGAGACCTGCGATTATTGGCCGTGTATGCATTTGACAGCATTTTTGGTATTACCACACCAGCTAGTAACTACCAGTAGTAGCTAGTAATTTGGTCGAATTCGCCCATAATCGCTTAACCGCGCGTTGAACAAACATCGTTGTATAAATCGCTATATCACAGACCACAGACCTACGAGTCACGTAGTGACGATCACACAGGGGAGGTAAAATGTCTATAACTTTCATGTTATTATGCAAAAGTTATTGTAGTAACTCGCAAGGATAGTGATAGTCATTCTTTTGAACCGAAAGGGTTGATGTAATCTTTTAGGTAGGATATCGTTCGAAAAGAGACTTTATGTTATTTAAGTTATAACTCAAACTCGTTAATATTTAAAAAACTCTGATGTAGCTGCTGCAGAACGACATTCTCAATTATCCCATAATCTCTCGTCAACACCAGACAACTCAATAAATACACGACCGAGATCACTTGTTGCTTGAAACCGATACAGATCACACCAAGGTAAAGTGGCCAAATGTTTGGCCATAGTTTCTAAGTTGATTGATTGGTTAAGACGTCATTTGCTAAGCTTGATCAAACGTTGGTGGAACGCGCGCGAATTTGATTACAAGGAATTGTCGTCTCCACTGTTTTTTGTTTCATTAATCCTGAAAAGATTGAAGGCTTAACCGCCTCACTGGTGAAGTGGTTCACACCACCGGGTGTTGATCGTGAGGTCCGGGTTCGATTCCCCACAGGGACAGAAGCTTTTCTGCTCGGTTTGGTTGGTGGTTGCCTGGCTAGCTACCACCGTCTTACCTAAATTTGTCGCCATAATAACAATGTTATATGCATTGTTGTGTTCCGACAATCAGAGGTAAGATAGCCAGTTCCTCAGTTGTTGAGGATTACAGGTGAAGTTCGCTTCCCGGCCTTATCGTCACTTACCACCAGGAGATAAAGGCAAAGAGCTTACCTGTCATATGTAAAAAAAAAAAATATTTTATGTTCGTAAGTGCGTAAGTCTGTAACCCTAATTTATCAGATTTGAGGAACTCAACTTTATATGCTGGTGACCTTCTTCTTAACCCCTTAAGGGTCAAGCGAACACCGGCATTCGCAAACAATATTGTTTCTTTTGTCTGGTTTTCTGAGCAATGAGAGGTTAATGTTAATGACACAATTGTCTCCATGTAATTAAACACAGAGACAAACAACAAGGACTGGTACAAACAGGGACTGTTTTTATCATCAATACCTAATAGAGGAACTCGGTGGCATAGTGGTTAGTACGCTTTGTCTTTCGATCGAAGACAAAGCTACCTTCGCCATGGTCAGGCCGTGGATGGGTGAACAAAACTTTGTGATCTCGAGCTCCTCCGTGCTTCGGAAGGCACGTTAAGCCCAGTCGATATTGCGACCGTTTCTACCCACCAACCCGCATTGGGCCAGCGTGGTGGTGTTACGGCCCATACTCATCATGTGTTTCTCCATGAGGAAGGCCTGTGCCCAGCAGTGGGACGTATAAAGGCTGAGGACGACATAAATAAAAATTCTGTTTTGAAAAAAAATCTAATCAGTTTATTTCTATTTATTTCACTTTACGTTAATTATTGCTCTCGCGGACACACATATATACACACACATAAATTTATAAATTTGAAAAAAATAATGAACTAACTGCTTTTCTTGTCTAGCATGTCGTAAGACGCAACTAAGGGCGTATTGGGTACTGGGTCTGCGATTGTGTAGGCGATGCGCTAGCCACTTGTTACTACTCAATCACGATTTTTCATCTGACCAAACCCAATTTTTGTATGGCTTAATGTGGTCTTAAGGAACACAGTGTTCCTTGGACTCTGCCTACCCCTTAGGGGATTGCAGGCGTGATTTTATGTATGTGTATTTTTCTGTACTTCTAATATCGTAGCAAAATTCCTCGATCTTAACTTCCGTAGTTCATGCATAAAAGTGTAATAAACTAGTAGACCCGCAGTGATAAAATTGCATCTGCATAGGTACTTCTATCTTTCCTATTCTAGAGGCAAGTTCTTGTGTTACTGTTTCTATTGATAGGTTAAGCAGTGAAATTACAGAGAACAATGACTACATCGTATGCCATTATCATAGTTACACAGCACTCACTGAAAGGGTGCTTTTCTACCAGAGCTGTGTGTGAGGAAAATAGACCAATAGGGAGGCACCAATTTTACGAGTCACGTGTAACGAAGTAAAAAATAAATAATCAATAATAAATAAATAAATAATAATAAATAAACAATAATAAATAAATAATAATAAATAAATAATCCTTTTGGTCTATTTTTCCTCGCACACAACATAGCTCTGGTAGAAAGGCATCCTGAAGGTTTCTTTACGCAGATTGTTGAGAAATAACTGTGCCAAAACACCTTATAGTTTAACCTTACAACTAACTCAATATTTTCATCTAGAAGCCAATTAAGGAACTTACCAATTCAATATAATGCATCGAACACCAACTACATTTTAATCTAACCAAGTTATAACTGAGCTAAATCAAACCATGCACACATACTCTTGTTATAACGCTCCAGATGTGTTCTTTATTCAGATCAAAGACTGAGTCGAATGATCTAGATGAAACTATGTGCACCAGTCGGTTCAATTGGCCCTTTGAAGAGATAGCTCTCATGCCGGAGATCTATTGGACTAACTCAACTTGATACTAACAAATACTACATTCAATTTGAAAAGTAGTGTTGCCATGAGATCATTTCTTCCGTGAAATATTCACGTATTCTACGCATATGGCCAGTATTTTAAAACCATAAAGATAATGACTCCTTGAGTAAACATAATATTGATAAATAGGATAACCTGTCATGCCATCAACTTATTTGGACGAGGAGCTCTTTTCATTCTTTACTTAAGGCTGGTAAACCTGTATGAGACTGATGTCTGATGATGGTGGAGCCGGAAATACCTACTAAAACTATCACAGGATAACACTAGCCCAGGAAAGATTCGATTGTATCTATAACGATTCTATGTGGCCAATAGGTGGTAGAAACCTTACATGGCGCACTGTGCACGAATGTGTTACTTGTACACGATTGAAAGGTATCTCCTATCTTGGACGCTGCCCATCTAACGGAAAGAATAACTCCCAGCTTTCCGTTCTTACATTGCGGTGTAGACTACGCTGGGCCAGTGCTCACACAGAACCGTAAGGGAAGCGGATCTAAATTACTTAATAGTTACATTTGCTTATTTATCTGTTTCGTAACTTGTGCGATTCACTTAGAACTTGTCAGTGGCCTGTCATCGGATGCCTACCTTGTTTCAATAGAGAGCTTCATCTCTAGGCGCGGCATACCTGCTAAAATTGTCTCAGCGACGAAAATGTTGTAGGTGTAGCTAATGAATTCTCAAAATTTTTAATTCACTGCTCAAAAGACATTATTGAACTCGCAACCAGTCAAGAAATTAAGTTTTCATTCGTTCCTCCACACACTTCGTTTTATTTTGCAAATTCTCCAACATTATGGTTGTTGTTATATATTCTCAATTAATATCAGCCGGGATATGTCCACTGCTAGTAGCAGTGTGGGCTGCTTGGCATCTCACAAGGATTATCTTTAACAATCGATCCGGTGCTGCTCGAATTCTATAATATAACATATCATCACGCCTCTTTCCTCAATGGGGTAGGCAGAGGTGTTACCCACATTTCGCCAGATATGTTAAGAATGAGTGTCGATCGAATTATTATGCTCAGTAATAATTCTTGTTAAGTCTTTGATCCAAGAAAAAATAAAGCAATCTGATAAAAAAAATTAAAAGTACGTATGAGAACCTCAATATTCATTAAGATTTCTTGAATCTTAAACGTTTACAAGGAATATTGCAGTTTCACAAGACTTCTAATATCAAGCCATTCAACATCGCCTCGGGCTGACCGAACCAATTTGACCATTTTCAAAGCTTGAAAATGTCTTTCTACATTTTATTGTCTATGGAAGAGCGCAAGGAAGATTTAACGTAATACAGCAGTTAGTATTTATTAATTAGATACAATTACCTTAGCCTACAATAAATTTGGCCAAACCTATAACAACAACCTAAATCTCTGTATCAACCTAAATCACATCACAATTATGTTTTGCGTAATCATTGCTGTTGCACTAAGAAATACAAAAAAATGTCATGATGTCAGCCTTCAATGGATTAAAAACAGAAGATAAAAGCTGCTTGTTCGAGTTCAAGTAAGACTACGAAATAAGGAGGAACCCTCAGTTCAAGAGTACTTTACTTCGAGGGCAATCTCTTTGTTTCCAGGCACATCGGGACACTGCTATTAGACTTAGTGCTTAAGAAGCCACTACTATAGTCTTTACTCTTTAAAAACGTGCAGGAAAGTAGCACTTAAATGTACTTTTATAGTATTATTTACAAGAGTGATTGAGAAAATACCTTTTATATTAGAGAGAAAAATATATAACAGGCACCTTAAAAGAAGTCCTCTGCCGTAGTCCGCGCTTCACCAAGCAGTGACTGCACATGTGCTCAGCGTGACAGGTGGTGACCCCGTCGCCGCTATAAGCTATTTTTTTTGCCTTTTACGACACCCAAGGAAAAAGATGGGTTGGTAGAATTCTTTTAATGAGCCGCTACCACACGAAACAGTAGGGGCAAATGTATGTGTGATAAAAACAGACATTAATCTCAAGGCTTGGATGTTTAAGTTTATTGCCTATTTAAGTAAGTATGAGCTCGCATCCAGATGTGAACAAAACCGGTCACTGAGCAACGACCTTTTTACTCTTCTGGAGCTCACACAAAATTTAGTTCTTGTTGTTATTTGTATTTCTTTTTTTTTGTACTTTTTTGTGTGATGCGAATTTTTGAGTGAATAAAAAATTTTCTATCTATCTATCTATCACTATAACACATGCGGCATAAGTTGCTTAATATGTGCCATAGGTGTCTGTCCTCAGCCTATAGTTCCACTGCTGGGCACAGGCCTTCCTCATGGAGAAACACGTGAGGAGTATGGGCCGTAACACCACCACGCTGGCCCAATGCGGGTTGGTGGGTAGAAACGGTAGCATTCTCATCTGAGACCAGCTTAACACGTCTTCTGAAGCACGGAGGAGTTTGAGATCATAAATCACCCATCCAATGCCTGACCATGGCGAAGGTAGCTTTGTTTTCGATATCGAAAGCCAAAGCGTACTAACCAATGCGCCACCAAGTTCCTCAGCTAGTGGTATGTATGTAGAAATTATTTTTGACAGTAAGTGAACAAGTGGCCGTGGTCTTGTCCCAATGTATCACTAAGGGTCAGCTCACACAGATACGCAACGCGGCGCGACGATGCGCGAACATTTAATAGAGCGACTTAAAATATACTTTATTTAATACACGAAAAGATAAAAATCCGCCGCTCACCGCCTCTCTGGTCTAGTGTTTCACACCACCGGATGTTGATCGGGAGGTCCGGATTCGATTCCCCATGGGGGCAGAAGTTTTTCTGCTCGGCATGGTTGGTGGTAGGGTTTCTAGCCCGCCTGGCTACCTACCACCGTTTTACCTAAATTTGTCGTCATAATAACAATGTTTTAAGCATGGTTGTGTTCCGGCAATTAGAGGTAATAAAGCCAGTTCCTCAGTTGTTGAGGATTGCAGGTGAAGCTTGTTTCCACCTTCGGCCTTATCGTCACTTATCAGGTGAGATTATGGCAAAGAGTTTACCTGTCATATGTAAAAAAATATTCATTGTGACAAATAGTAATACGTTGTACCACACCTCGAGATTCCTCGCGGCGTAGCGCAATGTATCGCGACGCAGCGGAACAATGCCGGTACGCGTGGGGCGTGAAAGAGCGGTGCTGCGTCTTGATTTTACGATGCGTCTCGCGACGCAGCGATGCATTTCGCGGCGGCGCGCGGCGCATCGATAAATCATTGGCCTCTTCGCGCATCGTCGCGCCGCGTCGCTTTTTCTACGTTTATGTAGAAAAATACAGAAATGCCACATTTAAATACTGTCTACATTGTAAAATAGGTTCAAGTCAGTGTTATTCTGAAGGAAGCTTCAGTAAACCTTAACGAGGTAATTACTGACTGTAAATAATATTTTTTGAAGCATCTCACTAACGAGTTTTAGGGTCGGACAGAAAGGCCTATTCTTTACTTAGCCATAATTAGTTGTTGCTTAGAAAATTACACAGTAATTAATATTATGGTCCAAGAGACAGCCTTCACTTGTAGGTGTTCTCTTTTTTAAGGTAATAATTGCGGGTGAGAGAAAATTTTTTGTTACCAGCGAATTCTTGTACTATTTGTTATATGAAACCTTGGTGACGTGTCATGGTATGTTCTTAATAATTTACAAAAACCAATATATGCCATTTAACCAACCTAATGTTTTTTTTTATATTTTATAAAAACATACATTTTTTTCAAGCTTTTAACCCTGTTGATGTAGCAAAGATTACAGCCTTCCACTACCTATTTTCAACCCCCGACGCAAAAAAAGGGGAGTTGTAAGTCTGAAGTGTGTGTGTCTGTCAGTCTGTCTGCGGCATCGTATCTCCCAAACGGATGAACTGATTTCGATTCAGTTTTTTTTTGTTTGAAAGATGGGTAAGTCGAAAGTGTTCTTAGCTATGTTAAATAAAAACCGGCTCAGTCATTTTAAATGAAAAAAAAAGATATGAGGTGTGAAAACAGGAGAAAAAATCCAATGTTACAAATATACCCGTGTTGGGTATCAAATGAAAGGTCATAACATAATTTAATATTTATCACGATACTTGTACGTCATAAATTAACATGAAATAAAAAAAATTAAAAACCCCCGAACGAAATAAAACTATAAAACACAATTTATTTGTTTATATTTTTGTTTTGTCGGGGTATTTTAAATTTTGGTTCAAGAATAATGCGCCATTTTCAGCGTATCGGTTGAAGCTTATTAGTTTAAGTTTTGTTTGATAATTCGTCATCAACCTATATACGTCCCACTGCTGGGACAGGCCTTTCTCATAGAGAAACACATGAGGAGTATGGGCCGTAACACCACCACGCTGGCCCAATGCGGGTTGGTGGGTAGAAACAGTCACAAATGCGACCGGGACCAACGGCTGAACGTGCCTTCCGAAGCACGGAGGAGCCCCAGATCACAAAGTCTTGGTTACCCATCCACGGCCTGACCAAGGCGAAGCTTTGTTTTCGATCGAAGCCAAAGCGCACTGACCACTACGCCACCGAGCTCCTCGTGTTTGATAATTATTAACATTTAATTATTGTAAAATAAATAGTATAGAAATTCTTGAGACGGTAAAGAAATTTATAGGTAATAACACGATGTATTGCTAATACCAATTGATTGCATTAAACAGCCCACATTGTTGAATAGTTGTTACATTTTGTGATGGCGAGTAGTTACGCTCTTAACGCCTTAAGATAGGGTCTAAAATCGAATGATAGAATCATCTTCGTGAATAGCAATGTCTATAACTAGTGACTTCCCGCGGTTTCACCCGCGTGGTACCCGTTCCCATGAGAATGTTAGGATAAAAAGGAACCTATGTCCTTTCTCAGACTCTAGACTATCCATATACCAAATTTCGATTACATCGGTTTCGTAGTTTTGACGTGAAAACAAGATCGACAGACGGACAGCGTTACTTTAGCATTTATAATACAAGTAAGTATATATATTATAATAGTAAGTATAAATAAAATCTTAGAACGTTATGATTTAAAACAATACATATTTCCTGCCACGTGTACCATAATAAACTGCCTCAACAACTCTCACGGGACATTGAACCTTGTAGAGAGCAGAACGCACTAAAAATACCAAACAATTGCTTGCTAGCCCCTCGACCACACCGACAGAAGTTTAGAAGGCCGCTAATTGGAGAAGCCGGTGGCTTCCTTAAGGATAAAGTCTTATTTACAGTTGCTCAGTACTATTTTATAAGTCGTAAACACAAAGCTGTTGATTATTCGTTGGGGTGGTTTGTTTCTAGCTGTTTATCTGAATTCATATAAACAGCTAGAAATATATCTACTGTGCTGTATATCTACTGTGACATCGCTAAAACTTTTAAAGGGTCTTCTAATCCTAGCAACATTGGTATCGAAGGACCACAAAAACGCCTACGTTGCGGAAATAATAGGCGCTTTGACTATTTAAATCAATTTTTTTCTAAAAGGCGTTGCACATAGGTGCAACTCAGAAGACAGAAGGGCCAAGTTGCCATAGAGAAAAAATATTAAACACACAAATAGTTGCCATTGTGAATAACATTTATATGATATATTTTTAACATAAAAATTTTTAACTATATAAATTAAAATATATTTATACATAAAATTTTACAACTAAGAAAGAAATTTTAAATATTATTTAATTAAAATAAATATTGATGTTCAGTACAAATGATGTACTGAACAATCTTTACTTTTCAGTAATTGTTGGAGGTAGCTACGCACTATTACACTATTATCACCCGCATTGGGCCAAGTGGCATTGTTACGATAAAACCGTAAGACCAATATCTACTTCAATTACTAAAGACATACATAATTATTGAAAATAAAGCCCATTGCCGTAGTTATATAAGTCTAGTTTTTGGTATAGGAAAACAGTCCGCTAGGTTCATTGCGCGGAGATTGTGTAATTGCCGTGAAACAGCACCTTAGTGACTACGAGTGCTACGGCGCTAGGGCGTAGTATGCTACGACCACGAGGGGCTGTCTACGGGGCATTATATACGTCTATGGAGCTCTGAAATTTATTATTATATATTTGACAATAACTATAAATAAATAAAATATAAATATTATAGCTATGAGATAAAATATTCTCTCTTCAGCCTATATACGTCCCAATGTTTGGCACATGAGGAGTATTGGCCGTAACACCACCACGCTGGCCCAATGCGGGTTGGTGAGTAGAAATGGTAGCAAAAGCGACCGGGGCCAAAACGGCTTAACGTGCCTTCCGAAGCACGGAGGAGTTCGAGATCACAAGGTTTCGGTCACCCGTCCACGGCCTGACCATGGCGAAGGTAGTTTCTTTTTTCGATCGAAAGCCAAAGCTTACTAACCACTACGCCACCAAGCTCCTCAAGAGAGAGATATTTAAAGTTAATTTTGTCCCTTTTTCATCTTAAGTGGCGTGGCTCTAGCAAGGAAAGCGATAGACATTGATTTAATTCCTCTCTTAGGACAAGAAAAATTAATCTATTTCACCCTTAAACTGTCATTTCGACTCGTGTATTTCCGTACATAAATATTTTAATTTTTTTAATCTCTCCACATAACTACATTACATTTCAGTCTACTTTATACTATTTCACCCAACTCCATTTCACATTTTAGTTTTGGAAAAAATTATGTAGTGCACATTGTTTGTGAATATAATCCGCTATTGTGCCCAATAGATAATGCAATCAGCTAAAAGGACGTACAGATTTAATCTCTTATAAAAGCAATTTATTCGGCGAAATGAAGCTTATATTCATATAAGCTTATACTCAGAATATTTTGTATAATCCCTCCACGCTGAAACAGTGTACTGTCAGAAAAAAATGGTTTACAATTTATAACAAAGGTTTTTTTAAGATAATGGTGGAAGTAATATCAACCTTATGCAGTATGCAGGCTGTGGGGGGCGGAAAGACATGCCGCACCCTCAGCGAAAAGGTAAGATCTTCCGCCGAGCTGGGTGTACGCTCGGGGACCGCGGTCCGACTGTTATTCGTCGGAACTTTGAATATATATTAGGTCCTTACCTATGAAATTGGTGTTTTGTATGAAGATTTTGGGGAATTCAATTTTCTTCACAACGACGAATCCAAAGATAATAATATTTGGTATCATTAGACAAGCTTTAGTAATATGTGTAATATCACTCTTCATAAAAAATATTTATCGTTTTTAAGTGAATGCAATTAAAATGATGTATTCGGGAGGCACTTAAAAAGAGTTGTCTCCGTGTACAATTTTAACACAATTGAACTTACAACAAATTATCAAAACGAATCAAAAGAGCTCAAAAATATAGTCTATTTTTAGACGAGGTAATTATTTTTTAGGAATACTCTGAATCTTAATAGTTACAGACAAAATACTAAGAGAGAAAAAAACACCAATTTCATAGGTAAGGACCCAATATTAATCTATCTGACAAACTCTGTCATCGTGATTCAGACTCGCCAATCTTGTATGCGCCTTATTGTTCTATACAGTAAGTCTAGTATTATCTTGACTCCAATGTTATTTATTCACTATCGCACTTTTCGCTGATTAACCATTTCTCGGTTACTTGATAAAGTAGCGCACTATGTCGTAGCCGGTACACAGGCCGAGCTACCCTCGAGCTCTGAGGGTAGCGAAGGATGAGGAAAGGAAGGAAGAAGAGGAAGAATGAGGTCTGGAACCTCATTTTTGCTTAACATCAGGTGAGATGGGGGTCATTTGTCTGGTCTATCTGTAACGAAAAGATGGCTTTCCTTTTGTATGTTGTTCCTCATTATCATCATCAACATTCATAGTCCACCGCTGGACATAAGCTTGACTATTTCTCCACCTATCTCCCCTTTCTTTTGTTGGAAAAGAGCCATGTTCGTTTATTTCCTTGTGTTTATCTTTTCAGCACTATGTAAAAGTTAAAATAATTAGACTATCTTCGTGATAAAAAAACAAATGTGATGTACGGTAACACGCGTAATACATTAAAAAAAATACGTTTTTAAGTAAATTTTTGATTTTTTGTGCTATCTGTACTGCGATGGGATGATGGTAATGAGATGATAAATTAAATTTTATGATTTTGAAGATGTATTTTGATGATGAATCACGATTGAATTTTTAATTGGATCGGTATGCACATCGTTAATTGACGACCTCCGTGGCCTAGTGGTCTGTACGCCAGTCTCAAGGCAGATGTTTGTGTGATGAATACAGGCATTTGTTATCCAGTCTCGGAAGTTTATAAATGTATCGTTTATTTTCTGAATATTTATATGTACATATCTATTAAATAAAATTTTCTATCATCTATTATCCGTAACACAAGCAGCTTAAAATGCTTTTTGCTTAAAATGGGGCTAGTTTATAGATGTGAGAATGTCTGAATATGTTTATTTATTTATTATTACTTCTTATTCGAGAATTAGGGCCTGTTTCACAATCGACGAGTAAGTTCTGAATAGCTTACTTGAAAGTTCAATTGACATAAATTTCATATTACAACTGTCAATTAATCTGCCAAGTAAGCTACTCAGAACTTACTCGTCGATTGTGAAACAGGCCCTTAATATACTATTTAATTTATATTATGGTAACAGAGAGTGTGCCTGTTGACATGCACCGGGCACAGGCAAGCGATATTCTATGGTTAAGTAAGTTTTAAACAAATTTTGTGATTCTGGCCTAACAGACTTCTCCCTTAATTATAACTTATTAATGACTACAAAAGAAAGTTTTCAAAAGTTATAATATCCTCTAACGTTTTTAACGTTTGACTGAAATTTAAATGAGACTACTTTCCTGTGCAAACAATTATTTGTAAAAGTAAAAATTTTGTTTTTCAATATCTATGAACATTTATGAAATAGAAACATATCTTTACTAATAATAAAACTGTAGAGGTCGAAAGTCTATACATAGAAAAAAATTGCATAAAAATTTTGTCAGGTGATGTAAAAAGAGGGAAAATACCAAAAAAATTTTTGGTTTTAAACCATTGTAACCACGGACGAAGTCGCGGGCAATAGCTTGTTTGCAATATAGTTCCTTTGCCCCAAGTTACGTACTAATTTCGTCGAGAACTAATTTTAACTCTCTCTCTCTCTCTCTCTCTCTCTGAGCGTGAGGTTTATCAAGGTTTATGAGGTGTATCAAGGCCCGCGATAGAAGCTATGCAATAGCTTAAAAATAAAATTTTCGTGTTAGACCACGTCATTGAAAACGCACGGTGTCGTCACCTGCTCGTAAATAATCTTTTGGCTGTTATAATCTATCAAATCTTCATACGTATCGTAGTCGCATTTTGGTGGCTTTTCATGTTCATTTTCATAAAAAATAAAGAAATTAAAAATAAATAATTCAATTTCTTAAGTAACATGCTATACTTTACCATTTGAGGTGCTTTTCTAAAACTTGTCAAATAGCCTTTTATAATTTCTCGTCTTTTAACTAAAGGGACTTATTCGGTTAAATTTCCCAAATATCCACATGAACAAATCCTTGAAATCAAAATCTCAAAGACCTCAACTAAGTTAAGAGTAAAGTACTTCAAATTGAAATCATTTTCCTGTCTTCTAAAACGAATTCGTATAAGTTCCAATCCAATAAAGATTACGATTTTAGCGCAAGGCACTTTTAGAGAAACTAGAAGTAAATTTGTCAAATTAATTCTTGGCAAATTATTTAATGGAGAGAAATTATATTATCTATATTAAGAGGTAATTCATTACTGAAGTATTTTTACAGTCACCGGCAATAAGTTATGACTATTTTAGTACTCTGTCATTCTAAGATTTTATTTTTATTTTTTGCGACACTACATTCTGGTGATATGAAAATGACAAGGTTAAATAGCCACATATTAGGTCCTTACCTATGAAATTGGTGTTTTGTATGGAGATTTTGGGGATGTCTGCATTTTACATATTAACATTTTATCAGTTTTCTTCACAACGAAAAATCCAGAGATAATAATATTTGGCATGTATCATTAGACAAGCTTTAGCAATATGTGTGTGAACACGCTTGATAAAAATTATTCATCGTTTTTATGTTAATGCAAATCAAATGATGTAATCGGGAGGCAGTTAAAAATAATTGTCTTCGTGTCTAATTTTAACACAATTAAACTTACAAAAAATTATCAAATTAAATAATACGAGCTCAAATATATGGTCTATTTTTAGAAGAGGCAATTATTTAATAAGATGTTCTGAAACTTAATAGTTACGGACAAATTGCTGAGACAATAATAAAAACACCAATTTCATAGGGAGTATATTTTGCTGAAATCTCTCCTCAATTAAACTTGTTAAATCGTCCTCTCTCGTCCCCGACACTTGGTATAAAATGAAATATGGGTTAATTAAAACTGGTTCCGAAAGTCCCGTCGAATCATTGACCTATTTAAGATTGCAATAATATTTTATTTTCTAGACGATCTTTATCCTTAGCTAAAGCATAATATTATTAAAGGTTTTAGATTGTAGCTTATGTAACATGTTTAATAAAGATTATTTCCACCCCTAGCTTGTTTTCAAATAACGCGATTCAGCGAGATTTTTAATAAGCCGCGGGTTTTTTAATTTATTCCAAGTTATGAGCAATACATAATGAATAAATAATAATAAATATCTTCAGACATTCACACCTACCAACTTCTACGACGCTCATTCGTAATTTAAAAAAACGATTTTTTTTTAGTAGGCTGTCTGTTTTTAACAGGATTCATAGTCGTGTTGGCGGCTGCCGCCGTTGACCAACAAATCTCATCGCAAGAATTCAATACACGAACGGAGGTTTTGAACTGCATGATAGTGAAAATAAACGTGTCTCATGTAAGTAAGTGAGCGCGTGTTGCCGGCGCCGGACGTTGGCATGAGTATGAAACTACCCTAATAATATATAACTGTAACATAGTGGGGGTTTGCCATTTCCAGGTGGCGTAGTGGTCAGTGCGCTTTGGCTTCGATCGAAAATAAAGCTACCTTCGCCATGGTCAGGTCGTGGATGGGTGACCAAGACTTTGTGATCTCGAGCTCCTCCGTGCTTCGGAAGGCACGTTAAGCCGAAGGTCCCGGGCACATTTGTGACCGTTTCTACTCACCAACCCGCATCGGGCCAGCGTGGTGGTGTTACGGCCCATACTCCTCATGTGCTTCTCCATGAGGAAGGCCTGTCCCAGCATTGGGACGTATATGGGCTCATGACCAACATAATGAATCAAACCGATGTAATATTGGTCTTTATTGTGAAAGGTATTTTTTTGTAATTTTCCCTGTAAATATCTGTTCGAAACACGTAGAGAATGTTCAGATCACCACTGACATTTAAATTGAATATTTAAAAAAATGTACAGATAAAGCATCCCACCATATTTCTTAATGCAGCTGGTAGAAAGAGATTTATTTAAGACGTAAACCACTTCTTTTGTGAGTTTTATTTGTAAATAATAATGTGCAGAATAAATAAATTGAGTTGGGACTTTTACTTAAGAGTAAGCAAACACCACGCAATATGTAATATATTGTGTAGAGTTTACCGGAAAATATACTAAAACTTTAACGAGATACCCAGAAAGTTACCAAGTACTTACTTCGCATAAGCTTAGAATTTACTATTATGTGCTACGATACGCTACGAGATGCTACGACGCTACGGCTTGATACAGTGCTACGAAAGCGATAAGAAGGTAAGGTTTTAATAATATTTGACTTTACATTTTATATAAGGTCCCGTTTTTCTCCCATGTAGGCAAAGGTTACCTTTACCATAATTATAAAATTCAATTTGTACAACTTCATTTGTCTCAAGATATATTGAAATATTACATTTCAATGTGAATCCAAAATATAAAAAAAACATCAACATCTATTGAACTGAAGAATAGCTCTCGAAGTAACATTGTTTACTCTGAATATTTTAGGTAAATTCCTTTTTTTCGCTGTTCTTTCCTCGTTTAAACTTTGGCTATAGAAAGTTGACTTTCAATGAAAAAAGTGGCTTCGGGAGTTTTAATAGAGTATGAATTTAGTTGACTTTAAGATACTTTGAAATTTATGTTAAGACAATTTTTGCTGCCTTCGTTTTTGTATAATCTAACCGTCATGAAACTTATTCGCTTGATTTTTCACCAACACGAAATAAAAACTCAGTAGGTGTTCAGTCGCGAGCAAAAAGATGTTCCTATTTTAGTACTTTGTTATTTTGACACTACTTGTATCTAGCGTCCCAATAGAAAACATTTTACTAAAACCTCAGAATGCCAAAGTGGTAAAATGGATAAATATTTTTGCTTGTGACTGTACTAGTAAAAACAGTACACAGCTGTGTAAAGTGATGTTTCTAACACACAGTATTGCGGTGAGCTTTTTCTTCTTTTTTTTACTAATAAATGTTAAATGCATAGCTGAATAATTTCAACTTCGTTATATTATTATATACTACTCAAAACAAACTACCACTTAGATTTTTTGCTGTACCATGTGTCGATGTAACGTTCTGCAGTTACGGTACTCGCATTTAAAATGGTGAGCTCGGTTTCACCGTGTAAACTAATCCCACCCCAAACCATTACGTTGGGACCACCAAAACGGTCAACTTCGTGGATGCAGAACTCCAAAAACCGCTCGCCGCGTCGTCTCCACACCCTAAGGGCCAGGCCACAACACTGCGTTGCGGCATCGTATCGTAAAAATCTACGTCGCCGCAGATCGCACCGTAGAAATTTCCGATGCGTGTCCAATGAAATTTTTGCGTTACGGCATCGCATCTCAATTCTGTGCGATGTTGTTTTTGCGATACGACGCCGCAACGCAGTGTTGTAGCCTGGCCCTAACACGCCAATCATCATTAAAAAATTATACTTTGCACTCGTCTGTAAAAAGCACCGTTCAGTTTACTAAAGTGCACTTAAATGTAAATAAACTAGTGGCCCTTATTTTTTTTAGTAGTGTATATCAGATACCTACTCTTTATTTGTTAAATTATTATTATTTCTATACTGATAAGGACTCTGGTGACGAGGATAATTGTACTAAGCACAATTTTCAAAAGTTTTGAAAAATTTGTAAACAAATTAAACACATTTTCACAAAGGGATCCTTTTTTAGCATAATGTTTTTACTCATAATATACTTTGGCATATGAAATTGGCATAATGTTGTTTGGCATAATATAACTTAAGCATAATTTTCTTTTGGCACAATATTAATTTCGCATAATTATAGTTTAGACTAAAGTTATTAATGTGGGTGTTTAACACCTCGGGCTACCCTTCGGGCAAAGAGGCGTGGTGATGTGTTATGTTATGTAATTATCCATAATATTATTCCGCATCGTGGTTTACGGCATAATGTAAAGTTAATTAGGTACGTCGATGAGCGAAGCGAAGAGGAGAGTTATGTATAACTGCGCCTCCAACGCGCAAGCCGAGCGAGCAAAGCGAACGTGCCGTGGCAGCGGCCGGCGAAGCGCCTGAATCGATATTTTTTATTGATAATTACTTCTAAAATTTTATTCAAATAGATATTCAAATAGGTATGCCTTATGATGGTAATGCCATTTTTAGTTATGTGTAAATAATTATGCATAAAGTTTTATGCCAAAATCATTTATGAGTAAGTATATTTAGTTTGAATTCCATTATGCCAATCCATAATATGCTTGAAAATTCTATGCAAACAGAGAAACAGAAACAGAACCGTAATTGTTCACATTTATTGGCGATACGCTTGTACGTTCTTTGTATGCAGATATTATACTACGAACATTATGTGATTATAGTCAGGCTTAATCCATTGTCATAAAGTATGCATGCCGTTACAATTCAATGCACTAAAACATTTTGTATTCGATTTTAATCCCTTTTACATTAACATTAATATTCGTAATAACTGTTGACTTGTGAGAACTAGTCCTCGCTACGTCTCTTTCTGGCTGACTATCTATTGGGAAAATGAGTTTTTTACAGTCCAACGTGCTGTTGACTGTACTTTGTAAACTCATTAAGAAGTAAGCTATTTGATATCCCAATTCATATTTAACCCTATTCACAATATTGTTATTGGTTTGTGCAGCATGCTCCACTGGATATTTTGTCAAATTCTTTGATTCAGTAAAATAACGCGTGGTAGGTATTCATAGTTATAATAATTTTAAAATATTTGACTGTATTTTTAAAAGTGTATTTTCCCCTATAAGTGCTTAAAAAAGGTGAAATAAGTAATTGAATATATTAAACTTTATAAAAATTAAAAAGGATATAACAAATAATAAAGCCGCAAAATGATACTTATGATGACAAAATGACATTATATATGATAAAATAGAAAAATCATAATATACATAAAGGACATAAATTTAAAAGTAAAAACACAGTCATGTAATTGCAATTTGATATCAATATTACATCCAGAAAAAAGGCTAGGAAGAAATATTAATGCAATCACAAACATCTGCCATTACCAAGCTTCTAACCCAGAACCGCAGACGGCAAAAGCTGAAAGGACCTGGGTCTCTTGCATCTGGATTCAACTACTCATCATCTCATTCATTACAAAAATCATTAAAAAATATACATTTTGAAACATGAACCTGTACATCTTTTCATACAATTGTGGTGTCCACTAATGACTTTTTGGTCAACCGCCAATAATTTAAGTTAATCGCGGTGTTAGCAGCAAATTTATGCCGAAAGGTCGTTATTTAGTGAATGAGCTTTTAGTAATTTTATTACTTAAATTCCGGCCAGCATTGGCGTTCTGTAAATGCCTTTATTGACAGCCTTCAAAAAAGGAGGTTCTCAATTTGACAGAATATTTTTTTTATTTATGTTCCTGACGTTCCTGATTACTCAAAGACGCGTCAACCGAATCCGAAAATTCTTTTTTTTTTGTATGAAGGGATATATTTTACAGATGGCCCCATATTCATCAGGCTGGGATCTGATTAGATAGAAGTATTCAAATTTTAAAGGCATACTTAAAGCAATATTATTTACGGTGACTGGTACATTCACTTCTATTTTAATTTTAGTTCAAATAAATCTTGGTGCTGTTGTGAATATCGCTTGCCTCACACTGTTAAGCATATCTGGCGAAATGTGGGTGTTGACTCTGCCTACCTCTTCGGGGATAGAGGTGTGATGATTATATTTGCATCGTCCTCAGCCTATATACACCCCACTGCTGGGCACAGACCATCCTCATGGAGAAACACATGAGGAGTATGGGCCGAAACACCACCACGCTGACCCAATGCGGGTTGGTGGGTAGAAGCGATCGCAATAGCAACCGGGACCAACGGCTTAACGTGCCTTCCGAAGCACGGAGGAGCTTGAGATCACAAAGTTTTGTCACCCATCCACGGCCTGACCATGGCGAAGGTAGCTTTGTCTCCGATCGAAAGCCAAAGCGTACTAACCACTACGCCACCGAGCTTCTCCTATGTTTGAATACCATTATTTGTTTTACAGATAAAGAAAATAACGCAACATGATAAATATTAAATAATTCCTTGAAGAGAAAATATTTCTGCGCAACCAAATGCACTATCGGTGATTCTCGACGATAAATTAGGTTCCATTTGGCCTCAATACTCATTTAGCCCAGACTAGAAAAGGTCATCGTTCCAAATAGAACCTAGTTTCCATGCGCTCAAGTTTCGATTTTGACTGAAATTCATATGCATGGGCATTGTATCACTAAAATCTATTGGTGGTTTGAAAATCTATTTTTCATCCTGACAAAAATATTTTTGTAACAAACCCAACATTATGATTACAGACGCTATTTTAGGTAAGTATTATCATAGAAATAAGCAAAAAAATTTTATTGCGAACTCAGTGAACGATATACTATTATTTTAAAAATCTGTGCTAAATATTTAAAAAATGTAGTAATTTATTACATAACAGATGTTTAAATAAAGTGCTGATCTGCGAGACACATTCTCACAAACTGTTAATCAAATGTTCTTTTCATATTCAGAAAACGAATTTTAACTTCCGTAGCTACGTACAGCTACGATTCGTAGCATAGCTACAGTTCGTAGCACCAGTTCAACGCGCTGTAGCAATCGAAAAACACTTTTTACTGATTGTCAGTATCCGGAGCTAATTTATGACTCGCGATATGTGTTGTGCTGTGTTTAAACGATATTACACCTTATGCTCTAGGTATAAAATGTTTTGTATAATCTTACCTACATAACTTAGTGCTTTAATATGCACGAGAAACAACGCGGTTGTTGAAAATAGATTCACGCTACTATTTATTAGGTTCATATTGCAATACAGGCTATGTTCTAACGGTATATTTGTGTTCTCTTGTTGAGTAGTAAATTTATGAATAACCGTGTTAATTGTTTTAATTTTATGTTCTACTTTGGTATACAATTTTAAATAGATATTTCTTAATATACATAGCATTAAATCGACATGATTAGGCTCTGGACAGGTTACCATTTTAAAATATTAAGCTTTTCGAAGTACAGAGAGAGTTATTTCAAGTCAAAAGCAAGTCAAGTCCTGTTAATGCTAATGCTAGCATTGCATTTTTTTTAATACGTAAAAATAGATTTCGCAATGGTGGCTATATCCAAGGCACATCTGACAGTTCATATAAAAAAAAACGTGTAATCGTTGTATTATAATAATAATGTGCTTTAAATGAATGAACATTTAAATGATGGAGGTGTGATGATAACTTCTCGAATTACTCATTTACTTCAATAATTTCTTATACTTCTTAAATTTGGCTAAATTATAACTTAACCCAAAAGCCTTTCCCATTTTCTTTATAAAATCCCTCCAATCTACATGTTCCAACTCCGATAGCTGGTCGATAGGTTTTCTCACCTCATTGCTCGGACGCGTTCATGGGCGGACTAAAAGCTTTGTCTATTTTTAACGTGAATTACGTCCTTGTCTATGGTCTTTGTGTTAGTGGCAATTGACGTATTTTATTCTGCCAAAGGTTTGTTTGTGATGGAGGTGTCAATACTCATAATTTGCTTGATATGGAATGAAAGAAGGAATAAGGATTGTACTTATTATAGTGTTACAAAGTCCTCCATACAAGAATGTGTGAAAAGCTCTCTCGGGTCACGTCATAATTTCACACGGCAGCCATTTTATTAATTTAAATTTGGAACGAACTGCGCGGCAATATTGGAGTTCGAAATTCAATTTATTGTCGTTATTGCATTTCGCATTTTTGTGCAGAGCGAACTACCATTCGAAATTCCCATTACATTAGTTCGAAAGAATGTTTGGTATACGAAGCGTAAAAGTATTATATGTTGTGGCGAAGGATCATTTCAAATAAAGTACTTTTTATTTGAAATGTTGCGATCAGAAAATTATTTGTTTTATTCGTCTTATGCGTCCTTCAAACATTATCCCACAAAGTTGTAAAACACCTTATAAGAAAATATTTCAACTAAGTAGTTAATTTCCTATTTTTATAAAATACGCGTTATATTAAGTAAATGTTATGAACAAAACAACCGACTCACACAATAAATTAGGCAACACATCTGTAGCAAAAAATTACGAAAAAACACAATATACGAAGCTTATGGCTCTATTCCTATGAGACAATGAACAAACACGTAACACATTGCTCTGTTCTTATGAATATTACAAATCCGAGATATAGGTACGATTTACATTCAACTCACAGAACATATTACTAAATATCTCACGAAAGTAATCTAGCCAGCGCCGAAGGCATAAATGTTTCTTTATATTTTTGCGCAGGTTTTAGAATTTCTTCTGTAACAAAAATTGTGACGTAACGAAGAAGCCCCTTTGAAAGAAATTTTATGATAATAAAACTTTATTTTATTATCATCCTGATCATATAGGCAATTTTTTTCGATCGGCATAAACTGTCAGCCGCAGATGGCCAGTCTCATAGGGCAAGAACTTTGGTAGCTCCTCTAGCTTATAGTGGAAAAGCCTTCTAGAGAATTTTTCTCTTGTAGGGTTTGTAATTTTTCTCTATAGGGTTCCACTACCAAGGAGTCTCCAACGCCTTCTTCTAGACATAAGTCAGTCTCAACAATCTCCACGATAACCGGTCTTGCCCACACTCGGTATTAAACCTTCACCAGATTGTCGGTTCACCTGGTAGGGGTCTACTAATGTTGCGCCTCCCGTACTCACTCTTATTAGCTCTACGAACAATTTTCGCGAGCAATGCAAACTATTTTTATAGAAAACTTTGATTAACTATCGTGTTTGAGAAACTTTTATACAGGAGTTAGGAGTTTCTGTTGTACTTTTTAATTAATTATTAAAGTTTGAAGATATCAGTTAATGAAAATCTATATTCTTTAGGAATTCATACTAATCGCAACAAATAGTATTGATTTTCTGTATGGTAGCAAATATTATGGCCGCCGTGTGGAAGCAGCTCGTTAAATGAATATTACCAACCCATCTCTTCCCTTAGGTGTCGTAAAAGGCGACTAATGGACTAAGAACTGCACAGCTATCCAATAGCTTATAGAAGCGACGGGCTCACCACCTGTCACGCTGAGTGCACTCACTGCTAGGTGAAGCGCGGACTATGCCAATGGACTGCTATAATTTGCGGTGCTTTTGCCTAGTCTCTGACTAACCTTTAGGGGATAAAGGTCATGATTACCAAACCTTTCTGTTAGGTCGAATTAAAAGGTCTTGACTTGGTAAAATGTTACTTAAATTTTTGACTCTTATTATTGTCGGCGTTGGTCGGTCGCCCAGTGATGTCTAGCCTCAGTGTCAAGTCAGACATGCTCCAGTCGTCTAGCTAAACGTCGCAACACTTTCAATGAAACTGTAAAAGAAGTGAATGTGACATAGTACAAAAAACCTTCCTTTCTCTTTACGCTTACAAAGATTGCTCTTTTTCGGTACTAGACTAGTTTGGTCAATAAAGACGAAAAACTATAGATACGGCACATATTTCTTCGTCAACATAAAGACTCTATCCCTACATTCCAATGCCTACGATGATGTGCTACGCGCCCTTGTATGTGTCCGCCCCTCGAGATGGCCGTTAGTACAATTCTATTAGATTTATCAGTAAAAAAAAAAACTATTAAATACTGGACCTATATATTAGTTATAGAAAAAAAAGAAAATTAAATATATTTTGACTCAAGAGTGTACCGAACTTAACGCAATATATTTGCATACATTGGTTACCTTTCTGCATTGTTATTACTAAAGCTACTATTATATCATTAACAATCAAGATATTTAAGAATTCACAATAAATCATATTGATTAGAAACACGATTACTCGGAGTTGGCTCGATAGAAAAAAATACCAGATACTTCTAAAAGAATATAAACGCAAAGTACGGCGTAAGTGCTTCACGGAGAGTAATCAGCTTTTGAATAATAACAAAACTACGTGTTTTCTATAACGTATTTTATATTGCCTATATTGTCGAAATGTGAATTTATTTTAATAATACGAAAGAAATACGTAAATTAGCGCGCGGTCCATCCTAGTTAGAGCTTATCAACCAAGATGTGGCAGCACCAAGAGCTGTAGCCGTCGCCGAGTACTGGCGTCATGATATTTGAGTCATTGACACGAAGAAGAAGAACTTACCCCCGCACCAGAAGCTCGGAACACTCCTACAGTTCGCATAACCACTATTACCGCATACTTCTTACCACTTAAGACTAAGATTATGATTGCACAATCTCTCCTCTTGCCCCTTCTAGACTATGCTGATGTCTGCTATTTGGATGTCACCGAGGAGTTGTTGAATAAGCTCGAGCGTCTCCAGAATTTAGCTATTAGATTTACATATGGTTTGCGTAAGTATGACCGAATATCTTACTTTCGTACCGAACTGAAGTGGCTACCAATTAGGGATCGTCGCAACTTACACATCCTTACTAGGACAAAAACAAACACAATCCTTACTAGGACAAAATTTTCCACGATCCCAACTCCCCGTCCTGCGCAGGCGTTTCCACTTATTGCCATACACCCGTCCAAAACGTAGTTGTGACTCGCGTATGTTGGTCTTACCTGTGAGCAATACGCATTTCTTTCTGAATTCATTCAGTGCTCGTGCTGCCCAGTTGTGGAATGAGTTACCGTCGGTGATCCAGGATAGCTCTTCGGTCAAATGTTTTAATATTCGTTTGAAGTATCACTACCTGTCCAAAACTTTTTAGTTTTTGTCATGGACATGGTATTGTTTATGTATGGTATATTTATTTTATATGTGTATGTTATTGTATTTATGTATGGTGTGTATCAGTGTGTATAGGTATATGGTGGTGGGTATATATTTAGTGGATATCGCTTATGTCTTCTCTTTTACTAGCGTTTGTCATTTGTGGTCTGTGCTGTATTAATTTAATTTATTCATTGTACCTTATGGGTTGTCTGGAAGACATCTCTATTAGAGATAAGTCCGCCCATTGCATACATTGTGTTATTTTTATTTTTATGTAACCATGTGTTTTTTTGGCAATAAAGAGTATAATAATAATAATATTAAGGTTAATCGATGAAACGAAGTCTACAAAGGACTTCACTGATCCTAACTACCTGCAAATAGTTTTTTAATTGTCACTTACCTGCGTATGCGAGTAGAACATGGAGAAGTTGGATACGATGACCGGAACTGGAAGTGCTATAGTGAGCACTCCGGCCAACGCGCACAGCGCTCCCACGAACATGCCAAGGTATGTCTTGGGCGCCATGTCGCCGTAGCCAACGGTGGTCATGGTGACGATGGCCCACCACAGCCCGAGGGGGATGGACTTGAACTGATTATCAGGGTTGTCCTGTAGAAAGAAAAACAGTTTTAAGTCGATGAATACTGAAACTCCCTGTAGTATCGCGACTACAAATCTCCCCCCCCCCCTCTCCCTGTTTCAGTCTTGATGTCTCGACGGGGATCAAGGGCATACCAATGGGAGTGCATCTCATGATTGTCAGTGCAAATAATACCTAGACGAACGTTTCAAGATTAAATCTAGGAATTTCTTAAGGGCCAGGTCAAATGTACTAGAAATCACGGAGCATGTATGAGAAATTTGATGAGAGTGGATGAAACAAATAAATCCATATTAATATTATAAATGCGAAAGTAACTCTTACTGTCTGTCTGTCTTGCTTTCACGTCAAAACTACTGAGCCAATTTAACCGAAATTTGGTACACAGTCTAGAACCTGATAAAGCCTACTTTTTATTCTACATATTCCCATGCAAACTGGTGCCATACGGGTGAATTTAAAAAAAATTAAATAACGCCTCCCTGAAAAATGAAGGACAAATTTACGCCACTACGAACTTTGCTGCTAATAAAAGAGTAGAAGTAAATTTTGAAATCCACCAATTGAGGCTTCTGTTCCAATTAGTAAAAATCTTTCAGTGTTGAATAGCCTATTTATTGAGGAAGGCTATAGGCTACATACCATCACAAAGTAACCATTTTACGCGGACGAAGTCCCGGGCAAAAGCTAGAAGTAGAATAAATAGCCAGAAAGAAGTATCTCAAATAATTAAAAGACAACATAATAATTGTATTCATCGCAGTAATATTTGCCCCTACTTAGTCTATAGAGATAGCGGCACAAATATACTTTCATAAAGATCATCCAATAAAAATAATGGTTCAACAGTTTTTACTGAACCTACCGCATAGGATTCCAGTTCATACAAGTTTAATATTTTCAATGGAGCTACATACAAGGGTAGCGATTTAATATTCATTTGCTTCGGTTACTAAAAGAGGCTAAATTCTGTTGAACTCATATTCGAAGTACAAAATTCTTAAAAGATCACAGTCAGTAGAAATAGCGGTTTAAAAGGCGGTCTCTGCGGTTTTCCTTTATCCTGCTGGTACGCAAAAGTTGATTATTAATTATTAGGTAGTTTACAAATCGTACTAACCACTACGCCACCAAGCTCCTCCAAAGGATATCGTCGTCATTATCGTCATCAGCCTAAATACGTCCCACTGCTGGGCTCAGGCCTTCCTCATGAAGAAACACATGAGGAGTGTGGGTCGTGACACTACCACGCTGGCCCAATGTGGGTTGGTGGGTAGAAACGGTCGCAATGGCGACCGGGACCAACTTAACGTGCCTTCCGAAGCACGGAGGAGCTCGAGATCACAAAGTTTTGATCACCCATCCACGGCCTGACCAAAGGTAGTTTTGTTTTCGATCGAAAGCCAAAGCGTACGAACTTATACGCCACTAATTTCTCAGAATTTCTATTTGCTTGAAATTTTTTGTAAAATGTTTTTAAATACAGTTTATAACGTCAATGTGTAACTATACATCATTTTTACTAAGATGAACATGCTCTCTTGCCCTTTTACAAAACTAATTCGCTTCACTGAACAATGCGTTATTTATTACACCTTGGTTCCGAAGAAAATCGCGCTCCGACTGCTGAGTTGATGAAAAATTAAGGTAGATTTATTGGAAACATTTCAATAAGAATTGGGTGAATGTTTCTTTCTTTTTTGCTCTTTTTAGAAATAAACCTTTTTTTTACTGTCACAATTACAAATCATAATGGAATTTTGAGACTATTCGAAATTTTATCATTACCATCATTGAACACCTTTTAAATATTTGAATTGTCGTTGTAATTGAAAATGTAAGGATACGTCGTTTATTTAAGATCAGCGTTCTTTTGAGAGCGATTTTTTGATCAGTAGTAATAGTTAACTCAATTGTTAAAATCAAGACTAATAGCAACAATGGAAGCGCCAAAATGTGTGACGTCAGTTTGACAAATTGTTAAATTTGCGATGAAAATACGAAGCAATATACATCAGCTATACCGCCAGCCGCCATTGTACGAGTCCTAATCCCAACGTGTGTGGTTTAATTGTCTATGACGACCTCCGTGGTCAAGTGGTCTGTACGCCGGTTTCAAGGCGTCGCCACCTCGAGAGGTCCTGGGTTTGATTCCCAGTGGAGGCAGGTGATTGGGTGATGAATTTTCAGACATTTGTTCTCCAGTCTTGGATGTTTATATATATGTATATATATTCAGGATATAAATATGTATTTATCTATTAAATATATTTGTCCGTCATCTAGTATCCGTAACACAAGCAGCATTGAGTTGCTTAAAATGGGACTAGTTGATAGGTGTGAATGTCTGAGGATATTGATTTATTATTATTTATTTATTGATTTATTATTATTATGATTATTTAACTCTAGTAATATTTGAAAATTCGAAGACTTTCTTAGTATGGACATGTAATGAGGAGGAAGAATGATCATGTCACCAGGAGAGTCAAGGATTTAAAAGTGGATGGGCGTGTGGGGAGAGGAAGACCAAAGAAAAGATGGATGGATTGTGTGAATGATGATATGATGAGGATGGGAGTGAGTGTTGACTTGACGAGTAATAGAAGAGAGTGGAAGAAGAAGACATGTTGCGCCGACCCCAAATATTGGGTCCTTACCTATGAAATTGGTGTTTTTTTTTGTCTTAGTATTTTGTCTGAAACTATTAAGATTCAGAGTATTCCTATAAAATAATTACCTCGTCTTAAAATAGACTATATTTTTGAGCTCTTTTGATTTGTTTGTATAATTTGTTGTAAGTTTAATTGTGTTAAAATTGGACACGGAGACAACTCTTTTTAAGTGCCTCCCGAACACATCATTTTATTTGCATTCACTTAAAAACGATAAATAATTTTTATGAAGTATGATATTACACATATTACTAAAGCTTGTCTAATGATAGGTGCCAAATATTATTATCTTTGGATTTGTCGTTGTGGAGAAAACTAAAAAAAATGTTGTATGGAAATGCAGAATTCCCCAAAATCTCCATTCAAAACACCAATTTCATAGGTAAACCTAATATAATTGGGAACAGGGCAGGTAAAAAAAGAGGAGAATATTTGAAAATTCAACTATAGGACAAGTATTCATATCCCGACATCATATGTCTTCGTTATGGGTCCATATTTTAACCTACTGGTCATCCTGACCACGGATCAGATAACGGACCCTAAGGTTGAAATACATTTATATAACTAACATTTTAGTCACTCACCATTATACACTATTATTACTTCCCAATGTTCGGCACCACCACCAAGTTGGCCATATGCGGATAAGTAGGTAGTCGTCATCAGCCTATATACGTCCCACTGCTGGGACAGGCCTTCCTCATGGAGAAACGCATGAGGAGTATGGGCCGTAACACCACCACGCTGGCCTAATGCGGGTTGGTGGGTAGAAACGGTCACAAATGCGACCGGTACCAACGGCTTAACGTGCCTTCCGAAGCACGGAGGAGCTCGAGATCACAGTCTTGGTCACCCATCCACGGACTGACCATGGCAAAGGTAGCTTTGTTTTCGATTGAAGCCAAAGCGCACTGACCACTACGCCACCGAGCTCCTCTAAGTATAGTAGGTAGACGTAGGTAGACGCGGTTTTTATTGTGACCCAGACCAGCGGTTGATGTGCTCTTTGAAACATGAAGGAACGCGAGGTATGAAGTTTTGGTCTGGTCATGAGAAAAGTAGGCCAATAATAACTTAATTCTAGATTCAATTTCATGAAAACCATTTCTAAAAAACTTTAACTCAACAGAATCAGCCTCCTAACTTCATAGAGAACTAAATCCATCGTTCGAACTAATACCTCCTAAACCAACTAAATGCAAATTGAACCTAAGCTTTTAAGGATTTACGTTGAGGCTATCCATTTTGAAATTCTAATTAAAGGATACATTATTTTCAGCTTCAGTAGTTACATAATCATAATTCTTAATGACTCCTTTTGACGATTGGCTGCCAAACATTAATGTCACTTTACATCTCTCATGTTCGGTAAGTAGGTCCTTAATACCCCCAGATGCGGGTTGTAAGTGATCAATTACCGCCCTAGGTTAATAATGTAGCTAGAAACGCCCTAGGGCGGTAAGTAATTAAAAAAAAAACTCTTTCAAAAAGTTCGCGTACATCTAACCATCTTACTGGCACTAGACATCATGCATTCAGCCCAATGACAAAAGAGGTCGCTTCGCTATTTTCATCAATTTTGAATATCGAACGGCGAAGCTAAATTTAGTTCTTGAAAATAAATTTATTTATTCTTGTAATGCCTTTTTTTCCACTTACCTCACAATCGAGATGTAAAGCAGAGTAGTTAGCTCGGGTGTAAGCATCAATTGCACCCTCGAACTATAAGCGCCCTCGCTGCGTTCGTGCGCCTAAATATCTCGGGCTGCAATTGATGCCTTACAGCCCTTGGCTACTAATCTACTATTAAATAAATGCTTCATGCTGTTTTCTTTTTTATGAAATGTTTGAACATTTCATGTTGGTTTCTTCTGAGATTATGTAGACATTTAATAGAACTGTAGAGGTCGAATATCAATGTTATTCCGGAAAATTTAAGGGTTCGCCTGGGATAAAAACCGCGGACAAAGTCGCGGGAACAGCTAGTCTATGAATATTTGTAAAACTTTGACCTCTCCGAGGCTTGAGTAAACAAAACATCGTGAACTAAACCAATCACTTAAGATCAGGTGTGTATGTGGTATACCGTTTACTAATTCAATTATTAAAGAACACATCTTATCTCCATTTATGACGTGTTGTTCTTTAGTTTGTATTACGGTCTTATCCACCGTATAAAATTCCTAGTCTTTTTATCTTTTAAAATTTGACCCAGTTTAATAGATTCCTGTCAGATGAATGCTATCCCTTTGATAAGGTATAATTTCCTGGGGAGCCCTTAAATCATTTTCAACAAAAAGGTTAATGGGGTAATTACTATATCCTTGTCCCTCAAATAACTAGTCTTGGGTTGAATAATCTAATAATTAACATGGACATTTCTTGTGCTAAATCCTTCCTGTTTTTGACCTACTTTAAGTTGGTGGAGCTGGCGATTGGAAGAGGATGACAAGTTCTTTTCTTTTGGAGTAATAACTCACACATTCATCCTATAGTTTTCATGTTTTTCCCCTTATTCTAGGTTCCTTCAAGTTATTTTACTTGTCATGTGACATCGTACTGGGAGGCGGAACGTGAAAAAGTCTCCAATGAGAAGGACCGATTATCTGGCGAAAGTCGCTGACGCAGGACCGGTCGTTGTAGAGGTCATTGGGGGAGTCCTAAGTCTAGCAGTGGACTTCAATGCTGGTAGATGGATGTGACACCCTTCCGTACATAACTATGATAATTTTGATATAAAAAAAATATTATTGTTATTATTAATTTGTTATTTTGTTATATGTAAATTAAGTTGGTGTACAATAAACAATATTTTCATGTCATTAATTTTTTTACGATATCCAAAATAAATAAAATGTTTAATAAATCTGATTTCTAAAATATTGAATTATTATTCCAACAATAAAATTACTTACTTACCTCATGTTGTGCTAACAACTAACCCAGTGTCAAAAAGAGCAATTTTTAAATTCGTATTTTCCCCATTCCAGCAAATAATTCAGCTTGAAAATTATCCAAAGAATATTAAAAAGCTAGCAAATAAATAGATAACTACTCTCTATCACCCCGACTACCCCGTGACAAAAAAATTTATTCTGATATTCTTTTACAGCTCATACGCACTGGAGGGAATCCAAGTGCTTTGGAAAATTGGATAATGTGATCGAAACTCTAAAGTAAGTATAGGATTTTAATTTAACTTTTTTGAGCTCGTGCCAAAACTATTCCCTACAAGTCATGGCATTTACCTTCCACTACGTTCAACTACTTTTTTCTGTCACATGAAGTGACTCGTTGAAAACTTGAAAACTCGTCCTTTTTTGTCCTTCGATATCTTCTAATTGATTTTCTGTACAATCCATACTAATATTATAAATGGGACAGTAACTCTGTCTGTCTGATTTAATCGAAAGGTTTGGTACACAGATAGTCTAGAGCATGAGGAAGGACATAGGCTACTTTTCATCCCGATATTCCCATGGGAACGGGTACCACGCGGGTGAAATCGCGGGAAGCCACTTGTAATGCATAATGTAAAGGTAGGATTAGTCTTACTGGTTTCTTGTCTGTTCTTTTTAAGAAATGGTTCCCTAGTACCTATCGAGTCGTCATGTAATCCTCGAGGATTTAATGATTTCCCCGATTCCAAATACCATTATTTCGAGAATAAAGCGATTCCATGACAGAAATATAAACGCCTCAGTGCCATTCATTTCTCCCACTGAAATTCCATTCACATCATCCATTTCTCGAGTGCAATCTTTCGATGGCAAGAAAAAAGGATTCCAATTTTCCCTCACCTTTCCTTACCATGCATTAACTCAATAACCATTAAATATTAACTAGTTGAATTGTAATCTCAAAAGTTTTCACCAACTTTAATAACCTTTTTCACCCTCAGCCTCTCAATAGACTCACTTAATTTATTGTCACTTTTTAGTCTTCTATATATTTTTGAAGTTCTCACAGAGTTGTGATCGCAGAATAAATTAAAGCTACCATTAAAGTTTAATGTTCAAAGCGCACCAGATACTGTAGATATACCGTCTAGTGGAATTTTTAATGTTGCTTTTGGAAGATTGCCATCAGCTTAATTAAATTTCTTTTTAACTGCAGATCCACTAAGGTAACTAACATAAAGTTATTACATAGTTCTAACCCATTTACTGAACTAAAACATAAGGGTTCAACAGTAACGTTACTTCTGAATGAATTACATCGAAGCGAAGTGACTGTTAATTAGAATTACAAATGTGCAAAAGTGAGCGGAAACTTCCCGAAGTTAAGCAAAGTTTAGCAAATTTTCATGAAATAAATGCTGTTCCATTTATTGGCACTTGTAAAAATATTTTTTTCTGGAATCTTTTGAAGGAATTGAGAGCTGAATAAGAAATACAAATCGATTTTAAATACAGTTTATTATTAAGACCGCGAGACCCTCACTCCTGGGATAGGCAAGTGTGAAGATCCTCGGCTAATTCACAAATATCGGTTCCCAGGGGCGATTCCGAAAGTCACAGCCCGACTCGCAAATGCAACAATATAACGACGTTATTGTAGAGATTCTAGTTTGTATGCTGAGAGCTTAGAATGGTGGCAAATTTTCAGTTCGCGGGAATTTGTAGATGGCGTACCAAACGCTTCTTGAAAGTCAAGAAACCTTTCCGCCCCAAACATTATTTTGCAATGTGTCCTGCCCACTGACGCTTATGCCTTACTATGTAATCCTTGATTTTGGGTGAAACTGTTTCAATCCAATATCTTTTCAACCATAAACTAAGCAAACAATAAAAACTTTCCTAGTACCACATCACATGTTCCTTTTATTAGGATCTTACCTATGAAATTGGTGTTTTGTATGGAGATTTTGGGGATGTCTGCATTTTACATACTAACATTTTATCAGTTTTCTTTACAACGACAAATCTAGAGATAATAATATTTGGCATGTATCATTAGACAAGCTTTAGCAATATGTGTGTGAACACGCTTGATAAAAATTATTCATCGTTTTTATGTTAATGCAAATCAAATGATGTATTCGGGAGGCAGTTAAAAATAATTATCTTTGTGTCTATTTTAACACAATTGAACTTACAAAAAATTATCAAATTAAATAATACGAGCTCAAATATATGGTCTATTTTTAGAAGAGGCAATTATTTTATAAGAATGTTCTGAAACTAAATAGTTACGGACAAATTGCTAAGACAGAATAAAAACACCAATTTCATAGGTAAGGACCCGATATTTTCTTTTGTGACAAAAACATGTGCAAGTACTCATTTGTCACAGTCACTCTATAGGTTAGACAGAGATAAATATGTTTTACTACCGGTTGGCAGTGACATCTTAGGTGAAGTGTTGTCTACGATCCTTTATCAAGCTTGAAGTGTTCTGGCTTTCTTTATGTATAGTCACGATTTTTAAATGGTTTCAACTTGGCCAATTTTTACCAGAACTGTACTAATGGGTATTTGATAAATGCCTATGTAGGCATGGCTCTGAAAAGTAATTAGTGTTTCATAATTATTATTGCACGCCGGAAGCTTTGCCATATCAGAGACAAATTTTCATGTGTTCATTGAAGCTAAGAGTAACAATTTGATATAAAACAACGTATTGGCATCGATAGTAAACTTTGATAACACGTAGCAACTAGATAACCAAAACATTGCATTTTTTTTACATATGATAGGGAAGTTGTTGGCCTTCATCTCACCTGATGGTAATTAACGATAAGAACGAAGGTAGAAGCGAGCTTCGCCTGTATTCCTTATTCATTGAAGAACAAGCCTACCTTACCTCTAATTACCGGAACACAAAAATGCCTATAACATTGTTATAGTGGCGACAGATTTAGGTAAGACTGTGGTAGCTAGCCAGGTGGGCTTAGAAGCCCTACCACAAATCAAACTGAGTAGAAAAACGTCTGCCCCCGTGGTGACTCGAACCCCAGACCTCCCGATCAACATCCGGTGGTGTCAACCACTAGACCATGGAGGCGGTTTAAAAGTTTTTCAGAAAGAAAGCTAAGCCGTTGGTCCAGGGATTGCGACCGTTTCTACAGAAAACGCATTGGTCCGGAAGCAACATAATGTGCTGTGATTTTTAATAGAAATAAATTTAAATAAAAGTCATATAAATCAAACATCGTAATGAGAAAAAGCATTGAATATTTCGTTACTTTAAATGTCTCTGTCAACAATAGAAACCAATTCTAAATCTGCTAATATCGTTACTTCAACTTCGACGCCAGTAATCGAATATCGGAATTAAATTGTTGAATTTAAGCGTCAAACGAAATCTCTTTCCCTATTTAATTATAAGCGGGAATTGCCACGATTCGATGGAGAGGAACCTTTTATTCGACCATCGACAATACGTTAATTGAATCGTTACTTGTATCGAGTACGCCATGAGGTTTTTATTTCACTTTCTAATAACCCATAGGCTTTTATTTTATGAGTGAGCGTTTAATTAAATTCCCGAAATCTTCCGCACCTCAAAGACCGGTCGGATACCAAAATTAAAATTGTTGCACTTTATCGTTGTTTTACTGCCAATCAACCTGGATATATTCCCGTTACCTGGTGATGGAATACTTCATGCCATACAATGATTTCATTCATTGCAACGAAATCTATAATCACCTACATTATGAGAATAAAAGTTTTTTTTTATAATTGAAAAACCAGTTGGTATGGACTCATGTCGTTAACAATTTAATGGTACCTATCAAAAGTAACCGTCAAATTATGATTAACCAGACAGTTTCCATCTAGCGTGTTGATTATCGCTTACCTTAAATAGTGCCCGGTGCCAAGTCAAACGAGTGTTAAATTAAAAGACAAGTTCATGTCATGTGCCTACCGCTTCTGGATGTGTGTCTTGGCTACTTACTTTTATATAAACAAAGGTTTGCTCTAAGCTATTGAAAAATACTTGCATATTTATAACTAGCTGTTGCCCGAGACTTCATTGGCGGTTACTGGTTTTTTAACTATCCCACGGGAACCCTTTAATTTTCCGGAATAAAAAGTATCTAAGATGTTGACCAGGGAACTGAAATCACTGAAATCAGTCCAGACAACCGACAAACAGACGAACAGACAGATTTTCCCTCTTTTTACGAGTAAATGTCTTTTTACATTGATTTTAACCTTTTTTATCTATATACAGACATTCGACCTCTACAGTATGTATAGATTATACCTTTTTATCTTTACCTTCCGTATATAACCGTCAGTTAAATATATCATGTCTACATCTATTGCCATCATTTGCCCCATTTCCGTCTTTAATCCATCCTCGACGTTCCATTTCAATTTTCACTCGAATTCACTTCCCACACAGATGTCAATTACATGGTATCCGAATATTTAGACGCGTTATTACTTATTCACGGGTTACTCTATATGCGTTGGATCAGATTTACGTGTCCTATGGGATCTTGGCATTTTCCAGGCCCGGAATCATTTTATTCGAGCCCAGAAAAGGGATCTCTTAAGAATTTACAAAATTTCACTCTACTTGCAAAAATGTATAGGTTTTATGAGCCAAATAAGGGTAATGTTTATATACAAAAAAACACATTCTACCGCTGAAAATTGTATACTATGTAACAAAAAACATATATCATCACGCCTGAATCCTCGAGAGCGGTAGCCGAGTTGGGTTGGACGGGACACTACTCATTCGAGGACGCGGCCGCTGTTAAAAATAACGCTGTATCACTCAAAAAATTGTGTTTGAAACATTTGAAACATCCCAAAATCCGCTCTATGGTAAACTAAACACAAACATCTCAAACGATAAAGGAATCAAAACAAGCTGATATATACAAAACAAGCTAGTATATTTAAAGTTAATATCTGCGATTTACTGAAAGATTAGGAAATAAGCATGGGAGGTATTATACCTACGTATTCTAAAGAAGGCCCTTTTAAAAAGAAGTAAACGGCCATAGTAGACCGTCCTACAACATGAGTTCGTTTAAGAAAGGCATGAAGGCACGATGGACCAAGATGAAGATAGCTGGACCGACCTTTCTCTGTTCGTTCTCAGCCTATATAAGTCTCATTGCTGGGCACAGACCTTCCTCATGAAGAAACACATGAAAGTATGGACTGTAACACCACCACGCTGGCCTAATGCGGGTTGGTGGGTAGAAACGGTTGCAATAACGACCGGCACCAACGTCTTAACGTGCTCTCCGAAAAACTGAGTATCCAAGGCCTTACCATGACGAAGGTAGCTTTGTTTTCAATATCGAAAGCTTTCCATCCATTACGCGTTCCACTAATGGACTGTTCTACTGCTTACAATCAAGTGATGTTAAGTCATTTGCCGAGCTTTTTGTACAGTTTTTCTCGTGTCGTAGTGTAATGTGCAAGTTCCTATTGGTTGAAACAAGAATTTTGTACTCTATATGGATGCCAAACTCCCACACAATAGCATGAGGCAATGTTCTGTCTCGATCAGTAGGTGTTCCCTCTCATTCTATCACTATTTATGAATGAAGGCTATCCGTGGGATACCCGCTCTTTCTATCCATAGTTTCAGTCTCACCTGTCATATTTACGCCATTTTGTCACCTAGACTGAAAATTGTTACAAATTTTTAAATAAAAAAATATAAAACTGGTGATGACGTGCGTTGTTTAATGTTGTGTAAGTGAGTGATATCCTGGATGTACCTTATCATTTCACAGGTGAGTCAAAAACGATTAAATGAGAGTATTTGTTTGAGAAATTTGTTTGTATTTTTGTGTGACGTCATTAGTAGTAATAGAAAGCTTTTCTACGAAATGACAAACTCATTCATTAAAATGATAGAATGAGAGGGAACACCTACTGATCGAGACAGAACATTGCTTCATGCTATTGTATGGGAGTTTGGCATCCATCATAAAGTACAAAACTCTTGGGTTGGAAGGACATAGTGGTTGTCACACGTGAAAAATTAGTTCACATTCTCTTGTCTTATTTAAATGCGGTTATACTTCACAGATGTGTTAAATCTCGGGAGGAGCTCGGTGGCGTAGAGGTTATTAAAGAAAGAAAGAGAACCACCATGGCCATCTTCACCATGGTAAGTCCTGGGATGGATGGCCAAAACTTTGGGATCTCAAACTCCTTCGTGCTTCGGAAGGCACACAAAGCCGTTGCTCCCGGTCATTATTGCAACCCTTTCTACCCACCAACCCGCATTGGGCCAGCATGTTGGCGTTACGGCCCATACTCCTCATGTGTTTCTACAAGAGAAAGGCCTGTGGCCCGCAGTGGGATATTATGAATGAGGACGATCTGATAAATGTGAATAATTTATATTGTACTTCGAATGACTGTTTAATTTAAATTAACATTCTCAGGCATCTTTATGGTATCTGCTGCACCGGAGCACACTATTAGCATGCTAGGAACTGCTCAGGTAGGTACGAAAATAAAAATATAAATGTGTCTGTGTACGAATATACCAGTGTACATAAATTTGTCGAGTTCGTGCGTAGCGACGTGATTGCAAAAGGTATTAGTGTCAATTTTATTTGTGAACCGCACAGATCTTTAAGCGTATATCTGACAGTCATATATTAATTACTAAAATCAGATGTTATATTCACATAATTTACAGTGTCCTAGATATACGCTAAGCATAACAATCTGTGAAGGCCTTGTAAATTAATCTCATTAGATCCATGAGATGTCAACCCGTCGCTTCCAGCCGATCTCAAAGGCTTGACAACTAAAGCTGAAATTTAATATGATAATGCTTAGTATACAACTAACGGGAACTAACTAATAAACTAAACATTATACGACTAATATTTATGTCTGCGCTAGTTAGTAATAAACAAAGTTTAATGTTTCAAAGTGACATACCATATTTTCACGCCTCTTTCCTCGACGGCGTAGGCAAAGGTGTTAAACACCCAGCCCTTTGCGCCAGATATCCCCATGTAACAGGTGGCGAGCCTGTTGCCATGCACCGGGCACAATGTGAGGCAAGCGATATTCACAATGAACTGTAGAAAAGTTTTATTCAAACTTAGTGGTACAGACGGTGTGATCGAACCCGCTTCTCGAGGCCTCTCGAACGAGTAGTGCCCCGTTCGTCCCAACTCGGCTACAACTGCCAATGTGATGTGTTTCATAAATATTGGGTCCTTACCTATGAAAGTGGTGTTTTTTTTCTCTCTTAGTATTTTGTCTGTAACTATCAAGATTCAGAGTATTCCTAAAAAATAATTACCTTGCCTAAAATTAGACTATATTTTTGAGCTCTTTTGATTTGTTTTGATGATTTGTTGTAAGTTTGATTGTGTTAAAATTGGGCACGGAGACAACTCTTTTTAAGTGCCTCCCGAATACATCATTTTACTTGCTTTCACTTAAAAACGATAAATATTTTTTTATGAAGTGTGATATTACACATATTACTAAAGCTTGTCTAATGATAGATATATATATTATCTTTAGATTTGTCGTTGTGAAGAAAACTGAAAAAAATTTAGTATGGAAAATGCAGAATTCCCCAAAATCTCCATACAAATCACCAATTTCATAGGTAAGGACCTAATAATTACCAATGCAAACTTTTGCATTCAAAATTCCGACGACCTCCGTGGCCGAGTGGTCTGTACGCCGGTCTCAAGGCGTCGCCATCTCGAGAGTTCCTGGGTTCGATCCCCAGTGGAGGCAGTGTTTGGGTGATGAATTTTCAGACATTTGTTCTCCAGTGTTGTTTGTTATTGTCTTGGTGTGATATCTATTATATTATGTATTTCTCAATAATTATATGTATTTATCTATCCGTTATCTAGTATCCGTAACACAAGCAGCATTTAGTTGCTTAAAATAGGACTAGTTGATAGGTGTGAATGTCTGAGGATATTTATTTATTTATTTTATTTAAATTCAGTGCAACAGCTGTGGTATTTTAGCAGCATAAAGAAAAAAAAGTTTATAATTGTTTTATTCCTAAAGTTCCAAATTCAGGATAGTGAAACAAATTAAATCCCACTTAAATCTCTACTGTAAAATTTTATCAGCAGGAATAGGGAACGAAGGTTTTGGGCCCATTTCCTTACAACGCTCAACAGGGGAGGGGGGAAACTGCAAGGTGGGCTTCCAAAATCCGCAAATAATGATCAGAAAAAGAAATAAAATCTGTAGGATTTAATGTTATTTCTAATTTATTTTGACTGGACTAAATAGCTAAACTAAAAAGTTTAATGGGTAGAGAATATATATCTAAATAAGGTCGATGCCTAAAAAGGCATCTGGAAAAAAATCTCAGTGCTTAATGTTGCCAAAGAGGTTTAATGCATTGACTTTTCCATCTCAGTGAACACTGATGCTATTCATTTGGCGCCAAGTTCACCTAGGTCTTTATTGTAATATCTAAATAAAACCCTTAAAGGGGAACACTTGATTCAGAAGATTTATCATTTAAAAAAAATTAACATAAATCATTAAGCCTGTAACGAGGCGCTATATTAGTATTAGCAACTCTGCTGTTATTGCGCTGTTCTCTGGCCATTTTTTTTTGTTTCTTTTTTAAATTTACCGGCTGCCTCTTTTTCGGGGATGGAGATGTTGAACGAGACGTCAAGCGAAAGGATTAGCTCAAGATGGATGAAATGGCGGCAGGTTACGGGAACTGCGTGTGACCCCCGTATTTCCCTAAGACTGAAGGGGAAAATTTATAAATTTTTAATAAGACCTGTCATAATGTATGGATCGGAATGTTGGCCTGTAAAGCGGATGGATGAACAAAGATTGCATGTAGCTGAAATGCGAATGTTGAGGTGGATGTGTGGTGTGACGAGAATGGATAGAGTGAGGAATAAATATATTAGGGGAAGTCTGAAAGTTGCCCCGATTGCTGATAAACTGAGAGAAACGACTTTCTTGGTATGGACATGTAATGAGAAGGGAGAATGATCATGTCACCAGGAAAGTTATGGAGTTGAAAGTGGATGGGCGTATGGGGAGAGGAAGACCAAAGAAAAGATGGATGGATTGTGTGAATGATGATTTGATGAGGATAGGCGTGAGTGTTGACTTGACGAGTAATAGAGGAGAGTGGAAGAGGAAGATATGTTGCGACGACCCCAAATAGAATTGGGAACAGGGCAGGAAAAAGAAGAAGATTGTTTTGTTCTCGAATTCTATTCCCATCAGAGTCAGCGTCTGATTGGTTCATTGTAAATTATTATAAATATTATAACTATAAAAGTAATGATAACAAAATTATAAATCTGCATTGAAAAAGTTACATTAGTTTCAAATTAAAGTATATTGTTCAAGTTTATAAGTTTACCAAAGGCACTGTTCTAAGTACCCCTACCTTTGATAATATCTTTAAGTTTTATGTGCAGTGATTTCTGAAATTTTATAAAGTTGTTGCAGTGTGCCTTGGTTTTCCAAAACATAATAAGTGACGTCAACGAGGGCTTTCATTTATCATCGGTCCACACGTCACAAAGCTACAAACCCGAAGGGGTAAGCAGAGGTGTTCACAATGTTGCCATCATCATTTGGATGAAAAACTTTTAATTAACAACATAACATTTGATAACCTAACAACACATCTATTATTACAATAAATACTCAGAACCCCAGAATTTTAATCAAATCGTTTTATTACAAGCGGGATATGGCCATAAATCATCTAAAACGTCATGATCTACAACCAAAGCCTATCGGTGTGTTTTATAGTCGTGCATTGTTAGCGACGTAAAATATTGGCGCCAATTTAAATCTTTGTCCGCCATTTTGCGAGCAGAACAATTTGACTGAACAATTACCGCGTTGGTCACGTTCGGTGTGGGTTCACCTGGCCGAGAGTAATGTGGAATTAACCTGTTATGGCTATTGTCCTTTATGATGACGAGTTGCTTCGCTCTTAACGCCTCAAGATAGTCTGAAGCCTTCATGAATGGCAATATCTATGACGGTGGAACAGACTTTTTTGTCTATACCAGGCAAGGTCGCTGTGTTGGAAAAACTGTAGCGGGAACTCGTAACGCCAGACGTTATAAATAACTTTGTAATCAAATTTAATTTTATATTTTGACATGTTTACCCGTCACTTATTACTTCAATATAAAATCTACACTGAACTACATGTGTTTTGCTCTTACTCGCCAATAATATCCAACATTCGTTATCAGCACGAAATATAATACGCGTAGTCAATAATAATAGTGTAGTGAAGTCAGCAAAATGGATGAAGAAACTATAAACATGGGTATGTCTGAGAATTTACATTCACGATCAAACTCATCCTCTATTCCGTCGTTCTTTCTTGAAGGTAGAGAAAGTTATCCTTTATGGAAATTTAAAATGAGAAGTTACCTCATTGACGTAGATTTATGGGAAACAATAGAAGGATACCCAGACAGGGATACTACTCCTATACATATTCGTTCGAGGTGTGACAGGAAAGCTCTTGCTAAAATATGCTTAACTCTTGGTAGTTCAGCTATCATACATGCCAGAAATGCAAAGACTGCAGCTGAAGCCTGGCAGTTACTGCAGGAAACCTTTGAAGATAAAGGTATGGGGCGCAGGTTAAGTTTAGAGAGAAGGTTATATAGACTTAATCTTCTTGATTTCCCTAACATAGAGGCATATATAAATGCTATACTCAGTACTGTACAGCAGTTGGCTGACATCGGGAAAACTATAGAGGATACATCTGTGGCAGCTATAATGCTTGGTGGACTTTCTTCAAAATTTGAGCCCTTAATCATGGCATTAGAAAATTCAAATGTTGAAGTAACCACAAAATTAGTCAAAGCCAAACTTCTTAATGAAATGAATAAGGATAAAATAGAAGCGGAGACTGCTATTGTTGCCCAAACTAAAAATGATATTCCCGTTCGTAAGTCCAGTAAACCTATAATATGCTACGACTGTAATGTTCCTGGTCATAAGCGTCCAGACTGTCCTTTACGAAAAAAGAGAACAAGGAAGTCAGCATAGAATAAGGAGCCGTCTTCTTCTTTGAAAGCCTTTGAAACTATAGTTCAGGAAGACGCAGACAAATGGTATGTTGACTCTGGTGCTACGCGACATATGACATCACGTAGAGACTTGTTTACAAATATGAAACCTATGTCTTTCCCTTGTAAGGTCACAGTTGCAAATGGCACAGAACTTTGTATTAATGGTATTGGTGACATTAATTTATATACCAATTCTGTAAATAGTAGTTGTAATTCTGTAAATACTTTGCAAGATGTTTTCTATGTTCCTGATTTACAATCTAACCTAGTTTCTGTAAAGGAGCTTGTAAGGAAAGGGTTTTGTGTCCTTTTTAATAAAAGTGGTTGTAATATTTACAATGCTAACACTTTTTCTTTTACAGGTGATTCTGTCTTACATGGTTCGCCCTGTGATGGACTTTACTCTTTGGACTGTTCTGCTAAATTACCTCAAATTGCGGCTTATGATGTGCACTCTGACTCAATTAGTAGGTACGAGTTATGGCATAAGAGGTTAGGACATCTGTGTCGTATAGGTATGAGTAGTCTTAAGAATTGTAGTATAGGTATAGTTTTTAAGGACGTAGATAGAAAACCTTGTGTTTCATGTATAAAAGGGAAACAGTCACGTAAAAGTTTTAAAACTATTGCTTTTGCCAGAGCAACTAGTAAATTGGAGTTAATCCATTCGGATCTCTGTGGACCATGTGGACCATGTGGACCATTTACTAATGAGTCATTTAATGGCAATAGATATATGTTATTATTTATAGATGATTTTTCTAGAATGATTTTTATTTATTTTATTTCTTCTAAGTCAGAAGTTAAAAGTAAGTTCTGTTCTTTCCAAAAGTATGTTGAAAGACAAACTGGTTTAGTTATTAAAAAGTTCAGAACTGATAATGGTACTGAATTTATAAATAAAGATTTGTCAGATTATTTGATTTCTTTGGGTATTGAACATCAGACGACGACGCCGTATAGTCCTCAACAAAATGGAGTTGCGGAACGGACTAATCGTTCTCTCATTGAGAAAGCCAGATCGATGATGGCCGATGGTAACCACCCTAAGTCATATTGGGAGGATGCAGTGCAAACTGCGGCATACCTTAAAAATAGGTCACCTCATCGGGCTTTAGGTAGGAATACTACACCTTTTGAGAGATGGTACGGCACAAAACCTGATCTATGTAATATTAGGGTATTCGGTTGTAGGGCTCTCATACAGATTCCGGGTTGTCAAAGGAAAAAGCTGGATGATAAAGCAGAGGAAGTAATATTTGTTGGATATAGTGATGATCCAAATAGTTATTTCTTTAGGGATCCTACTTGTCCTCGAAAACTAAAAAGGTCTAGGGATGTACATTTTTTTGAGAATACTTTTAAACCTTTAAATAATTGTTCAGAAAATGTATCGACTGATTCTTCTTCTCCTTTTGCTCCGGTGTTATCTTTTTCTAATGACTATTTACCTAGTACTAGTATTATTGTTGATCCTGGACTGAATGAGGCAAACGCTGATGTTGCTGATGGTACTGTAGCGACCATCAATGTTGAATCTCGGCCTGAAAAAGAACTCGGAGACAGCTGAAGAAACTGTGGAGGAACAAACGTCAGAATCTCGGCCTGAAATTGAGAACTCGGAGACAGCTGAAGAAACTGTGGAGGAACAAACGTCAGGTTCTTCAAATCCTGAACGTCGCTATCCTGAGAGAAATAGGAAGCCACCCGATTTCTTCACCTACATAGCTGCAGCAGAGGACTCAAATGAACCAAAGACATATGCTGAAGCCATGAAGTCGGCAGATTGTTCATTGTGGCAGGAAGCTATGAATCAAGAATATAAGTCACTAAAGAAACTGAAAACGTGGCAACTTGTCGATAGACCTAATAAGAAAATTGTACCTTGCAAGTGGGTCTACAAGGTGAAAAGAGACTCCGAGGGCAATATTATTAAATACAAAGCAAGGCTAGTGGCTAAAGGGTTCAGTCAAGTTCCAGGCGTCGATTATGACGAGACATTTGCCCCAGTAGTTCGACATTCTTCATTGCGAGTGTTATTTGCTTTGGCTGCTGAATTGGGTCTTAAAATGAGACATATGGACGTCGACACTGCATTCCTGAATGGAGAACTCGAAGAAGAAGTGTTCATGGAGCAACCTCTGGGATTTGTTCAAAAAGGAAATGCACAGAAGGTTTGCCTGCTACAAAAATCCCTGTATGGTTTAAAGCAAGCTCCTAGGGCCTGGAATATAAAGTTAAATGAAACTTTAAATAGAATTGGTTTCAAACAAACTCCTTCCGAGCCTTGTGTATATACAAAACTTTTTGAAAATGAGTTAATTATCTTGGCAGTTTTTGTCGATGATTTGATATTGTTTTATAAAAATGACAAAGCTTTTGACAGTGTCATGTCAAACTTACAAAAATATTTCTCACTAAAAGATTTGGGTGAATTAAAATGTTATCTAGGATTGAATATAAAGAGAAATAGTAACAATGATGTTATATGTGATCAAAAACCGTATATTGGAAATTTATTGAAGAAATTCGGCATGGATAATTGTAAGACTTGTTACACACCATTACCAAATACGAAGTTAGAGGTGAGTAAAGTTTTAGGTGACCAGTCTTATCCCTACCAACAGTTAATCGGTAGCTTAATGTTCCTTGCCGTAAATACACGCCCTGATATAGCATTTACAGTCAGCTACCTGAGTCAATTTAATACATGTCACGATAAAACGCATTGGTTAGCTGCGAAGCGTGTTTTACAATATTTAAAGGGCACTTTGGATCTTGCCATCAAATATTCGCGTACTGGTGCCGTCTTAAAAGGGTGTGCTGACGCTGATTGGGCGAATTGCAAAATTGATCGGCGTTCTTATACAGGCTATTGCTTCAAATTGGCAGGAGGTCCAGTGTCGAGGGCGGCTAGGAAGCAACCGACAGTGGCCCTTTCTTCTGCCGAAGCTGAATATATGGCCTTAACAGATGCCGTCAAGGAGGCAATATATCTGAAAAGATTTGTATCCGAAGTATTCGTTAATGCAAGTGAGTGTAAATTAGTTTCTGGTCCTGTAAATATATATAGTGACAGTCAGAGTGCACTCAACTTAGCTCAAAATCCTGTCCATCACAGTAGGACGAAACATATAGACACCAGGTATCATTTTGTGAGAGAAAAGGTGTCAGATAGGGCAGTTACTTTAAAATTCTTAGAATCTAGCCAAATGCCGGCTGATGTCTTAACCAAAGCTCTGGGGCACACAGCGCATGTTCGATGTATAGCTGGGTTAGGCCTTACTTAAGTTTTTTTTGCACATTTTGTTATAGTGATAACGGGTAGCATGTGTAGACATTATTATGAGGTCTAAATTATATTTGATTAAGGGGCCGTGTTGAAATAATACTAGCCACCTATAAGGTTCTTTTTATAAATAACTTTGTAATCAAATTTAATTTTATATTTTGACATGTTTACCCGTCACTTATTACTTCAATATAAAATCTACACTGAACTACATGTGTTTTGCTCTTACTCGCCAATAATATCCAACATAAACAAATATAAACCTGATCGATTCGAACTACAAGTGAAAGGGGAGTGGGGTACACAGGTACAGAAAGGTCGAACTGGTTTATACTTGCTGAGAGATTAAGACTGTCCGGCATTAGATGCCGTCGTTGTGGGACTTCCCTCTACTACTCCTGCAAGAGGGCGCTGATTGATTACCCGCTTGTGCCAATCAGTATGAATTAAACTTAAGTACACTAAGGATATTAATTTTTTAAGAACAAACCTCTAAATATGATGAAAAATTTAAATAGCCATTAGCATTTATTTCTGTAAATGCGTGGAAAGAACAATTGATATTGGACAGGAGAGATTGGGTACTGGCATATTAATATAGTAGGATGAAGTAGC
Source organism: Parapoynx stratiotata (assembly GCA_910589355.1). Classification (NCBI taxonomy): domain Eukaryota; kingdom Metazoa; phylum Arthropoda; class Insecta; order Lepidoptera; family Crambidae; genus Parapoynx; species Parapoynx stratiotata. The sequence goes on from OU342473.1 coordinate 1,913,473, forward strand.
AGGCTCTCCCCCCATTACATAGGGACTTAAACAGGCCTATCAGGTGAAATGTGAGTTAACATATACTCCTTCAGAAACAAAGCCCGGATGATATTAAGTTCGTAGTAGGACTTATATTATGCTATAATTTGTTGAAGTATCATTATCTTAGTTGGTAGCTATTTTTAAGATTTACGAACATCCAAGTAGAACTTTGAACTGACTATTCAGACGCTGTCTCGTAGCAGGCGACTAATAATAGCCAAAAGTTAGACGGTAACTGTTCCAGTTAAGAAAACAACAAGCTCTGACTTAAAAAAATCATATGGTTCAAAGCTGCGAGTGTTAAGACGTCACCGAATCAAGTAGATTATTTTATATAAGGTCATCCTTTCGATAATGAAAACGAAGCAATTTCGCCATGCAACAAAAGTGCACCTTTGGATTGGTGAAAACTTTGCTACCTAGCTTTTTTTTACCTATGACAGGCGAGCTCTTGGCTTTCATCTCATCTGATGGTAAGTGACGATAAGGCCGATGGTGGCGAGCTTCACCTGTATTCCTCAACAACTGAGGAACTGGCTATCTCAATGACATCCGACATGCGGCATGATTCCAACGTTATTGCTATTTTTCACATTAGTGACCACGTTTTTTTTAGAGAATATTAGGTATAATAATATTATTGATAATCGTTAGGGTAATCGCGAGAGCATAAGTACCTCTAAATGATATCTATTGATTGATATTTTATTTCATAACATTGTACTAATGTAAATAAACGTAGACACTAATAAAAAAATTTTTGTGTTAAGATTTGCGACACCCTCGCAGGGTTCATATTGCGAACTTTTGTTAAGATCTTTATATGTACCAATATGAAGCAATAAAGATTATGATTCTGATTATTAGGAAAAGAGCAATAACGATGAAATCGACCCCTTCACGCCTTAAGATAGAGTTTAAAGTCGAATGATTTAGTCGCCTTCGTGAGTTGCAATATCTATAACAGAAAGGTTCAAATGTAAGTGGGTTCAAAGAAATTCTGTTAGGAAGCTTCCATTTAATTATTTATATATTATTTTACTTTCTGACTCGGTGTTTGCGTTTATTGTTGCTGTCACGTTTACAAGAAACCCTAAGTACATAGATTACGTTGCTATAACTTCTAAATTACCGTCACTAAACCGACTTGACGTTAAAGGGGTCCGTAGTTACAACTTAAAATCTTTGGCCTTATTTCAATACATTTGCATGTTTACGCTTTATTTAATTTTACAACGTAGACATTTGACTAGTCAATGTTGAATTTGAAGGGGAGAAGGTACATTATTCAGTTAAAAATTTACATTAATATCAAATGAAAACGTACATAAAAAGCATAACAAATGGCTCATCATAACCTGATGGCAAGGGTTATGACAGAAAGAAACAGTTTTTAGATAGAACACGATTTCCCCAGTTAGAACTAGTTTTTACTTAATGCCTTTGTTGAAACAGAATTAACGAATGCTCAAATATTTATATCGAAATTCAATTCAATTCATTATAAGTAAAAATTATCATTAGATGAAAACTTTAATAATCAATTCTCAAACATCAGCTTGTAACTTTTGATACAACCGATAGTACTATTTATGAAAACATAATGTCTTCATAAATGCCGCAAAGTACCGTAAAAGAACTACAGAAAAACTGAAAATATTGGAAAATTTACAATTTTATAAACTTAATTAATTTTATAAATTTTCAATTTTATACGCAGTTACTAATAAAAAATATTAGGTATCACCAAACGAGCATAATTTTTTTCCACGTTGTATATTATTTTATATGTATATACTGTTAAGTACACGCGACTCAGTTTACTCCTCAGCATTTATCCTTCGCAGGTGGGTTGGAAGACATTTCTATTAGGAATAAGCCCTACCTTTTGTACTCAGTTACCTGTCTTCTTTTGTATTTCTTATTGTATTTTTTTTGTGTGTGTACAATAAATTGTCAAATAAATAAACTTGACCTTATGGATAGACATAAAACTACGTTCACCGCGAAAACCTTCATTTAATATTTGTGTATGAAATGAACACATGAAGAACTCAGGTTGTAACACTAAAACAATTGCTACAGATAACAACAACAACAATAATCAACGATAAACTCGAGATAACAAAGGTTTTGGTAACCCATTCAAATTCTGACTCTGACGTTGGTTGCTTTGTTATCAATATTGAAAGATTTCGTTATTAAGATCCCCGTGATTTAGCTTCATTGCTTCGTTTAATTGAAAGTGCCCCTCTTGGTATTCTCTTTTATTGACTGCTAAAGATTCATTTCCTATTACTCTATTTGATATTTGATGACAAGAGACAAACAGCGCTTATATTGTTGTGCCGAGTTATTCAACTCATAATATCATAAGCCAACGTAGCTCAAATCCTGATACAGATGTAACTGAAGCTTCTTGTCCTAGAAATTAAAATAGAGTTTTAAATGATCGATCTTGAACTGCTTGTATTCAAACGTCAATCCTTTATATTTGAAGGCCCCTAGCTGTTCCAGCTTCATCGGAGTTGATAAAAGATTATAACTAAATCGATCACGCAAAATCTTCAAGCCCTGTCCATTGCCCTTTAAATCGCCTTTGAGCCAAATATCAACCAAATATTTCGTCCAAAAATCAAGTTAGACCTTGTATTTGTTTATAACATCAACATAAACAAAATGCAGTAACGAAGCAATTAGTTCCCTTTGATTCCGACGCGTTGGCGTGCGCTCAGTCTGTTTACTATGGAACGCGGCCGAACGAAAGTTAATTGGCTATCAAGCTATAAAACTGTTCTGTAATTAAACAGGGAACAGGTTAAAATTGTATTACGATATTTTACTACCAAATCAATCATTGGTAGACAATTTAATTGTTTTTTGTTGAGTTGTTGTAAAATTTTCCCATGTAGGGATGGAACTCTAAACTGCAATGAGGTCCACATATTACGGCTCCAGCAGGAAGACTAGGTTCAGCTGCGCATGCAGTTAGAAAAATAAGGCAGCTTACTGATTTTGAAACGGCGAGATTAGTTTATTTTTGCTATTTTCACAGCGTAATGTCGTATGGTCTACTGTTGTGGGGCTCCGCTGCTGACATTCAGACTATCTTTGTACTTCAAAAGAGAGCCATTCGTGCCATATACAACCTTAGACCACGTAACTCGCTCAATGAATTATTTAAGGAAATTGATATACTAACTGTGATGTCTCGATACATCTTTGTTTGTATTATGTATGTACGTAAACACTATGATACTTTCCTTCAAAATTCTGACTGCCATAGCCTCAACACCAAAAATAAGCATAAGCTCGCCGTTCCAAGCCTCAGACTTCACAAGTCTGTTAATTGTTTTATAGTTATTAGCATAAGAATGTACAAAAGGCTGCCACAAAGTTTTATTGACTTGCCCCTGCATAAATTTAAGTCAAATGTTAAAAGCTGTTTAAAAAAAAAGGGGTATTATAAGATAGAAGATTATTTTAAAGATAAAAATTCGTGGCTACTGTTATTTGTTCCTCTGCACATACTTATTTTACAATATTTAAAATGTTCGAAATTCCTTTTGTTATTATGGCTGTTAAGAAAAGGCTAACTGTTGAGTTTCTTGCGGCACTTCTTCTCGGAAAGCTAGTAGGAAAAATATTGACGTGCAAAAGTATTTCATGTAAATCAAATTGCAGAATAAATGATTTCATTTCATTTCATTCCATTCAATTTCATTTCAACATCAGTAAGCTGCCTTATTTTTCTAACTGCATGCGCAGCTGAACTTAGTCTTCTTGCTAGAGCCGTAATATGTGGATCCCATTGCAGTTTAGAGTCTACAGTAATTCCAAGAAAAGTTGTAGAATTAATTATTTCTATAGGTTCCCCCTTTACAGAAATCGATCTGTTTTGGCATACAAAATTTTAAACATATTGTTTTTTTTAATTAAGTGCAAGGTAATTCGCAAATAATGTAGATTCCTATTCTGTCTAGTTATCTGATCATTGAGAGGTTAAGATACTAAGAAAATATTTATAGTCCATAAAATTTGGTAATTGCTGCTTATAAGCTCAGCTCAGCTCAGAGCGCCCAAAGTTGAATCGGGACAGCTGTTCGTGTGGTGAACTTAAACAGTTCTCTTAAGGAGGCTATAAATCTACATTCATTATCACACAAAAATTACACAAAGTAATAAAGACCCAAATACATTGCAAGAAGGATCCGTGTGGTAGCGGGTCATTTAAAGAATAATACCAACCCATCTCTTCTCTTGGGTGTCGTAAAAGGCGACTAATGGACTTAGAACTGCACAACCATCCAATAACTTAGAGCGGCGACGGGCTTACCAGCTGTCACACTAAGCACATCAAGTGCAGTCACTGCTTGGTGAAGCGCGAGCTATGTCAATGGAGTGGACTTTTGCGGTCCTTTTGCCTAGTCTCTAAGATATATGCAAGACGGCATATTATAGCGAAGTTATCTATTCACTGAAGCCACTTTTAAACTAACTTTATTCAAATCTTCTTACACTAATTAAGAAAACAAATACATTCTATTTGTCTATTAAGTTAATATTGGTTTGAGTGCAAAGTAATGTACAGCTAAAGGTCTCAGCCCACTACACTTAAAAATACAATGACCTTGCTAGGACTTTCCTAGGAAAAAAATATTTTTTGCAAAGAATGTACGAGAGTGTGCTGGTCGGTGACGAAAAGTCTAATTACGTCTCATTGCTGGCCACCGGCCTTTAGAACGAATCTCATCTCGTAACTCATTTGAACTTGATACTTTGACGTTATCATTTTAATTTCAAGTAAAAATAGGATCGCTGAACTTGACAGAGTTAATTATACAACTGACTTTTTCTTTTTTTGTTAACTTTGGCTTCTTAAGCCCGGGAAAGAGTTATTTTTTTTTGAGAGTAAATATCCTAAATAATAAGAGTTGAGGAAAACTTGTCTTTTTAACGTCCTCAGCCTATACACGTCCCAGTGCTGGACACAGGTATTCCTCATGGAGAAACACATGAGGAGTTTGGGCCGTAACGCCACCAAGCTGGCCCGATGCGGGTTGGTGGGTAGAAACGGATGCAACAGCAAACGGGACCACGGCTTAACCTGCTTTCCGAACCGCGGAGGAGATCAAGAACATAAAGTTTTGGTCACCCATCCACGGCCAGACCATGGTGTAGGTAGCGTTATTTTCGATCGAGCGATTTTCACATAGTATTATATAAAGTGGTGTAAGTCTTATTTTACATGTTTTAAGTCCCAGTAACACGAGGGGAGCCATTTGCCACGCATCGGGCTCAATGTTAGAAAAGTGATATTCTAAATCTGTACCTACATAAATTGCATTCAAAGTTAATAATATACGACTATTTTTTTTTTTGGAGTGATTTTTCATAGCTACGCTAGCCGTGAGCGCTGGCTACAGCGCCGACGAGATTTCCATACATTTTGACATAAAAGCGCGCGCGCGTGGTTGTGAAACGATGTTACTAATTGTTAGCGCGCGGCGCGCGCGCCTATGAAACCACACAAAGTTGTCGTAATAAGTCTTATGAGACAGTTTTAATAGCGGTGCGATCGAAACCGCGACCTCTTGAATGCTATCGCTGCCTTAAGAAAATAGCTTCATTAAATTAGCCCAATCCATGGTCTTGTCTTATGTTTGTACTCGTATACGAACAGGCTTCTTTAACTTTAACCGCCTCTCTGGTCTAGTGGTTCACACCACCGGGTGTTGATCGGGAGGTCCGGGTTCGATTGCCCACGGGGGCAGAAATTTTTCTGCTCGGTTTGGTTGGTGGTAGGGCTTCTAAGCATTAATAACAATATTAAGCATTGTGTTCCGGCAATCAGAGGTAAGATAGCCAGTTCCACAGTTGTTGAGGATTACAGGTGAAGCTCGCTTCCACCGTCGGCCTTATCGTCACATACCATCAGGTGAGATGAAGGCCAAGAGCTTACCTGTCCTGTGTTAAAAAAGGCCGTTACTAGTTCGGCTGACGAAGCCCAGGTTTAACCGGTAACTCAATCGGTGCTATAAAAGTTTATGACCCTATACGGATTAGTTCCGTAGTGAGGAAGGCAAACCGATTATCGCTGTGATGCACGAGTTGTCAGCTGACCTCTGTGGTCTCTAAGTGCCTATAAAGTTTTATTTCAAATTGGAACTCCTGTTTTAGTTCAGTTTATTTTTTTTATGAGAGAACCGGACAGACGGTTTACCTGGCCCCTTATTCTTAACCGTCGGATTCGGAAAGTCGCGTCGCGTCTCGTTCTAATTGACCGCAATAAAAAGAGACAGGTAAAGAGTTTCCGTGATTCGTTTCTTTTCCGACAGTTTAGAATAAGGGGGTTGATGGAAAGTGATCATCCTCGCTCATAGACATCTGCTGCACCTCAGAAACTGGAACTGATTAGGTTAAGCTTCATTGTTACTAGCTAGTATTATAAAACCAAATAAAGATTTTCTTTCTTTCTTTCTGATTCGTGGCCGGAATAAAAAAAAAACTTTGCATTTGAGGAGCTCGTTGGCGTGGTGGGTCTAAGGTTTTGTCTTTTGATTTTAAAAAGAAAGCTACTATAGCCATTGTCAGTATTTGGATGGGTGTCCAAAATTATTTGAGATCTCGAGTTCCTCCGTGCTTCGGAAGACACGCTAAGCCATTGGTCCCTCCCAGTCATAGAAGATTATTTTAAAGATCCACCTCCAACCCTTCGACCCTTCGACCTCCAAGCCTTCAAAAAAAGAGTGTACTCCCATCTTAAAGGCCGGCAACGCATGAGTGACGCCCCTGGTGTTGCAAATGTTCATGGGCGGCGGTGATCACTTACCATCAGATGACCCGCCTGCTAATGCCGCCTTTACAATAAAAAAAAAGATTTCATTTCATTTCAGTTTATTTCATTTCATTATTGCAACCGTTTCTACCAACTAATCCACGTTGGGCCAGCGTGGTGGTATAACGACATACTTTTGTGTTTCTGCATGTAGAAATTAATGTGCCCAGCAGTGGGACGCAGGTTGACTGATGATGATGACGCCGACTTTGCTTCACTAAGAATGAGTCTGTTTAAGATTATAGTGGACCTCCGTGATCGTGTGGTTTGTATGCTAATTTCAACATGCTTTTTCTGAGGTTATAAGGTTCATAGCTATTAGGTTCATAGCTATTAGTTCATAGCATATATATCAGCATAAGAATGTATAATAGGCTGCCACAAAGTTTTACTGACTTGCCCCTGCATAAATTTAAATCAGCTGTTAAAAGCTGTTTAATGAAAAAGGGGTATTATAAGATAGAAGATTATTTTAAAGATAAAAATTCGTGGCTACTATAATTTGCTCCTCTGCACATACTTATTTTACAATATTTAAAATGTTCTAAATTCCTTTTGTTATTATGGCTGTTTAAAAAAGGCTAACTGTTGAGTTTCTTGCGGCACTTCTTCTCAACAGGCCATTCACGTCGAAGTGCTAGTAGGAAAAAAAATATTGACGTGCAAAAGTATTTCATGTAAATCTAATTGCAAAAAAAAAGAAAAGAAAAAAGATTCACAACGGTCAAAAAACGAAGGATGGGGTTGGTATCCGAGTTGGGACGGACGGGGCACTACTCGTTCGAGGCCGCGGGAAACGCGGGTTCTATCCCACCCCTGTACCACTGAGTTAGAATAAATACAAAAAAACTTATGTACAGTTCATTGTGAATATCTCTTGCCTAACATGGTAACAGGCTCGCCACCTGTTACATGGGGACCTAACATATCTGGCGAAATGTGGCTGTGTGGTAAAAAGACGTGATAATATGTATTATGTTTGTGTGTGTGTTTATTAAACTAAGAGCAATAAAAGAGCTTGTGACCCAATGTATTTAGATAGAGGACCACGTGCATTCTAAACCACAAATTAGGTTACGAATGAGTTCGTTTCAAAAATATTGTTTAAAACACCGAACGAACTCACTTAGGTCTACATCTTGGAAACTCCACCATGTTTTACCGAGAAGTTTTCAAGTGTTTGAGGCAGGAGCACTCAAAAAGTACTTAAGAGTCCTAGAACTTAACGATATCAATGAGCCTGTGTCGTATCCACTTTCCTGTGCCTGAGCAACAAAGAACGTTGTTTTGAAAACCTAACAGCGCCGGCTAGATTTCCATACATTTTATCGTATAAGCGTGCATGTGTCGCTGTGAAACGATGTTAGAAGCTCCGTGTAATTATAAACGCGCACGCAAGGCCGGCGCTGGCGGTCAGCGTACCTGTGAAACAATCCTGATTTAAAACACGCATAACGAAAATGCTTAACCGAAAAAAAATTGTGTTTCCGTGATATTAGTATTATGAGGAGGTCGGAGGCACGGACGCTTTGGCTTTCGATATCGACAACAAAGCTACCTTCGCACGGCCAGGCCTTGGATGGGACCAAAACTTTTTTTATTTTTTTATTGTATAGGTGGCAAACGAGCAGGCGGGTCACCTGATGATCCTGATGGCTTTTATGATCTCATACTCCGTGCTTCGGTAGGCAAGATAAATCTTTGGTCCCAGTCGCTATTGGAACCGTTTCTACCCGCATGGGCCAACATGGTGGTACGGCCCATACCCCTCATGTGTCTCTCCATGAGGAAGGCCTGTGCCCAGCAGTGGGACGTATATAGACTGAGGACGATATTATTATAGAAAAATATTGTGTCTGCGTACTCTTTGTCCCCTATAAATTAAAAATGGAATACAAGGAGGTATATTATGCGAATCTTGAATGTTTCGGGCCCTTAAAAGGCTGTTAACTGCTTTATAAATGATGAAAGAATCTTCTGCGCTAGGCATTTATTCAAGCAATCACTTTTTATGGGTAATTTTCGGTTAAGTTCTGTCTATAGGCGAGACCCCTTTGCCGTTCTTTAGGCAAAGGGGTCTCGCCTATACAGCTGTTTTCGTAAAATCTTTGCCATTCTATTTAGTGTTTCCAACCATCAGCTGTTTGGTTGTTATGTATTCCGGCAGTTGAAAAACCAGTCCTATTTCTCATTTATCGAGTAGAGTTATACATATAGGTAGAGTCAGCATCAAAAGTTGTAAACCATTTAAGGACCTTGTCGAAACAAATGTCATGATATGTCTAGGAAAATGTCGTACATGTAAAATGTGACTCCGGCGGAGGCTCCGTACAAATGATCAGCTACTGTAGCTCAGCTTCCAGGGTCAAGTATGCAAGTAATTTAATTATTCTAGTTTATGTTGATACTAGCTGTTCCCGCGACGTCGTTCGCGTAGCTATTGATTCAACGCCGATAAAAGTTTACAAAAAGTTTTTGTGTGTTTCCTAACACTGCATTGTTTTTTGTTCAATACACATGTATATCTATGGCTTAACATTACATTCCTACCTCTTATTAGCAAAATGTTGATTGCTAATAGTTGAACTAAAACTTCTTATTATTAAAATAAAGAAAATAACATTTCTTGTCAGTGTCATCTGATTCATTGTTGTCATGGTGATTAATCTCTCTTGTCGTGTCATTATTTTACAATGCCGAGAAATTTTAAAATTCAAAATGAAATTCTCGGCATTGCAAGACAGACGGACAGATTTACTTTCGCATTTATAATATTAGTATTGATTATTTAAAATATGGAAGAACGGTCATCTAACACAAGTTTATAGCTTAAAAGGAGGCTCCAAACGCTAATTTGATCTATCAATATGCGATAACGATTATTTGTTCATTAAAATAATAAATAATAAGAATAATTAGTTTACCAAAAAAAAAATAGGAAATATTGACAACCAAATCATAAATGAAGAAACAACTCACCTGTGATTTCTCGGCGTAGTATACAAGACTTGCGAATATCACAATACCCAGCACCAGAAAGAACACGAGCAGCGTCAGCTCCTTCGCGGACGCTTTGAAGGTGTGAACCAAAATCTTCAGCCCCGGGCTGTGCCTCGTCAGCTTAAACAGCCTCAGGATCTTTATTATCGATATAAACTCCAAAATGTCCGCTTTGTCCACATACTGTTTCACCACAGTTAGTTCCACTAGCACGTCCATATAGAAACTTAGCGTAGCGATAAAGTCTATAATGTTCACTGGGGACTTCACAAACTCTATTATATTTGGTGCTACCTGAAACAATGGAAATTGGGTTTTAGTATTTACTTAATAACGTCGGAATAACATTGAAACCAGTAAGTTTGGGAAGTGTTACTGAGACGCAATTCAATGATTCAGAACAAGGTGAGCTGTGAAACTCTCAATATTAACGCAAATATTGCAGTGAAATTTATTAATGATCGAGGGAAATTCAAGATGTCTCTGCACCATTTTTTTATTGCGCGAACCATTGCATACATATATACATAATAATCAAAACTATTATCTCCAAAGGGTTAGTCAGAGACTAGGCAAAAGCACCACCAAAGTAGTCCACTGTCATAGTCCGCGCTTCACCAAGCAGTGACTGCACTTGGCTTAGCGTGACAGGTGGTGAGCCCGTCGCCGCTATAAGCTATTGGATGTCGTACAGTTCTAAGTCGCCTTTTACGACAGCCAAGGGAAGAGATGGGTTGGTTGTATTATTTTAATAAGCCGCTAACACACGCCTCAACCACGAAGCACGTTTTTACCCTTTATTAAATAAAAATTTTACTTTTACGTAAAATATTTACTAATAAGTATTATGTAATTTCCATTACAACTATAGACATTATATACTAAATATATAATAGAGTCAACAAGGTAGACAGCTTGGATTTCCTTAGCTACCTTCGCATATAAAGTCAACAGCTTATTCTTATGTAATAGGTGTGAGTCATTTACTGATGATTTTATAGAATTCTGCAACAGCAATAAAATCATTTATTTTGTATCTGAGGAGAACGTCAAAAACTCCTAAATTGGTGTTTGTATTAGTAAGTTTAACATGACCTACCATTTCTTTAAATACCCAAGTTATATCTTCAACTATACTAAATAGAACTGCTTCGAAGTACAAACTACTAAGTTAGGAGTAGCTCTAGGTACTGAATTCAACATGAGTTGAAGCCATGACTAAAATATGTCTAGATTTGAATTAGTAGGGTTTGTCTAATTAATGACCCCAGATTGTTGTATCTGCTTCTGTTTCAGCCATAATGTAATTTTGTGTCGAAGGACTGTGTAATAACTCCCTTCACCTTATTAAACGTTGAACTTTCACAATTCAATTATATTCTAAATAGCAATTGGACTGAATGAATCAATTCTTTATCAATTAATCTTGTATGTAAAGAAACATAAAAAGTGTTCTTCTCTCATGTCGATCCTTTTTTCAAGAAAACGATAACTTCAATTATGGTAACCTTTAAAAAGCCTACGAAATATGTCTATGATATACATATAGAGTTGCTAAACAAAAATTGGAAACCGAATTGCAATGGGTTTCAATTTCTTATCTATTTCTTATGTCTTTTTATTTATTGACAATAATGAACAACGCGGCCTATAGTTTAAATCACAGATCATTGACAGCCGCTTCGCTTCGTTTAAATCATCGCGCAAAATATTGGCGCAAGATATAATTGCAAAGCCACTAATGAGGTAATTTGGCTAGATTTCAATCTTTGGTCACTATCATCTCCAAAATCAATAAATAAAACATTAACCAAAGGGTCAGCATTTTATGCGAGTAATGTCTTGTTGTTGTATCCTTTATTAGACATAACTTTGAACCAGAATCCCAATATAAAATATAAACATAATATAAGTTATTATATAAACTTCGTGGTTAGGAAGGTCTACCAACAAACATGTCATCATCAACATTAAAAATCACAGAAACAAATTTTAACTAGTGCCATGAAAATTTTGGTAATATAAATAATTTTGCCTCAAAACCGCACCGCTGATGCAACCTACACCTAATATTCTCTTCACAATTTCAGAATTTTCACCAAGGCTCCTTCACAGTATTCACTGTTAAAATTTTCAACATGCCGTCCGGTGAATACCTGTTCTCTTTACAAAAGTTCTCAGTCAAATAATATTTCTTGTAGCATTCTGTTTCTGCTGTAAGTTTTAAAGTTTCAGAGTGTGCATTGAAATAGTTTGGAGCTTAATTTAATGTCTCTTTTGAGCTAAAAAAGACCGTAAATTTACGATCTGTTTGTAAATCTGCTCCATTTGATTATAATTGTGCTAGCTTATAATCTTATCTCGATACTAAATGAAAATATAATAAGTGGCACTGTTAAAATGCTACGCGATTTGAATAAAAAATCAATAAAAAATAAGTCTTTACATGACTGAATTAATGTTATTTTTTAATGAATTTCGTCTTTTAATTTTTCTTAATGTGTCATAATTATTCCATAACTTTACATTGTACAACTCCGGTCTATAACTTAATTATTATTACTTACTTATGTAAGATTCTGTACTAGGAAAATCCATTATCCTTCCAGACAATGAAATAACACCAACATTGTTACATCTTGCAGTATCATTGTATTATAACTCGAGCAAACTCGGAGTATTATGGTTTAATGGAATCAAAACTTTTTAATTAGATTATGCACTTAATACTCAATGTTTGTTTCAAAGCTATGACTAAACTTCTCATAAATCACTAAGCGATTATAATGTTTCAACTATAAAGCCCCATTTCAAAATACATATAAATATCCTAAATATATATAAACATCCAAGACTGGAGAACAAATGCCTTAAAATTCATCACCCAAACATTTGCCCCCACCGGTGATCGAACCCAGAATCTTTCGAGATGGCGACGCCTTGAGACCAGCATACAAACCACTCGACTACGGAGGTCGTCAATATTTATGGTCATTCAAACAAGGTATTAGGCTAAAGATGTATATTGGGTTGTTTCAGGTTCCAAAATGGAAGATTTTGCTTACAATGCACTTAATAAGTAAGCCTTTGTAGTCTCAAAGATTTTCTTTAATCTGTATAGGCTAATCAAGCTGATGTCAAGGACACATTAGTTGTTAATAAAAACGAAACCACTGCATCATTATATATATATATATATCCTCTTTATTGCAATTTAAAAACACATACATAAAACAGGTTGTTAACATATGTTTGCAAGGGCGGACATATCCCTAACAGAGATCTAAAACCATTGTAATTAAAATAAAGCAAATTATCAATAAGGCAATTATAAAGTAGTATATTTTTAATCACTTTGCAAGTCAATCTTCAAGTTTTCTATATATTCTTCATACAGTTTTCTGATAAAAAAGTGTTATGTAGAATGTACCGTTTTACCAACCAAGCCTACATCTACGTCTCCGTATCTGCTGCAAAGCCAACTTTACTAATATCACTAAACCCTATGTGAAAATAATGTTTCATCAGTGCAGCAATTTTTAGTTTTACATGAATAAATAAAAAAAAAGAAACGGTCGCAATACCGACCGGGACCAACAGCTTAACGTGCCTTCCGAAACACGGAGGAGCTCGAGATCACAAAGTTTTGGTCACCCATCCACGGCCTAACCATGGCGATGGTAGCTTTGTTTTCGATTGAAAGCCAAAGTAGTGGTTAGTACACTACGCCACCGATCTCCTCGATGTCGTAGTAGTTAGTCATCATCATCATATCAGCCCCTTACCACCCACAGCAGGGCATAAGCCTCCTCTCTCTTGTGCCAATCTTTCTGGTCCTGCCCGATCCGTCCCCAGGTCTTCCCCGCGACTCGCTCGATGTCGTCGACCCACCGCATTATAGGTCGACCTCGTCGTCTTTTTCCTTGCATTGGCCACCATTCTGTTAAGGACCTACTCCACCTGTCGTCTTCATACCTCCCCAAGTGTCCTGCCCACTGCCACTTAAGTCTCAAGATACATAAATGGTTAGTACTCCAACATAAAAAAAATTACACAACTAATTTTTGTGTCAATTCATGTCAATGAGAGCGCGCTCTATAGTAAGGATGTTGGCAATAAGGAAAACGGATTTTCAGATTATTCTCGATACAGCTAAAGCAGCTGACGTTCCAAATGAAAAATCACAAGCTGAAAAATACGGAACTTTGTCGGAGGCTAGTGCCAAAATGTCTGTTTCATTGAATTTCGGGCTCCAGCGTGCATTTGGCGATAGTCCAAGGAAAGCGCAATTTTTATTGACACAACCCTCCACTTGATTTTATTTAAATATTTTAATTTCCGTTTTGATGCACTGAATCTTGATGGTCTGTCTCACTAAAGATCCTAACAGATTTGCCAATCGTGTGGGTAAAAAAATGAATAGTAGGAGAGCTGGCACGAATTTTTGGGTAGGTATTTGAGGCAAGCTGAAAACTTGTCCTATACCTCTCCTATTATACCCCAACAGGACCTGCAGACCTGGCTGGTGAGTAGCGGGGCTAAATTAACCCCTAAATTTTTAAAAATATTATTTTTTAATTTTGAAAAATATATTTGAGGCAATATGCAATTTTTATATGTTGTAGTTTAATGTATAAAGAATAAAAAAAAATAAGCCAGACGATTTGGTCGGGATTTTATAATTGCCAGACGCGTGCAAAAATATTTTGCAAAAAAATATAAAAAATATATTTGAGGCAACTTGAAATTTTAATAGGACATTATTTATAACTAAAAAATAAGATCCTCAAAAAGACAGGTCATTTCTGTGGGACTTTCTACCTGCCAGGTGCAGAGGTAGCCGAATCTGATGCAGATGAATCGGAAGAAGATTCTGATAGCTCTGATGAAGGAGCATCCTCAGATGAATAAAAATTTATTTGTGACGTGGGATGAATTAAATTTATATTTTTGTACTCATAATTCTGCTAGTTGATAGGTGTAAAAGATATTTATTTATTTAGTATAGATTGCTATTCCCATACAGGAGTTTTTAGTTTTTTTTACAATTTATTTTGTTGAGTAAAAATCTGCCCCTGGCACTACAGCGAGCATATTATATGAAGTCCTCTAGAGACATAAAGGGCGGCTCTTACTATAAACTATCCATTAATCATTGACCTTACCGTAATTTTTTCTCCTGTTTTGCCACATGACTAGCCATTAGCTATGTGGCTTCATGAAACTGAGGCAAGACCTTGACGCTTTTCTTAATGGAATTGTAACATGATGGACTTGATAGTTTAAAAATTGTTTGGCGAAGTGATTATTATTTTATGTATATATTTATATAGATTTATATTGATTAAAGGGCAGCTGTAACCGAGTCGGGACGGACGGGGCACTACTCGTTCGAGAGGCCGCGAGAAACGCGGGTTCCATCCCACCGCCTGTACCACTGAGTTTTAATAAAACTTATGTACATTGTGAATATCACTTACATTGTGCCCGGTGCATGGCAACAGGCTCGCCACCTGTTACATGGAGACCTAACATATCTGGCAAAATGTGGGTATTTAACACCCCTACCTACGTGATGATATGTTTATGTTAAATTGATTATCGGAAAGTAATTATTAAAAAAACATCGCAAATGACTCTGATGCGTAAGGGTCCTTACACACAGACCAGCGCGGAGAGGATCGGAGAGCACTTTTCTTTTCACACCAACTGGCACGGATTGTACCCTCGGAGTCGATCGGCTGCCCGGCCGCCGAAGAGTACGTCACAAGACCAGCCGATCGGCTACTCCAAATATTTTTTACACTAAGCGCGTTTGCAAATCCTTTCGAGCATTCCCAAAAAGTAGAAATAAACCTTATTGCAATGATTCAAAACACGTATTAAACGTGATAAAAAATGCTCAGCTCTCCGAGCCGGTGTGTGTAAAAGGACCCTAAGCGGTATAAGTCCAAATACCCCTAAGGCGCTTTCTCAAACCCCTTTCATTTGTGTACTAGTAAAGAATTCCATGAATTTGTATGCTCACGTCAGGCTGCCAGTCTAAACAGACCTTGAGAGCGGCTCTAACCCCTGCGTAATAAAAGCTGATTTCGTAGTTAATTTCAGTAATATGATATGTTGCTGACTGTCCATAAACAGAATCTATTTGACTTTACACAAAAAAATCTAATGGAGTTAATTTTAGTCTTTTTATTTGGCGGTTTCTAAACAATCAATTGATATGGAATAGTTGTAACAAATTTTTAAAGAACGAATGTTAACAATTTTATGGACGTCGTAAGTTATACACCTAGTAAATTGCGATTAGCAGTGCGATTTGTTAAAATTTTGTCCTAGCTTAAAATAATTTTTCTTCCGATAATAGCTCTCTACAGGTCCAAATTTTATGCAGCACCGCCGACCGCTTCGATTGAGGCGGTTATAAATGGTAGAAATTGTTTAAACTTGATATCAAAACCATAGCTGTACATGTAAATGTACTTTATTTCCAATCCCTTAAACCCAATACCGTAATTCCCGTTTAAAGATAAGGAAACTCAAAACAAGGACATTATACAAATTAAAAATGGATTTGGGAAAGCTCAAATGTTAACCACGGGTTTTATAAAGCATTAGCCTTTTTAGATGAAACGGGGTTAATCGTCCCATTATAATTTAGGCAAAATTTTAAATGTAAAATTTAAGATTCATCCGTGTGCCGAAGTAATTAGATTTTTATTGGAACAGCACGATCTTAAGGCGAAAGGATAGGCAAATATTCATAAATGAGGTGTTTTTGGTACAGTAGTCTGGCAAAAATACAGCACAAGGGATGATCAGATTAATTGATGTTATGACATATATCATAAACTTGTTCGTGACGGTCCAAAATACTAGTAATTATTTATAGCAACATATGGAGAGCATTTAATTTATCATAATCTATCGAAATTTCTTTTACACTTTTTTCTTTTAACGACGTTTCTGTTTATTATCAAACTCAGTTTACATATCCGTTACATTAATACCTAGTCTCCGACGGTGAGTTTTTTTAAAAAAGACCACAAATTTATTAATTGCAACGATTTTCCTAGTAGCGCCTACTAAAATATTATAGTTGCATAATTGTACATTTGCTGGCAAAATTTCGTAGGCGCTTTTGCAAAGAAATGACATCGTTGCTAAGCAACGGTTAATTATTAAACATTCTATCTGCATCTTATTTGGCTATAGCAAAATATTGATAATATTCTAGAGTAAGTACCACCCTCTTTAAGGCGAAAGGTAAGGCAAATGACTTTCAGCGTTTGGCGTAATCGAAATTGAGCGACAGCGACATCTATTGAAAACTTGAGGTGCGTCACAAAGCACATTGCACCGTAGCGCCATGTTTTGATAGCTATGACGGCTAGTGTTTATCACAGAGTAATTTCATCGACAGAGAAAACTAAGGGTTTCTAAAAAAATTAAAATGTACAATTGATAGTTCGTAAATGAAATAACCTGATAGTGATGGGATCGCCTCAGTTCATGTATCCAGTTTCCAGCATGTCAGACGATCCAAAATTAAATCAAGTTTTCTCAATTGATTTCCAACTCAATGTTTTGTGTAAGAATTGAGTTCATTATCTATCGATAAATTATTTTGTGGCAGTCTGATGTGCTCTTATCCGCACAAAAATTTGATTATACAGCCAGAACCAGAAGAACATGTACAATTCTTTTTTGTCTTTTAGGTACTGTATCTTGCTGATCTGTCTCTGAAATGTGTTTTCTTTTTAAAGAATTTTAGTGTCTCTTTTTTTGTATCATCATTACTGTAATTGTTTGTGCAACTAGGATCAGAACTGAAAAAATTACATTATATAGTTTTGTCCGATTTTTTTTATTTTTTGTCAATAGAAACATTATATTTACTGATAAAAATCGTAAAATAATATGACGTCTCAAGTAAATACATTTAATAATGGAAAATGTTACGATTCAATTTTTTTACAGTATAGGTTGTATGAATACAAGCCAGTTTTTGTTTCATTCAAACGAATCAGTATTTTTGATTTTAGACTTATCTAAAAGTCTTACTTCCGCTTCCAAGCATGAAACATCGTATGACGTCATCATATACACGCAGGCCGGTTGGGACGTAGGTATACATTTTTAAAATCGCGAGAACTATCGAACGGACTGTCATTAAATGATTCAAAAGTAATATAAAGGTATCGAACCAGTCTTGAACATAAAGTTATTTATTTTGATAAGGATTAATACCAATAAGGAAATAAAGAGCATTTTGTAACGAAATTTTAATTAAATTGAATAACAGTCACTGTGGCTAAACTAATTAAACGTAAATGATTATTATTTCTAGGCATTACGATATATTCACGCCTACAGTGGAATCCACACATATTGACCTTCGCTACGAGCATAAAACTTTCGATAAGCCAAATTTGACGACTATGATTGACAATATTGTCGAAAAATTCGGTAAATTTGACAGATAACTCTTAAGAGTGAAAAGAACGGATGACTTTATCGATCTAATATGGCGACTCACTGATGTTGAAACGGCGAAATTTGTTTCATTTTGCTATTTTCACAGCGTAATGTCGTATAGTCTACTGTTGTGGGGCTCCGCTGCTGACATTCAGACTATCTTTGTACTGCAAACGAGAGCCATTCGTGCCATTTACAATCTTAGACCACGTGACTCGCTCAAGGAATTATTTAAGGAAATTGATATATTAACTGTGGCGTCTCAATATTTGAAATGTTCTAAATTCCTTTTGTTATTATGGCTGTATAAAAAAGGCTAACTGTTGAGTTTCTTGCGGCACTTCTTCTCAACAGGCCATTCACGTCCAAGTGCTAGTAGGAGACGTGCAAAAATATTTCATGTAAATCTCATTGCAAAAAAAAATACATAGCTCTGCTGCCTTTGCAGTAAAGAAAATCAGACTATTATCTGACGTTGAAATGTCAAGACTTGTCTACTTTAGTTATTTTCATAGTGTGATGTCGTATGGCTTGTTGCTATGGGAGTCAGCAGCTGATATTGGGAATATTTTTATTTTACAAAAACAAGCTGTATGAGCCATTTACAAGCTTAAACCACGAGACTCACTCAGAGAGTTATTCAGGGAAATTGATATATTAACTGTAGCCGAATACATCTGTGAAAATATTTTATATGTTTATAAACAGAACCACACATTTAAGATAAACAATGAATGCCATAAATAAAGTACTAGAAGCAAAAATGAACTTGCTGTGCATTTATGGGAGAATGTTAACAATTTTATAATAAAATCCTACCAAACGTGTTGGGCCACGCTCAATATAGGGTTCCGTATTTTTCCATCCGTCACAATTTTGATTGCGTGAACCAATTTTAATAATTCTTTTTTTATTTAAAAGACGATATGTTTTTTATCATAAAATATGTAAAATGAGATTTAAAAAAAGCTTGCATATATCGTAAGTCACAAATGTAGTTCAAAAAATTATTTTGTAAAATTTATCAAAAACTGTTAAACCTATAAAGTTCAAAATAATTTTCATAGAAAGTACTTATAAAGTTTTACCTTTTAGAACTTTTTTTTATTTTTTGAACTTATGGTTCAAAAGTTAAATGGGGGGGGGGGGGGTGGAACTTTTTTTTAACTTTCGGAGCGATTATTTCATAAAATAAAATTATTATCGTAAAATGATGTTAGAAAATTTAAACGTGGTGCGAATCAGTGATTTGCCTAGTGATATAATTATTTATCATATTAAGTAAAATTTTCGAAAATTCTTTTAAGCAAAATATTTATTTTCCCCTTTTTAGGCCATTAGTAAAACGTTTAATACAGTATTTATGTAACCCTTTTTTATTTTATTTTTATATATTTTTATTTAATATTTTATTGTCACTGGGAGCAAGCCTGTATGTAAAAATTCAACTCAATCGGATGTCGGGAAGTGGTCGAAAATCGATCGCCAGATATGATCTCCACAGACAAGAAGGCAAGCTAAGAAAAACGTAGTAAAAGTGTATCATAATTCTTCGTTTGTTATAAACACTAAATTATGTGACAATTTCACTATCAGCCAGTGATTAGAGAGCATACGTCTAAAGAAAACATTAGAGAAACCAATTTCTATTAACAATACAATTTTCCCTGCGTAGACTCTGTATCGGCCACTACTCTGTGCATTTTAGTAGTGAGAAGTAATTTTTGGTAGCCCGATTGTTGTTGCACACAGATCTGTAGGTACAATTATCTACATTATGACGAGGATAGGCAAGGTAATTAAAGAGGGTGGTACTTACTCTAGTGTATTATCAATATTTTGCTCTAGACAAATAATAATTATGTAGAATGTTTAATAATTAACCGTTGCTTAGCAACGATGTCATTTCTTTGCAAAAGCGCCTACGAAATTTTGCCAGCAAATGTACAATTATGCAACTATAATATTTTAGTAGGCGCTACTAGGAAAATCATTGCAATTAATAAATTCGTGGTCATTTCTAAAAAAACTCACCGTCGGAGACTAGGTATTAATGTAACGGATATGTAAACTGAGTTTGATAATAAACAGAAAAGTCGTTAAAAGAAAAAAGTGTAAAAGAAATTTCAATAAATTATGATAAATTGAATGTTCTCCATATGTTGCTATAAATAATTACTAGTATTTTGGACCGTCACGAACAAGTTTATGATATATGTCATAACATCAAATAATCTGATCATCCCATGTGCTGTATTTTTGCCAGACTACTGTACCAAAAACACCTCATTATGAACATTTGCCTATCCCTTCGCCTTAATTACCTTGCCTATCCTCGTCATAATGTAGATAATTGTACCTACAGATCTGTGTGCAACAACAATCGGGCTACCAAAAATTACTTCTCACTACTAAAATGCACAGAGTAGTGGCCGATACAGAGTCTACGCAGGAAAGATTGTTTTATTAATAGAAATGGGTTTCTCTAATGTTTTTTTAGACGTATTCTCTGCAATCTCTGCAATTGTGAAATTGTCACATAATTTAGTTTTAAAATAAACGAAGAATGATGATACATTTTTACCACGTTTTTCTTAGCTTGCTTTCTTGTCCGTGGAGATCAAATCTGGCGATCGATTTTCGAAATTTTACATTCAGGCTTGTTTCCGGTGAAAATACAATATTAAATAAAAATATATATAAAAGAGGTTTAAATAAATACTATATAAGAAATGCTTTCAAAAACCACTTTTTACTAATGGATTAAAAAGGGGAAAATAAATATTTTGGTTAAAAGAATTTTCGAAAATTTTACATAATATGATAAATAATTATATCAATAGGCAAATGACTGAAAATGCGCACCACGTTTAAATTTTCGATAATTCTTTATATCACAATATTTATTTTCCCCTTTTTAATCCATTAGTAAAACGTGGTTTTTAAAAGTTTTTTTAAACAGTATTTTTATCCATTCAGTTGTGATTTGTGTTAGATTAATTAGCATTTGCAATCACAAATATTTGCTTATATTGAATAAGTGAGTTTGCCAATTATGAAATTTATAATAGCTGCTAAAAATAATTACGCTAAATGTTACTTATTTCGCGAATTTATATGGTTGCGTTCTGCTGCTAATATATGAAATAAAGCGACTACGCTGTTTCACGCCGCGCTTGCTAATGCTAATGTCGTGAATGCGAAAACGAACTAACGCGATCGACACCGACTGGACCCAATCGCCCGTCGGCTGGGGTGCCGATCAACAGTTTTCGATAGCTAAACATTTTAAAATAATAATCGGATAAACAAACAAACAAACTAAAATAACTTTATTTCATACGCCAAACCTGGCACTAAAAAACGTCAATATTAAATAATTTATAAATTTAAAAAAATATGTAATTAAATAAAAAGTACATTCTAAATTAAGGTTCATTACCGCGAGCGTTTGTAGCAAGTACCACCACAGAGCACTGACTGTGTGGATACAAGCGGCTGGATTCCGAGTGTAAGGCTTGAGAAGAACCTGGCAAGAAACTCATAAGCCACTTTTTTTAAATAGCCAATCATATAATTATTGTCCGTATTGAATGTTTTACATAATTTCCATTAATCCATCAAAATAACATGCCTCTATGATGACGAACGATAGCAAATAACTATTTCACACCATTTTATCCTCTAGATAATCTTGGATTTTATAAACACCTCTTTTCATTAAAGTTTTTTATATAAGGCTTAAATTTGTGAAAAGACAATACTGTATATTTGGTGGGATTTTATTATAAAATTGTATAAATTTCCCCATAAATGCACAGGCCCAGCAACTTTATTTTTGCTTCTAGTATTTAAATTAAGGCATTCATTAGTTTTTCTTAAATGTGTGGTTATGTTTATAAACCTATACAATGTTTTCAAAGATGTATTGGGAGGCAACAGTTAATATATCAATGTTCTTGGATAACTCTCTGAGTGAGTCTCGTGGCTTAAGTTTGTAAATGGCTCGTACAGCTTTTCATATTCTTAATATCAGCTGTTGACCCCCATATCAACAAGTCATACGACATCACACTATGAAAATAACTTATGTAGACAAGTCTTGCCGTTTCAACGTCAGACAAGAAACTGACTTTTTTACTGCAAAGGCAGCGGATCTATGTCTTTCTGACAAGGTCAGTATGTGTGGATTCCACTGTAGGCGTAAATCTATCGTTATGCCTAAATAATAAAAATACATTAATTCATATAGTTTAGCCACAGTGACTGTTATTTAATTTAATTAGAATTTCACCGTTACTAAATACTCTTTATTTGCTTATTGATATTAATCCTTATCAAAATAAATAACTATAATATAGTTATGATGTTCAAGACTGGTTCGATACCTTTATATACGTTTTGAATTATTTAATTCTGACAGTCCGATCGATAGTTCTCGTGATTTTAAAATGTATACCTATGTCCCAAACGGCCTGCGCATACATGCTGACGTCACACGATGTTTCACGCTCGGAAACGGAACTAAGACTTTTAGATAACTCTATAATCAAAAATACTGATTCGTTTTGAATGAAACAAAACTACTATAGGCTTCAAAACTAGTATTCATACAACCTTTACTGTACAAAAATGTATTTACTTGAGACGTCATATTATTTAGGATTTTTATCAGTAAACATTTGTGTTTTTATTTACAAAAAATAAAAACAATTTCAGACAAAACATAATATAATGCTCATTTTTTTCAGTTCTGATCCTACTTGCACAAACAATTACAGTAAGGACCATACAAAAAAGAAGAGACACTAAAATTCATTAAAAAGAAAACACATTTCAGAGACGGATCAGCAAGATACATTATCTAAAAGACAAAAAAGAGTCGCGTGGAGTTGTACACGTTTTTCTGGTTATGACTGTATAATCAATTTTTTGTACGGATAAGCAGCACATCAGACTACCAGAAAATAATTTATCGATAGACAATGAATTCTATTCTTTTTTAACGAAACATTGAGTTGGAAATAAATTGAGAAAATTTGATTTGATTTTGGATTGTCTGACATGCTGGAAACTGTATACATAATCTAAGGAATCCATTACTATCAGGTTATTTCATTTACGAAATATCAATGGTACATTTTAATTTTTAATAAACCTTTTGTTTTCTCTGTCGATGAAATTACTCTGTGATAAACACTAGCCGTCATGTTTGCGACGAATCTCAAGTTTTCAATAGATGTCGCTGTCGCTTAATTTCAATTACGCCAAACGCTCAAAGTCATTTGCCTTACCTTTCGCCTTAAGCGAAGGCAAATCAAATTTTATTTTGTCATGATACGAGTATACGAATGGTTTGCTATTTCGTTATGGATAATTCCCAATATTTTTTATTTTTCATTCTCGTTGAAAGATATAAGTATAAACACATCATATCGCGTGTCTAAGGTGTAGAGGTTTTAAAACCGTTATTATTTGGGATCCTAACGTTGTAACGAAGCGCTATATCAATATTAGTGACTTTTTTCTGTTATTGCGCTTTTCTCGGGCCATTTTCTCTTTGTTCCTGTTCTTAAATTCTGTCTGTCTCTTTTTTCATTGTTTTGTTCTCGAATATCATTTCTACCAGATTCAGCGTCTGGAGCGGTTGACCCGACGTAAATTATTATAAATATTATAATAAATATGAAAGTGATAATAATAAAATTAGAAACTAGTATAAACTGTGACGTTATAATTCAAGTATTGATGTTCAAGTCCTACCTTTGATAATATCTTACGCTCAGTTGCACAAAGAATTTTTAAGGACGACATTTGTTAATGAGACATTAAAACTTAAAAGTACATTAAAGTTAAGGTTGTCACACAAAACAGTTCAAGGTAATGTCTCTTTAGCATTGACAGGGTGCTAATGTCGCTTTGTGCAACGTAAAACTACGCTAAGGTGTTTTTTTGACACTTCAATAAATAAATTTAATGGAACATTAGAGATAATGCTGACATTAAAATTTAAAGTTCGTTTCTGCAACTGGGTGTTTAAGTTTTAAATGCAGTGATTTGTGAAATTTTGTTTCAGTGGGCCTTACTTCTTTATAAACAAATATACCAATAAGTGACAAGAGTTTAACTTATATCAACTTTAATTTAGATCCGGATATTGTGCTTAATTGATTTAATTTAAAAAAAAATTATATATCCTTGAGGTGAAGCATAGTGATACCTAATTTAAGTTTCTGTAAAATCAATGTTCTGTACCTATGTTATGACAAATAAAGATTATTATTATTATTATTATTATCCACCACGTCACAACGTAAAGGCAGAGGCCGAGCTTACTGCCATGCACAGTGTGCCTGTGCGATTGGTACGATTAGTACGATCGATTCAGTTCTTTAGAAATAACTAGTCAACGGGCAAAAAACGAGACACAATACAAACATCTATAATTTGCGAACACCAGTGCTCGCTTTTAAAATAAAGCCGTTCAGTTTCTGTGCCCTTAGTGTAAGTTATCACTGTAAAAACTTAACTTTTTACACCGACCTTTTCTTTAATTCTATCTCTGCCCAAAGGTTGCCTGGAAGATATTGCTATTAGCTATAAGGCCGCCTGTGTTGCATTGTATTTTTTTCTTTGCTATATTTCTGTGTTTTTATTAGTTGCAATAAAGAATTTTATCTATCTATCTTTTTTAGTTGCGTCAAGAATCTTAATTTCTATGGGAAATTTGAAAAGCACCCCTGAAGTATGTATCAGAAATCGGCTTTATTTTAGCCACGTTACATCCATACTCATATGATGAATGCGAAAGTAGCTCTGTCTGTCACGCTTTCACGCCAAAACTACTGAAGCAATTTAATCGAAATTTGGTCCACAGATAGTCTAGGGCCTGAATAAGGACATAGGCTACCTTTTATCTCCTCCCGATATTCCCATGGGAACGGGTGCCATGCGAGTGAATGTAAAAAAAAAAATAAAAAAAAAATAAAGTAGGAGTAAATTTTCAATTCCACCAATTGAGGCTACAGTTCCAACAGTAGGTTCCAATTTTAAAAAATCTTTCAGTGTTGAATAGCCCATTTATTGAGGAAGGCTATAGGCTACATACCATCACACTATCTCAAACCAATTATTCTACGCGGACGAAGTCCCTAGCAAAAGCTAGCATTTCTATTAATATTCATTTTCTGAACGTTTTATTCTAAAATCGAAAAAGGAAGTTGTCAAAGAGATCCAAGTTATTTCTATTACACTCCAACTATTTTAAAATCATCAATTTCCACTACCCAATCCCCAGCTTAGATAAATCTTTTACTCGAAATGGCGATACAGGAAATTGCCACAGCTTAACTTTATAATGCCGCACAGTGTACGTTGATAACGATCTCACGAAAAAGCAGACGTATTTAAACCCTTTTTTCAGACTGCCCTAGGCAGGGTATGGCGTGACCCAGAGTTTTTGAGTAAACAAAAAATAAACAGGCGCCGAGGTTGCTAGGTCGTTATGCAAACAAAATTACGCCCTTTACCGATTCACAGCAAACAGAGAATGTGCCCTAAAATAGAGAAAAGGCTAGAAAATTTAATATATTTCATTTGATTTTGTATTCATGGCATGTTTTTAAATATCACATTGGCACGTATATGTAAATATATTTTAAAATAAAATTATAAGACAGAGCTATTTATGTAGGTGATAAAATATTGATTTTTTTCTCTTTTGGCCCGGATATTCCAAATCAACCTGTCTTTTAATTCAGAAAAAAAAATTGTGCAGTTTAACTTCAAGATTATTATCCACCCGAAATAAAAAGATACATATTAAAATTAGAAATGACATTGTCTAATAATTCTGTGGCAATATTTTTTTTTAATTTGACTTTTATTTCTTACTAAGCCTCAACAAATGAGAAAACGACACGCCCACTTCTGCCAGTCGGGCATTGTTACCCTCTAAGATCCAGGCCTTTTGCTTAAACCTCAAAAAGAGGCTTATTCAGATGAGCGTGAATTAACAGAAAAGTAAAGTAACATTATAAATATGAAACAGGGATTTATTATGTAAACGCAAATGTTGTTTTTCATCACTCATGCTCGGAGAATAGGTCGGTAATCCCTGAAAACAGGGATGAAAGTAGTACTTTTCGTCTCTAGGGAGAAAAAGTAACTGACGGCTGTCATTCATAAACTGTTTTATCGACAATTATCAAGCAAATACATGGCGCCACTAAACCAAGGAGATCCAATATACTTTTCACAAAATCTAATGAGGAGACCCAAGGTGACCAATATCAATTATGTTTTACCGAGACGATAAAATCGTACTTTCATCTGTTTTGTCCACTCGATAAAATCGTATACATACTTTCATCTGTTTTGTCCACTAGATGGCGAACAAAGTACTATGTTTTAGTAAATAGGTGAGTTGTGCTGCTCGCAAAATATTATTTTTCTTCAACTATGTATTGTTTTTATTTTTACTTTCCTCTAATTCCTAATGAAAAGCACAGTGTTTCCCTTGGGAGAAAGACTTAAATTGTCCCGAGACGTCCTTGTAGAACAATGTTCTATTACGCTTTTGTCATTAATTTAGTTTATTGTGTGAAGGTGGCTGATTCATATTTCAGGCACACTATATAAAGCTAAAACATCGAGAATAATAAATGTAAATGCGTGCATGTAGTTTGGGCGAATAGGGTTCAATTAAATAAAGTGAATCCATTCTCAGGCCATTGTCCACGACAATGACACAATAGGTGAATAGTATATTATGTCCTTACCTATGAAATTGGTGTTTTATATGGAGATTTTGGGAATGTCTGCATTTTACATACTAACATCTTATCAGTTTTCTTCACAACGACAAATCCAGAGATAATAATATTTGGCATGTATCATTAGACAAGCTTTAGCAATATGTGTGTGAACACGCTTGATAAGAATTGTAGGTAACTTATATCTAAATTACACATTACATAAACAAATTATAAATTACATTTATATTTACAAATTAATAATATTATATATATCGTACCTACAAATATCGTAATCATTTAACCTAATACATATAAAATTCTATGTACACGTTATTTATATTATTTACAGTATATAATATACTACAGTTACATAATTATATTATTATAATTATTTACACAACACAATCATACATTATTCATACGATTATTTCTCGGACATAGATGTGTGCCCGCTGACCGTAGTGATTTGGAAACGCGGCTACGGCCGCAGCTACTTATTCGAACAATAGACCCGTGTGACGTCTCCGGCGCACGCTGAATAGATCGCTAGGCCGCCAGTCGAGACACGATACTCCGCGCGAAGCCCGTACGTCTCGGCGCTCCGTAGCTTATACATTCCGCTACATATAGTCTACGCTTTTCGCGCTGTTGTGATATTTATGTTGACTATCTTTCTGTGCTGTGCTTTTCTGTGAAAGCTTCGCTTTTATTCTGTGCCTATTGTTCGCCTTCTGACTATTGTATGTGCTTGTGTTTACTGGACATTATACTGCTTCACGTAAGTTGAACTGTTTTATTGAAGCCACCTTTAAACACACCTATAACTGGTGACCCCAATTTGTTCACATTAAGAAGATGGCCAGTGATAGCGAAGGTTCGTCAAAGTCGGTATTTCAAGAATCTTTACCGCACGGTACACAAGACGATGACGTGCGAGTGCGCGTTTCCACAGCACCACCGGATATTTATCGTGTGGGTGTTCGAGTTGCACCATTTTGGCCGGATAAACCTGCAATCTGGTTTGCGCAATTGGAAGGGCAATTTGCAATTTCAAACATCACCAGCGACACTACGAAATTTTATTATGTAATTTCACAACTGGATAATCAATTCGCAGCTGAAGTTGAAGATGTCATTGTTTCTCCACCAGCTTCAAACAAGTATGATAAGCTTAAGTGCGAGCTGATAAAACGCCTTTCAGCTTCTAAGGAAAAGAAGGTGAAGCAACTCCTCATGCATGAGGAGCTGGGCGATAGAAAGCCTTCCCAGTTCCTAAGGCATCTACAAAACTTAGCAGGACCTGGCGTACCTGAAGACTTTGTCAAGACGATTTGGACGAGCCGCTTGCCGCATAACATGCAGCAGATAATCGCGTCCCAGAACAGCTCGTCTATAGAAGTTTTGGCGGATCTTGCCGACAGAATCCAGGATATCGCACCGCCTATACCCATCGTTGCTTCAACTTCTTCTTCGAGATCTCCTTCCAGCGCGCACTACACGTTAGAGGGAATGGCCAAACAAATCGCCGAACTTACCCGACAAGTGCACGCTCTTACCACCCAAAGGAGCAGATCCCGACAGCGTTCCAGGCATCACTACCGTGGAAGATCAAATTCTTCTCGACGCTCAGATTCTCGCTACAGGAAGCAGCCTCTCTGCTGGTATCACGCCAAGTTCGGGAGCAAAGCAAACAAGTGTGTCAGCCCCTGTGATTTTAAGGCGGAAAACGCCAGGGGCAGTCGCTAATGGCGGCTGACGATTGCCCGAACTCAACCGGCCGTCTGTTCGTGACTGATCGAAGATCGAAGGTCCAGTTTCTCGTTGATACAGGGAGCGATCTCTGTGTTATACCAAGATCATCACTTCGAGAACGTCGTGCGAAGACTAAATACCAGCTATGTGCAGCAAACGGTACTACTATAGACACTTATGGTTCTATGCAACTTAATTTAAATCTTGGACTTCGTCGTGACTATGTATGGCAATTCATTATAGCAGATGTTACCAAGGCCATAATTGGAGTTGACTTCCTATCTTTTTATAATTTAATGGTAGATATTAGGAACAACCGTTTGATAGATACCACAACCAATGTATCAACTATAGCTTCCGTATCATTTTCTGATATTTTAGTGTCGAGTGTTAAGGTTTTGACTGGCGTTGGAAAATTTTATGACATCTTGGGTGAGTTCCCAGAGATTACACGACCAGCCGGCACGCCACGCAAGCCACAACATAACACTGTACATTATATACGCACTACTACAGGCCCCCCGGTTTCTTGTTCTCCCCGTAGACTTGCCCCAGACAAGCTCAAAATCGCGAAGCTTGAATTTGACGCAATGCTGGCTAATGGCACAGCTCGACCTTCCGATAGCCCATGGGCGTCGCCTCTGCATCTTGTTCCCAAAAAAGACAATAGCTGGCGTCCATGCGGTGACTACCGGTTACTCAATTCCAGGACAATTCCTGATAAATACCCGATTCGTCATATTCATGACTTCGCTCATAACCTTTCTGGATGCACAATATTTTCTACGGTTGATCTGGTCAAAGCCTACAACCACATCCCTGTTCATAGCGATGACATTCCAAAGACCGCTATTACTACCCCGTTCGGACTATTCGAATTCCCGTTTATGACGTTTGGGTTACGGAATGCAGCCCAGACTTTTCAGAGATTCGTCGACGAACTTACTCGTGACCTTGATTTCTGCTTTCCATATCTAGATGACTTTTTAGTCTTCTCTAAATCAGAGCAGCAGCATCAGGATCACCTTCGTCGACTCTTCACCAGAATGCGAGAATATGGTATCCTCGTGAATACAGCAAAGTGTATTTTTGGTCAACCTGAAGTCACCTTTTTAGGTTACACTATCTCTCGCTCTGGTGCTAAGCCTCTGAAAAGTAAAGTCGCAGCTATTAAAGACTTTCCCATACCCAAAACAGTCAAGCAGCTCAGACGATTTTTGGGAATGATTAATTTTTATAGACAGTTCATACCCAACGCAGCTCAGACCCAAGCTCCTCTGAATGCTCTGCTAACTGGTTCTGTAAAAGGATCACATCCAGTCGAGCTTAACGGCAATTCGCGACGCGCTTTCGAACTATGCAAAGAGTCCCTTTGTAATGCGGCTTTGTTAGCGCATCCTGATTTACAAGCTAAATTAGCTTTGACCACAGATGCATCTGATGTGGCAATAGGCGCTGTATTGCAGCAATATAAAGACAACACCTGGCAACCATTGGCATTTTTCTCTCGGAAGTTAAGTCCGTCACAGCAGAAATATTCGCCATATGACCGCGAACTGCTTGCAATTTACCAAAGCATAAAATACTTTCGCCATATGTTAGAAGCGCGCCATTTCTGTATCTACACTGACCACAAGCCGTTATGTTATGCCTTTCATCAACGAAAGAGTAACTGTTCGCCTCGTCAGTACAGATACTTGGACTACGTAGCTCAGTTTACGACCGACTTACGTCATATTGCCGGGAAAGATAATGTCGTTGCCGACACATTATCACGTGTCGATGAACTTCAGTCGCCAGTTGACTTTGATTTGTTAGCTGAATCTCAGAACTCAGATCCTGAGTTGAAGCAATTGCTTCAGGCAGAAACTTCTCTTCGCTTGAAGAAAATTAGTGTCCCTGGCAGCAATTCGCTATTATACTGCGACATTAGTATGTCCACTCCCAGACCGTTCGTCCCCAGGCCGTTACGCAAAAAGGTTTTTGATAGCTTGCACTGTTTTAGCCATCCAGGCGCCAACGCAAGCGTGAAGCTCGTAAGTCAGCGGTTCGTTTGGCCATATATGAGGCGGGATTGTCGAAATTGGTCCAAAGCATGTTTGCCTTGTCAGCGTTGTAAGATAAGTCGACATGTGTCATCACCGATTGGCACACTCGACTTACCACAAGTCCGCTTCAAATATGTACATTTGGATCTAATCGGTCCGTTGCCTCCATCTGCTGGTTATAGGTACTGTTTGACAGCAGTCGATCGATTTACGCGATGGCCTGAAGCTGTCCCGATTACCGAAATTACAGCAGAGGCAGTGGCTAAAGCTTTTATTTCATCCTGGGTTTCACGTTTCGGTTGTCCTACCGACATAGTTACCGACCGTGGAAAACAATTTGAATCAGCCTTATTTCAATACTTGGCCCAATTTATCGGTTTTAAACACCGAAAGACGACCGCTTACCATCCTCAATCCAATGGCCTCGTAGAACGCTTCCACCGCCATTTGAAGGCAGCCATTACTTGCCACGGTGATAGCAACTGGACGGAGACCTTACCCTTAGTGTTACTTGGGATTCGCAACGCATTCAAAGAAGATTTACAAGCCACTTCTTCCGAACTCTTATATGGAGAACCCTTGCGAATGCCTGGTGATTTCTTTGGTCACAAAACGGACTGTTACACCACTGACGTCCGAGATTTTTCAGCCCGACTGAGATCTTTTGCTGAAAACGTCCAACCAGTTTCCGCTTCGCACCACAATAAAAACAAAATTTTTGTTTATAAAGACCTACAGACATGTAGTCATGTATTTGTTAAAGATCCTATCTTACGAGGTTCCTTTCAACCAGCTTACAACGGTCCTTATGTTGTGATAGAGAGAGGGGCGAAAACTTTTAAAATACATGTAAAGGGTAAAGACGTCATAGTAACAATAGACCGCTTAAAACCAGCCTATATATTAGCTGACGATATTACATTGCCCAATAATAATAATTCTAAGGAACCAGAAAATAATAATCCACTTCCAGTTCTAACCACACGTTCGGGGCGAAAAGTAAAATTTCCTGATTTTTATCGCCCGTAGGCACGGTCTCTGGAGGGGAGTATTGTAGGTAACTTATATCTAAATTACACATTACATAAACAAATTATAAATTACATTTATATTTACAAATTAATAATATTATATATATCGTACCTACAAATATCGTAATCATTTAACCTAATACATATAAAATTCTATGTACACGTTATTTATATTATTTACAGTATATAATATACTACAGTTACATAATTATATTATTATAATTATTTACACAACACAATCATACATTATTCATACGATTATTTCTCGGACATAGATGTGTGCCCGCTGACCGTAGTGATTTGGAAACGCGGCTACGGCCGCAGCTACTTATTCGAACAATAGACCCGTGTGACGTCTCCGGCGCACGCTGAATAGATCGCTAGGCCGCCAGTCGAGACACGATACTCCGCGCGAAGCCCGTACGTCTCGGCGCTCCGTAGCTTATACATTCCGCTACATATAGTCTACGCTTTTCGCGCTGTTGTGATATTTATGTTGACTATCTTTCTGTGCTGTGCTTTTCTGTGAAAGCTTCGCTTTTATTCTGTGCCTATTGTTCGCCTTCTGACTATTGTATGTGCTTGTGTTTACTGGACATTATACTGCTTCACGTAAGTTGAACTGTTTTATTGAAGCCACCTTTAAACACACCTATAAGAATTATTCATCGTTTTTATGTTAATGCAAATCAAATGATGAATTCGGGAGGCAGTTAAAAATAATTGTCTTTGTGTCTAATTTTAACACAATTAAACATACAAAAAAATATCAAATTAAATAATACGAGCTCAAATATATGGTCTATTTTTAGAAGAGGCAATTATTTTATAAGAATGTTCTGAAACTTTATAGTTACGGACAAATTGCTAAGACAGAATAAAAACACCAATTTCATAGGTAAGGACCCAATATTTCCAAACGGGCAGGTATTTAATGGCACCTGGAAGTTATTACCGTAGCTAATTCAAATATGCATAGACTAAATAAAAAGCCGTTTGGTAGCAGCTCATCAAAAAAATACTACCAACCCATCTCTTTCCTTGGGTGTCATACATAAAGGACGACATAGAACTGCACAGTCTCTGACTAACCCTTAGGGGATAATAGTCGTGATTATATGTATGTACGTATGTATGTATTTTTTTAAATATGTACATACATACATGTACATATTTAAAAAAATTAAGGAAATTGCAATTTCTTAAATAAATTACGTTCCGTTTTATCTGTAATTCAGGTACCAAAAATACTGTAGCAAACATTCCTTGTAAGGTTTTATTACTTTCAATTTAATTTTCAAACATTTTGTTTATAAAATAATAATTCATTTTCTGTGTGCAAAATATATTGTGCGCAAAGTTATTTCTCGATTGTTTACTGGTAACATTTAACAAGGTGAAAGGAAACACAAGCTTGTATCAAAACTTTTTGTCGACGAAGTTTCTGTAGAAATTTGCATGTATGTACGCACTTGTATTATTTCATTGAATTATTCATAAACCGCTTACGTTGCTGGCCACGGAAATGTAAACGCAAATACACGGTTTCAATTCAACGAGAGCGCAAATATTTGCGAGAAATATTAGTCTTTGGACCAGGGTCATTTGCTGTTCTTCTTTCACACCTGTCACCTTATATTGTGGCAATAAGACCTATTTTGCGAAGTTTCCAGTGGAGTTAACTGTATTATGAAGTTGTTCAACGCGTTTTTGGTTACCGATTCTTTTTTGTTTGCCTCGGATATTCGATCAGGATCGGATATTGTATGATTTTTAACCGACTTCAAAAAAGGTTATCAATTATTAATTCAGGTTATCAATTCGACGAAAACTTTTAGTTCCTTTTTTATGTATGTTCCTCGATTACTCGAAGACGCCTTGACCGATTTAAAAAATTGTTTTAAAGGGTATAAGTTCTAGTTGGCCCCATTGTCATGAAGTAAGGATCTGATGATGGGATCCTGGAGAAGTCGAGGGCATTCTTCTAAGTTTATAGGCACGTATGGCACAGTTTATTAATTTTCTAATGTTATTCGAGCATTTGCGTCTGATAGTCATCAAATTATGGTGCTGATCTGATGATGGAACTCCTCAACTATTAGGAGTACAGCATAATTATTAATATATTAATCATCCACCCCACCCATTATTTATTATGTTAATTAACGCAAGTTATTTATGTTGATCAAAGTAAATATTACCGACTTACCTATTTTAGTTTATATTTTTATTTTGAATATGCCCCTTTTGACACTTTTTTTGTCCCGTGTTGGTCCGGGACACAAAAAGAATGTACCAACTGCTTTTTTTGCCTGGCATGTCGTAAAAGGCGACTAAGGGCGTATTGGGTACTGGGTCTGTGATTGTGTAGGCGATGAGCTAGCCACTTGTCACTACTCTTTCACGATTTTTCATCTGACCAAACCCAATTTTTGTATGGCTAAATGTGGTCTTAAGAAACACAAGGTGTCAACATCTAAAGGTGCTCGTTGGACTCTGCCTGTATGTATGTTGACACTTTTGTAAAAAATAAGTTAAAATTATTCTTTCTCTCTGGGAGTATCTACTCCATCTCAGCAACGCTCAAGAAATCTCAACCAATTGAAACAGCGTCAGCTTTTAACTTACACCTAACATAATATGCTTTGTGCTTGAAACTCGAAAGTAGAAGTTTAAATTTTCCTAAGTTATTTGCCGAGGAAGCTAACTTTAACATTACGAACCAGACCAATCTTGTATTAGACCATTTGCGCATTAATGTTCTTGTGGAGTGCTAAGTTCTACTTGGATGTTATAAACAGACACAGATCCTTTGAACACTGCAAAAAAGGACACGCTGTGGCACAGCAATCTATTTCCAAGTCCTCGAAAACGTAGATAATCTCGTATACTAGTAAGTATAATATTATTAATTTTTAATGATAATTTGAGTGCGTTTGACCACAAGCTTGGAATTTAAAATCGTCAAAATTTTACAGTTTGTATAACCTACATAATAAATAATTATTAAACAAACCGGCCAAGAGCGTGTCGGGCCACGCTCAGTATAGGTTTCCGTAGTTTTCCATTTTGTACAATTTATCAAAAACTGTTCAACCCATCAAGTTCAAAATAATTTTCCTAGAAAGTAATAAAGTTCTACTTTTGAGAATTTATTAAAATGTTTTGAACTTATGGTTAAACTTTTTTTTAACTTTCGGAGCGATTATTTCAGAAAATATAAATGTTATCGTAAAATGATGTTAGAAAACCGCTATTCATTTTTAAATAGCTATCCAACGATATATCTTACGTTAGGGTTCAGAGGAAAAAGAAAACCAGTCCCTACATTACGTGTATGGGCACCCCCCCTAATTTAATATTTTATTCCACTTTTGATTTGTGCACTTTGTCGGCGTTATTAATATACATATTTATTCAAAATTTCAGCTCTGTAGTGCTAACAGTCACTGAGATTATCCGTGGACGGACAGACAGACAGACATGTCGAAATTATAAGGGTTCCTAGTTTACTACGGAACCCTAAAAGTCTTATATTAAAGTTCAGTAACGCGAGCGCATGTAGCTAGTAGATCCACAGCGCTTTGACTCTGGTTGTAATCGATACGTATCCAGAGTTGCTAAACACCAACCAAACTAAATCGAACAAGTATAAAAAATCTAAAATATATTCATATCGCTAAAAGCGTTCAAACGATGTATTCAAAACATTCTGATGCTGTTGAAAAGGGGAATTGAAAAGCTGAGATGACAACAATAGCTGACGTCAACGAGATGAAATACAAACGGAAGTATCAATTTGAGATGTTGTGGTCGTTGTAACAATAATTATAGATGTTTTATTCACCCAGAACCTAAAAGTATTATTTTAGAGTATCAGAAACTGATGGTCAAAGCTGATGACAAAAGAGAAATAGAAGAAAGTAGAAAACGCTGCTTCGTTTATATAAGAGTGAATTTTAAAAATCTCTTATTTTTCTTAAATGGTAACGTTTTTAAACTCCTTTTAATCTCCTATTCTGTTCACAAATCTAGAGTCGGTGCAACATGTCTTCCTTCTTCATAGAGTGGAAATTTCTATCTCTTGCCATGTCATTTTTTATTACTTGCATTGCATTGTATTTTTTTCTTTACTTTATTTCTGTGTTTTTATTACTTGCAATGAAGAATTTTATCTATCTACTTCTCTCGTCTGTCAACGTCAAGAAATACCCATGTGTGTATCACGCTCCTGAAGTCCGATGTGACATCAGCGTTTATTTCTAAAGACTCTCAACCTGATTTCGAATCAGAATAAATTTTGCAAGGCAAAAATTGACTAATATTTTTATTAAAGTTAGTTTTGTTGGCCGATAGCTTATGTGACGACACAAGCTTTATATAAGCTGTCATATGGAACTTAAAAGCTTTTCTAAATCTAAAATCAAGCGCTGTTAACGCGCGGTTATAGAAGATTTAAGAAGAAGCGACACAGATGCGCTTATTAGCGCAAAATGGCCTCCACAGTTGAAGGCACAATTATCAGAATTCACACATATACCCAATATTTATCAATCATTCATGTACTTAAATATCCGCATGTCATTATCATTCTCTTTCCTAATTAAATGTCTATATCAGATAAATGTAACAGAACTAAGGGACCTACGTTTATTTAACTCAATGCATGTAGTGTCGAGATAAAACCCTGTATAGAGATTACGCACGCGTTTAGCTTTTCATGTCCCATTCAAACATTCCGAACAATGCAAGTCCTGTATGGACAAAAGCTGAATTGAGGAAAATAAATGTAGCTTACTCCGAACACAACAAAATGGAGAACCGCTCAAACCAAAAAATAGTTACAAATTTGAGAGTTTATTTACAAGGAAGTTGTTCACTAAAATCGATGTTAATCAACATTTTGTTGGATTAATAATGTGCGATGATTAACGAGCCATTGATTTTTAACAGGTCCCGTGTTGGTCCGGGACGCAAAAAGAATGTGCCAACTGCTTTTCTTGCCTAGCATGTAGTAAATGGCGACTAAGGGCGTATTGGGTACTGGGTCTGTGATTGTGTAGGCGATGAGCTAGCCACTTGTTACTACTTTTTCACAATTTTCCATCTCACCAAACCCAATTTTTGTATGGCTAAATGTGGTCTTAAGGAACACATGACAGTGCTCCTTGGACTCTGCCGACCCCTTCGGGGATTAAAAGCATGATTGTATGTATGTATGCGATTACAGTGTCGTAAGGTTCATCACGACAGTTTATAGAATTGTTATTGGAAATAAGGGTTACGATGCAGGTATAAAGGCAGATCTGAGTAAGAAAGTTATAGGTGGACGGCCGGTGAACGTACCTAGACCAAATCGGCGACGTACTGAAAAAGAACCAGGGAAATGGGACTTAGGTGATGAGAGATGCGAGATGGGAAGTTGAAGATAGATGACGGGAGATGAGAAGTCGGATATAGGTGATGGGAGATGGGAAATGGGAGGTCAGAAATATATTAATTCAAGACTGGAGAACAAATGCCTGATTTCAAGAACCTCTCGAGATGGTGACGCCTGGAGACCGGCGTACAGACCACTCAATCACGGAGATCGTCAGTTTGTACGTATACACCACAAGCTCTACACGCCTGTGTTTGTAATAGTAAAATTTTGTGGATGATGTGGTTGTAACACATATTGCGTCGACCTCAAACGAGAGAGCGAGCGGCAAGGCAGTTATGATGTGGTTTCTGGCAAATGCGCTGTTAGTTCCCCAATTATGGAACTGTCAGGTTCTGTATTGTTTTACTAGGATTATATTCAAATTCATACTAATATTATAAATAATCTAGAGAAGGACACAGGCTATCTTTTATCTCGATATTCCCATTCCCATGCGGGTGAATCTTAAAAAAATTGAATAACGCCTCTCAGAAAAATGAAGGGCAAATTTACGCCACTTTAATCTTTGCTTCTAATAATAGAGAACAATAGAGTACTTTTCAAGAAATTGATGTGGAACTCTACCTATTACATCTACCTATTTTTAATTAGGGGGTGCTCTACGTCCAGCAGTGGACTACATAAAGCAGATGTAATGAGGGTCTAATCGCTCTAGTTTAATAAAGCATTTCAATGTTTTTAACTTATTGTTAATATCATACAAAGATTTGAAACAAGAAGTTTCACATAGAACAAAAACATGCTCTTGTACTGACTGTGTAAAATGGTTCAATCAAAGAAAATTACTTCTTTTTACTTGTATGTAGGTACGAAACATATCTCCACATAGTTCATTTATTGTTATAATTAAATACTTGTTACTAAGTTATGCTTTTTATTTAAAGCTGTGGTAAATGTTGTTGGCGGTGGAATTATTTCAACTTACTAAGAAAATTGTTAATTATTTTGTTATTTCAACACTGTTTTTTTACCTAAATTTACTAAAAAGACGTGTGGCACTCGGGGACTGCCGCGGTAAAGCTATTGCATAGCATTTTGTATCAACTTATGCAATTATAATTTTATTTATTTATTTTTTTCATGCAGTATTTCTTTTTCTTTGATATTAATTCAAGTTACACTTTTTGAGCGTGGTGACCGATAAGAAAACAAATTATATAAACTGTTGGTAGTTTGCATATACATTATTTCGTTCGGATCACTTATAAGTAAATTAAATTATAAAATAATTATCTAAAATAAATGTTAATAAACTAATTAATAAAATAACAAAACTCATAATAAACAATGTGTAATAGTTAGCTTATAAATAAAACCAAAGTGGCGTCTTTGTTAAAATTAGTTCTTTGTTGTTCCACTAGATGGCGTCACCTATTCTTTAAAACGCACTATTGTTTACTCTCATAGACTTATATGGTCAAACCGATGTTAATTAAAATTTGTATTCGCCTTGGACACGGTGTTTCATTTTGGTAACCACCTTGGGTTTTAACATGCACGGCCTTCAAGCCACACCTCCTTGCGCATCAAAGTGGGGAGCGTGAGGTTTTTTCGTTACGGAATTTCTGGATTCGGTCCCCGCGCTCAAGGCCCGCGATAGAAGCTATGCAATAGCTTAAAAAAATACCTCCATCTTGTGTCTTTATCATTCCAACTTCCTCCAACGAAGATCCGCATTGCATGCTGTTGCCATCAAAAGCAAACACGTAAAAACATTCGACCAGCATCAATAGCTACAAATACCTTTGCATGTCATAAAGGGAAGTCGTCATCTGAAATAAGCCGCATTACGTCAAAAGGACAGTACCCTCGTTCTGTAAGGGTGGAGTAAATTAAGCGACGCAATCGACGAGAACACTTGTCTAGTTTATTCAGGACTCTGTATGACTGTATGTTCGCTTTGTACTGTTTCTGTATGTGTGAGAGCTCAAAGTTTCTAGAAAGATTTAGATTTTCAAGGCAAAAACGAAAAGGGTGAACAGGAACTATTTTAATATGCGAGTTCCACCTTAGATTGTATCCTTGATTTTCATCCGGTGGGATTGTGGTCCATAGCACTAAAATGTAAAAAATGGCATATGCCTATAAAATGAAGATAATTAGCTATCAAGAAAAGATGGATGAATTCAAAATTCAATATCTTTTATTCAATTTATATGCGTCTTAGCAGGTCTTAGCACATGCTTATGAACGTTAAAAGCATTTTAGTAATGTTCGTGAAAGCGATAAACTACGCCATCCGTTCACAAAACTACCAGGAGGCCTTGTTCTGAGAAGAACGGGCAAGAAATTCAAGAACGGGCAAGTTTCTATCCACCCTTTACATTGGTTTTCTTTTTTTCTTAAATGTCATAAACTACAACGCCATTTAAGTTTTAGAAGAAAAAATAAATAAATATTAGGTCCTTACCTATGAAATTGGTGTTTTGTATGGAGATTTTGGGGATGTCTGCATTTTACATACTAACATTTTATCAGTTTTCTTCACAACGACAAATCCAGAGATAATAAAATTTGGCATGTATCATTAGACAAGCTTTAGCAATATGTGTGTGAACACGCTTGATAAAAATTATTCATTGTTTTTATGTTAATGCAAATCAAATGATGTATTCGGGAGGCAGTTAAAAATAATTGTCTTTGTGTCTAATTTTAACACAATTAAACTTAGAAAAAATTATCAAATTAAATAATAGGAGCTCAAATATATGGTCTATTTTTAGAAGAGGCAATTATTTTATAAGAATGTTCTGAAACTTAATAGTTACGGACAAATTGCTAAGACAGAATAAAAACACCAATTTCATAGGTAAGGACCCAATATCTGAGCTATATACGAGTATTCTGCAATTAACCACATTTTCCATTACAAATGTAAGAAGTCTTACTTAAATAAAATAAAATTAAGGTTCTGTTGATTAATTGAAGAAATTGAAAAAGTAGTGTATACAAAGCCAGGATAGGTATCTTTTTTGGATGGATTAAAATGATGATATGATGGGGACGGGAGTGAGTGTTGACTTGGCGAGTAATAGAAGAGAATGGAAGAAGAAGACATGTTGCGCCGACCCCAAATAGAATTGGGAACAAATCAGGAAAAAGAAGAAGAGCTATCAAGAATATGATCCGAAATATATCTGTACAAATTTTATGAATCTATATAGATGTTTCAAATCACCAATCCTTGACTTAGGCCCGATTTCTCAATCCTCAGATAAAATTATCCGCCATTTTAAATTATCACTGTCACTTTCTAAAGTCATAAAAAGAAAAGGGACAGAGCTAACATTTGACGGACAGATAGTTTTATCTGGGGATTGAGAAATCGACCCCTAGTGGTCAATATTTATGTATAATTTTCAGAAAGTAATCTTGTAAAGCTGTGATGTGATTTCTTAATATTTTCAATATCAATTCCAGTATTTCTTACCTCTAAAGCCAAAATGTTTATGTTCGGGCTGTAAAAATGAAGTTTTACTTACAGACCACCAACGCAACATATGCTTAATAAGGCTTGCAAAGAATAACTTTCAGTCGTAATAATAAAAATGTTGAAAGTATTTTCAGAAGCAAAAAAGGGGTATCCGGAATGGTTCAGATTGATGAATATTTTTTGCTTTATTATTGTATTTACGAAAGAAAAAGAATAAAGCTTTGTATATGTATTAGTACCTATATACATATCTAATATCAGTTTTAGATTAGACTCAATTATGTCCTCGGTATAAAGAGCTCGGTGGCGTAGTGGTTAGTATGCTTTGGCTTTCGATTGAAAACAAAGCTACCTTTGCCATGGTCAGGCCGTGGATGGGTGACCAAAACTTTGTGATCTCGATCTTCTCCATGATTCGGAAGGCACGTTGGCCTCATTGTTCCAACTTGATGGTGTAACGGCCCATACTCCTCATGTGTTCCTCCATGGGGAAGGCCTGTGCCCAGCATTAGGACGAATATAGGCTGAGGGCATGACCCGAAAATTAAAGAGTACAGGAGCCTAGCCACCTATCCACCCGCATACACTGACTTCTAGTCTGAGCCAGTGGGTCTTGGTGGGTGGGTAAAATCTGGCTTCAAATCGAGAGCGAGTAGGTGTCTTCCACGCAAGTCTTCTCCATGCTAATTCTCATATTCGTTTACAATCGTACAATATGGTGGCTACACGCTCACCTAAAAACACGTGCCAAAAACACATCGCGCAAACACGTAAATAATTATTACTAATCAACGAACCAAAACACCATTCTCCTTGATCTTTCAATTACATTACTCTCTGAGTGGGTGCTCATTTTCCGCACCTCTTAAGGCTCTAATAAGGAGCCGGGATAAGTGAAGGCAACAAACAAACAATTGAGAGAACGAAATTGCCCAGTTACCAAAAGTATCTGGAGCTGGCTATTCAATTGTAACACGTCTGCGCAAAACCTTGGAATGGATAGAAAGTCTTCATCTGAAACTAAATTCTTTTCAGATATCGTAATATCATCAATAGCCATAGTAATTTTTCAAACGCTTAATATCTTAACTTTTTTTATAATCAGCTTAGCAAATGACTCAACACCCCTGATGGTAAGCAGTAGATAAGTCCATTTGCGAAGGATGCTAGGGCAGCACCAAAGGAGGCTTATAAGATGCCTTTTCACGCCTCTTTTGAAGCAACTCATGCTGTAGGAGAATTCGTATTTTCTTAGGAATAAGAGTCATATTATACTATCAGATACGAATACAGTCTTTGACAGTTTATAGTAGACGACGAGCTGTGATAGTAATAGGTTGGGGAAAAAGTTTCTTCGCATTTTTTAAGAAAATTCAAAACATTTTTTAATAAAGTTTATTTACATTTAACTAAAGTATGTAGGTACCATTTTGTTCGATAACTTTTTGCCATCTTGTAGGTAGGGACATGATCCCATTGCTATAGAAATTTTGGGACTTCTGGTCAAAATACCGCGACAAGTGGTTTTGGCAGTCCTCTCGTGATGTTAACCTGACACTGCCTAAAGAATTCTGAAGAGACCGAAACAGGTGGGAATCTGAAGGTGCAAGGTCAGGACTATACGGCGGATAAATTAACACCTCCCAGCCAAACTCTCTTAATTTTTGCTGAGTGGCTAAAGATGTGTGAGGTCTAGCGTTATCATGATGAAAAACTACACCCCTTCTGTTGATTAATTTCGGCCGCTTTCTCTCAACTTCTTGCTTTAATCTCATCAGTTGTTCGCAGTAGAGTTCAGAATCGATGGTCCTGCCTGGTGGTAACAGCTCATAATGAATAATGCCCTTCCAATCCCACCACACACACAGCACAATCTCGTTGCGAGTTAACCCGGGTTTCGCCACAGTCTGTGTAGCCTGACCGGCCTTTGACCACGACCTTTTTCGCACGTTCTTGTCGTACGTGATCCACTTTTCATCACCAGTTATCAGCTTCTTCAAAAATGGTTCGGTTTCATTACGTCGTAACAAAGAATCACAAATGAGTACACGGTTCATTAGGTTTCTTTCAGTGAGCTCGTGAGGTACCAAAATGTCGAGCTTTTTTGTGTACCCAGTTTTTTTCAAATGCGCCAAAACTGTTTTGTGGTCAATTCCCAGTTCTTCAGCTACGTCGTAACTACTGACATGCCGATCTTGCTCCACTTTTTCAAAAATGGCATCCATTTTATCTGTAATAGGGCGACCAGAGCGACGTGCATCTTTGACATCAAAATTTCCGGATTGAAAACGCTTAAACCAAATTTGTGCTACTCTCACAGACACTGCACTAGGTCCATAAACATCGCAAATTTTTTTCGCGGCTTGCGTTGCATTTTTACCTTTTTTGTAGTAAAATTTTAAAATGTATCGAATTTCTTCATTAGATTCACTCATCTTGGCGGTACGAAAAACAAATGAAAATCACACATTTTCCTAATTTGAATTTGGAATTATGTTCTTTAAAATTTAAACTTTCAATGATACCAAAACCAGCCAGATACAAATAGTATAGCCAAAGAGATTTTATTACAAGTTTATACATACAATAATGCGAAAAGACTTTTTCCCCAACCTATATAAAATTCTCTATTCCTATTTCACTTTTTTAATCGAACGTAAAACATAAAAACGCTTCGCTTGACCGTTCGCGTGGTCAACGAATTCACAACGGGCTCCTAAATGTGTAAATGAAGATATTGAGGCAATCTGCAAAAAATCTGGGTCGAAAGTTGGCACAGATTAAAAATGTTTAGTGGGTCAACTGGGCGGGATTGTGAGACCACTGGAAAAGTCGAAGGTCGGTGCGAATGGAACACTGCAGCTGTGGCGAGGGGAGATAAAGTTTGAGATATTGACAATATTTTTGCTTTTCTTACTAGGCTGAAACACACCAATGTTATCGAAACGCTCTTACACAAAAATGGTCAAAAATTATCATAATCAAAAAAAGGTAATAAAAATACAGTTTAACGTAGAAAATAAGTATGGAATACGGACCTTAGAGACTAAAATTA
Organism: Parapoynx stratiotata; assembly: GCA_910589355.1. Classification (NCBI taxonomy): domain Eukaryota; kingdom Metazoa; phylum Arthropoda; class Insecta; order Lepidoptera; family Crambidae; genus Parapoynx; species Parapoynx stratiotata. Next base: position 1,957,331 of record OU342473.1, read on the forward strand.
TCCTAAAAAACTAAAACTAACAGAAGCACTAATTTCTCTTCATTTGTATTGTCAACCAATTCTCTCCCGCCCGCAGCAAACACTCAACACCAATCCGTGTCACTGTCAATTAACAACAAGTTCAATGACAATATCAAATTGATCTCGCTACTAATTAATTAAGGGCACGTACAAATTAGTCTTGCTCTCCAAATTAGTGTCGTCATCTAGTTAAATATCTTCAGCTAGTGGAACTTAGTCCATAAAAATGGCTGTTTTTCAACTGAGCTTGCAACCCTAAAATAGTAATGTCCTCAATATTGCATAAGCTCGGACTGCAGAGGTTTTTTAGATTAAGATTTAAGAGTGAACTTCTGCTTATAGATTCGTATTTATTTGGTATTTTAAGGGGGGAAAGGTGGGAAAAGGGCAGAAAGAAAAGAAGATGAATTAATAGAAATCCAAAGTAGTTTAAAGTTTCCATGAAGCTGACGACAGCATTGTGACACCACTCCTTAGAAGAAGAAGATAGAAACTGAACATGCAACATCATACCTATAGTACGTTTCAATCCAAGTTGCCAAAAAGGTAAGCAAAAAACTGTCTTACCGAATTTTTTATTCACTTATCACACTTATTACATGGACATTGGCATGTAAATATAATTAACGGTAACAATTGTTGTCCGTTTCAATTGATTTCAATTAACTACAGTAATTACAAAACATTTTAAAAGATGAAACATTACCTTGTTTTGTTTACCTTTTTGGCAACTTGAATAATGGAAACATACGATATGTAGATATCACATACCTTTACCAGGTAATATGGCTATTAGTCTGCAATTGCCACTTTAAAAAAATATGCGGTCAAAACGTGAGTCCACAGCACCTCCAATATAACAAAAACTGTCAGAATTCATTCACGGATTTTCAACTTACGCACCTGAGTTAAACACGTGTGCACACGACATCAGTGCCAGAAAAAAAAAAGACGTGTGGCACTCGGGGACTGCCGCGGTAAAGCTATTGCATAGCATTTTGTATCAACTTATGCAATTATAATTTTATTTATTTATTTTATTCATGCAGTATTTCTTTTTCTTTGATATTAATTCAAGTTACACTTTTTGAGCGTGGTGACCGATAAGAAAACAAATTTTTCTATTATTAAATAAATAAAAAATAATAAATACTCGTAGTAGGTACGTGTTTTAATTTACACTCAGTCATTTTCTGAATTCCTTCCAAAAATTTGCATGGCCAACTCGATCTTATACTCATCTCGTAGGCCGCGCCTGGCCACGCCAATCGTCTCTTATTTTTTTCTTTTTCGCGAGTATATTTATGGCTATGCATTTAGCATTTATGAGAGAAATGAGCCGTGTAATATAAAAGAGATAGAATTTATTTAAAACACGGCCTTCAAGCCACACCTCCTTGCGCATCGGAGTGGGGAGCGTGAGGTTTTTTCATTACGGAATTTCTGGATTCGGTCGCCGCGCTCAAGGCCCGCGATAGAAGCTATGAAAATAATAATAGTACGAGCAGGCTCTCAGACGCATCACTGAGTTGGAACAATGTTTACAAGAGGCAAATAGCCAAATAAATAGTTTGGAAATGGAAAAATTAAATTGGACAACCATGCAAAACCAAAGTTTATATGAGGAGTTAGTCAGTAATACCCCTGAAATGGTGTCTGCTGCATATAACATAAATCCTGCTGTGTCCTTTAATATAACTTGTAATGACACTATTAACACATCTAAGACAATAGGGAGAGTTAAATGCAGCAATACCAAAGTGAAAAAATATTGTAAATTGAACAAATTTATCAGAAAAACTAAGACACTGATAAAGCAAAATAAATATTTTCATAAAAATGTAAAATTTAATAAAGAACGCATTATTTATCAAGGAGAATTAGATAAGTACTTAAAAATTATCAAGGAAAATCAGGAACAATATGATAATAATGTTATATTGTTAAATGAAAAAATTAGTTTTTTACAGGACTCCTTAAGTAATTTGTCAAACAAATATAACTTATTAAGAAGTGGATGGAGGGACCACACTTTGACACCCAATTATCAGCTAAATAATAAGAAATTGGAATGTAGAAATGGGACCGGCCATTGTTCTATGGCACATGGCCTGCTTGCCTTGGAGCAACTGGAATGGTCAATGTCAATGTGTGAGCCATCAATCTCAATTACTGAGGAACTCAATTTGTCAATAGAAAGGGTATGCCCTCTAGATTCAAAAGATAATTATATAATATTTTGTGACGATATAGGTAAAGATTTGGGCCCCTTATTAATGAACCAACTAGGGCAAAATATTACAAATTACTGCATGCCAGGTGCATCTATGCACCACATTATAAGAAAAATTTGTAATTATGACTTAAAATATAACGATAATTTAATTTTAATCATAGGTAATAGAGGTAATGTAAGCAAAAAATCATTAAATAAGTATTATGACTGCCTGCTGGAATTAAATGTAAAAAGCATTACAATGTTTACATTTCCTTATTGTGACAGTTTATCAGAGGTAGAAAATGACATAAGATACAAATTAAACTTGTCATTGGACACCATGTCTTATTATCAAGACAAAATAAAATTGTTTGACATAAATAAATTGACATGTATTAAAAAGTATAAAAAATCATATTATTTGAAAGTAGATAGAATATGTCTATCCAATTATTTTAAGAAACAATTAGCAAAAATGCTAAGCTCCTTTTTATTAACTACAACCAAGAAATTGGTTGAGGTATGTTCTGTTGACATTGCTCCTATAGAGCAATCAAGGTACGACAATGCCTATATACAGCAGCAGAGTCCTGACAATGCTCCTTTGGAGCGAATTAGTCATGTAGAAAAAGCTCCTATTGAGCGAACTTCCGAGAAATATTTTTCTCAAGTTCAAGTCAATTATTTAAATTAAATAATAAGACAACAGAGAAGACCTCTGGCAACCTTAATGTAGTACACCAAAATATACAAGGTTTTTCTGGCAAAGATCTTGAAATTTCATTGTTCTTACATAGTCAGAATATACATGTATTATGTCTCACAGAACATTGGTTGAGAAAAAATGAATTATTAGACTGTATTGAGAATTATAAAATTGTAAGTGCATTTACAAGGGAAACTGCAATTAGAGGTGGGTCCTTGATCCTATTACAAAATAATATCAAATACAAAGAAAGATTAGATGTAATCAAGCAGTCAGTTGAGAAAAATGTAGAAGTTTCATGTGTGGAATTTGAACAATTTATAATAGTTTGTGTATACAGACCCCCTTCAGGAAGCTATGATATATTTGAGTCTGCTATGGAAAACATTCTTGATGTTGTTAGTAACAATAACAAGCATATAGTTGTCTGTGGAGATTTTAATATAAATATTTTAATGTCTAATAATTATACAAACAGATTTATTAATTTATTCCGATCATATAATCTTTATTATGTTTTCTTTGAACCAACTAGGATCACTCCCCATTCAGCTACTTGCTTGGATAACATATTTTCTAATTCCATTATACTGGATAAATGTGTTGCTAACTGGTTAGATTCTGATCACACTGGGCAGAAAATAATTGTAAAGCGCCATAAAGCTAACAAAAATATTAAAATTACTTTTAGGCCAATAACAGACAGTCGCTTAAAGAGCTTTGAAAATAATATTGAGAACAGACTCCACCTTTTAAAAAATTCTAGTGATATAAATGAACTGTATGAAAATCTATGCCACCATATCAATGCAGAGTTTACTAGCATATTTAAGCAAAAAACTATTTCAATAAATTCAAAAAAGAAATTCAGTGATTGGGCTACTCCAGGTATTTATATTAGTAGACGAAAACTTTACGATTTATATTATGAAAAGTCCCTATCAACCGACCAGTCTTTTATAAACTATGTCAGAAATTATTCTAAAATATTTAAAAAAGTGTGTAATATTGCAAAGGCAAACTTTCTTAGTAATAAAATAAGAAAATCCGACAACAAAGTTAAAACTACGTGGCAAATTATTAATCAAGAAACCGGTAAAACATCATTTAAAGATAGCTCTTTTGAACTTAACATTGATGGCAAATTAATAATAACAGACAAAGCTGTTGCAAATGCTATGGAGTCTTTTTTCTCAGAAATTCCCGCGAAAATCACAAGTAACCTGAATTCGTCTACAGAATATGCACTTTCACTTTTAGAATGTAGTGTCAATAAATTTAATAGTCCTTTTGATTTCCATAAAATTACAACTGATTGCATAATTAAGGCATTTAAATCCTTGAATAAGAAAAAAACTGAGGACCTTTGGGGTTTATCAGTGGCAGTTATCTCAGGAATAATTAAAAATATTTCTCCTTGTTTAGCGGTTATTTTCAATAAATGTATTGACGATGGGGTGTTTCCTAATCTCATGAAATATAGTAAAATTATTCCATTATTTAAATCTGGAGACAAATCAGACCCCTCAAATTTCCGCCCTATATCAATATTACCAACATTAAGCAAAATATTTGAAAAAGTCATTTACAATCAGCTGATTTCTCATTTTAGAATAAACGAATTATTTCATAATAGGCAATTCGGTTTTACTAAAGGTAGAAGTACTACTGATGCGGGTGTCGAGCTCATGAAGCAAATATTTGATGCCTGGGAAAATAAGCAGGATGCGTTAGCTGTCTTCTGTGATCTTTCCAAGGCCTTCGACTGTGTAGAACATAAAACATTATTAAGAAAATTACACCATTATGGCGCCTCAGCAAATGCGATAAATATATTAAAATCATATTTAAGTGATCGCTTACAAAAGGTGATTATAAATAAAACTGAGTCTTCAGGGGTTCCAATTCTAATGGGCGTACCTCAGGGCTCAATATTAGGACCCTTACTATTTCTTATTTATATAAATGATCTTCCATCCTATGTAAACAACCTATGTGAGACGGTATTATTTGCAGATGATACATCTCTTATCTTTAAAATCAACAGAAACGTAGAAGACTTTGACGATGTAAATAACACCCTCTCCAAAGTAATGTGTTGGTTTACTCATAATAACTTATTATTAAATTCTAAAAAAACAAAGTGTATGAAATTTTCTTTGCCTAACGTAAAGCAGGTCAGTACAAAAATTAAAATTAATGAGGAGATAATTCAATGTGTTGATACAACGGTATTTTTAGGGATCACCCTGGATTCTCGTTTGCAGTGGAGATCTCATATTAACACCCTATCGGCAAGACTCAGTTCGGCTGCTTATGCCGTAAAAAAGATTAGATTGTTGTCGGATGTTAAAACGGCGAGACTTGTATATTTTAGTTACTTCCATAGTGTCATGTCGTATGGTCTGCTGTTATGGGGCACAGCAGCCGATATTCACGACATTTTTGTATTACAAAAAAGAGCAATACGTTCTATTTATAAACTTAAACCTCGTGATTCACTACGGGAATTATTTAAAGAAATAAATATTTTGACAGTTGCATCCCAATATGTGTATGAAAACATTATGTACGTTTATAAAAATAAAAAAACATTTTTAAAATGCAGCGACGGTCACAGTCTAAACACAAGACACAGGAACAGGCTTGCTGTTCCAGGTTTTAGACTACGTAAAACTAGTCACTCATTTATGGGAAAGTGTATACAAATATATAACAAAATTCCACAACATGTAACTGAACTGCCGTTGCACAGGTTTAAACCGCATATTAAGAAAACCCTCATGGGAAAGGCATATTACAAAGTTCAGGATTATTTAGATGATAGGAATGTGTGGACATCCGTTGCCTAATCTTAATAATGTTTAGTTAAATTTGCCACATTAAAGTTATGAGACGTTAATACATGTATCATTCATACAAGTTAATGTAATAAGAGATAACAATGTTTAATCTTATTGTATTATATATTCTAAAAATGTGACACTGTGACTAATAGATTGTATGATTGGCTATTTTAAAAAAGTGGCTCATGAGTTTCTTACCGGGTTCTTCTCATGAAATGCCTTACTCTCGGAATCCGGTCGCTTGTATCGATTACAACCACAGTCAAAGCGCTGTGTGGATGTACTTGCTACAAGCGCTCGCGGCAGTGAAAATTTACTTTATGTATAATAAATGTGACTATTTATGAATGTTGACGATTTTAAGTGCTATGTTTAGCCTATGAAATAAAATTATTTTTGATTTTTGATTTTTTTTTGATTTGATAAGAGTTTATGTCTAACGAGCTGTTTATTGTAGGTACAAAAACTTCCATAATTACAGTTTCATTTGGTTTCATTACCCTCTACAATGTTTGACAAAAGCGTTTCCCTTTCTTTGTGACTTCAAACCTGCAATTGTTGTTGCTGTAATTAATTTTTAATTGCTAAGAAACGCGAGAATTTCTCATTAATTTATTGGTCTTGTTAAAGACCTGCGAAAACTTCGTTCAAATAGCTTTGTTGCTAGGTACTTAAATTGTATTATTATTTAAGACTTAGTTGCCAGTGTCTCTTGACAAAGATTTAATATTTGTATAAATACAGAGAAATCACTTGTTAAAAAGGATGTTAGAGAAATAGCCACTCTCAGTATGCGAGAATAAAGAACAAATTACTTTGACATTTACAAGTTCTAATGGTATGCAGATTACCATATATTATGTTAAACTAAGGATGTTATTTAAACGGTCAGCAAAATATTCCAATTTTGGTCAGCGAAAAAATATAATTGGTCAGCTAAAATAACTAATTCGTCAGCAACTTATGGGCAGCAAATACTTCTAAATTTGTCAGCAAAATAACTAATTGGGCAGCAACTTAAATGTTTACTCTGCTGCCAAATTGTTTAATATATTATGTTTTTATGACACAAATATTGTTTTTATGGGTCATGAAAATAATAACTTTAACCTAATATCTATCAGAATACATTTCCCATGAATTGATCCTTGATCCTTCATTGATCCTTTTCCTGGATTTTATAAATTTCTCGGTAACATATATATTGCAGCCCTTATACTTATTTTGCAGTCCAAATAATTATCTTGCTGCCCAATTACTTATACTGCTGACGAATTTATTATTTTGCTGCCCAAATAATGATTTTGCCCATTATTTTTATATTACTGACAAAATATTTGTTAACTGACCAAATGATTTTTCGGCTGACCTTTTTGTTGCTGACCAAATAATTAAATAACTGCCCAATTAATTACTTTCCTTAAACTAATACAGCATTAAGGTTTCTTATGAAGTTGTATTTTTCTTTGTTCCATACTACAGTCTCTTCGTTTTAATTTTAAATTGGTAAAAAATCATGAATCAAACTCATACCACTGTTTGTGTCATACCGTCTAGAAATTCCATTTGAAATCATTGTTTGCCTGTCTGTCATGGAATGGCTATTGTGTGAACATACGAAAGTGTATTGTGCACGATTTATTATATTGGGTCCTTACCTATGAAATTGGTGTTTTTTTCTCTCTTAGTATTTTGTCTGTAACTATTAAGATTCAGAGTATTCCTAAAAAATAATTACCTCGTCTAAAATAGACTATATTTTTGAGCTCTATTGATTTGTTTTGATAATTTGTTGTAAGTTTGATTGTGTTAAAATTGGACACGGAGACAACTCTTTTTAAGTGCCTCCCGAATACATCATTTTATTTGCATTCACTTAAAAACGATAAATAATTTTTATGAAGTGTGAAATTACACATATTACTAAAGCTTATCTAATGATAGATGCCAAATATTTATTATCTTTGGATTTGTCGTTGTGAAGAAAACTGAAAAAAATTTAGTATGGGAAATGCAGAATTCCCCAAAATCTCCATACAAAACACCAATTTCATAGGTAAGGACCTAATATTAGGCCTTTACCAGACAGACGTGGCGTAAGAAACTATACTAAGACATTCATATTAGACTATATTAGATAAAAGCAGCAATAACTGAGTTGGATGATTAGGACATTGCAATCATAGATTTAACCACTACCTTGTAATTAGGTAGACAACAGTTAGTTGCAACTAAGAGTTGGCTCCTCATTTATTTTATTTTAAATATCTGTAATTTCCAAAATTATAAACCATATAACAATATTTCGATTGTATTGCGAGTTATCTTTCACTGGGGCCGTTATCTGAAGCTAACTCATCCTTTGCTAATAAATATCACGCTTTAAATATTGCTAACCTCAAAATGCCAAAGTGTAGTGCTTGTGGAAATGTTGTAAAGCCCAAGGAAAGCGCCATAACGTGCTCCGGATCATCGTGTGGGCTTCGGTATCATCAGGTCTGCATTGGTCTCAAGAGAACAGACACAGTTACGGCATCTTCTTGGATGTGTCCGGGATGCAAGGCAAAGCAAGTGCGACGCGGAGAAAACAATAGCACGCCAGCAAAAGAATGCGTAGATAATGATAATGATGATTTAAAATCTCCATCCTATGACGAAGCTGTATGCTCGAGTGATGTCCTTAAAGGTATGCGAACGGAGATTGAAAATGCACTCCAACATCAATTGCCCAAGTTAATGACTGAAATCTCAAAATCTGTTATAAAAGCAATGGAAAATAAATTCCTTGAGTTTGAAAACACCGTCAAATCAATAAGTAGTATGTATGACAATCTTAAATCCACCGTTGATCAGAACACCGTAACCATCAAGAAGCTTCGGACAGAAAACAATAGCCTGAGCAATCAGGTTAAAACCTTACATGTCAAGATAAATGTTATGGAGGAGGCGTTTCTTAAGCAAGAACAGTGGTCCAGGCTACAAAACATCGAAGTGGTTGGTGTTCCGGAGAGTAGCGGTGAATCTTTAATGCATATAGTAAGCAGCATATCGAAGCATCTGCAGGTATCTATTGAGGCTAATGATCTGGATTTCGTTCATCGTGTGCAAGCTAAGAGGCAGGTGAAGGGGACACAACGCAATATAATAATTCGTTTCAATAATCGCCTCAAAAAGGATGAACTCTTATCTGCTGCTCGTAAATTTCGTGGGTTTACTTCAAAGGATATTGGAATGCAGGGTGAGCCTAAGACGATTTATATTAATGAGCATTTGTCCATTAAAAATAAGCTTTTATTAAGTAGTGTGAAAGCTAAAACTAAAACTAATAACTATAAATTTGTATGGACAAAAAACTGTCGCATATACACAAGAAAATCCGAAAATTCGCCGTACATTCTAATATCATGCGAGGAAGATATGAAAAGAATTATTTGAAGTGTATTCATACTCTTTGCTTTATTACCATAGTCTTTAAGTCTAAATTTCCTTTTTACTTATGTACGTTATTGTCGCACGATCACCTAATACACTTACCTCATATAAATGCAATAATATCATACACACTTACATATCTATATACACAAGCACCCAACACACTACACCTTAGTATACCAACGCTCGATCGCAAATATTCTTATAATAATTTATTTAAATTAGAATTTTATTGCAATACTCGTTTAATTTACCTACTGTCGACAATCTATTTTAATCACACCGTAATATCTATTTATCTTTTATGTTTACGGCTTACAGTTCCGGATATTGTTGTTAAACCGTGCATATTAAGAATTTAAAAATGTTTTACCAAAATGTTCGTGGCCTCCGGACTAAAACATTGGAATTTTACAATAATTTACTAAACTTTGACCACGACATTATTTTAATAACGGAAACTTGGCTAAACGACGGTATTCTGGACGCTGAACTATGCGACAATAGATATGAAATATTCCGTCGCGATCGGGGATCGAATGGAGGTGGTGTTATGGTGCTGTGTTCGCGACGACTGAACGCTTGGGCACGCACCGAATGGCAACGCGCTGACGTCGAGTGCCTTTGGATCACCGTTGATGGCGACTCAATAGGTTCTACACAGAATTTACACATTGCCTTGGCTTACATGGCGCCAGGCCAGGCTTTGCCTACTCGCATTCACAACTGCATGCAATTGATTACAAACGTCGCCGAATCATATCGGGATGATTTATTTATTCTAGCAGGTGATTTTAATTTGTTTAACATATCATGGCAATCTAACAAACCTTTTCATTTAAAACGGGGTAGTGTGGAACTACAAAATGCTGGTATCTATTTGGTGAACCAAATTAATCTCCTCGGCCTTCATCAAAATAATAATTTTGTTAACTGTGCTGGAAATACATTGGATCTCTTTTTTAGTAATTTTAATATGGAAATATGTATCTCAAAGTTTCCTTTGGTCGCGGAAGATATACAGCATAATACTCTTGATATTAAGGTAACTGACATTTTCGCAAATTATTTGACAAAATGTCGAAAAAAGAAGTATGCTTTTTATAAGGCTGACTATGACGCCATAAATGCTGAGTTTCGACACATTAACTGGGACAAAATACTTTTAACGGGCACTGTCGATGAGGCTGTCGATATATTCTACTCTACTCTGGCCCACTCGATTAACCATTTTGTTGGTATAGTAGACACAGAGGCTTCTAGTCATTATCCTATATGGTATAGCAAGGCCCTGATTTGTTTGGTGAAGGAAAAAAATAAAGTCCACCGACGTTGGAAACGTTTCAACAATCCCTTAGACGTTGATACTTTTTCTATACTTAGGAAGAGATCTAAAATTATGCAAGACATGTGTTATAAGAGATATGTGTCATTTGCGCAGGATAATATTAAAAGAAACCCTAAACTTCTCTGGTCTTATGTAAACTCCAAGCGGAAATGCCGTACCGGTTATCCTAACTCCATGAATTATGGGAGTAGAAACTTTACAGGCATTAATGAGATAAGTGCAGCGTTTAACGAGTTTTTCCATCGCTCCTTTGCCCAACCTACAGGGCCTTATAGTTTTGAAGCCTCAGATAGTTACTCCATTGATTCTGTACATACCTTTGCGATATCTCAAAGTTCAGTATTCAAGCTCTTGTCAGGGTTGGATGTTGGAAAGGGTGCGGGAAGCGATCTAATTCCACCTATTTTCGTGTACAAATGCGCTGAAACGCTCTCCTACCCTCTCTACCTAATCTTTAGGCGCTCGATTTCAGAGGGAATTTTTCCCACAAAATGGAAAGAAGCTTATGTTGTACCTATTCATAAAAAAGGTTTGAAATGCGATATTGAAAATTACCGACCCATATCCATACGAAACGTTTTCAGCAAATGTTTAGAGAGAATTGTGTATAATGCGATATACCCCATATTAAAAAAAGGAATTCCGGATGAACAACATGGTTTCGTTAAGGGTAGATCTACGATGACTAATTTAGGCGTGTTCATTGGAGACGTGCACAGGGATATGGGATTCGAGTCACAGGTTGACGTGATCTACACGGATTTCGAGAAAGCTTTCGATCGTGTGGATCATGTTATACTCTTGCAAAAACTTTATCAACTAGGTATACATGGTGACCTGTTGCGATGGGTAAAGTCTTATCTTTATAACCGAAAACAGGCAGTCGTAGTTGGTGGGAACCGTTCTGATTATGTTGCTATTCCATCTGGGGTTCCTCAGGGCTCGCTGCTTGGGCCCCTGTTTTATATAGCTTATATTAGTGACATGGGGCTTTGTCTGCAATATTCAAAACATATACTTTATGCTGATGATACAAAAATTTATTTGAAAGTTAACAGTTGGAATGACTGTTTAAATTTGCAAAAAAATTTAGATCGTCTTTCCGCTTACTATCATGATAACAAAATAACAATCAATGCTACAAAGTGTATGCATGTACGGTTCACAAGGTGCAAGAAACCCATAGAATATGAATACAGGTTAAATAATACGGTCATAAACAACGTCGATACGGTTAAGGATTTGGGGGTACATTTGGATTCAAAATTAACATTTAATAATCACTTTGACTATATAACTAATAAAACTTACAAAAACCTAGGGTTCATATTTAGGACAACAAGAGACTTTAGTGACATTTCCTGTATGAAAGTTTTGTATTATGCTTACGTTAGAAGTTCTCTCGAATATTGTTGCAGCATTTGGAATCCCCAGTACGTGACACATGAGCATGCCATTGAACGACTACAACTGAAATTCTTAAAACATTTGCACTTTAAAACTAAAGACAAATTTGAAAATTATCATGAATCCTGTGAGAGGTACGGCCTTACAACTTTAAGTAATAGGCGTCGATTACTTGATATGGCTGTATTACATGACATATGTTCCGGGAAGGTTGATTGTATCGAGCTATCTAACAGAATTCTCAAATTATGTGCTCCAACAAAAAGGTCACGCCACACTCAGCTCTTTTTTACACCTTTGGTGCGCACCAGATACGAGGCTAATGATCTCACGGTTCGGTTGCCCAGAACGTATAATAAATTTTTTTCTGACATAGACGTATTCACCACTTCCAAATCCAGATTCAAAACAGCAATTTACAAAAGCATGTAGGTACTCCCACAGCTGTATAGCTTTAAATATTTTTTTCCTTTTTATTAATTACATTTATCTCTCTGCATCCATGTAAACCAACCTTAAACGATGTTTTGCGATTAAGCGTTTCGTATCACTGACACACGCGCACAGACATCACACGCATATACACTGTATTTGTATATGCGTGTGCGACACACACACTCTTCAATACAATCGTGCGACAATTACTTTTTTGTATAATTGTGACTATTTATGATATTTTGTTAAATTGTAACTTCATTTTGCATCTACCTACCAAATGTTTATAATATTTGCTAAAAGCATAGTTTGTTTCTTTAATTGGCTTATGTTTTGGTAATATTTTGTATTCGTTTATCATGTACAATAATAATGCTGTAGAAACATTGTTTACTAAATAAAATAAAAATAAAATAAAATAAACAGGCAACGTTTCGCTATGAAAATTCCAAGATATTTATACTAGATAACAGGCCGCCACCCTGGCCGCGAGCTAGGCCGCGTCTATCTGGTAAATCCTTGATAATAAGCAGCAATAACTGAGTTGGATAATCAGCACAGCTCTTGTAGGTAATCATAGACTTAACCACTACCTTGCCATTAGGTTTGAACAAGATCTCTTGGTGGCTATTGAACGGTTGCCACAATATGACACTCATATGGTAATGCGTGATGAAGAGAATCTAAATACTGAACTGAATAAACGATCTGTTTGATGATGACTTTGCTGGCTACAGTGTCTTTTGTTACGTCAAACAAAGAATATCAAATTAGGCAAAAGAAAGTGTGATTTATGTGAGTGTAAGCACCTCGGCATACCTCTAAAATAAGAATAAACGGATTTTTCAAAACAATTATTAAATTCTTTTCCTTTCAGCTCTTTCAGTTCAAAAGATGTCAGATAAGTAAAATTCATCGGACTGCGTAACAGATTACCGTATCGCTTTAAGTTTTCTAGCGATTTTTAATATCCGCTCTTCGGGAACTAGTTCCTTTTATAAAATACTTTTTAATTAGGGAAATTAATTCTCCGTTCACTGTGCTCGTTAAAGGGACAGAGTTCAACTCTTCTAAATATAGAAAAATAAGATTAAACGAAAACCGATGAGCTGAGATGTACTGTCGGCAGCAGGTCCGATCGCTAACAGGGGGACAGACCAAAGTTTATTGTCCGCGCTGTCTCCAAGGGGACAGAGCAGGGGAATAATTCGTACGTTAGTACTGCGAAAACAACTTTTATTATGTTGGAAGAAAATTAAAAATCACAAAACAAGAAAATGCCTAGGTAACTATGTTTCCGTTGCACTTGGTATCATCTTCATAATTTAAGTCTGCAGACGTCCACGGTTGGACAATGGACATACGCTTTCCCGAATGATTTCTAATATTGGTCCTGTGCTGCACACAAACAGCGGCTTATTGTTATTAAATATTAGGTCCTTTCCTATGAAATTGGTGTTTTGTATCGAGATTTTGGGGAATTCTGCATTTTCCATACTAAAATTTTTTCAGATGTCTTCACAACGACAAATCCAAAAATAATAATATTTGACATCTATCATTAGATAAGCTATAGTAATATGTGTAATATCACACTTCATAAAAATTATTTATCGTTTTTAAGTAAATGTAAATAAAATGATGTATTCGGGAGGCACTTAAAAAGAGTTGTCTCCGTGTCCAATTTTAACACAATTAAACTTACAACAAAATATCAAAACAAATCAAAAGAGCTCAAAAATATAGTCTATTTTTAGACGAGGTAATTATTTTTTAGGAATACTCTGAATCTTAATAGTTACAGACAAAATACTAAGAGAGAAAAAAAACACCAATTTCATAGGTAAGGACCCAAAATTTTTATTTCTATATTATGTTATCTGTATTTGGCACTCCAATAAGTACACCAAGAAGCGTTTACTTGTACATTGCATTAGTACAAATATAGGTTTTCTTAAAACCTCATTACAGACAGTATATTATGTTTCTAATAATTCAATAAGTTATAGACAAACCAAAGCACACATCTTAAAAGTAAATACTGAAAGTGAGCAGTAATTCCCCAATAACAACGTACTAAGCTCTCAAGTAAATTTACTTAAACCAAATATGATTATTAATTGTAGCGTGTTTATTAATGTTGAAGTTCACTGTTTGTTGTACTAACTCATTTATATAAACCTTACTTAAGGGGCTTGTAATGTTAACAAAATATAGGATAGCGTTAGGCTTTTGATAGGATACACACTGACGGAATTTATACAGCGCCGCTACGAGCTTAAACCACTTTAACTTTAAACAAACAAGTGAACTGCTGAAAATAACTCCTGCAGTTACAAATAGACGTCACAGGTGGTTATGACTAGTAAAATAATTTGTATGCCAATTTCAATGCCTAATCAATATTCAAACAAGGCGACTTCTGTCCCAGATGTCGAATTCATATGAATTTCGAGTAACACACATTCTAACATAAAATAACATAACAGAAAATTATCTCCGTAACAAAAATTAATCAGATGACACTGACAAGAAATATTATTTTCATTATTTTAATAATTAGACGTTTTAGTTCAACTATTAACAATGAACATTTTGCTAATAAGAGGTAGGAATGTAATGATGAGCACTTATTAAAAAAACAATGCAGTGTTAAAAAACACACTAAAATTTTTTTGTGAACTTTTATCGGCGTTCATTATCCTCCTGTATGCTCCCACGCATCAAGCTCGATACGTCGCTTGCAGAGAGTTTGTATGTGCACAAGTGCCTTGCATATGAATCTGTCAGCTGACATTGCCACGAGGTGGCAATGTCAGCTGACAGATTCACTTGTGCATCCATGTAATCATAGCAACAAGCAATAGCCTTGTTTCGCTAAAAATTACTTGAATTAATGATGAAAGATTTATTTTATGATGAAAGATGAAAGATTACTATTTCTGGTAGACAAAAGAAAAATGGGCAATATACAACACAAAATAAAAAGACTAGTACAAAAGGTAGGGCTGTAATTTCTAATAGATATATCTTGCAGCCCACCTGCTATAGGAGAAATGCTGAGAAGTGGACTGAGTCTCATGTACTAAAGAATATATAATTATATATAATATAATATACAATAAAAACGCTGTGGGTACACCAGTGTGTTTTTGTGTGTGCATATCCGGGACCAAACTATTCTTTGTAAAAAGCACAGCAAATAACACATTTCCACCAATTGGTAAACAGTGTCCTTTTGCAGAAATAGCTAGACCCATACAGAACAGTGGCCTAGCCACCTTGCTGGCCCGTTGGTGCTTTTCACGCTTCTCTTGAAGGACGGAGGCGAGGAAATACGAACTTATGATATTTTCAGTGGTTTGGCAGTTTCTGGTATGTTGAGAACGGCTTGTTTAGCAACATTTTAACTGTTTCTTTCAATATATTCAATTCAATTCATTTATTACTCAACAATATACATTGTGTAGAAAAATACATTACAAAATACAAAAATCAGGCTTGATATATAATAAATTACAATTATTAAATTTATAATATATGTATGTCATTTTAAAAACACATTATTAAACAAAATTTTGGATACCATCCACATATTCATCAATAGAGTAATAGCACTGTGTCATTAAATATTCCTTTAATTATCTTTAAAATCTCTCTAACAAAAACCTGCGGCCGGCGCTGGCCTATGGCGCTGCCGAGATTTCCATACCTTATGACGTATAAGTGCACGTGTGGTGTGTAATCCTACTGCTACCAAGCAGTGACTACACATGTGTTCAGCGTGACAGGTGAGCCCGCCGCCGCTACAAGCTAATGGATGGTTGTGCAGTTCTAAATCCATTAGTCGCCTTTTACGACACCCAAGGGAAGAGATGGGTTGGTAGTAAAAACTACAATTCTAGTTATAAGAAAAAGTAGAAATACAGTGAATTTTAATATTTTTACGGTTTAGAAAATGCCAAAAACCACAGTTCATTTAATCTCGTAACTTATACTTGCAATTCAATTTGCTCTTGTATTCCCAAAAAGAAAAATTGTTTCCATAGAATTCCACGAGTGACACACAACAGTATCCTATAAACAAAATTGAGTTTCAAAATAATATTATTTCTTATATCCAGTTCGAAGGACCAAGAGCGGAAGTATTACGATAATCGCTGAACTTAGAACCAAGATTAACGTTTGATGTTGAAAGAAAATTAAAATAAAAAAATACTAAATCTGAACCGAACTAAGTTTGTCCCAATACTTGGGGTAGAAACAAAATGTTAAAGTAGTCAAAAGCTGCTTAGAAGATCGTCAATATTGTCAGAATACATAAAATATATGAATAAATATCTTCAGAGATACACATCTGTCAACTAGCCCATTTAAAGCAACTAAAGCTGCTTGCGTTACGGATAGTAGATGACAGATAAATAAATTTATTAGATAGATACAATTATTCAGAAAATATACAATACTTAAAAAAACATCCAAGACTGGAGAACAAATGCCTGTATTCAGGAAGTGGTATTGGACATTGATTGTTTTCCATCAGCTACGTTATTGTTAGTAAAACATTTCTACTCTGTCGCAAGTTAACAAAGTGTTGTATGATCCATGCAATCGTATGTCTAGGTGATTCTTATAATATTAGTGGACCAACTTACTATCAACACTGTACCGTGGGTATAGTCGTCATCAAAAGTAGACCAAATGACATGAAATGTTGTAGCAACTGACATAGATGTCTAGGACAATGTCGTGAAGGGAAAATGTGATACGATACTAAAGTGATGAGCTACTCCTGATCCTGAGTTCAAAGATTGAAAATATATTTTATCAATAAAAAAAGCTTACAGAACCTGATAACAAAAAAACAACATATTCCTCTACCAAAAATGAAACAGAATTCATACATCAATCATAAATTCTCCAATGAAAACATTGTCGGCATAAAAATAAATGCAGATAGATTTTTATGAAAGCGTTTTCAATTTAATTTTGAAAATATTGCAGACGTCATAAGCCAAGCGTAGGAAATATAGCGCGTGTACGGGAACGAGAGCTGGCAATGGAATTTGTAGTATTTCTCTCATTGTAGGATTCATAGTAATAAAATAGAATTTATAAAGGCTATAGTAATTTTCCGAATAATTTTAGTATCATTTCGAGAACAAACGTTAGGATTGTAAGCGACACGATACAAATAACAGAACAAAATAATATATAATATTTCGTTTGCTGGGTTTATTTTCGTACAGAATCATAAGAGTAAATAAAGTTATTATTAGAAAAATACCCAGACGTATACTTTCGTAAAAGGTTTCTGCATATCACTCGAAATACTCAAATAAAATCCAATCAATAAACGGTATCTTGTGGGCCAGCGAGCAAGCGATGGTTAGGTCTGATTTTACTATTTGAATTGAAGTTCATTTGCAAATTCTATCTGTAAAATTTAGAAAATTTGAAGGTCACCCATTCATATTAATACCATAAAGATATTGTCTAGCAAAAATTCATGTTAAGGATAAAATAAGGAGTTCATAACTTTATTAGAAATTAAAACATAACTTTTTGATCTTAACCTCAGCCACAAGTCACAAAATACAAAAGAAGAAAGAAGAAGAAAGATTAATAAAGATCTAAAAGCCGACGACATGATTTTTAAGCCGACAATACAGTATCAATGTATTGCTGAAAACGTGTAAAATATAAATAAATATAGTTTTTCATCCAACTTCCAAGTTTTATTTATGTTTTATTTATAACTCATTTTATTTTCCATAGGGTTAAACCATAATGAACTTAAATTAATTAAGAAAAAACTCTTCCGTATTTTAGTCAAATTTAAATTACCAGTATGTCACTATGTTTAAACTGCGAAAGGCAAAATCAATTACATATGTCGGTTATGATGAACTGAAACACCCGAATTTAATATTTCTTGGCTCATTTTGACATTTACCTACATACGGTGCTATACCCTAAGCTTTACAAGTTGGTAAAATCAAGATATTTATACCACAATATACGAGCTTTTAGTTAAAATAGAAAAATAAAATATATTAATCGCTAAAACTAATCGATTTGTAGATACAAATAAATTAAATCAACATCTCCTTAGATTCGTATAGTGTAACAATAGATTTCTTGGTCCCCATCCCTATAGAACGTCATTCTGTCAAGTGTCAAACGTACCTAATGGATTGTACGAACTATAATGGAGACAAGAACTGCAGAGATACATGACAGTATTTCCGATCTGTTGCTATCGATCTAACCACTGTTCCAAAAAATACAGCACTGCTTAGAAAGTGGCAGCGACCCAACATAGATTTTAGTGGAATCGAAAACTGGAACAAATGTTTCTGTTCGAAGAAATATAAAGAATATGCCCTAGAAGTTTTGGCTTATAATTTTAGTTTCCTATTATTATTCGAATCATACAGAATCTCCAAAATCTATTCACCTGATTGTAAATAAGATCAAATGTAGCTTATATTGGATCTTATTTACAATCAGGTGAATTATTCCAAACATTTATCCTTGTACAAAATATTTTCATCAGTCTCTCTTACATTCATAATTTCAATAACTTCCCTGTTCATAAACTTCCTTGTTTATAAATTTTCACACAGTAAATCTATATTCAGTCTGAACATAAATTGTGTGTGAGAAAATATCACACGAAAACAACCGTTTATACCTACTTCTTTATCATCTCAGAAGAAAGATGCCAGAGCTATGTCTGGCATCTCCCAAGGATTCAGAACGATCGGTCATGCGCTGTCTGCATCCATTAATTTTCGCGGCCATCGCCAGTTGCCAGTCCACCTTGTAGAAGACCTGCCAAAGTTCCTCCTCACTTATAAGGCCGTCACTCCAGAACCAGTGTTTTTAGTCAATAAAATTTAATTAACTTACCACAGATCGCACCAACAGCTCAATAGTAAACCAGACGTTGCAAAGTAGTTCTATATAGAAGAACGCGACGTGAGGCTGTCCGTCGTCGTCGTGCCACATCGAGGTCTCAATGATGGCTGTGAAGTTGGACGTGGCGTTGAGATACGAGGCCATCGTTGGCGGCGCCACTCGCAGGTCTGGGTGCGTCTTCAGGCAGAAAGAGAGGACTGATACGCAGATGAAGAAGACGGATAAAGCTGATATCACCTGTGGAAGAAAAGTTCATTGAATAATAGGATTAATAAAAGTACACAATAACTTTACAGATATTCACATTATCTTTCTTTTTGTTTCATTATTTTTTTTATATCTAATATACACACGTCTGCTGGCGGCTTCTAATTCCTTTTAGTGCATATTTTCAATCAATCAGATACTGATATGATGATATATTTAGAGGATGAATCGTCTTTATGTCTATTTCTGGAACCCTGCCAGCCTACTTATAAAGATGTCGCGATGATCAAACCAAGGGAAATCGGCAATAGCCAACTAAGCCAGACTGTATTTTTAGGTTTGCCCATACATTTGCCCCAGGGTTAGGTGCTAACTCTCGACCGCGCAATTGGGCCTTAAAATACATAAAAGGCAGTAGTAACAAAACTATAGGAAGCATGACGTTGATCACAACGTGACCTCAACAGGCGTTTATTGTACAGACTCGTAGACAAACAAACCGGGAACTGTGCGATTTTACGAAGAAGACATGTTTGCGTCTCATTCTCTGTAGTAGAAGAACGGCAAATTTTGTAATTGATTGCTTTAATTAATGAACATGAATATAAGGACAAATTTTGATATTACGGACCTTAAATATTCTTGATTCTGTTTAAGTAAATTGTCCCATTTCATAAACATCACTATTGCGTGCTTAGTATCAATTAAAGAAGTATACAAACAGCTATTATAACCAAACAATAATATATCCCTCTGATGGGACACACAAGAAGTCCTACAGGGGAAGAAAACCGTAAGAGGTGTTAAACCCATTACCGGGAAAACTAGCTATAGCCAACGCAGTAAAGTAATAGTAAATAAGCAAATCTTGTATCACCTGTTTTCTCATTTTACACAGGACTCCGGTCACTAGACATTCCCTTGGGAAGGCCTAGGTTATTTCGTAGTTTTCCAATAATAAGATTCTAAAGGTTTATTACCTCGAAATGGAATGTGAGACTATCGAAGATACAACCAATTTGGTATGTTGAAGAAGCTCTGAGGATAAGACCAGAACGTATTAATTTAGACTCACATTGGACGATGTAACAAGAAATTATTGGGTCCCAGATGAGACACCAATGAGAAATTACCTCGTGTAATTTCCTCTTATACCTTTTATTTTCGAAATGCTGAACACATTTAGTTCTTACTACCATTTTATACTCTAGATGATGTCTTCAGAAAATTGCAAGCGTTCGCAAAGCCAGAAAGCAATTACATTAAGAAGAAACGGACTGAAAATGCAGCAGGTTTTATTGCAAAACCACTAGTTCTGTGAAAAATGTCATCCCCACAAGCGAATCCAAATAAACAATTATTCTTATTCTATTTATTTTAACTATACTCATGGAACTTCAGTCTTAAACTCTAAATACACAAGTTACACAACTGAACTTTTAATGCTAAATCTAGAACGACTGTAGTGTGATAAACAACCAAAAAGTTTTGCTTTGGTGCTAATATTTTTCACTGTCTAATATTCTTTAATAAGACGATGAATTTCAGAAATGAGGAGAGTCATTAAGCCAAAATGCGTTCATATTTTATAATGAACAAGGAATCTTTATGGGCAAAATATTTCGTAAAATATTTTAAATATTTTTTTATTTCGGTAAGAATGTAAGTTTAATGCAATTTTGCATCGTTTTTCCTCTCTTTTATTTTTTAATTACTTTTAGCGGAACCGGCACAATATATTTATTTTCTGCAGTTAATCATCCTTATAGTATTCGAATAATCGACACTGACGCCCCTGCCTTTAATACCATACTTCATATCTTAACTTCGCCGTTTCATTGATCTCTCTCTTATTTTTCGCAAATAACATTCTTTAAGCTAAGTGACATTTATGTGTTCTATGTTTACAGAAACTCCAAATCTTTTAGATTTATTTACTTCTGGAAAAGAATCATTGTTAGTCACAAATACATTTTGGAATTCATTACCGTCATCTTCTAGTAAGTTATCAATAACAGTT
The DNA here is from genome assembly GCA_910589355.1 of Parapoynx stratiotata. Lineage (NCBI taxonomy): Eukaryota > Metazoa > Arthropoda > Insecta > Lepidoptera > Crambidae > Parapoynx > Parapoynx stratiotata. Next base: position 1,978,895 of record OU342473.1, read on the forward strand.
ACCTTGGATTTAGCGACCACGACACTGAAATCTATACTAATATTATAAATGCGAAAGTAACTATATCTGTCTGTCTCGCTTTCACGTCAAAACTACTGTACCAATTCAACCGAAATGGTACACAGATAGTCTAGCACCCGCGAAAGGGCATAGGCTACCTATTTTCCATATATTCCCATGGGAATAGGTGCCATGCGGGTGAATGTTCAAAAATGTAAATAACGCGTCCCAGAAAAATGAAGGACAAATTGACGCCACTTTGAACTATTAATTCCACCAATTGAGGCTACTGTTCCACTTTGAAAAAATCTTTCAGTGTTGAATAGCCTATTAATTGAGGAAGGCTATAGGCTACATACCATCACACTATCTCAAATTAACTATTCTACGCGGACAAAGTCGCGGGTAAAGCTAGAATTTAATAAAACTAACGATACGGAAGCTAAGTTCGAAGATAAGAGAACTAAAGGGAATGTGGGGAAACGTAAATCATGTTGCTTTGTAGTATTTTAGAGCAATAACTTTCCGCTTCAACACACTCCTTGTTACTACACGGGTCATTTGATATGACTTTGTAAAATTGAAGTATCCAATCTGAACTCAGTATGGATCAGGCCGAGGTTCAGGTTAAAGGTATACTTAAGTTTTTCTACATGAATAAATTGCCGCTTTTGCGGTAATTTCAGCTTTTAATTAAGTTTTATTGATTTTTTTCCCGTGTTGGTCCGGGAAACAAAAAGAATGTACCAACTGCTTTTCTTGCCTAGCATCTCATAAAAGGTGACTAAGGGCGTATTGGGTACTGGGTCTGTGATTGTATAGACGATGAGCTAGCCACTTGTTACTACTCTTTCACGATTTTTCATATGACCAAACCCTATTTTTGTATGGCTAAATGTGGTCTTAAGGAACACAGTGCTCCTTGGACTCTGTCTACCCCTACGGGGATTACAGGCGTGATTTTATGTATGTATGTAATTTTCTAAAAAAAAAACGCAAATCTATTGAATAGCTAGTTTTCTGTTCTGATTCTAATATTCTTTGCTCATATTTGCTTATAATTTTATAATAAAGGTACAAGGGAATTCTACAGTGAATGTTTACAGTTTCTATTTCGAAACATTATCAGATATCATATTATCAATGTTATTTTAACATACTTTAACAAATAAATTATATATTTTTGCTATTTTAAGATAGCATAACAAATTTACAACCTACCTAATATTTTAGTAAATCTACAATTTAAACACGTAATTTTCAACTTCAGAATCGAAGAACTTTTGAACAAGTTTGCTTAAATTCGTCATTCGACACTACCCATTCCATTCCCATAGGGGTTGAATTTTAGAAAATCTCTTTTTGGCGAGTCCCTTCGTCACAAAAGAGCACTGCTATGAAATTTTTATTGCATAAGTAGTTTCTGTGCGTTAAAATGTCTGCCAACAAGTATCTTTATGTATATAGACATTAAGTCTGGTTAAGCTGTAATAAACATTTTTATTTATTTATGAACAATAAACAAGTACGTGATATTATTTACGAAAACAAGTTGAATATAAATTTGAATATTATGTGGCCAACACCATTGGCCGCAAATTAATTATATGTGTAATACTTTTAAAATAATAATGCCCAGCACTGATTTGTACTTTATACATGTAGCGAGCACTACAAGCTCTATTATCAATTTGACCAAAAAGACTATTAAAGAAGAATATACGTGAAACCGCCTAACTGATCTAGTGGTTCGGTTCGTTTGGTGTCTGCTCGGTCGAAGCTTTTCTGCTCGGTTTGGTTGGTGGTAGGGCTTCTAAGCCCGCCTGGCTAGCTATCACCGTCCTCCCTAAAATTGTCGCCAAATAAATTATGTTTTAAGCTGTTATGTTTCGGAAATCAGAGGTAAGATAGCCAGTTTTTCAGTTGTTGAGGATTACAGGTGAAGCTCGCTTCCTCCTTCGGCCTTATCGTCACTTACTATCAGGTGAGATGATTATGATTATTACTATCAAGGACCTTACCTGTCATATATAAAAAAAAACAATTTGTAGCTTTAAATAAGATATGAATTCAGAATACAAATAAATCTGGGTACCTACATTGCTTAAAGAAATTGCAAATATTGTAGCGTAATAATAGGTAGTTATAACATTACGTTTAAACCAAGTCTTAAACCGTCGGCGATCACCGCGAGCACCGGTGTTCGTAAACATTGGATATTCCTATTGTGTCTCGTTTTGTGCCCCTGTTGACTAGTTAATTCATACTCCGCACTTTGAGTTGCAGGCACGATACTATTTCATTTGATCTCAACATCAATCAATGCAAGCACCACGAGAATTCGTAGTTAATCAATGTTCGATTAACACTCGAATCGTCAGCAGAATCGGTGCTCGAGCAAAAACATCGATATTTGCAACTGCGTTTGACGTACCAACGAATTGAACGCGATCAAATACTACAGCGATATATTGCTTTCATCGGCTACATTTACAGAAGTCGACCTATCCGGTTTCAGATTCGCTCGGAACTCGTGCAATACTGCAATTAAATTTTGCATTTAAAGCATGCTGTAATCGTGCTCAGCCTATATACGTCCCACTGCTGGGCACATGGAGAAATATGAGGAGTATGGGCCGTAACACCACCACGCTGGCCCAATGCGGGTTGGTAGGTAGAAACGGTCGCAATAGCGACCGGTACCAACGGTTTAAAGTGCTTTCCGAAGCACGGAGTTCGAAATCACAAAGTTATGGTCACCCATCCACGGCCTGACCATGGCGAAGGTAGCTTGTTTTCGATATCGAAAGCCAAAGTGTACTAAGCACTACGGAGCTCCTCAAAACCCCCAGTATTGAATCGACACAACTTTTTATGATATCAGCATCAATATTCAAAACTACTATCAAAATAAGACAATACACCCCACGAGTCACGATAGAGTACATACTTATAGCACCCTCAGAGAAAACTATTTCGATTCAACTTCTGCGTCAATTGAAAAGCAATGTCTCCAAATGTTACTTTGACTGAATTGATTACGTGTGAAACCAGCCTAATGATTTTTTTGACACAGTTGGTTTTAGCGTTTTAACCGCCTCTCTGGTCTAGTGGTTCACACCACCGTGTGTTGATCGGCAGGTCCGGGTTCGATTCCCCATGGGGGCAGAAGGTTTTTCTGCTCGGTTTGATTGGTGGTAGGGCTTCTAAGCCCGCCTGGCTAGCTACCACCGTCTTACCTTAATTTGTCGCCATAATAACAATGTTTTAAACATTGTTGTATTCCGGCAATCAGAGGTAAGATAGCCAGTTCCTCAGTTGTTGAGGATTACAGGTGAAGCTCGCTTCTTTCTTCGGCCTTATCGTCACTTACTATCAGGTGAGATGAAGGCAAAGAGCTTACCTGTCATATGTAAAAAAAAACCCTGATATATCGAAGTAACAGCGCCTTAGGGAAATAACAGATTGTTAAATAAAAAGTTACTTTTTCTCTTTTAAGTCGAACATACAACGCTCGTGTTTTAAGAAGAAAATAAACAAGGGTGTGAGATTACATACATGATATATATACGATTATGAATATTTTAAGTACGGAGTGTGAAGGGTGTGTGTTGTGACGTCACTCATTTTTTATGAATAACACGTCACGTTCTTAACAAAATCTGACGGGATAATGAAATGGAGATGATTGTAGGAAATTATTTACATACTATTAAAACAATATTTTGATTTGAAAATACAAATAGATGAATAGACGATAGCCTTCAATCCTGGATCATTTTAATCAATTTTTAACTGAGGTACGGTAGGGGAGAGGTGCCATGAATGGGACAAATGTTCACACCGAAAGATTTTGAGATGGAAATAAAAAATATATCTGCACCGTTATTATATTTTCTTAAACATGCGCGGAAATATTGTCATTACTTTTGAATAAAGAACACGCGAAGTATCATATTTACGCAGACTGATAAACTAAAATCACTTGCCGGCGCGTTCTCTGAATTTGGAACGAAGAGCGCACCGGCAATGTTGTATGAAACGGTGAGCTGTTGGAATTTAGAACTCTTTCATCTATCGTACACATTGCGTTTACCTTTCGGCACAAACTATAAAATAAAAAATTGGCGGTAAAGCGGAGTTCTTGTTATTTTGTTAATAAAATTAAAATTATTATCTTTATTATGTAAAAGGCCCTTTTTTATTTCCTTGCATTTTTTAAAGAAAATCACTATAAATGCCTCGGCAATAATGGCAATTACCAGTCTCGTATCATTAAAGTCCTCGCCTGCGGCTCGGCCTTCAAAAACTCATGCTCGACCTGCAATTGCCTATTTCGCTGCCTTTGCAATAATGTACTATTATATTAAGCGGTAAATTCAATTGGCCTCATTCAAAACTTGTCCCATTCAAGGCGTTTTCCCCCTACATTTGATTTTAGCTTGAAAACACCATTGATTTCCCTCAACACCTAAAAATTGAAAATATCACAAAAACATGACCATCTCCTTTTGTGTTAAGGACTAAAATCCTGTGCCTGCGTCTTATAGATAGAAAAACAAAGATTTCCAATGAATATCAATCAATCAATTTAGCTCCTCGCAGTCCGCAGTGGACATCAGTCCGCCTAATGGAGGTAGTTTTATTAACGGGTACCCATAAATAACGTTTTGGCAAAGTAATAATGATTTGCGAATTTTTATCTTTAAATTGAAGTAAATTGGTCCATTAGTAAGAGAGAATTCTGTTTTTCACGGGTGTCTTTGTCAGGGGTTGTAAACATTTTCTTTCGAAAACAATTTTTTAATGCTAATCTTGATGATGAATATTTTTCTTAAATTTAGTACAAGAAGCGTTAATCGCTAATATTTCACAATAATGACTTTTGTTTCAATTCGAATCCTGTATTCTGAGAAAAATATTGCAGAAAAAATATATATGCAAGGTAATGAAGAATAACATTATACTTATTTTTTGTTATATGGGTATTTACAATAACATTATAAAGCTGAAGAGTTTGTTTGTGTGGTTGGCAGAACGCGCTAATCATAGGAAATAAAATTAAATGTCTGATTTGAAAAATTATTTCAGTGTTAAATAGCCCATTTATTGGTAATAAGATATTCAGCATTACGCTATCCTAAAATAACTATTCCGCGTGGACGAAGTCGCTGGCAAAAGCTTGTCCATACTAATATTATAAATACGAAAGTAACTCTGTCTGTCATTCTGTCTGTGGGTCTCGCTCGCACGTCAAAACTACTGAACCGTTTTTATCGACATTTGGTACACAGATAGTGTAGAGCCTGAGAAAAGACATAGGCTCTCTAGCGGTCTTCTCTTCCTAGTTAGGGCGGAGGTGCGGGCCTACGAAGTTATCCTCTTTCCCCGAGCTTCTTCTCAGGGGTCACCTGGACCCCCGGTCATCGGGACACAGCCCCCCAGGTTGGACCCCGTTCGAGAAAGCCCAGTGAACCGCCATCGCCAGCGACTTACAACTCTGCTACCGCAGGAGTACTAGGATAAATATTTTTTTGGGAAATGAATATATGAATATATAAAATATATAAATTGACAAATCTTTAAATGGTTATTTCACATATCATTTATTTAAACTCAGTATTTGGGGATTGAACCAGTGACCTCTTCCATGAAAGGATCCGTTTTTCAAATACGGGTATAGCTGCCGAATGTTGCCGAATAAACTAATGAAGTTTAAGCTATCAGTCTAATAGCCAATTAAACCATCCGTCAAAACTTTTTCAGAAACTACTCGCCTTAAATTCTTCACTCAAATTCAGTCCTTATTCTATTCATAATATAGTTCAGAATCCATTGAAGATGGCGAGCGACCTTTGATCTCATTAATAAGCGAGAGATTGTCGTAATTTTCCTATAATTTTTCAGCGTGTACTTCGTTACGTCTCGCGATAATTAATTCAGTTCTCGGCATCGTTTTAACTGAAATCGTTCGGGATTTATTAAAAACATATATATTCTGGTACAGGCGACAGGAAAAGAGGTTGATGAATAAAAAATATTTCAAAGGAATGAAATATTAAAAAATCGCATAAAATAATACTCATACTATGTACTGTATAACGATTCTAGTGCTCGCATGCTTTTTTATAACCATTTCTTAGATCTTATTCATCGCTTTACTTTGGCTTTCATATTCCACATCCATACTAGTTTCCGTATCCGTATCTTCACATCTCCATATCACAGTAACTGCTGCTTATTATTTTTATCTGTAACTAACCTACTCAAAAAGAAGAATATACCTGTTTCTGGTAATAACGACTTTTATTTATTATTTATTTATTTATTTAAACTTTAATGTCCTAAACTAGGACAAACTACTAACTAACTACTTTTCTGAATTTTTTTTTTTACATATTACAGGTAAGCTCTTTACCTTCATCTCACCTGATCATAAGTGACGATAAAGCCGAAGGTGGCAGCGTGCTTCACCTGTAAAATCCTCAACAACTGAGGAACTGGCTATCTTGCCTCTGATTACCGGAACACAACAATGCTTAAAACATTGTTATTATGGCGACAAATTTAGGTAAGACGGTGGTAGCTAGCCTGGCGGGCTTAGAAGCCCTACCACCAACCAAAGTGAGTAGAAAAACTTCTACCCCCATGGGGAATCGAAACCCGGACCTCCCGATCAACACCCGGTGGTGTGAACCACTAGACCAGAGAGGCGATTAAAAGAAAACACACTTCTCACACCATTTTAACCCTTTAGGGGCACCGCGCACACCAGTGTTATAGACGTGCGTGCCCCTTGACTAGCTAACTATCCAGAAGACGAAGGACTACCAAAATAAGGTCCAAGAACACCAATTTCGATTGTCCTTCTTTATGAACTAAATATTAAGTGGGACGTTAGAATAAACCTAGTTTTTTTTCAAGTAGAATATCTAAAAACTCGTCCATGATTTAGACACCTATCGAAGGTCTAATCTTAGCGAAGGCTGCTTTGTTTAAAATCTCGAGACCTCAGTGAACCATTTCGTCACCGAGCCCCGCGCATGATTTACTTGATGCTTTGTGCAATTATGGTATTGATTTTTTTTCATATGACCTTCATCGCACCTAATGGTAAGTGACGATAAAGTCGAAGGTAGAAGCGAGCTTCACCTGTAATCCTCAACAACTGAGGAACTGGCTATCTTACCTCTGATTGCCGGAACACAACAATGCTTTATACATTGTTTTTATGACGACAATTTTAGACGGTGGTAGCAAACCAGGTGGGTTTAATAGCCCTACCACCAACCAGATTTCCACGCAAAGTCTTTAATAACAAGATATTTTATACACCAACTAGACAATTCCCGCCTATTAGTTGCAGCAGAGGTCTTAGCAGAGTTCGTAGTTCGTTAAAGTCCGTTCAGAGTTCAATTATTCAAAGAAATAAAATAAAAAAATTAATTAATTTTATTTATTGTTGGCTGTCTGGAAAACATTTGCCGTAGTTTTGTGCGTTTTCAAGAAAAATAAGTGTTTCATAATGAGTCCAACCTGTTGCATAATGGTCATTATGTTACAGTTTCCTTTTTTACATTTTCGTTTTTATCATCTGTGTTAAAAAGTATGTCATAATGAGTTCGAGCCTGAGTTCATAATTCGAACATTATTACATGAGTGTAGATAAAGGTATTCAAAATATAGGTGCATGATTGAAAATTCAGAAAAATTATACAGGCTTCGGAGAGGTTCCGCCTCCCACGTACAATTACAAGCTACACGATCAAAGAAATCGTCAAAACAGCAGACCAAAATACGATATCGAACCATCAAACTCGCCTTTTCATTAAATTAATGGCCTTCAAACATCGGGGTAAGAATAATAACAAAAAGGCTTAAATATCAAGCAAGGCTTGTTTTTCGTCTGCGTTTTTTTGCGCTTCGTAATGGCTACGGCAATTATTTTAGACTGTATAATAATGGATGAGGAACGAATGTTCAGATTTAAGCCAAAAATATTTATACCATCTAGGAATGACTTTTGTTTTTAGATAGAGTATTTGAGATTAGAGCGTTTCGATCACCCATCCAGAATCTAACCACATGAACATCCTCCACATTTACTTCTCTACGTAGCATACTACCCGCTGGGAAAGTTTTTTTTTTTTTTTTTTCGAAAAAGAATAAAAAAATTGCCTGTGCTACGCCTTAACCGGAGCCCACATATACCCTGTGGTTGGCACTAGCCCCACAGAGACGATACGTAAATGCATTTTATCTCCTCGAAGCCAAAAAAAGTTTAAAGTCGCTCAGTAATCTATGGAAAGGGCTATGCTCGGCGTATCTCTCAAAGACCGCATCAGGAATGATGTGATCCGACAGAACTAAAGTCACCGAGATACCCCACCGAACCAAACTGAAGTGCCAGTGGGCTGGTCACTTTAGTCGTAGAACTGAAGGCCTTTGGGACCTGGGACCGTAAAGTTCTCGAGTGAAGACCGCGATAGGGTGGGACGCCCTGTGACAAGATGGGATGACGATATTCGTAGATTTGCTGATGATGATGAATCCAAAAAAGGGGAAGGGTTTTTTTTTCAAAACATAATAAATATAAGCCATTTTAGTAAAGGCTTTTTTACTGCCTAGCGAAGTTAATTTGGAGGATGTAAAAGTGATCAGAGTCTGTATGGGTTAACATTTCTAATCTCCATTTCTTCTGTGCTTCTGCAAAGCCGTTGCGCGTTGGTCCCACTTGCTGTCCCATGCACACAACCGGTTTTATCCAGATTAGTCAGTTTTTTTTTTGTTTGCTAATCTACAATCAGTTATCAACTATAAGCAGATGATTTGTGAGTTTCAAATGTCAGGCAGATTGCGTCTTCCAGCGAAGACTGCTACTCGCATTAGATTAACTTGTGTCTCATTCTATAATATCTTTCCTCTTAAGGCGTTTTTGGTAGCTGCGCTTGACTAGACTCGCAGCAAGAGCATTCGGGTGTTTTTCCAACCGTTTTTTTATATTTCATCAGTGAATCTTGGACTTCCTCTTTCACTGTGTTCATATAAAGCTGAGCATGGATCTCTGTGTTGGTAATAAACCATGGTACATGCGATATGGTTCGTAATATTGCATTCTGCAATCTTTGCACTATTGAGATATTTGAATTGCATCCAAATTGGTTTCAGGACAGATTTATAAATCAGTAATTTGTTATCGATGGACAATCTGCTATTGCGTCCCTATTGGATTAGTCAGTTGACAAAGAATTTGTGAATGCTCCTTACAAACTTTTCTTCTGTGTGTTCTGTGAAATTCTCTGATATAATTGATATCACTTTCAACCAGTGACTTAAATAGATAATAGGAATTGCATCAGGATAAACTTTTATAATTTAATGCTCAAGCACACATTTGGCAAAGCACCAACACGTATTGCACAATGCCAAGACAAGAATTAATTTTGTATAAAAATGTAACTCTTAGGTTGCGCGTTTTCGTACTCACAATTTTTGATAATAATCTTAGAACTCGTAAGTTCTTAAGGGTCATTACAGATTAGGGGTTTTTCTGCCGCTTTTGTAGAAGTTAATTCGATCTTTACATTTTTTTAAATCTCTTGTGAACGTTAAAACCTTTGCAGACAATTCATTAGTCACAAGGAGGCGGCGTTATTTTGAGAAAAACGCAAAAGAAACACATCAAGATCATAATAATTATCCTTTTAGTTACATAAAAACTACAATTTAAAGTAATTATAGTCTAAATATATGCTAAAATTCGAACTAATAATAATTATTCACTTTTATTGGCTTTTGTCTGCAAAGAGAACAACGCGCTCTGAAAGGACTTTCCCTATTCACAGCAAAATTTAAATAGAAAAAGAAAAATAACTGACGTAAATTGCTTTTTTCCCGCTCTTTTCCCATGCGGACAATACGGGGGCCTTACTACAATTTCAATGGGTATTTCAATGGTATTGTTTTTTGTGAGGTCGAGCTGGCAAAGGTTGCAGAAAAGCGCTGTTTACGTGAAGCACAGACATTCTTAATGGAGATCCATGGATTAATCTATGTCTAGCCGTGGGGTTCTAATTTTACATAATAGATTATGGACATACTTTTTAACACAGATGATAAAAATGAAAATTTAAAAATGGAAACTGTTATATAATGACTATTATGCAACAGGTCGGACTCATTATGCAACACTTATTTTTCTTAAAGACGCACAAAACTATCTGGAAAACGTCTGGAAAATTGTCTGAAAAATGTTTTCCAGACAGCCAAAAAAAAAATATATTAATTAAATTTTTGTCTTATTTCTTTGTAAAAGTAGTGTATGTAACTGCAAAGAAAATCTGATTCAGCTTTTAAAAGAAGCAAGCACGTTTCCACTTGCAATCGATTAGGAACCAATATAAAATCGAATCAATCGAGTGTATAATCGATATGTTTTTCGGTCCATCTGAGCAAACAATTTTGTGTTTACTTGAGAAAATGTGAGTTTCTTCAGATGAGATTTTATTTATTTCTCTTTGATGTCGAGCAATCTGGAAATTAATTTATTTGTGGATTGCCTGTTAATTGACTTTCAAACTCAATGTGAAATTTATTATGCAGAAAAATCAACTATTTCTCAGGCAGCGGTAGCCGAGTTGGGACGGAAGGGGTATTTAAAGCATAAGTGTTACAAGATTTTACATAAATAATAAAAAATATATCAGTGTCTACAAATAACATGACAGCACAAGATTGTTGACTCGTTCAAATCACGAATTGACGCAAAGAGCACTTCGAGTTCAGCCATAATATATATTATTCAAAAGTATTGTGCGGTGTTGAGTGGAGGGCTCATTTCTCATCTGTCTGCTGTTGAGCTGAAGAGTTTGGTGGCGGTAATGACGCCGCAATTTTTTCACGCAAAGTATTGATGATCGATAAAACACCCCTCGATATGACACAATGAACGTTTATGGCTAAATAGTACTGGCTAAAACTGTAAGCTTAAGGTTTTTTTGTGAAGAAACTCAAAGATTTTTTTTGCAAAATTCACGGCTGGATGCGGTGGATATGTCCAGCACGTCTAAGCTGTGGAACTCGGACGAGGCAACGGATGGATATGGCTATTCGGTATAATGAAATAAGGCCATATTACCTGACAAAATTTAAATGTTTTTTCAGTCAACCAAAAACCCTCAGAAATCAATCCGGCAAATCTTCTTTGTCTTGCCCTGTTCCCAATTCCGTTATATGGGATCGGCGCAACACGTCTTCTTACACTCTCTCCTATCACTCGCCAAGTCACCACTCACTCCTTTCCTCATCACAATATCGTCATTCACTCAATCCATCCTTTCTTCGATCTAGAAATCAATCCGCCTTATACGATAAGAAAATACTATTGTAAATTGTGCACCCTCTTTTAAAGCAAAAGTATTACCGTCATCAAAACATTGTCCAGAATAAACATCCTCGTTTGAAACACTTTAAACCCGTTATCTTAACTTTGAATGCTTAAAAAAACAATGAGACTCCGCAAAAATAAAACACAAAAGTAACGACCATTAGGCCCACCTGTTAAGACTGCAATAAGTTCCAAATTCGAGGCCCCATTACATTTGTTTTTAAAAAAACAATTCTTCATTCCAGAAAGCCAAGGGGTTTATTTTAAGTCTAATATATTGCAACCCGTGCGAGATGTCCGCGTTTGGCGTGGCTGGTAAAATGACGCACTTCAGATGGCTTCGTTCTCAGTCCAACTGCTGGGCACATGCCTTCTTCATGGAGAAACACATAAGAAGAATGGGCCATTACACCATCACGCTAGCCCAATGCGGGATGGTGTCTTCCGAAACACGGAGGAGTTCGAGATAACAGATTTTTGGTCACCCATCCAAAGCCTGATCACGGCGGTACTAACCACTACGCCATCGAGCTTAATGAGAATTTATTAGCTTAATGTAATTAGTGCTAAATATTGATAAATAGTTTTTATAAAAAGCACACTTAATGGCTCAGCAATATAAATAATGGTTATATGGAGCTCAATTTCCACAGATAACTGTTTTCTGTTCTAAACTGTTCTCGGTGCAACAACAGGCGCCTTCCGTTACAAAGGAAAGTATATTTAATGAAATTAGAAGTTGAAATTGCTTAAAGGAATCCTAACCTTAAGTGGCAGTGGGCAGGACACATTGCTCGCAGAATTGACGGCCGTTGGGGCGGAAAAGTTCTCGAGCGGCGACCACATATTAGGAAGCATTGGTAGATCCCCCATCAGGCGGTGGGATCTGGAGAATGTCGCGGGAATCCACGGTATGCGGGCAGCGCAGGACCGATTGATAAGGCAATCGCGGCGACGCGGCTGATTATGATGACGTAATTGCTTTGTATTAAATCAATGATAGCTTTGTTTGGAGCCGTGTGGTAGCGGCTCATTAAAACAATACTACCAATCCATCTCTTCCTTTTGGTGTCGTAAAAGGCGACTAATGGACTTAGAACTGCACAACCATCCAATAGCTTATAGCGGCGACGGGCTCACCACCTGTCACGCAAAGCGCATGAGCAGTCTCTGTTTGGTGAAGCGAAGACTATGTCAATAGAGTGCTTTTGCGGTCCTTTTGCCTAGTCTCTGACTAACCCTTAGGGGAAAATAGTTGTGATTATATAAATGTGTGTAATTTTTGCGGAGTCTGTTGACAACCTAGTGGCTCACAACCTTCACCTTTCGATATTGAATAAAGCTACTTTCGCCATAGTCTGGCCTTGGATGGGTGACCAAAACTTTGTTATTTCGTGTTCCTCCGCTAGCGGTTGAAGTTATGTACTTAGCAGTGGGACAAATATAGGCTGGTAAATTAATGTTCCAAATTACAACACTATATTAGAAGTTTATTCACAGAAATTCAAAATATAAATGAAAAATACATGGAACAAGTTACTTCAAAGCAGGCAGGCAGGCATTAACAAGAAAACTGATCCGTGGCCAGTGAATTTCGGGTGAATGGATATGAATTTAAAAGAGCTTTGTGAAGGTAGCCCACAATACATGCTTTCAATTCACTTATCAGAGTGGAACGGTGGTTAGTGATATTATTTCACGATTTGAGTGTAAAGTTGTAACGGGGATGAAGCCGGGGATAAATGAAAATCGTCGTTAAGTCGTCACTTATTGGTGTATATTTACTATCAAAAACTAAGGCACTCTGGAACAAGGTAATTTTAAAAGGTAAATAACAAAAACACGGAACATAATACTAACAATAGTGCCTTTGGTTAGGTTATATGGGTACTTTTTTACAAATTGCTTTATCTGGGCCTAAAACCATTATAATATATAATCTTCAAAATAATTCATAATCGTATCATATAATATATCATAATCATAATAATTCATAATAACATTATGTATTGTAATTTGGATCGAACGTTGGAGACCAAAACAATGAGGAGACAGCACAGACAGACAGCGAATCAAAAACAGAAACAAAGAGAAAATGGCCATGAATGAGCGCAGCAACAGTAAAGAGTCGCTAATATAGATAAAGCGCCTCATTACAATGTAACAAGATAATGTTATTTACTAGCTTTTTACCACGACTTCGTCCGTATAGAATAGTTACTTTGACATTGTTTGATAGTATGTAGCCTATAGCCTTCCTCAATAAATAGGCTATTTAACACTGAAAGATTTTTTCAAATTAGAACAGTAGCCTCTATTGGTGGAATTGGAAATTTACTCCTACTCTAATCTTAGAAGCAAAGTTTATAGTCCTTTATTTTTCTGGGAGACGTTATATTTAATTTTTAAACATTCCCATAGGAAAATCCAGATAAGAGGTACGTCCTTTCTCAGGCTCAAGACTATCAGTGTACCAAGTGACGGTTAAATTGGTTCACTAATTTTGACGTGAAAGCGAAACAGACAGACAGAGTTACTTTCGCATTTATAATATAAGTACGGATTTTACGTTCCACTCAATAATTTCTTCTTCTTTTTGTTTTTGTATTTGTGGTTATATTAAACCGAAATTAAACATGAAAAAAAAATTTTATACTGTCACGAATCTGTAAATATTGGAAAGGATTGTTTTTAGTTATTCAAGTAACAGCATACCTAATATATTGTTGTGCCCAACAGGGTTCGAAATTGTACGACCACCTTTATAAAAATTTACATACACATACATACATATCATCATGCCTCTTTCCCCGAAGGGGTAGGCAGAAGTGTTAAGCAACCACAAAAAAAAATTAAAAAAAAATTACATTGAAAGTAAAAATTTTAAAGACAATAAGTTATTGAGTATTGAGTATGCTAATACTTCTTATTGAGTATGCTTATGCTAATACCATTTCAATTTATAGTGGTACTAAATTTCCAATGTGTTACAACCAGTGTTTTTAAATCATCATCAGCCTATAATACCTCACGTTAGATTTAATGATATTTTTAATTTTTGAGACAATGTAAAAATCTGTATAGATTAGTGGACTAAAATAGCGTTTTTTTTTGTTTAAGCAGGTTCCTGACTCCCGTATCAGGTAAACTTTTCGCAAATACTGTGAATGCAATATAGCTATTTTTTAATTAAGTAATATTTCCTTTAAGTAAAATTCCCTTTCAAGTCCCATAGGTTTTTCCAACGTTCGATAGTCTATCCATTTTGATCTGAGACAAAATGTAAACAAACCATAAAAAGGGTTCTTTAAGATGTTTTTACTTCATTATCAAAAACATTCGAATATGTTAATATTAGATACAAACTTTTTAAATTATGATAATTAAGTCATTACTTGTAACCTTCAATAATTTCGTTATTATACCATCAATGCTATTTTTTTAACGTAAGTTTAGCTAACCAAATTAATCCTTGCTATTAAAAAGTACCTAAAACGAATGGTATCATGACATGTTCATGACATATTGAATTAACTTTGAATTAAATTGTTTTACTTTTATTCATATTTAGTATCATTTGGATGATAGCAATGATAGCTTGTTTTTAAATAAACTTAATACACTGTACAACATAACTTTATTTCACAAATAAATTATTTATATTCATTAGACGATATAGGTATAATAAGTATGGATACTCCTTTTCTATTTTATTTCAAAAATAAAAGCCCATATTATTTTGTCCCAGAATTGGATAAAAAGTTTGAGAACCACAAATTCTTTCCTTAACTCTTGTCTCAGATCAAAATGGACAGAGCATAGATGAAAAGACATATAAATGTATAACAGCAACATCATTAAGGCGTTATCTGACCTTTAAAAAATATTTATTCTTTTGTTCTGCAGCATTTTAAGCGGCCGTCCCTAAATTAGCAACTTAAGTAATCACTCACGCTTGGCGTTATTTGTTAGTCCCGTTTTTGAGCTTCACAAAAATTTTCGTTGACCCAGTTGAGTACAATAGTAGATAATGGTAACTCTCATTTAAAGTTCATAAAGGCGAAGTCATTAATTTTCTTTTGTTTTTAATTTTGGTGGAAAAATGAAAATAATGAGACATATTTGGTGGATTCTAGGAAAAATATATCATATCATCACTGATGAATCCAAGTGTGTAATTTCTTTGTAATAAGAATGCCGGTACCAAGCAGATTCCAGACCGCTCCATGCAATAAAGAAATATTCAGAATATTCAGTGCCAGAACAAAAATTACAATGTTTGTGTAAATAAAAAAGAATGAATGTTAAGAGATTTTATAACGAAATAAACTACGTCTGAAAGACCCATTTTATAAGGAAAAAATAATAGTACATTATTGCAAAGGCAGCGAAATAGGCAATTGCAGGTCGAGTATGAGTTTGAAGGCCGAGCCGCAGGCGAGGAATTCAATGATACGAGACAATTGCCATTTCGGCCCTGGCATATATTGTGCTTTTCTTTAAAAAATGCTAGGAAATAAAAAAGGGCCTTTTGCATAGTAAATTTAATTTTATCAACAAAATAACAACCAACTTCGCTTTACCGCCAATTTTTTATTTATTTTACAGTTTGTGCCGAAAAGTAAACGCATCTGTGGCTATACAGCCACGAGAACGCAATGTGTACGATAGATTAAAGAGTTCTAAATTCAAACAGCACACCGTTTCATACAACATTGCTGGCGCGCTCTTCGTTCCAAATTCAAAGAACGCGCCGCGCCGGGAAGGGATTTTGGTTTTTCAGTGTACGTAAATAATTATGATACTTCGCGTGTTTTTTATTCAAAAGTAATGACAATATCTCCGCGCATGTTTATGAAAAAATTTGTGTGAGGGAAATTTAAAAGAACCATGAATAAAAAATTTACAACCACACAAATACACATCTCTTTTAGGGTTAAGTCGCCATTGTAAACAATATTAATAATTATATGTTTTGAATATTTTTTCAAATGCAATAAAGAGTATATACATATAAATAAAAATATCTGGCATTTTACTGTAGCAGTACAGCAATTATGACATTTCTATTAATATCAAAAATGACAGAGAGAATCTCGGTGGCGAAGTGGTTTGGACGCTTTGCCTTTCGATATGGAAAACAAAACTACCTTCGCCATGGTCGGTCCGTGAATGGGTGACCAAAACCTTGCGATCTCGAACTCTTCCGTGCTTCGAAAGGCACGTTAAGCCGTTGGTCCCGGTTACTATTGCAACCGTTTCTACCCACCAGACCGCATTGGAGCAACAAGGTGGTGTTACGGCCCATACTTCTCGTGTGTTTGTTTGCATGAGGAAAGCCTGTGCCCAACAGTGGGACATATATAGGCTGAGAACGGACAGTAAAATGCTTATCTAATAAAATTTTATTAGAAATGGTATTTTATTTTCACGTCTATAATTTACCACCACAAAGACAATATTCTATTTATATAGTAAACTCTCTTTATTGCACAGAAAACGTAGAAGTATACAAGGGAGTATTTATCTCGAATAAGGGTGACTACCAGTCAACTCGTCACAGGCGTGTGCGAACTCGTGATGCAAGAGAAGCGACACTAGTGCACAAGACAAAACACAAATATTAGGTCCTTACTTATGAAATTGGTGTTTTGTATGGAGATTTTGGGGATGTCTGCATTTTACATACTAACATTTTATCAGTTTTCTTCACAACGACAAATCCAGAGATAAAAATATTTGGCGTGTATCATTAGACAAGCTTTAGCAATATGTGTGTGAACACGCTTGATAAAAATTATTCATCGTTTTTATGTCAATGCAAATCAAATGATGTATTCGGGAGGCAGTTAAAAATAATTTTCTTTGTGTCTAATTTTAACACAATTAAACTTACAAAAAAATATCAAATTAAATAATACGAGCTCAAATATATGGTCTATTTTTAGAAGAGGCAATTATTTTATAAGAATGTTCTGAAACTTAATAGTTACGGACAAATTGCTAAGACAGAATAAAAACACTAATTTCATAGGTAAGGACCCAATATATGCAAACATAATATAAAAAGACAATAAAGAATATATTCCTGCAGATAGCTTTTATAGACAACTAGCTGTTGCCCACGACTTCGTCCGCGGTTACTATGGTCTTTTAACTATCCCCTTTAATTTTCTCTCAAAATATCAGCCCGGTCGGTTTAAAATTGAGAAAGTTTCATAAAAACTTTCATACCCTATTTTATCCCCTTGGGGGTAGAATTAATCAAAATAATTAACCTTTCTTAGGACGTCATAACATCTACCTGCATGTCAAATTTCAGCCCGATCCGTCCAGTGGTTTGGGCTGTGCGATGATCGATCACTATGTCAGTCAGTCACCTTTAAGTTATATATATTTTTAGATAATTTTTAAACCTCTAAGTTCCCGTTTGGTTCTTCCTGGTTTAATGTTATTACATTAGCCCAGATCTTGAACGTGGCGATAATGGCCAACCCCCATCTCGTCTTGAACCCATAAGTATTCTCCAAGTACAGAGACCTATTATGTTTTCTAAACATAATGTTGCATTTCATGCCGTAATTTTTCTTTGAGATGATCATACTTTACCATATGAGCATAGACTATTTTTTAAAGAAGTGGTTTTAAAGTTCTATTTTCGTATTTCATTAGTACTCGAGTCTTTTGACGTCCATGATAATGTTATTATCAAAAATATTTGTACTTAAAAATAAAATAAATAAAATATATTTAATTCAGACAAAGTCCATAGCATACATTGATAATTTATACATTCATTTAATTAATACATTACAAATGATTTCATTGCTTAATAAATTACAAAAATATTTAATATTTATTATTTTTTTAGTTTAGGTATCTGGCCCGTTTCGAGGCACCAGGCATGTACATTTGTGCTTGTACCCATTGTCGCAGAAGGGGGCAGTCAGGCTTGTCATTAGCGCGCGCGAACATTAGCGAGGCGATGCGGCGGCGGCGCCGCAATACGGCATGAAAACCGTCCGTGTGCGCTTGCGCAAACATCGCAGACGCACTACAGTAGCGCGGGAGCCCCACCAGTATCCTAAAATGCATTATTATATTGCACTCGGAGACTATTTGATGTTACATAATTTTGAATCAACTATATGTATAGTGAGCCAGTCCTGTTGTCAACGTCAATTCAAATTATTGGAATAAATTTATTATAAGCATATTAAAGCAAGATACAATATACAGATTCTAATCATACGAGTAATAGTGACAAATATTTACCGCAAAGCCCTGTGAACCATGTCCTTAAATGAATGAAGACGACTACGATTTAGTACGAACATAATTTAATCACAAATGTCTTGTGATTAATTATTCAAACGCTCGAGTTTGCCAGAAATTCGTACATTTCACTTAAAAACTCATAAATATTATATTCGAAAAATTTATTTTTATTTCTATACATAATCTATGGACAATAATATAAAATAGTATCAATACCAAGTCATATAAAATGTTTCTATTCAGAAAACAATGATTTAAAAAAAAATATGCGTGGTGGGAGGGATCAATGTCCCTTATAGTAGAATGCCAAGTTTTGATGTAGACTAAAATGAAAATAACTCCAAACAATCAAAATAATTAGGTGAAAGGAAAAAAAGAAAATAAAAGAAGGGGAAGCTGAACTGACGAGTCACAGGGGGGCATTGTTATGGAGGACATTGCATTTAAAGTGAGACAAGAGCAATTAAGTATAGAAAATTAAAATATTTTCTTTAGGTAAACAACAATGTTTATCGCTTATCAAAGGTATGAACCATAGATAGACTAGATTCCAATTGAGAAGACTTTAAGTGAGATGATAAATATAACAAAATAATATGTGAAAAGAAAAAAAGAAAAGAAAAGAAGTGGATGCCGAACTGACGAGTGACAGAGGAGAGTTGTTAAGGAGGACATTGCATTTAAAGTGAGACAAGAGCATTAAGTAAGTATCGAAAAAAAATTTTTTTTTTCATTATGTAAGCAATCATCGCTTATCAATAAGAGATGAACCATGGATAGACTAGATTCCGATTTAGAAGACGTAGTGAGATGATAAATTTAACTCCAGTATATTTTAAGGAAGGAATAACCAGGCAATATTTCAAATACCGTAGACATTGTAATCTGACTATAAAATATTTCTGATATGAAACGATAAAAACAGAATAAAATAGAAAAATAGCGTTGAAATACCAGAGATGTGTAATCCAACTAGCAACACGATCCTACGAGTAGATTTGTTGTTAGACGCGTGAACAAAGAAGTCAGGTCATGTTATTTTACGGAGCTTAAGCCCCAAACAATCTCTGAACTAGTTTCATGTTATCTAAGTAACAACATTTTCCTTTAGGATTAAAGACATATTCTTGGAAGTAAATTGAAATAATTCATATTAATATTATCAACATTTTTTATAATAATTGACCTTCTGTACTACTAGAGCGGCTATGAAGCAAGAATCTTCTTCATTAGAACGTACAGACAGACATTGTGATGATTTATGTTAATAATGTTAATGCTTGAAATGTGTGTGAATCCTTACAGTAAGTGATATATATTTAAAAAAATACTAATATTAAGTATAATGACCACAACTAAATACATTAAAAAAATTTGAGAATGGAGAACATATAATCAGATACCTACAGCTAAAGCAAAGTAGCACTACTTATGTAATTCCTTCACATTGCATTGCATTTAGTTCATATTCCAAGAGCAGCTGAATACGAGACAGCAAATGTTACATAAGCTACTCTCAGTCTGCTGAGTATTAGAGTTACAAATTGCAGTGGACCTAGAATTGAACCTTAAGGCACTCCCAACAGGCCACTAATAGTTATAACGTTAGTACTCAAAAATATGACGTACGCGCGCCATAATAAGATCCAATTTTCATTAGGAATTTATATCTAACGAGAATGAAATAATATATTATTTTCTCAAAAAGTTAATCATATAAATCCCAAGTGTCTTATTTTGAATTAAACCACTAAGTGAGGAGGGATGAGCCTATTCAGAACTAATTATTTCGCTGCTAACTTCTTTAATTGGAATTTCATTTTATTAGACAAACAGACTTATCAATTAATATTGAAGAATAGAAGGGATATTGGATTTCCCAAGTGGTTTAACTTTATTCTGTCGTGATAAAAATGTGAATGTTCAGGATTTTCGCTGGACCTTTAACAATCAGACAGTTCATTATATGTTCGCAAAAAAGGGTTTTGTCCAAATGCGATGTATTGATACGTCAAGGGAAGTGAGATATTCGTATAATATGTAATCTCGCCTTTTATTCAAATCTTTAGCTCATAATATACAGTGCAAACTACGAAGAGATTTATCATTGTAGTAAAACAGTGTTATATTAATAAAGTAAATAATTAATAAAAATTTTGTGTTGGTAGAAAACCGCATTTAGTTTAAGTATTTAGAAGAATCCTCGTCACACTTACTTTTACCACGTATTTAACAAATAAAAATATTTTTTTACTTAACTATGAATAATCATTGACCACATAGATAAAGTGAAATAAATTTAAAATTGAAATCAGTATAATTTTTAATGAATTTTCAGTGCTAAAAGATAAACAGGATTGAAAATAATTTCACGACAAATACATTATTATCGCATTTTGTTATTGCAATAGACTAATTGGCTAGAAAAAAGGCCCTTGAGTAATTAAAAAAGCGAAAGCAGTTTTAAAAACCTTCGCGTCCTCAAAGTGTCGTCTTTGGGGAAATTAAAAGTAATTTAACCTCACAACTTGCCAATTCAAATGCAATGACAGTGTCTTCAACTCCAACCAACACTGGCGTAGGACTTAATTGCTTTAAAAAGTAAATTGGTGCTACTGGGAAGCGAAGATAGTTTGGAATTGCCTTCAATGCTAACTTAGGGACGTGACGTTAAAATAATATTTTCCTTTTTTTGCCTCATTCATTTCCCAGTATTCTCATCCAATTAAAGATGGTAATTAGATTAATGTTTGAATTTACTTTTTTCTTATTCGCCTTATTTTTATAGAAAAGTAATTCATGTTTTAGAATTCTTAATACGAATGTCTTTGTATTTTCAAGAGCTTTTTAATTTGAGTTCTGTTGTTAAATTAATAACAGAGGAGGCCTGTTTGTATGTACGGGAGTAGGCTGATGATGATTATTCTTTAGTTACACATCCCCCTTTTCTAAGTGGAAAGAGATTTGCAAGATTCAGTATAACTCTATGACCGGTGCATGGCAAGTCTTGTCCAAAGTACATAGTGACATGCCTGCCACGGAAGCGGAACTGGGGGATAAATAACAACATGTTCTCAATCACATAATTAGTTAATCACTTTAAAGAACACAAGAAACATAACTACCAAACATAACGCTTTTACAACGAACTGGCATCCTTCATCATCATCATATCAGCCCATTACCGCCCACTGCAGGGCATAAGCCTCCTCTCTCTTGTGCCAATCTTTCCGGTCCTGCGCGATCCGTCCCCAGGTCTTTCCCACGACTCGCTCGATGTCGTCGACCCACCGCATTAAAGGTCGACCTCGTCGTCTTTTCCTTTGCCTTGGCCATCATTCTGTTAAGGACCTACTCCACCTGACGTCCTCATACCTCGCCGAGTGTCCTGCCCACTGCCACTTAAATCTCAAGATACGCTTGCCAATTGACCTTGGTTCGACGTCGGATCTCTATGTTAGGCACGCGCGAAGTGGCATCCTTAGTCGCGGAAATACAACACAAACTACAAGCTAGTGCTAACCCAGTCAGGCACTTAAGATAAAGTCTAATAAATCTCTTTTCCACATGTTGTGTCTTCTCTACAATTTTTAAACAAATTTGTTTGAAAAGCGCATTTTCAAAATACCAATTAAAGCATTTTAAGTAAGTTATCGTCACCTTAATAAAAAAAGTTAAAGCCGTCATAACGCCCGACACTAACAGACTATTCCAGTTCCATTATCCCCGTTCCCGGTAACTCTGAATACGAGTGCCTCGGCAAAAAATCTATAGAACCTTTGTGCTTTTTGAATAAAAATGAACGTAATGAAGCCGCCTTCCAGTAATCCTTTGTCTATGTATTAATTAAAAAGGTTTTTATTGCCATTGATGGTTTGTTTTTCAGATTTGACAAAGTTGTTTAAGTATAAAGGTTCTGACAATGGATTCGCAGCTCATTTAAATATCAATAAGTTTATTTCATTAAATAACAATCAATAGCAATTGAATATAAATCAGGCACAAATTTCTACAGCGAGCTCAAAGAGGATTTTCTGAATTTAAACGTCTCTTCTCCATTTTCTGACCAGTTTCTAGTAAAATCTATTTAAATATAAACGAGGTACAATTTATTATAATTCAGATGGATCCAACAAAATGTGGTCCATACTTAAAACATAATCTTCAACTTATTTATGTTGAACCTATTTACGACAGGTCCCTTTGGGATCAGGGTTTATTTCGGCGAAATCGAAGAACCCGATGTAATCAGAAAGAATATAGAATTAAATTTCGACAGACACACAAGGTATTGACGTGAAATTTATACCAGATTTCAGTGACCAAATCGGAAAGTTTATGAAAATGAATCAAGGAAAGTAAATTGCTCCAATCAATTGTCTGAGTTGGGTTTCAATCTAATTTATCTAACCTTAGCGGGCGGTGAACTGGAAGGTTCATCAAACAATGCCCAGACTTTGGGCTTGGTTCGTTGCCAAGCACCAAGTTCACCAGCCAAGTAGGCCTCTTCGTAACCGAATAGCCTGGCGATTTCCTCCTCTGAAGGCTTTTCACTGTCGATGTCGAGTTTGTCCAGGATGGCCAGGGTATTCTGTGAACAAAGATAAAAGTAATTTTGAAATATTGTGCCTTATTTATCGTTATTGCCTTTGGTATAAAACTACGAAAAATATTAATAGAATATAATGCTACTTCATATTTTAAAAAAGGATCGTAACATCATTCTCGAAAGATTTTGTTTTTGCAGCAATTTCGATCATTAATTCTGATAAATGATCAAAACTGAACTTCATACGTCCACTTTCGATCTTTTTTAATATACAAGGTCAAAACTATGGTAGTTTTGATTATGTAATTAATGTAGCATCGTAATTAATTTTATTTAATCTTTACATCAAAACCCGTTGTGTGTTAATGTGTACATTGTGTCGCAAAATTCACAAGCACATTTTCTAAAACCTTGCGACAGTATGACAGTTTCAATTATGTGTTAGCTGATATCACAGAGTAGGGAGACTTGTTAATATTCCTAATGCGGTTGCCCTCGACTCGGTTGCGATGCGACCGGAATATTTATATTTTTTGGAATACGAGTATACTAACTTAATATTAAGACATGCACCGATTTAGATAGTCGCACAGTATTCATAACGTCTCTGTTCGTGCTTTCTACAAGTCCATTTAGGAAGTCTTCGTTTGTAAGTATATTATCATTCTGCACTGTTTCTACTGTTAACTTCATGTTTGATTATTTCATCATTTATGTTGGCTATATTCTTCTTTTTATTAAATTTATTACTAAATAAACTTTCATGTTTATAAGCTTCGCCGTCATTTGCTCTTTCTACCACGTTACATATTTATCTATATTGAGAAAGTTGATTTCCTAAGTAAGTTATAACTTGGTTAACAAGCCTCCTTTGGGTGCGATATTGTCTGAGTCAATGATTCAATTTTTTAGAAAAATGTCACCATATATAAACAAAAAAGCTTCTTCAACTAAAATGGGAAAACTCTTGTTTTGTGTTCAATCAGAAGTTTCATCTCAGAAATGGTTCTTTTACAGTGTATTTTGCCAAGTTTCATATTAATGATCCATATAACGTGGCTCAAAATAAGATGTAAGGCTGGGTTGTAAAAATACTTAAAAGTTTGTATATTTTTGTGTTACAGAAATGTCAGAATAATTACAACTATTATTTTGATTTACGCCAATTCCTTTTATTCAACAGACTTCTTGCGAAACAACGTCAACTCTTATTAGGCATATTTTTATTTTTGTTCTTTTACTGAGTGTCCCTTATTTTAAGTACATTATCCATGCTCATTGGGAAATATAACTAGGAAGTTATTTGTATTAAAAAAGAAAAAATATCACAAAGAAAAAGACATTTGGCATTTAATGTTGTTGGTGAGCTACCTCCATATTAATTATTAATGTGAACAATGTGTTATGAATGATATTAAGTTATCTCTCTCTCTCTCTCTCTTCTCTTATTTGCCAGCTTAGTATCGAATTCCTTTCTTTTCATATGATTATTTTTTAATCTTGATCCTGTCCTCTCGTTAGACCTCGTTAATACTCCTATACATTGTTCATAGTCTAACTTACATACTATTAACAAAGATTAAGTTCTTATTCACAAAGTTATACTACTCTAATTATAAAGGGAAAACTAAAAGAATTAGGTACAACATGAACCTCTGACCACAGCGGCCCCACTAATCATAAACCCACATCACCGAAGTATTTCCAAGAGCCTGACGTTAAACCCAACCAAAAATAATTTCAGCAAAGCATCTAGTGCGAAAATTAATAGTGCAGGAACTCTAGGAACATATTAAAGTAATTAATGCCGTAAGTCGTCTGATATCTTGCAGTTACGAGTTCAGAGCGGGCCTGGAATGAGCTTTGTGTATTCACTATTAAAGTGTTCTAAACAATAAATGCTGTATCTTGCATGAAGGAAAGCAACATTTTTATTTTTAACTAGCTGTTGTCTGCTGTCTAAGATGTTGACTAGAGATATGGGGAATCGCCATGAAACATTTCATTGAAATCGGTCCAGCCATTTCAGAGATTAGCGTACAAACAGACAAACAGAAATACAAATAATTAAACCATTTTTGGTATTTTCCCACTTTTTACACCCCCCTAACTTGGATTTAAGCATTGTTTTCTATGTAGAAACATTCGACCTCTACAGTTTTATCAAATGTATAGATTTATGGTGGTTCCTAGGTGAGCTGGCCACCACCAGCGCCAGCCAACCGCGCCGATAATATTTCCATTCGTTTTGACGAAAAGCGTGCGCGTGTTGCGCGCCTGTAACTGTGAAACGAAGTTAGGTATCTCTTGTAATTGTAAGCTCGCACGCATGGCCAGCGCTAGCGGCCGAGCCACCTATGAAACCACCTAGAGATGTACCATGGATATAGCAGGCTTCTAAAATGTGCGACGGAGATAGCTAACAGGAGATTTTAAGTTTTGCGTAGGCCAGGAATTGCTGTATAAAATGTGGTCCAGGTTCTGTGCTGTAGACAAATTAGTAGTAGATTCCAATTTGATTAGACGTGACTGTAATTCCTTAAGTAACGGTGAAAGGCATTATTATACAACATTTAATATTTTTGAAGCTCGGTGGCGTATTGGTTAGTACGTTTTGGCTTTCGATATCGAAAACAAAGCTACCTTCGCCATGGTCAGGTCGTGGATGGGTAACCAACACATTGTGATCTCGAACCCTTCCGCTTCGTAAGGCACATTAAGCCTTAGTTTCTTCCCACCAACCTGCATTGCCCATATTCCTCATGTATTTGTTTCCATGAGGAACTGATATATTTTCGTCTTTTATGTTCCTAAATTAATCTTGAGCCCTCAGCTCTTAATTACTTCCAAAATAGTCTTGGCTTGCAAATTTTGTGATCCAACCAAATAGCTC